>JAJEJH010000009.1:406522-1026715 GCA_026122585.1 Anacardium occidentale | reverse complement strand
ACAACCACAGTTTCAGCCACAGTCCCAGTCTCAGCCACAGTACTATTCTCAGCCTCAATCAGCCAGAGAGGGTTATCAGTTTCAGCCCCAGCCTGTCAGAGAAGGGTATCAGTACCCGACTGGGTTCACAGAGTACAACCAGGCCATGAGTACAGAGAGAGTCAGCACTGGTTCATCAGAGAGGCTACATCCCATCTACCATCTGCCAGGGTCGTATCAGCCAGTGAAATTCAGTGGGTCCAGAGATCCCGCAGTGGCAGAAGAATGGATAGAGTCAGTGGAGAGCATCATGGGTCTCTTCACGTTATCTGAGAGAGAGAAAGTCAGATTTGCGGCATTTCATCTTCGAGGTGATGCCAAGGTTTGGTGGAGCCTAGCTAGGGCTACCATCCCCGAGCAGTAGATGACCTGGTCAGAGTTCAGACGGCTGTTTGATGCCGAGTATCGGGGCACATATCTGATGTATGCGAAGGCCTAAGAGTTCATTGATTTGGTTCAAGGGCCTAGCTCGGTAAAAGAGTACGCCACCAGATTCAATGTCTTGGCACGGTTTGTCCCTAGTTTGGCGGGGACCGAGATGGGGCGAGTGCAAAAATTCATCCATGGCCTGCACCCGACGATAGCCAAGGATGTCACAACGGGACCGTATCCTCCCCAGCAGTTCAGTGATGCCTTGAGGAGAGCCCTCAGATCAGAGGCTGGTCTTCAGAGGATGGGCGTCATGAGCAGAGAGCAGAGAGCAGACGACAGAGATAAGGGCAAGAGGCCAATGTCTGCCAAGAGATCAGCTAAAGGTGTCCAGAGACAGAGGACTGCACCACAGTTTTCCCTGCCACAGTGTCCTCGGTGTGGCAGACGACATTCTGGCGAGTGCCTTGCTGGCCAGATTGTGTGTTACTTGTGCCGTCAGCCAGGACACAGGATGTTTGAGTGCCCAGCCAGAGGTGGAGTTGGTGTTGGGCCCAGCAGAGGCGGCAGTGGTCAGCCCAGAGGTAGAGGAGGTCCACCTAGAGGCGGTCCAGAGAGAGGTAGAGCAGAGCGGGGCAGAGCAGATTTTCCCAGGCTCAGAGGTGGAGCACCTGGAGGAGGTGCTGGCACCTCAGGAGGAGATGGAGGCGCTAGCGGTAGAGCCAAAGTCTATGCTGTCCACCAGGAGCAGGCAGATGCCATACCCCATGCAGTCACTGGTCAGATTCTTTATCTTGGTACTCCTTTGTTTATTTTGGTTGATTACGGGGCCACACACAGCTTCATTTTCGGGGGAGTGGTAGAGAGATTAGGGGTTGACCCTAGTGTGGCTGATAGGAGTATCCTTGTGGAGATGCCATATGGGGGTTATGTAGTGAGCGATAGAGTCCTCTTAGATCAGATGATAGAGGTGATGGGTAGGCCCATGAGTATCGATCTGATTCTGCTGGAGTTAGCAGATTTTGACATGATCTTGGGGATGGATTTCTTGGGGAAATATGATGTCGAGATAGACTGTGGAAGAAAGAAGGTTAGATTCCACATAGGCCTTGATTGTTTTGTGTTCGGTGAGGGCAGAGTAGAGAGTATGATGATCTCGTGCATCCAGGCGAGCAGATTGATGAGGCAGGGATGTGTAGGGTACTTGGCCAATGTCGTGTGCAGCAGTTCAGTGGGGCCAAGTATCGAAGAGGTGTCAGTTGTCAGAGATTTCAGAGATGTCTTTCCAGATGAGTTACCAGGGCTACCTCCAGATTGGGAGTTGGAGTTCAGTGTCGAGCTTCTTCCGGGTACGGCTCCAATTTCTAAGGCTCCGTATCGGATGGCTCCAGCTGAGCTCCAAGAGTTGAAGAAGCAGTTGCAGGAGCTGGTTGATAAGAAATTTATCAGACCGAGCTGTTCACCGTGGGGAGCTCCAATTTTATTTGTGAAGAAGAAGGATGGGTCAATGCGGATGTGCATCGACTACAGGGAGCTGAACAGAATGACGGTGAAGAATAAGTATCTCATGCCAAGGATCGATGACCTCTTTGATCAGTTGAGAGGTGCAGCGGTGTTCTCCAAGATTGACTTGAGATCTGGCTATTATCAGGTCAGAGTAGCAGAGAGAGATATCCCCAAGACTGCCTTCAGGACTCGTTATGGGTATTACGAGTTCGTGGTCATGCCTTTTGGATTGACCAATGCCCTAGCCATCTTCATGGACTTGATAAATCGGGTCTTTCATGACTGCCTGGACTGGTTCGTGGTGGTGTTCATAGATGACATTCTGGTTTATTCCAGAAGCATAGCAGAGCACGAAGAGCATCTGAGATTCGTGCTTCAGAGGCTGAGAGACCAGCATCTTTTCGCCAAGTTCTCCAAGTGTGAGTTCTGGCTGGACAGAGTGGCATTCCTAGGCCACGTGGTGACAGCAGAGGGCATTTCAGTGGACCCCAGCAAAGTGGAAGCGATTTTGCGTTGGCCAAGGCCGAAATCAGTGAAAGAAGTCAGAAGCTTTCTTGGATTAGCAGGCTATTATAGGAGATTCATTGAGGGGTTCTCCAGCCTAGTAAGGCCTCTTACTGCCTTGACTAGGAAAGAGACTCCATTCATGTGGTCAGAGGAGTGCGAAGAGCGATTCCTGGAGCTTAAGGAGAGATTGACTAGCGCTCCAGTTTTGGCGCTACCCTAGGAGGGGGTAGAGTTTGATGTCTATACAGATGCATCCCATCAGAGGATTGGAGCTGTTCTGATGCAGAATGGTAGGGTGATTGCCTACACTTCTAGGCAGTTACGAGATCACGAGTTGAGATACCCTACCCACGATTTAGAGCTTGCAGTAGTCGTGTTCGCCTTGAAAATTTGGAGGCATTATCTGTATGGAGCCAGATGCAGCATATATTCAGACCACAACAGTCTGAAATATTTCTTCACCCAGAAGGAGCTCAACATGAGACAGAGGAGATGGTTGGAGCTGGTGAAGGATTATGATTGCGACATCAGATACCACCCGGGTAGAGCCAATGTGGTGGCTGACGTCTTGAGTAGGCGAGTGGCTCTATCCAGCCTATCAGTTCAGAGAGAGTTGCAGCATGAGCTGATTAGAGAGCAGATTGAGGTGATGTCTGCGGGTTTCTCCAGGCTACGTATCAGATCCTCCCTGTATGATAAGATCAGAGAGGGGCAAATGTCAGATGAGTAGACTCAAAGTATGCTTCAGAAGATGTCAGAGAGAGCAGTGCCTGACTTTGAGTTCAGTGATGGGGTCTTGAGGTTCAGAGGTAGAGTCTGTGTGCCCCAGAGTTCAGAATTGAGACAGAAGACTTTGTCAAAGGTGCATAGTACGGTGTATTCAGCGCACCCAGACAGCACAAAAATGTACAGAGACCTCAAGAGAAGTTTCTGGTGGTCAGGGATGAAGAAGGACATAGCAGACCACGTCTCCAGATGTCTGGTATGTCAGCAAGTGAAGGCAGAGCACCAGAGACCCTCAGGATTACTTCACCCCTTGAGTATTCCTGAGTGGAAATGGGATGACATCTCCATGGATTTCATCTCTGGTCTTCCCAGAGTCCAGAGAGGATTTGATGGTGTTTGAGTGGTTGTTGATCGGCTCAGCAAATCAACACATTTCCTGCCCGTTAGACAGGGAATGTCTACAGAGCAGCTAGCCAGACTCTATATCAGAGAAGTGGTGAGACTCCACGGGGTTCCCAGGATGATAGTGTCAGACAGGGACTCCAGATTTCTGTCAGCCTTTTAGAGATCTCTGTAAAGAGCATTGGGAACCAGGCTACATTTCAGCTCAGCATATCACCCTCAGACGGATGGCCAGACCGAGAGGGTGAATAAGATATTGGAGGATATGCTGAGAGCTTGTTGTATGGACTTTCAGACCGAGTGGGCAGAGTTGATCCCTCTAATAGAGTTCGCCTACAACAACAGTTATCAGGCGACGATTCAGATGGCTCCATTCGAGGTGTTATACGGTCGAAAGTGTAGATCCCCTCTACATTGGATGAGATTGGGGAGAGAGATTCGTTAGAGACAGCAGTGGGACCAGAGACGATTCAGAGGATGATTGAGCAAGTCAAGATCATCAGGTAGAGAATGAAACAGGCCCAGGATCGTCTGAAGAGTTATGCTGATCTATGGCGCAGAGAGATAGAGTTCTCAATGGGCGATAGAGTATTTCTGAGAATTGCCCCCTACAGGCAAGTCCTCAAATTTGGGAAGAAGGGAAAGTTAGCGCCCAGATTCATTGGTCCCTATGAGATTCTTGAGAGAGTGGGGACAGTCGCCTATCGATTAGCACTGCCAGCCAGTATGGACAGAATCCACAACGTCTTCCACATGTCTCAGTTGAGGAAGTATGTGGGAGATCCGTCTCATGTACTTCAGCTTTCAGAGGTGGAATTGACAGAAGACCTGAGCTACTAAGAGCTTCCAGTTCAGATCCTAGACTACAGAGTCAAAGTCCTCAGAAATAAAGAAATCCCACTGGTCAAAGTTTTGTGGCGCAGCCAGCGTGTTGAAGAGGCCACCTGGGAGGTTGAGTCTGAGATCAGGGATAGGTTCCCAGAATTGTTCAGGTAAATTATGGGGTCTGAATTTTTATAAGGGGGAAGGAATGTAGCATCCCAAGTTTTAAAAAGCCCTTAGGGGTAGAGTTTTGGGGTTAGAAATAGAATTCAGTGATAGATTGGGGGTCTAGAAGAGTTCAGGGGTGAGATAGAAGTTTTCCAGGGCTGTGTGGCCTTCGTATGATGCCTTTAGGGAGGTTTTAATCATGCGAAGCGCGGGAAATGAATTTCTTTCATTTTCCCTTGGTGCACTCCCGTGCACTTTTCCCTGCACGCTTGTGCAGGTAGGTAGAAAAGAGAGAGAGACGAGAGTTTATTGCATTTCTCACCTGTTTCAGCCAACTCTTTTCTCTGTTTTCAGCAGCTCTCAGCCCTAGACGCGAAATCCAATTTTAAGCAGCTCCCAATCCAGCAAGAGATCAGAGAGAATAGCTTGGATTAGAAATCTGCAGCAGCCATGTCAAGAGGTAAGTGTTCCTACCTCTTCAGTGCCTTCCCAGCTTGTTTGATGATTGTCTGATGATGTTTGGAGATGTGTGGTTACATTTCCAGCATGTTTGAATGTTTAGATGTGATGAAACTGATGATTGAAATGCTTGCCTTCCACCCAGAAATATGTTGCTGTGTGTTGTGAGGGAAAGCTTGGCTTTCCATGGTGGAATCCGTAGTTCTGGATGATTACTGAAATTAATGATGGATATGTATTTATTGGAGTGCCATTGAAGTGTGTATAAGTTTAATTTCAGATTGAATGAGATTTGGGGTTGGTTTCCTGCATTTCCAGCTGGGTTCTACTGTTGCAAAACCAGGTGCACGCCTGTGTGTCCGTAGACGCACGCCCCTGTGCTTTTGGTTTTGCGAGCGCACACCCGTGTGCATGTTGAGCACACGGCCAAGAATGCAAGGCACACGACCGTGTGTTCGCTTTATGCTTGAAATGGCCATCAGATTCCAGTAGCTTGTACGGCCAGGCACACGACCGGGGCACGGTCCCGTGTGTCTGGGCACACGCCCGTGTGCCTTTGTTGGGCACGGCCGTGTGTGCATGCACGACTGTGTGTTCCCTTTTTACACGACCGTGTGTATGTGCTGCACGACCGTGTGCTTTCCTTGCACGGCTGTGTGTTAGCCAATTTCTCCCATAATTTCAGAAAATGCTTAATAAAGGCTTGGTAATCCATCCAGAAGGTTAATAATCATCAGATAATCCAGAAATCAGCTAAGGCATACAGCATATGCATTCATAGCACAGCATGTAGTCGGAAGAAGGATCCAGGGATCCGAATTCAGTAGTTTCAGCATTCAGAACCCAATGCATGGGTTTCAGTTTTGGGGTGAACTCGAGGGGGCATCTGTGGGACCCAGCTTTCTGACACCAATCAGTCTGCTCAGCATACCAGATTCAGCTTTCTAGTCAGTAGCTAGAATGTTCAGCCCACTTGGCCAGGATGCCAAATCCCCGTGTTCATCAGCCTGATCAGCATAGCAGGTACCTTTGGGTACATACAGAGATTAGCATGCATGCATATTCAGATTTCAGTTTCCATGTCATGACATTCATTTCAGTAATTAATTAATAATGAGAAACAGTAATCCAGCAATCAGATTCAGTACCTGCAAGCGCGTAGATGTATGATTAGGGCCGATCAGGTATGTTTGCCCTTGTTTGTGCTTGCTTGGGTTAAGGGAAGTAGGAATTGCTTATTAGGTGATCCTTATCACTCATCCCTTTCCTTCTTTCTTTCTTTTCAGGTCAGTTTGCTGCTGGCGAGGAGCGGGTGGACTGAGGCTCGCGAGAGGGGACCCCACACACACAGTTTTCAATTGTATTTTCAGATTTTGGACCGGTGAGGTCTTGTACATGAATGTAAATGTAACCAGATGTACAGAACAGATAAATATATATATATATATATATGTAAGGAGCCAGTTGGACTCATTGTACATTTCAGTTCAGTTTCAGCTTCCGCTCATGTATCTAGCAGCAGGGTTCTTTTCTTTTTCATAGGATTCCCGTCTCTGGTACCCAGTTTCCAATTTATTAAATAAAAGAACAGTGTTTCTTCAGCAGCAGGGGTACTCGGGGCGGCGGGTCCTACATTCTTGTATATTTCTCATTATATATTTTTGTATATGTATGCATTAGATATGTCTTGCATATGCTTGTATTAGATATTCCTGCATATTGAAATTGCAGAAATCATTAGAATCACATAACAACTAACACTACATATGACAATAACATACATAATTTAAGTTTAAGTTCAATATTACAAATACAATACAAAAAAAGGTTTAATATTACAAGTACAATAATCTAGATTCAACATGACAAAGTCAAGTTCACAATATTTTAGAAAAGGAACAACTTATAACTTAAATAGAAAAACACATAGTGCAAGTACAATGAGTGGATAAAAAGTGAAAGTAATGAATCTCATCAACCCCTAGTATGTGATGGTTCTTCATTTGTAAACTACCTCGATAAACTAAAACACAGAGAACTATCTCTAGGTTCGAGGGTTTTGCATGATAGTCTCATATGACTTGTTAAAATCGGTTACAATGTTTTTTAATGATAGCGTCTCCTTGTGATGGACATCTGTTTCTATTGGTTGGATGATCAATACAATGATATATGATCTATGATGATAAAATAACTCTATAATAGTCCACTATGATCCATTTGGAATGGTCACCAACAGATTTACATTTTCTGTGTAAACGTTTTTATAACATGTAGTGTTGTAATATGGATGCCCTATAGGTTACATATAGACAACTTCATATGTCTGGCTTAACAGTTATGAGCTTACATAGGATCTGTGTGAGTTCGAATTTTCATCATATGTATGTTCAATCCTTTACAGCAATAATTGTTGTAGCTTGTCTACTACTAAGAACCTCATACTAGTAATTATTAATAGGATGCACATCCAAGTATGTAGACTTTTTGATATGGTTAACAATTTTTTCTTTAGCCTATAGAGTTATTTGGCTATTACACTGAGGTACAACAATTACAACATGTCAAAGTGATGATATTTAATGAAAACACTATTTACTAATAATTAATAACAAAATGAAATTATACTTACCTGCATGGTTTGTTCTTTCATGGAATCATCACTGAAAAGTGCTTCTGATAAACTCTGTAAGCATGGTAATGGGAACCTAGAGCATTGAAAGACTTTGTGATATTTGTACTCATTGCGTTATACCTCAAGCCTATAAAATATGCTCATGTCTATCATTTATACCCAATATTGAAAAGGTAGTATGCTTCTTTTGTGCTTATACTGCTTAATACCTTAAATGTTGTATCAAACTCTGTCATTGTATAAGCTTTTGTTGTTTTCCAATACAAAGTTGCCAATTGTAAGTTAACCTTGAATTTAGTCTTCATGTTACCCAATATGTGGTGGTAACAACATCTATGATGAATATTAGAAAAAAACTTTATCTATAATAGAAATGATACTAACATCTCAATCTAAAATTATGGCCAATTCTAACACGTGACCAATGCAATCCCTCAACCAAGTAAAAAACCAACTCTATGTTACATGATCCTCATTACCTCTAACATCAACTATGATCAGGTATATCTAATTATTTTTATATTTTATAATGGTAATGAATAAAGTATCAAAATATTTACCTTTTAAGTGTGTTTTGTCAATGCATATGATGGGTTGAATACCCTGTTAAAATGCCTAAATATTATAATCATCACCATGAATTTTTTTTTAAAATCAATGATATTCATCAGTCACGATATTTGTACAAGTACCTCGATTATGATGTATTAAGTTAAGACAAATACTTTGGTAGTAAGGTAAATGACTCCTCTGATGTGCCTCGAAGTCCTTAAAGGGCTCAATTTTCAGCTTACCATGCATAGGAATATGAAATGTCAATTACATACTTTTGTGCAATGTCTATAATAATTTTCTTTGGTCGATAAATATAGTCAATCAATCTAAACCTTTCAACTAATATTTGACCTAATGTCTGAGCTCCAACTTGGCGACGATGTGGCATTATTTGGTGTATTATACATGTTTGTTCAGTTAAAACAATTCACAACTAGAAAAATTTTGACTTCTCAATTTTAGTAACTCGCACATGTCATATACATGACTCACTAAGACATAATACCTCTTGTTTATCTGTTGTTGACTTCTTTACTTTGAATTGGTATCTATACTCTAGGGAATGTCTTTTGAATTCACCTATAATGTCTTGCTTATTGGGAAATATAACTTTCACTTTATAATTTTCCCAATTTTTTAGAGTTTTGGGGCTAGCAATGTGTAATAGCTTGAGGTTAGAATTATTATTTTAGATTGAAAAATAAGGGTTAGAAATGAGATTTTATAATAGAAAATAGAATTTGTGAGGTTTCACGGGTAAAATAGTCTTTTAGAGGCTAGTTATGAGATTTTATAATAGAAAATAGAAATGAGTCTCATTAAGAGATTGTTTCATGCAAGACACAGGGGGAAAGAAAAAGTGTGAATTTCCCTTGACACACGTCTATGTGCCTAAGGCACACGACTGTGTGTTGTGTGAGGAGTGCCATAAACGCTAAGTTTTTCTCTTTTTCTCGCTTAGCTTATTTCACCCAGTTTTCTTCCTTCTTTTCTTTAATGAACCCTAGCCCAGAAAACGCCTCGCCAGTAGCCACAATCCAGGTTAAAGAACCCAAAGCAACTATAGAGAGAGATTCAGAAGCCAAGGTAAGAGGTAAGTATTTCCTTAACTCTTTCACCTTGTTTCATAACATGTTTTTCTGGTTTGAGTTTCCCAAAAGTGTTTGCTACATGTTTGAGATGCATTCCAGTATGTTTTGATGATGAAATGATACATTAGATAGTTATTGATGAGTTATTATGGAATGTTTTGACATTTATATGCTTGCGTGTGTTATTGTGAGAAATGTGAGATATCTAACGTGATTTCTAATGAATAAATTAAAGAGCATATTTATTAGCTAATGTATTTGACATATGAATGTTTAATTGATTTTTGGTTGTGATTTGAGTTGGAAATGTTAGGTTTTCTTAGTTTCCAAATGACCATACATAAAAATCAAATGAAACACACAACTGTGTACCCGTAGACACACGCCTATGTGGTATTATTTCTACATGAGCATAACCTTGCATGGCACCCATGTGCATCTAAAAAACTCAAACACACGTCTGTGTGATCGAGCACACACATGTGTGCTTGTTCCCAAATACATACGCTAATGCAAGTAAGACACAAGAGTGTTGTTCATGTTGCTACACGCCTATACAAGTGCGAGACATGGTCTCATGGTTTAATGCATGCCTGTGTGTCTCATACCATACGCCTGTATGGTCAACCAAATTCTTATGCAAGGATTCCAAAAATTAGCATGACCAAGAACACGACTAGCACACAGTCCCATGTGTCTTTCCACACACCTGTGCGCTTAGAGACACATGCATGTATACCTTAACAAAAACACAGAAACATTTCTAAAGTAGACTTAAGCCACTTTAATCCATTTTTAAGCTTACAGAACTTAATTATAATAAGATAAAATAGCATATCATGCATGATCAACAGTTGGTATATCATTCCTTATCTTTAAAATTTCAAATTGCCTCATATAATCTTACACTTTTTGTGTCCCCTTACTTTAAATTATGGAGTTTGAAATACAAGTCCATTTTGTGATTTTTGAAGAGAAATCTTTTTGTTAACACCTTCTTCAAATTATCATATGATTTAACTCTTTTCTTCCTCTCTTTTTCTATTTTTATTTTCATATTTTCTCACCACAATAAGGTATAATCTTTAATTTTCAATGTGCTTACTCTACACTTCTTTTTATTATCATACCCTTTAATTAAAAGTTCTCTCAATACTATAAAGCCAATCAATAAATACATCTATATGCAAGCTTCCATCAAATTTAGGAATATATAACTTTAAACCGTTTCATCAATAGATTCACTAGACAAAGAAATTCTACCATCATGTAAAAGTGTAGGGATAGTGGTTCTTTACCTATAGTACATTATTCTATCATGAGTATCTCTTATGGTTTGAGCTTAATGATAGATAATAGAAGGGTCATCTTTAGGAGTTAGGGGTTTTATAACTTGGTTTTGGTTATTAGATCTTTAGCTTTGTATCACCTTGGCCAAGTTTTGAGATATGTCATGCATTAATCTAGTTAAGGGTCTCAAATTTCTTATTCAATTTCACCTTTAAATTTTGTATTTGACCTTCCAACCTCATATCATCAGTTTTCCAAGGTAGTGAAGAGAATTGAGAACTCTCCTTACCAGCTATCAAATGAATTGATTTAAGTTATATTAGGTTGGGAAAGAATTTGGGATGGAAATAGGATAAAAATAAGGTTTTTTAAATAGTGTCTTTTGGGTGTAAACAATAAATCTTGGAAGTTGAATAATGTTTCCTATGGTTATGGATGGTGGGACACATGTTTGGACTAATTAGGTTTGTGTTGATGAGCATTTGGTTGGTGTTTAAGCTTGGTTTTTGCATTTGGGCTTGGCTTTTTGTTTGGGCTTAGCAATTACATTTGGTCTTAGATTGGATAATAAGGGTAATTTGATAACTTTGGAAAAGGGTAGTTAGGTCATCTATGCTAAGGATGAGATAGTAATTACAGTAAATAGTGATTTATGAAGTAATAAGAGCGATTAGGGTTAAGAAGTTATAATGATGTGTAAAGAAGTAATTAGTAAGGTTTAGATAAGGTAACAAGTGACTAAGTAGAAAATGATAATGAGATTTGGTAAGGCTAATGTTAGCATATGATAAGTGGAATAGGCAAGTATTAATGCAATTAATTTAGAAAAGCTTTATCAAGCAAGCATGCAAGTTAACTTGGTCAAAAAATGATATTAATAAAGGTAAGCTAAAAGGAATTATGGGCAAAGGTCTAAAAAGGTTGGTAACGACATTGTCTTCTCTAAATTTCTTACACTATTTTAGTCAAATTATAGAAATTTTCTAGCCAAGTTCCAACCACCAACCAAACAAACTTCATTTTTCAATAGCCTAACTCCAACATAGGCTTTGATACCAAAATGATTAGAGACCATTCACCAAAGTATGCAAATAAAAAACAACTCCCAATATAGAACTAACATGCAAGCTCAAATCTTAGAAAGGTAATAGATGGAATAACTCTACATAATCTAAACATAAACTTACTTGAAAGTAATAGAAAATACAAGGATAAGAAACAAGTCTAAAAGAAGCATCCACTAGCTTGATTCAATCACTACTAACCTTTCCTTACAAGAAAATTGGATAAAGATGAAAATAAAATCTTAAACCCAACAAAGTTCAATAAAAGATTCAAGAGAAAAATCTTTCAAGCTTGGAATGTTTTCAATATTCAACTTCAATTTTTTTACATGAGAGAGAATAACACGTATATATGTGTCTAACATGCAAAGGAAAATAACCAAAGTGCCTTTACTTTAAATTACAAGAAGGGTAAGAAAAATATCCTTAAAATATGAAAATTTAAAACAAAAATAGATGCAGGATGAGAGGTGAATTGCGCTGCAACACATATAGGTTATAGTGTTAGGTCGTAGCATGCTCAAATAAGCACAAGTCCATGAGTATCATGTAGGACCCGTTACCACGTATATCGCTACTGCTAAATTATATCTTTTTTTTATTAATAAACTAAAAATCTTGGTATACGTGATAAGAATCCTACAAAAAGAAAACTGCTACTACAATTCATATACACATGTGGTAGCTGAAATTTAAATTGTACAGTGGTAGCCCAAAAATACACTTCTCATATACATATCTATTTATGTACATATATACATCTGAGAATAAATAATTACAAAATTTACAATTAATTCCCATTAGGCCAAACTAAACACTGATATAGAGCTCTCTCCCGTCAACCATGATCCACCAGTTCCTCACCAACACCAAACACACCTGAAAAGAATGGAAGAAGGAAAAAAATGAGTGATAAAAATCACCCAGTAAGCGATCCTTACTTTCCTCAACCCAAGCTAGCAAGTAAAACAATAACATACCTAGACTTGACCCTAACATTCATACATTCGCTTGCTCATTCAATAACCTGGATGTTGCTTATTTTGTTTTCTCGATTTCATTAATAATTTATGTCATGAAATGTGTATCATGTCATGCTAAATATAAACTAAATATGCATGCATCTGAATCTATACGTATCTGAAGATACCTGCTGTACTGATCAGACTGATGAACACAAAGATTCGACATCTTGGTCATGTAGGTTGAACAGTCTAGCGAAAAGCTAGAAAGTTGAATATACATATTAGTCTTCGGACTAATAAGCTAAAACTGGACGATCTGACCATAGTCAGAAGGTTGGAATCCCACAAATGCCCCCTCGAGTTTATCCAAAACTCTAACCCGGATATCGGGCTCTAAATGCTAAATGCTAATGCTTTTGGATCCCTTGATCCCTTTTCATACTTATGCTTTGGCATGTCATGCTATGTAATACTTATGTAGCCTTATTTTATCTCATTTTATCATTATCTGTTGTTTTATGGTTATTAGATAAGTTTCCCATGCTTTATTCTTCATTTTACATAATTTCCTAGAAAATTTGCTTGTGCACGGGTGTGTGGGTCAAGACACATGATTATGTAAGACAAACACACGGGCGTGCATGGCAAAGACACACGGGCGTATATAGAAACACACAGGACTGTGCGTTGGCTGTGCAGTTGGTCGTATAAGCTTCTGAAATTTTTATGCATTTCATTGGAAAAACAAGCACACGGCCGTGTCCCTCAGACACACGAGCGTGTCTTACAAATCAAGTCGTGCATATTTCGTGCACATGGGCATGTCCCTGCAAAAGCAAAGGCATATGGGTGTGCACCTACGGGCACATGGGCGTGTGTCCTAGTCTGCATCGACAACAACCACCTGAAACTTGCAAGAATCCTTACCAAACCTCAATCAAACTGAAATTAATCTCAAACATGCATTTTTAACACTTCAATAAGCATACAATATGCTTCAATTTCACCCATCACATATCACATCGCAATCCACCATTAAAATCATCCATTCTCTCACATATTCACACACAAACATAAACAAGCATGGTTCATGGTGGAAATTATCATCTCAAGCAATTTCTTATCAACATATTAACACATAGTCATTCACATAACTCATAGGCACGCTAGAAACACAATCAAACATTTCCAAGCATCAAACACAAGCTGGGAAACTAAAGGAAGAAGTAAGGAAGCACTTACTTCTTGCCATGGCTGCTGGAAACTCTTTCTAACTAATTTTTGTCTTCTTTAACTAGATTGAAAGCTGTTGGATGCTGAATCTCAACTCTAGGGTTGGGAATCTCTAAAAGCAAAGGAAAACTTAGTTGGAAAATGGGAGATAAGCGAGTGAAAAAACACTTAAACTCTCATCATTCTCCTTCAACAAACCTACACAGGCGTGTAGGGTAAAAGTGCACAAGAGTGCACAAGGGAAAATGAATAAACTTCATTTCCCACACTATGTATGAAAGAAACCTCCCAAGGAGAATCATGCGCAGGCCATACAGGCTCTGAAAACTTACTATCTCACCCCTAAACTCTTCTAACTTCTAATCTATTGCTAAATCTCACATCTAACCCCAAAATTCTACTCTAAGAGGCATTTCTAATCCTGGGATGCTACACATCGACTGTGGCACCATATTGTAGTGTACATTTACATGCATAAGGCAAAACACACAGGCTATGACCCTAGGCCACAACACATGTAGGGTGTCTACATGCTGCTTCAAGTGCTATAGATTTGTGCCCTACCTTTTCTTGCTCGTTTGCCCTTCCTTGATGCTCGATTCACAACAAGCTACTTCTGCCTTGCCTTGAGGACATTTTAGGGTATTCAAGGCTTGAGAGAGAATTTCAAAGTATAACAAAGAGGTAGGACAACCTAGCATATTAATGAACCATGGGAAATGGGGTTCTTCTTCTAGTTGGATGGTGATTTCTAAATAACAACTTCAATTAATTCAAATGAATAATCAAATAAAAAGAAAAAATAAATACTTAATATTGAAAATTAAACTTAAACCTTGAATGGGCTTAGGTAAACATTTTTATTCTTAAATAATACTATATCAATTAACCCCTTAATAAAAATAAATAAATTTATCTCATAGGCGTTACCGCCTAATCAATTATCATATGACTTTACTAGGCATTGTGCGTAGCAAAATTTTGATTCTACAGTCCCCTTACCCCCACCATTAAAAAAATATATTCTACTGTCAAATACCTGTTACCCCCAATATCATTTACCTTTTCATTCTACCTAAAAGAAAATATCATCCATCGTCTAAGAATTATTTGTGTTTATCAAAATTTTATTTTACCCTCATAAAATATTTACCTTAAAATAACATTTTGCCTTCTCCAATGAAATCTTCATGTCAGGCATATGACTTTCCCTGTAGGCATGGTGGCCATCTCACTAATTCATGTCAATCGAGAAATATTTCCTCACAAAATTTATAATTTTCAACCAAATAATATAATCTATACTTTCCTAAACTAATTTATTTTAACTATAAGCCAATTTAAATTGAAACAACAAATATACAAAATGATTAAAAAAAAAATCCTAAACCCCGGCATTAAAAATGTTGCTAACAGTTGATTGATTTTTGGCTAGAGAGGGTTCATGTGCTGGCTAATTTTGTCTTGACCTCCTACCTACGACTGTTTTAATTCATTAGTCTTCGCAAAATCCGGGAAAGATTCCAAATCTGAAAAAAAATCTTGGTTTGTTGGGTTAGCATCTACATCTTTGCTTTGAGGAAATGATTTGATATGTCCACCAAAATACAGTAAATGGATTGATCGGAATCGATTGGTAGTGAAGATAAGATGCAAATTGCAGTATTCAATGTGATGTAAGAGTAATACTGCAATTTGATACATAAATTTCAAGTCAATTTCCATGATGTCATTTGTGGCTATTTGTAATAAATAGAATGTCTTCTCATGTGTCACGTGTTACGTGAATAAAAATTATTTCAAGACCAAATTTCTTGTCCTCATAATGTGGTCTATTACTAGCAGTCAACTACGTTAATATTTGGCGAGGCTCTTCATTATTTTTAATATATGGACAATGAGAATTTCTTTTATCTTATAACTATTTTTCAAATTATTTGCTAAATTAATCTTTTCAGATTACTATTGAATAGTTTGTAATTGTTTAGTATTTTATAAATTTTAGAGGTACATTTTGTTCCTTTTAGAATTCCCTAAAATGACTAAGTTTAAGGAATCTAACAATGTTAACCCTACAAAATTTGTAAACAATTTAGAAAATTAAAAAGACGATTAAAATGTTGGCTCTTTTTTCTTGGATGTCATTTACATAGTAAAAGATGCTAATACGATGGATATTTGATATCCATCTTTAATTTCTACAAAATAATTAATTTTAAACCTATTAAAAACCACATTCTCAAGTTTCAAGAACATTTAAGGAAAATACAAAAGAAATATGTCATCACCCCTAGTTGCTTAATAGAATAACTACATCATAGTTGTTCTCATTTTGCTAAGTTTCTTAAGAATATAAAGGACGCATTTCCAGAGCTTAAGTTATAAATTCACTTATGATTGATAAAACCATAGAAATGGGAATGGGAATACAAACATAAACTTAGTAGAAAACTCTAGAATTTCCAATAAGAACAAGAATAAGAATTATAAGTCTTAGCCAAGGAAAAGAAACCATGACAATAAGAATAACCATATTCCTCAAAATGGCCATGAAAATTCTAGAGGTTAAGGACATAAGTCTTACTATGTTTGTAGAAAGACTAATCACTTGGCTAAGGACTATTATTTTAAGAAGACCAAAGCTCATAAGGTCTAAGGCTAAGAAATGATGGAAAGACTCGAAACAACAACTCCATTTGTTTTAAGATAATGAGGGTTTGAGTGAACCAATTATTAGATAAATTTTGAATCTTTAAGTATTAATTTTACTAATGAGAATAATATACGATGGTCAGATTATAGTGAAAATGTGCATGTTTGTTCCGATTAGAGTTGTTTTAAAAATTATTTTAACTCCAGTAGAGAAATTGCAATTCTAGAAAATAACTTTACATTTCAAGTACTTTCAGTCAAAGACATTGAATTGGAGATGCCCCTAAAAGTATTTTGATTCTTAAGGATGTACGTCTTCTACCTTATTAGTGGTTCCTATTTAGATTAATTAAGATATAAAATTATACTAGAGTCAATTAGATTAATAATTTCCAAGAACAATGTGCTTATTGGTCACTTGTGTTTGAGATGGTTTATTTAAACTGAATTATAGTTCGAAAGATTTAATAAATTTTCTAGAGTTCTTAATGTTGGATACACACACACACACACAGAGAGCAGGGAGATTTGGTTTTATAAATTTAAAAAGGATAGTTGATCCTAACTTGGTACCTAAAACTCCAATTCATTTCAAATGTAAGAGTGAAATTTGTGTTCAAGTCAAACAACCTAAGAATCCCTTAAATAAATTGTTGAAACTTTAGAACTCATTGTTAGAGTTAGTGCTCTAGAATCAATCCTCATGATGATGCTTGTTTATTCATAAGTCATACACAAACAAACTCTCAATAGCATTCTTTATCTACAAGTGTAGTAATTTCTAGATAAATACTCTTGAAATAGTAAAACTGAGGTGCGAAAATCAGATGATTGATCATGTTTTTCTATATACTTATTGGTGGTAGTCCTTTCAAAAAATGTTTGTAGTTTTGACATTAGTCTGACCCAAGGAATTGGTAATGGTGCTAGGATTATCATAATATTGACGATCCCACCCAAAGGCAACAACATTTTGCACATGTCGAAGTTGTTAGTTGTTGTTTAATGCAACACATGGGTGTTTGCTATTTAGGTAGGTTCACTAGACAAATCCACCTAGTGGATATCATATAGAAGGTTGTTTTAGTTTCTATAAAATATATCTTTTTATGTGAAGAAGGTACATGTAATCTATAGTAAGGATTACCATATAGGTAACAATTAACTATATCAAAATTTGTATGAAAGCTATGATGATTCAATAAAAGATTTATCACTTCTGAAAATAAAAGAATATATCTTTGATAATTTTTTGTTAGTGTGTGTCAATGACCACCTAAAATTTGTGATCATAGTAGGATTAGATTATTATCTAGTTTAATGTTATCCGATCATTAACTTAATTGTTAGTCTATGATTATAAGGAGCATCTAAGATAGATACTACTTTTATGTCTTAGCCTTGAGAGATATAAGATAAAGTAAGGATTGAATTGTATAGGCAACATTTTGTTGATAAGTTACGAGTATAAATATTGACACTTTAATAATTGAGTACCCATGATGTCTTGCCAGATCCCACTCTCAATGCATGTATGGATAGATGTTGAACAAAAGTTTTGACATGAGTTTGCACATTGTTAACTTTTTGAAGAGCTTTTAGATCACGTACAAATTGGGTTTGATTGATTTCAAAAGCAATAGGATTAGTTTAGATGAATCGGGTCCACTTTTAGATTGATGATTTTGAGTTTAAAAAGTTGTTTGGACTCATTATGGTTTGAAGTCCACATTATGCCAAATCTTAAGGGAAAGGTGTAGTCTAATCTTTATAAGACATGTCAAATATGATCAAATAAAGCTGAAAGTCAAATATCAACTTTGGCTTGGTGTACAGTTGTACATCATTGTGTATACACCTATACATCGTTGTCAGGTAGGTGTTTATCAGATTGGATTTAGATAAGCCCAAATCCAATTTTTAATTTTGGATAAGCTTGCTCCTATATGCATGTACATGTTCTATGTATGACCAAACATTGATATGGGTTGATAGTTGTCTATGATCTTTATTTGTTAATACACATATTGATTATGAATCGGAAGAGACTAGATAAACATAAGATGTATGATCATACATGGATCATGTACACTATTACATCAACTTCTATATAAGGAGTGCAAATTTTTGCATTTTAGAGTGTTTTTTTTTTTTTTTTTTTTTTGAGTTTTATATATTTCATACAATGTACACCCATACCTTTATACAAATACACATGCATAAGCCTTTTAGCAAAGTTCTTGGTGTATGGTAAGCCTCTCGAATCATGCCTCATATGGATATAAAAGTGTCTCCCTACTCTTGGAAGTAAAATATATCCAAGTGTCAATTCTTTGCCATGAAAAGACTAGTGGAGCCACAAACAAAGGCATGCCTTTAAACCTATATGGTTTAACTTTTATATTTCATCATAGGCAATTTCTGACTACCAAGGGATTATGGAAAGGATAGTTTTCATGTATGTACAATTATTGTTTATGTTTTATACATACTGAGTGAATTCATATGTTGTATGGGCATGAGAGGTAATAATCATTTTATGACTTTCCTTTATAACTATCTTGTATATATAGTTATTTATACTTGATCAAATCAAAAGAATATATACTTGACCAAATCGAAAGACTAAGTCTTTGATAAATTCAAAGTATACAAAAGTGAAACAAAATATCAACTTGATAAAAACTTAAAGAAAAGTAAGTCTAATAGAGAAGGAGAATGTACTACAACTACACTTAGTACTTTTTGAACAAAAATGGAGCACTCATGGATATGGTGAGGTCAATTTTGTTAAGTTATAGTTTACATGAGAACTTATGAAATGGAGGAAGAAGTCTTGTTAAACTTTATGTTTTGATAAGGGAGCTATAAAGAATTTAGATAAGATGCCTTATGAAATTTGATAAAGAAAAGTTCCTAACCTCACATTACTTAGATATGGAGGTGTTTACCTAAAGCTAGAATGCCTAAACCTAATAGTGAAAAGTTTTGGAGAAGACTTTTGTAGATGAGACTTAAGTTTAACATAAAAAGAGTAAAATACCTATAATCTTGAAAAAAATTTTAGAAGCTTTTTAATGGAAGGAGATCTCATTTTTTATTTAGAGGCTACAACTTTTGTAGATGCACTTTTTTAGAAGTAAGTCATAAATAATAAGTTTGAATCTATAGTTCAAAACAATACTTGGGTTTTGACAAATCTTCCACTAGGAAATAAGGTAAAAGACGGTAAATATAGAGTTAGACTAATAGTTAAAGGATTTACCTACAAGGAGGGGATATCCTACTTTGATACTAAACATATTATAGTATTACAACAATTAGAATGTTTATTGCTATAATGTTTATCCATGAGTTAGTTGTTCATCAAATGTATGTGAAGACTATTTTGCTAAATAGAGGCTTGGATGAAGAATTTGAAGGGTATTATAGTGAAAAGAGTACTATATTAAATTTATAAGTTGGGTTATGTCTCTTTAAGGGCTTAAACAATCAAAAATAGAATGATAAGTTACATAAAGTTATATTAGACTATGGTTAAGATAAATGAATTCATTTAGTTGGTAAATGACAAAGTGAATGATGGAACTCATGTCAATTTAAATTTATATGTAGATTATATCTTTATGTTTGGGTCAAATTTGTAGATAGAAAAGATGTTTAATCATGTCTATCAAGTAACTTCAATATGAAAGATCTAAATAAAACTTGCATTATAGTGGAAATAAGAAATAATAGAAGTTTAGAAGAGATTTATTTGGATCAAGAAAGTTTTATTGAAAAAATGTTAAGAAATTTTTATGTTTTGATTCTTAGCCATTAACACTTTTAACGATACTAAAGAGAGTTAAAGAAAATCCATGAAAGTCTTTGTTTCAATTAAGATACTTTCAAACGATAGAGTTATTTTATTTACATAACAAATAAAAGTAGACTTGAAATGTCATATGAAGAGAGAAGACTAAGTAGTTATTCTCTTAATCTTAATAAAGAGCATCAGAGTGCAATAAAAAGAGTATTTAAATATTTGATAGGTTTAATTGGTTATTACTTATGTTATTAAGGTTATCCCAATGTGACAGAAAAATATAGTGATGAGAATTGGATAATAGATAACACAAATATTAAGTCCACAAGTGCTTTTGCATCTCTACCAAGAGGAACAATGCAATAAGATCTTGGAGATCTTATCTTGTGAAGTATGATGGAATCTAAACTTCTAATTTTGGATACCACTTGTAAAGAAATTGAATGGGTTAAGATTCTTTTTATTGAGATGTCTTTAGTTAAAAATATGCGACTGTCATTTCCGTATACGGTGATTATAAAGTAGTTATAAATATAATAAAATAATTATCTATTAACAAAAAAAAAAAATGAGTAGTCATATTACTGTAAGGCATAAGTTAGTAGAAAAATTTAATAAATAATGATAAACATGTTTTTATTTATCACTTCAATTGTTTTCTTATACTTACTAAATTTAAAAAAAAAAAAAAGGAATAGAACATGCTTTTAATTATCTCTTGGTAAATTATTCTTCATAACCAAATTATTGGAAGTAATCTCGTTATGATTTATCTGGATTTTTTAAATTCATTTTTTTTAAATTAAAATGCTGAACATGATCTATATTGCACAATCATATCAATATATTAATGTTTTAATTACATGAATTTGCTATAAAAAATCGATGAAGAAAGTAATTTCTCCTTGGGAGGAGTCTTCATGGGAAGGTAAAAGAAGAGAGTGAAGTCGCATGGAAATTGGAAAATGAAGTTTGAAAGGAACAATTTCCTTGGACAAGAACGCACGTGGTATCTACTGAGTCAACCCACGGAAACGCGTCAGGTTGTTTGAATCTTGCCACTCACTCGGTGTCAATGGGCTGGTCGTGTCATTGTCCTATAAATAAAGGTTTTGCCAGCTCAAAATTTTGAACAATTTACAAAAAAGATATAATACTTTTTAATTTTTATTATTAGTAGATAGAAGATAATAATATAGATTGAAAAATAAAATAGAAGAAGGAATTATTATTAGATAAAGGAGATTAAAATATTTTTGAAAACAAGATTTCAGATACGTTAGCGATTTTCCTGAAACGCATGACAGCTTATTTTACTAAAACTATAGTGACAACGTGGGCCAAATGAAAAGAATGGCAGATTTAATTGGGCCAATTTGTTCAAATTTCAATTAAATATTCAACAGCATCATTTTCAATGGCACTCGTCATTTTGATGTTAACAATACACTGAAACTATTGTTTCAATCATCTGACCCAAGGGTAGAGTTAACCTAACCATGTTTGGTTTCATTTTTCAAGCCCACAGCTTGTTCAAAAGTGATTCGACATAGATGTAAGTAAATGCGAATACAATTATGAACATGAGTAATGTTGACTTGCAAGCACAAACCCAAATACGAACTCAAACAATGAGTAGTCACATTTTACGAATTTCAACGAATATGATATATTCACATTCGTATGAGTAAAAACAAATAGAAACGAATTGAACTCGAATGTGATCACTAGTATCGAACTCAAATGTGAACATTCAACTACTCGTGTTTAACAAACACAAACCAAACACAAATAATTCCCGTCAACAAACAAATTAAACACGAATATATACATAATTCGAATATACAGGTTCTCGTTCTTATGTAATAAAAAAATACTTTTTGAATAAGAATATGTTTATATTATTTAATTATGACTATGTACCTATCATCATACAATATGATCCATGTGGTGAACATTCCTTTTGAAGAAGGTAAGTCTATTGATATACCACTTTCATGATCATTTAATTTTAACCACATCTAGGATTTTCGAAAAGCATCACAACTTATCTGAAATTATTATAGATCGCCTTTGTTTCAAGGGTTCGAATCTTTTTTAAATAAATATGAGCAGATTCTTTTTTATAATTTTTTGGCAACAATGTTATATGTATTTAGTTTCAAATATTTAATTAACTATTAAAATAATATATTATTATGCAATCATTATTATTTTATTTTTATTTAATTACTTAAAATATATTATCTAAATATTTTAATATTGATAAAACAAATCCTTATTTCTTTTGTTTGCAATAAATTTCTACAACGTAGGGCGGGTGGAGAGGGGCCATGTCAGTTTATCGTCCATTATCAAAACGAGTTAGCTCATTTGGCAAATCATTTTCTTTATAAATTTCCTTAAATGGGTTGACTCTTTGACCTTTGGCCGTGTCAGAAGGCTGTCGAGTGTAGAAACGTGCATTTGAGTGACACCGAAATACGTCTATGCTGCATCCGTTACCATCGCATATTTAGAATTCTAGAGGAATCTATGGGTCAGTTCTTAGAATTCTTCTACCATTTTTCAACCCAACATTTTTTTACTCCTAACGTTCGGTTTAAACCATTCTTCAATGTAATTATTATTCTGCCAACTCAAAAATGCTTCCTTTTCATTTTTCTTTTTTATCGTTAATTTTAGGGTTGTTTTTTCTTTTTTGTCCTTCCATTCTGATCTGATCTCACATTCTCAATTCTCAAATGAGGGTTTTTAACAAAGACTGATGCGATCGAGTTAACCCTGATCTTTAGTTTTTAATCACTGGTTTTTCTGAATTTTGAGAAGAAAAAGAAAATTAAATGATTGAGAAATCTTGGAGTGTTGTGAGAGCAAATTGTCATTATATAAGAAGCTTTCTCTCTTTCTTTCTTTCTTTCTTATATGGAAGATTTGGTTTTTCCTTCTTTTTGTTTGGTTTCTCTTAAAAATAATTAGAAAAGTTGTTAGTTTCTCTCTCTCCCTTTTTTTTTTTTTTGGCAACCCATAAAATATGATAAGCATGATCATTATAGTTGGTAATGCTTAAAATAAATATTGTTTGTTGTTAATCATTTGTAAATTATTTTTGATAATTTATGGAGACAATAAACTTTATAGTAAATGTAGTCAAGAAATTATGAGAATTTAAAACAATTTTAAAAATTTTAACAAAAAATAATTAATATAGATATCCACATGGGTCTACTTGTACCCATAGGAATGGATACGAATTCATATTTTTTTTATTTGTATGACTTGCCTTATACCTATAATACCCGTGTTTGTCAAGTCTATGCACAGAAAATCACCATTGGGATCAATGTGAGACATTTACATGACTTCAATGATAAAATAAAGGTAGATGCAACATTAAGTTGCACGCTACCAAACTTATTTCGACCTCTTAGTAAAAACAATATTGAGGATCATTCTTGCTGGAGTAACATATATTATGTCATTTAAACACGCATAAATATTATAACAATGTGTACGTTAACAGTAAAACAACACAATAACAATGCTCAGTTATTATAGCATTAGAGATCAATATAGATTAAAGCTAAGATCAATTATAAAAATTGAATGTAATGATCTTTCTTACTTGATTTTAGAATTTAAGTGTAAGGTATTGTAAATAAGAGCTAAGAGGTTGAGATATTACAAATGAAAGTTAGATATCCATTGGCTTGAGATTTTAGTTGAGGGTTTCGCTATTACATTTGGGATGCAAACAAATTTATATTTAATCAATTTAAGTAGTTACTTTAGTATGTGGTAGGAGCAATTGTTTATGTTTGTATCTAATCCTTTTAAGTTTGGTTATTTTAATTAATATCTTATTTTAAGTTAGATATATCAATGTATCTAATAAGTAATAACAAAGAGATGGTTTTTTCCCTTTTTTTGTTTTTCTTAAGACTTATCAGTTTCAATAATCACTAAATAATTTTAAGATACATAAGATCATTCTTTTAATTAAAAATCTCTAAATAAAAACTTGTATATATACATTTTAATCTATCCTTGTTGTATGGTTGATTGTATGAGAAGTCATGGCATAGATTCCCTTAACACACAATTGTGTGTGTTACACACATAATCATATGTTTAGATGGTTGATCGAATATTCATATTTAGATTGAAATATTTGTCCAACTAAGTCAAATAAAATACTATTGATACATGACTATGCAAGTGTAGAGCATAACCATGCTTATAATAGTAAATGCATAGGCGATGGCACATTGCATTTATGCCTTATCCCCCTCGTTATGCATAAGTATTGCTTAGGGCACCACTATTTAAATATGGTGCATAACCATTTTGTTACACACATAACCATGTAAAAGGGAGCACATTCATGTTCTTGAATGACATGACTATGTGCCTACTCCTATAAATAAAGACATAAATTTCATTTATGTGTGTGTGCAAGAAACTTATATTTTGAGAGAAATTAGACCTCACATAACACATGTCAAACACACATACCCTGCCCTGCCCTGCCTTGCCAGATACACAATCGTACATCAATTAAACTAATATCTAAGAAGTGTCCAAATTTTTATTCAGTTGTTTTGTATGGATACTACAAATGTCATGAGTTTGTTGACTAATGGGTAAGTTAACAATGTCACTACTTAGAGCAATAAAAATTTTAAAAGACAAATCATAGGTATGATTTCTAAAACACCTTATGTTTGTTTCATTTTTTTCATACATTCTGATAAATGACAACAAAATTTGGAATTTTCGTACTCTATGCTAAGTTTTAAATTTTGCTACTTGGGTACTCTTTTAACAATCGTGGGATTCCAACAATGGTATCAAAGCCACAACTTTCAATGTATAAAAAACTATACTTGCGATATTTTTCCATATGCATGTTATCGTATTTTTAATATCAATATAATATGTTGAATATGATTCTCACATAAACATGTTAAATTATTGATTTTTAGTTTTCTATGGTTGTATTGATAAATTGTAAATACTTGTTCGATTCATATAATTATGTAGATTGAAAGGGCTTTATCTAAAATGAATTGGGTATTTCATGCTAAGGTTGGTCATTTCCATTGATTGCCTTGCCAAATGGGTGTTTTTTTGGCCATTTTTATTATTAAAAATTTTGGAAAATATGACACATACAGTTGTGTGATTTGTGAACATAGGGTCATGTATAGCATAATACACTTGGCTTGTGCTTGTGTATACACTATGCATGTCCACAAATAGTCACGCTTATTAAAACATACGCCCGTGTGTTGACTAAATTTTATTGGTGTGTTTATTGTGCACTTGTCATGTCCTTGTCGGTGTAAGGGTACAAAATTCTCTAAAATTTTTAAATTTACAGGAAACATAACAATGCATAGTCAATATAAGGTTGTACATGATGAGGTTTGATTTATCACAATCGTGTGTCTCACTACACGATCATATGTGATGTGTTAATTATGTTTTGACTTGGTTGACTGCCTTAAGGGCCAAATGTAATTTTTACATCATTTAGGGGTCTATTAAATTTTGTGTAATTACAAAGACAAAAGTAATTTTACATATCGCAATTAATTAAAATTAATTCAATTCAATTTTAATTATATGTATATATGATTGTCATTATATATGCATGGTGTCTAGTGTATGAGTTTGACTAACCTATGTATGTTTGGATATTTTGGGAATGTATGTTGTATTTTTAAAAGTAGGACATACATATCTTGCCTTCTCTTATGACTTTTTGATGTAATTTCTTTTCTCTCTACTCTCCCCTCATATAGCACAAGGTTTTTGATTTTACAATGTTAAATTTAAAATATAGGTTACTTGAAAATTTTTTAGAAATATGTAACTAGGAGGAAAACATTGTAAATTACTTAAAGGCTTGAAGTAGAGCAGAAGCAATATACTTAAAGTCTCAAAATTGAAGAACTACATCTAGGTTGTCGGTCTCGTTGGCTTAAAGCCTAATTTTAGTTTGATACTTGTATATTGACATGTTTATTTTTATACCTTGTAGTATGTGTGTTTAGGTTTTATTTTTTTTGTAAGTATCACTAATTTTTAAAAGTAGGACATACATATCTTGCCTTCTCTTATGACTTTTTGATATAATTTCTTTTCTCTTTGCTCTCCCCTTATGTAGCATAAGGTTTTTGATTTTACAATGTAAAATTTAAAATATGGGTTAATTGAAAATTTTTTAGAAATATGTAACTAGGAGGAAAACATTGTAAATTACTTAAAGGCTTGAAGTAGAGCAAAAGCAACATACTTAAAGTCTCAAAATTGAAGAACTACAACTAGGTTGTCGGTCTCTTTGGCTTAGAACCTAACTTTAGTTTGATACTTGTATATTGACATGTTTATTTTTATACCTCGTAGTATGTGTGTTTAGGTTTTATTTTTTTAGTAAGTATCACCTCACATATAGACTACAATTGATGAGACCTAGTAATAAAACTCCTGAATAAATATTAAGTCATATGAAACCTTCCAATATAGTATTTCTAAGACAAGCCCATATTCATTGGAACCTTGTCTACTAAAGTGAAAGGTACAGTTTTATAGGTGGAAGATTGGTGGATGGTTATATTAGGTTTAACTTAGCTAATATAGTTCTACTTGTTCGCCAAAGCAAATATAGAATATATTAGAGGTTAAGTCAAGGAGGAGGGGGAGAAGGTATTTGTTAATACGTGGTGATGTGTAGTATCCAACCCACTAATATTAATAATCACAATTAAGGTTGATATGATTTATTAGAGTAATTCCTATCTTGAGATCATAGGCTTTTGATAACTAGTTTGATGAACCTACCTATTTGGGTCACCTCAACTTGTTCATCAAAGCAAAGGTTAAATTAGCTTGAGGGGATCTTAGTTTGCTAAAAAGTCCATGGGGACTTCTCAAATGTAATAGTAAAGGTTGTTGGCTTGAGAAAAATAGTTGGTGTGCTTAATAAAAACTTGATTAAGCGAAGTATTAATAATCAACTAATTAAACTCTTATGTACATATACAGATTCACATAACTACCATGACAACCCCAAGTTCACTATGTATCATTCTAGACAAAGAGGACAAGTTGGGGGGTGCCAATTTTCTTGATTGGTACATAAATCTTCAAATTATCTTATATCAAGAAGATCAATTGTATGTCCTCAAAAGGGTCTCACCTTTTGAGCCTGATTTTATTGACATTAAAGTTGAGAAAGATACTCACATGAAGTATCTTAAAGGCTATATGGAAGTTTAATGTTTAATGTTGGCTTCCATGTCAATCAAGCTACAAATTCAACATGAAGGGATAAATGTTTAGTTTATTCTTCTCTATTTATATAAAATATATGCGACTCATTAGAGAATCGAATGATATTTGGTAAGCTCTACCCTGCTCAGTTGTAATATGTTTAAGGATGCACAAACAGACACTCATATGGCCAATATGTTATACACATAGAGAGGCTAACCAATTTGGGGTTTATCATAGACAAAAAACTGATAGTTGACTTAGTGTTAAATTTTATTCCTTCTTTATGGTTAAACTTTGTCATGAATTTCAACCTTACAAATAAAGAGACATCTCTTGCTGAACTACTAGGCATTATCAAGACGATTGAGCAATATATGAATAGAGGAAAAGGGTATGCTCTTAATTGGTGCTAAGACTAAGGGTAAAAAAAAGGCTAAGGCCAAGCTTTAGCCCAAGCCTACGGCACAAGTCTATGCCCAAATTCCTATTGCTTTATAGTCCATGGGTGGTGTAAGGAATGCACAAGTTGTTTTATTTTTCTAAGGCAAACTGGGCAATTGGAAGAAACATTACAAGACCTTTTTAAAAGAAAAAAAAAAAACCAATTGTTTTTCTTTTAGGCATGTTTTATATTGAGATTAATGTTAATCTTTATTTATCTAGGGTCATTGATATGAAATGTGATACTCATATTACTCCTCATATGTAATGATTAAAACAGAATAGATCGTTTGATCGATGAGAGATAAAGTAACAAGTTGGAAATAAAGTGAGGATTACTTCTTTAGCTGTAAGATCTTATTTGTTATCTATGCTTATGAGGTTTGTATTATAACTAAAGAACTGTTATTATGTACTTAATATTTCTAGAAATCTAATTTCTGTATCTATTTTAGATAAATAGAGATATACATTTTTTATTGCTAATAAAATTTATAGCTATTAATTTGAATGATAATCTCTATGAAATAGCTTATTTGATTAATAATTTGCATGTATTAAACAGAAATTACAATGATATTTTCAATGTTAGCAATAAAAATATCAAATTTGATGGACTGAATCCTATATTTATATGAGATTGTAGGCTAAGACACATAAACTTGAAATACATTTCAAAACTCCTATTCATTGGGATATTATAATCATTTGACTTTTAGTTATATGATGAATATCAATTGTACTTTATAGGTAAGATGGCTATTTCTTTAGTCATAATAAGAAGTTGACTAAGTTATTAGAGATTATACACAACAATGTATGTAGAACTATGACAGTGCATAAAAAACATTGGGAACTTTACTTTGTGACGTTTATTGATGATTTTAGTAAATATGACTATGTGTTTCTAATGAGACGTAAGTCTGAATGCTTTGACAAGTTCAAAGTGTTCAAAAATGAGGTATAAAAGTAACTTAATAAAAATATTAAGATCTCCCAAAATGATCAGAAGAGGATTATTAAAGTATTAAATTAAATGAATATCTAAAGAAGCAAGGTATAGTTTCACAACTCAGACCTAGTGGTATACCATAACATAATAGTGTATCTAAATGGAGAAATTGTACTTTGACAGATATGATTAGTTTGATGATGAGTTTTAGTGATTTACCTATATCTTTTTGGAGCTATGCCTTAACTTTTACAATAAATTGAATTTTATCCAAATCTGTGAAATCAACTCCATATGAGTTGTAAACTATGTGAAAGCTAATTTAGATTACATAAGGATTTAGGGTTACAAAACTTATGTTAAGAAATTGATTTTGAATTAGTTGAGCTCTAAAATTGATAAATGTATATTTGTGGGGTAATTGAAGGAAACTAAAAGTTACTATTTTTATCACCCAAATGAGCACAAAATTTATGTTACTCAAACTAGTATCATTCTTGAAAAAGAATTTCTTTATAAAAGGATTAGTATGAAGAAATTGGAGTTTAATGAGACTCCTAACCCATAAATGATCACAAATGTTGAATGGAATGATATGTCACTTGAGATAGTTAATCATGATACATAATAGCCATGTAGGTCTAGTAGAGTGTGTCACAAGCCCAAGAGATTTGGTTATCTCATGCTCAATACAATGATGTATTGGTCATCTTAAATGATGAACCAAAGACATAGCTAAATGCTATGATGGCTCTATACTTTAATAAATGGCTTAAGACCATCAAATCTGAGGTAAACTCTATGTACTAGAGCCATGTATAGACTCTGGTGGATGTCTTTAAAGCGATAAAACTTATAAGATGTAAATGAGTTTTCAAAAGAATGACCAACATGGATGGTAACATGGATACCTATAAAAACACGATTAGTTGCTAAAATTTTCACTTAAAAGTATGCTATTGATTATATATGACGACGATTTTTTCCCTGTCAAGTGAAGTTGATTTAACTGACACCATTTTTGTTTGGTCCTCCTAAATAAATCCAAAAAAACACATACAATGCATTTCTAGCATGTGTGAAGCTTTTTACATAGAGTGGCCACCTAAAGATTTCCCTGAGTAAAATACATTGGTGAAGATGACTGAATTTATAGATCTTTATTAAAAGGATCTAACCATTCACATATATGTAATGGGTGGGTTTAGTAAGCTAGGTAAGATGTGGGAAAGTGTTAGGCATTGGTGCTACTTAGCTTGAAGATCAACCTTTATTCATGCGGTTTTTTTTTTTTTAAAATGTTTAGATATTTAGATATTTAGATTTGATTCCCATTTTTAGTCATACAATACAGTTAAAAAATTTAACTTACATCAAGTTAAAACATTCATAAAGCATTTAAAATTAGCCATACACCCTCAGAGCCTAGAAAAGTAAAATTTATATTACAAACCCTTATAAACCCTAAACAAGCCTAAAACTAAAATTATTACATGCCATTTATCAAATACTTATACATTCACTAAAAATGAAAAATAAGCACTATTCACCCTTAATTCTAAAACGTTAAACATAAATATTCACCCTTAGTCTAATAAATGCATAAATTTAAACAATCATCCTTAAACTAATAAATGCATAAATTTAAACATTCACCCTTAAAATAATACATTAAAAATAAACATCCACCTTTACCCTAATAATCAAGGCAATAATTTATGTAATCTCATAAAAAAAAATATTTAAAAATTTGTAAAATAATTAAATTGAAAGAAGATTTTGGTTGGTTGGTAGACGAGCGGTAAAGGACTCATCCAGAGATTGATTAAGCCATCTACTTTCCTTACAAGCTATTTCATATATTCTTTACAGAAACATGTGAAACAAGGGTGAAAAAAGCAAACATTCAAGCAAACAAACCATATCAATAGAATAATTTATTCATCCCAAACAATTCACCAAACATGCATGTAAATGATAAAAATAGACAATTACAAATATTCTAACACAATATGAGCAAAAAAAAATAAAATACAAAATGAAATGATCCTTTATCAAATGCCTATCATCAATATGTGAAGTAGATGATCACCTATGGATCAAAATATATGCATTCTTATGCAAATTGAGTGTAATATTTTAAAGAAACACAAAAAATCATGGAACAGGTCATTCATAAGTAGCATGAAACAAAGGATGGCATGAACCAAATGTTACACATGTAATGCTCTTATTGTGAAATCCATGCACAGTGTTTGATTGAAAGACAATGATCATTTACCTAATTAGACTATGCACATATAGAAAAAATACCAAAAGAATGACCCATTTGGCCTTTTGTGATTAATTGGTATTTATAGATGGGCAGTCCTTGAGAGATGCATTTGCACAATAAACCTTTTACGTCCTTAGGTCATTAAGATCAAACGACTTATAAATAACATGTAAAGGTGCATGCATTGCTAAATAGAGACAATAAACATGATAAGTAAATCATTTACAGTATGGATACAAGTAAATTAGCATGATAACGAATATTAAGATATCAATTTCATAATTTTAAATGCAGGCAAACAAACTCATGGATATACACATATGTATTGATAGAATAAGGAAAAAGAAAAATAAATATGCAGGAAATAGATATACGCCCATGTATTAACAAGTTATTTAAATTTTGAATTAGTTTGACTCGATCAAACCTAATTTTATCCACTATTCAAATGCACGCCTATGACCCCTTATAGGTGCACGATCGTACATCTATATGTAATCTTATCATTGGATTTGTTTAATGAGTATGACCACCAAATCATACACTCATGTATGAGATTGTGCTGCAAGCAATAAACCTCGACACGTGTAAACCACTACCACCTTTAGATAAGATCGATTACATTATGATAATCCATGCACCTTTGCTTATTCCCTAAGAATATAGTGATTTTGGGATTATGAAATGTTATAGTATGACCACCAAATCATACACCCATGCATGAGATCATGCTACAAGCAACAGACCTTGATACATGTAAACCACTACCACCTTTAGATGGGATCGGTTACACTATGATAATCCATGCACCTTTACTTATTCCCAAAGTTTATAATGATTTTGGGATTATGAAATATTATAGTATGACCACCAAATCATACACCCATGCATGAGATCATGCTACAAGCAACAGACCTTGACACATGTAAACCACTACCACCTTTAGATGGAATCACTTCCACTATGATAATTCATGCACCACACTATGATAATCTATGCACCATCACTCATTCCTAAAGTTTATAGTGATTTTGGGATTATAAATTGTTCTAGTATGCCACCAATGAGTGTGTATCAAAAACATGATCAGTTATTTGACTCTATCGTTTCAGTTCTACCACACTAATGACATATTGTATATTTAACATAACAATCTAATTGAAGTTCTTCATTTTATTAGTATCAACAAATAATTACAAATTACAGTAATATACAACTAATAAAACTAATATGCAATAAACACGACTATAAGACACCTATCCTAACAATTAAGTGGGTTAAGATTCTTTGTATTGAGATGTCTTTAGAGAAAACATGTAACTATCATTCTCATACATTATGTCATACATTATGATTGTAAAGTAGTTGTAGATAATAGTAAAACAATCGCTTATTAACAAGAAAAATGAGCAAACATATTGCTATGAGATATAAGTTAGTTAAAAAAAAAGCTTGTGAGTAATAATAAACCTATTTTTATTTATCTCTTCAATTGTTTTCTTTTGCTTACTAAAGGAAAAAAGAAGTGTTTTTATTTACCTTTTGGCAAATTATTCTTCATAGCCAAGTTATTAGAAGTAGTCGTATTATGATTTATTTTTATTTTTTAAATTCATTTTTTTTAAATTATAATGACAAACATGATATATATCACAGCAGAATCAATATATTAATGTTTTAACAGCATGAATTTGTTATAAAAAATCAATGAGGAAATTAATATTTGTCCTTGGGAGGAGTCTTGATGAAGCTTCGAAGCGATAATTTCCTTGAACAAGAACAAACGTGGTATCTACTGAGTCAACCCACGGAAACGCGTCAGATTTTTTAACTCTTGCCACGCACTCAGTGACAATCGGCTGGTCGTGTCCTTGTCCTATAAATAAGGATTTTCCGTTCTCAAAATTTGGAGCAGTTTTAAAGGCACTCAAGGATTTGGAAAAATTAAAAAAAAAATCCTAAAAATCAATAAATATATGTGAAATTCGTTAATTTATAATAACAAAAGACATATTACTTTTTAGTTTTTTTATTTTTAGCAAATAGGTAACAATATAGATGGAAAAAAAATAAAATAGAAGGAATTAATATTAGATAAAGGAGATTAAAATATTTTTGAAAACAAAATTTCAGATACGTTAGTTGTTTTCCTGAAACGAATTTGGTAATTGTCCCCTCAACAAGACAACTGAAACTATAGCGACAGCGTGGGCCAAATGAAAATCATGGTAGATTTAATTGGGCCAACCTATTCAAATTTCAATTAAATATTCAACAGCGTCATTTTCAGTCGCTTTTATTGTGCCCTTCGTTTTGATGTCAACAATACACTGGAACTATTGTTAGCCCACAATTCAACTGCCACCATCAATCATCCGGCACCACTCAATAATTCCGGTATCAAGTGTTTAAACAAATATATTTAAAACTGTTTATCATATAAAAATACTCAAAATATATTTAAAACTGTTTATCATATAAAAATACTCAAAATAAATAAATTGTTCATTCTAGTAAACCTAGCAAAAGGCTGGCCGACCCGACATGGCTGATAATAAATAAAAAATTTTGTAAAATAATTTAAACATGATAAAAAATTTTAAAAATATTCAAATATGTATAAAATATGGACCAATTCCCAAAAATCCGTGAAGACACACCTTTGGAAGGCTAAGTTTGATGCTTTTATGGGTCGGTTGGACATAGCCTAATCTAATCTTTAGGCACGGTGGGTGGTTTCAAAGTCGGCTCAATCCAATGTCGTACGATTCACAATTATCTCTACTAATCAGGGTTAATGATAAAGAGATAATGGAAGAAAGTTTGAACTATTGATTATTGAAAATAAGAATAGATATTCAAATTTTAAATATTAAAACGAAACATGAAATTCAAGTTGCTTATTGACGAAAAGAACAAGTTTATGCAATGGCTTTCAAGTTTTGCAAAATTTATTAGCATCATCCATTATTTATGGTATATGGGTAGATTTACTTTTTAATAATTAATGTTGTTTAAATTCATTGTAATACTATTTTTATATATATATATATATATATTGTAGCTTAATTAACGTAATAATATCTCATATCTTTCATACAATATATATGAAAATCTTAAAAAATTAATTTATATTCATAATGTGGAAATTGTAAACTTCACCAGAACATAACATGATATAAACTCTTTCCTAAATAATATATCTTTACTAACTTTTCATAAAATATGAAACTATTATAATTGTTTTGAAAACATAAAATGATGAAAATAAATTGTACACAAATCCATAATCATAAATTGTACATAAATCTCAATTACAATCTTGATAATTGCAACCTCTCATATGCAACTACTTAGCGTGCAATACAAATTTAACTTGTAAGAAAATGGATTGGAATGAATGATAAATAATTCTACAAGTAATCTTTTTAAAATAACATATATAACTCTAATCCTTGATTTGTTAACTTCGAAGTATTAATCTTTCTTACTTACTTAATTCATCATTATAATATTATTGTCTTAACTTAATTTTTCTTATTTTATATTACTCTTCTTTATTAATTCTTCATAAGTTTTTCTTTACTTTTCTCTTTCATCATGCTATGACATACATGTCATGGTGAAAACATGCTCAAAACCATGATTTAGCCCAAAACCTTTATGGCTAAAAATCATGTTCTTGAACTTCCCCTAATCGATCCAAAAATCTCATCATTAAAACTTAGGTCGAATGACATATTGCCACCCAAGGTTTCGCTTAATGACAAATTGCCACTTGCAAAAGTTTTAAAAGTCAAATACCTATCCGTCAAAGAGTTATTTTTTTCTTTTTGAATTAAAATTAAAAATAAATTACATAACAAATATTAAAATATAAATTTAAAATAAAATAATATTAATATAATAATAAAAAAATTAAAAAATAAAATTTTAGAAAAACAGTCACTATCGCCAATAGTGTCACTAACAATAGTGACCGTCTGTAACCTCATCAGGTGACCAAAAACGGTCACCTAGTTAAATTGGTGGTAGGATTTGACCGCCAAAAATCTGGAGAGACAGTCAAATATAGTCGTCTCTACCATTAGAAAATGGCAAAAATGATCGAAATCAAGTCATTCTAGCCATTTTCGGCTTCTTTCTAATGGCGGAGATGACTAGATCTAGCCACCTCTGCCTTTTTTACAGCCACATCTTACTGCCTCTACCATCATGACAACCAGATCCTACTACCAATATAACAAGTTAAAGGCGACCACTGCCACCAACAGTGATGTCTACTTTTTAAATATTTACTTTATATTTTTTAATTTTTTTAAAATTTTTTATTAATTTTTTATTATTTATATTAAATTTTATTTTAATATTAAATTATTGAATTTTATAAAGGGTATTTTAGTCTTTTTATAGCAAAATGGTGGGTACTTGGCTTTTAAAACTTTTGCAGATGGCAACTTGTCATTAAGAGAAACCTTGGGTGGTAATATGTCATTCGACCTAAAAACTTATTATAATCTATCCGAAGTTCTAATTATAAAATTTATCAAAATCATTTTTTTTTATAAAAGCTCAAATACTGATCAGACTGATGAACACAAAGATTTGATATCCAATCATATGAACTTTACTAGTGTATAATCTACACTCTCTCCAAAGAGCTTAGCCAATGGTCATGTCCTCTCTCTAACGAGAGTGTAAACCTACAGATGCCCTCTTATATCTATCATTAAAAGATGTCTAGAACGTCAATTTTCTATTTTCCATAAAACATGCATATTTGATTCGTAGATTTGAAAACATAAGAAAATTATTTTTCATGCTTTAACTTAAAAATAATTTCATTTGGCATAACATGTCATGAAAATGCATGAAATGCATTAAATCTTATTTTTATTAGTTTTCTTCTTATTAAAATTTATCTCTTAATTTCAGTTTTTAATGTCACGCATGGTCATGCACCTTCAAGTTGTATACTGATGACTTATCTAAATACCAGTTGATATAGAATTGACATCCCATATGATTGTGACTCATAATCTCATGGTTGTGTCACTAATAACACCATCAACACTCCTAATACACTTGTGCATGTGATGCACACATGAACATGCGTCATTATCTATTTAGATAGATCTCAAACAAATAACCACTAATCAACACCAGATAACTACCAAAACATCTCAAATATTATATATCCATTAAGGTATCAAAACACACTAAATCATGTTTATGTATTCATCATCAACATTAATCATCCTTATAATTTCATTATTAATACTAAACACACTTGTAATCTCGTCATCCAAATCAATCTATCATGAATTCATTTTCAATTCAACAATCATCTTCAAAATTACTTGAAATAGAGGGAGAGTATACCTTAGGATGTAACTTTTAGCAATATAATTCATCAAATACATAATATATAATATTTCATAGTTTAACCTAGATCTAACCTTTTTCATGCTTAATTGTTATTAATCTTGCGTATTTACAAGTGATTGATTACCAAACAATCTTTATTAATATCAAATCATGCTTACATTCACGGATCACAACGAATCATGCTCAAGGAATGAAAATCAATCATGAAAGTTCATGATAATACTTACATGCTAAAACTTATAAATTCGTTCTCTCTTCAACTTAAACTCCAGTCACAAGCAACGAATCATGACGAGAAAGCTCTTCTTAAACTCTTTATAGCTCCCTCTCTAGAATGTTCATAACTAGGATATTTGAAAATTCTAATTTCAAATGAAAATAAGTTGTTTTACATAGGCCACAAAAAAACACAACATACATGGTCATGCATAGTGAGACTTTAAAAAATTTTTGTGTCTTTTATGCTATATACATGGCAGCTTCTTGGGTTGACATGTGTATGGCATAAAATAAAGCCTTAAAGACCATTTTGCCTTTAATATCATTTAGAATTGTCTATGTAAGCTTGAAATTGGGGTCAAAAGTGAAATTTTATGATAGAAAGCATAATTAAAAGGTTTTAAGGGTAAAATAGTCTTTTAGAAGCTAGTTATGGCATATACATGAGTCTCCTTGGGAGACTGTTTCATGTAATGTAAGGGAAGAAGGGAAATGTGTGATTTTCCCTCGACACATGATCGTGTGCCTTAGGCACTAGACCATGTGTCATGTTGGTTTGCCATAAATGTCAAGTTATTTCTCATTTTCTCACTCAGTGTATTTTACCTAGCTTTTTTCCTTCTTCTTTCTAGCAAATACAAGCTAGAGAGCATCCAACCAATAGCCATAATGTAGATTAGAGAACCAGAGGTAACTAGAAAGAGAGAGAGGTAGCTTCCATTGCTAGAGGTAAGTATTTCTTTACCTTTTTCACCTTGTTTCATAACATGTTTTCCTTAGTTTAGGTTATAAAAGTGTTTGTTGTATGCTTAAAACTTATTTTAGCATGTTTAGATGATGAAATAATGCTTTGGATGATTATTGATGAGTTATTTCTATAAATCTTGATGTATATATCTTTTAATGCTTTACATTGAGAAATGTGAGACATTTTACATGACTTCCCATGAATGGTTGAAATAAGCATGCTTATCTATTGATGTATTAATTGTATGAGTGTTGGATTGAGTTTTGCTTATGCCTTAAATGAAAATGGTTAGGATTTTTGGGTTTTCAGATAGGTATTTACAAAGATTGAGTTGTGCATACGATCACGTACTTATAGGTGCACCACTGTGTGGTCTTATTTCTACAATGACATGGTCTTGCATGGTAGCCATGCATGCTTGAAAGACCCAAACACATGCTTGTATGGTCGAGCACATGACTATATGCTCATTCTCAATTATGTGTGCCTGTATAAGCAAGACAAGGGAGTGTTGCATGTACAGTTGCATGTCAGTACCAGTGCGGGACACGATCTTATGCCTTGATACATACCCGTGTGGCCAACTAAAGTTTTACAATAAACTTATGAAAGCTAGTACGATTGAGAGTACAACTCATACATAGTATTGTGTGCCTTCTTACACACCTGCATATAGAGTAACACACTTTTGTACACTATGAATAAAGCCTATAATGAATTTTAAAGCTTCCCTAAGCAACTCTAAGCCACTTTTAAGCATATAAAACTCAATAATATCAAGACAAAATAGCATATCATGCATGATTGGTAGTATAAGGCTTGACATGCCATATTAAAGTTTTCAAAAACAGATCCAAAAATCTAATAGCATGTTTTTATAATATAAATATACAATATTTTGAACATCTATTAGAGGTGAATATGAGAAGATACCTATGAGTTCGCATACCATTAGAGAGAAAAACCAGTATCCGTTAGAGAGGACATAGTCTTTGACCAAGCTTGTTAGAAAGAGTACTAATTGTGTATGAGTAGATTTTTACAGGATTGAACTCACACAGTCAATGTGCTAAATTTTTGTATTCATCAGTCTGGCCAGCATAGCAGTTACTATTATATACAATATTTTCAAAGACAGCTTTTTAATATGTACTTTATATATATGTGTGTGTGTGTGTGTATATACATATATATATATATATATATATTTAGGATCTTTAGATCATAATTACGATTTCAGAAAGGGTTTTTAGAACACTATGCCTAAAGGCAAGTTTTATGACTATTGATCATGTACATGACATCAACATATGCATATCATGTCATGTGTAGAATCTTTTGAGAAATAGAACTTTATAAAGACAAAAGATACTACAGAAAATAGAAACTTTATAGAGATAAGGAATAAAGAAGATACTAAAGTAGAAACTTACGTGATAAGTCACAAACAAAACAAAGCTTGAAACTTGCTTGTATAGAGATCAAAAACGTTTGCTGAGTGATTTTATTATTCACCCTTTTCCTTATTTCCTCTTTTATAAGCCAATAATTTTAGGACTGAGTAAGAGCAAGAAGACTATTAGATTTTAGGGATACGACTTGACAGTAAACAACATGTTCATGGCTCGCATGTTTATACAGTTTTTGATTTACATATATATGTGTGTATAATACTATTATCATATATTGTATGGATAACATGTTTTGTTAATGAAAAAGCCTAGGAGTGTTCAAGAAAGAATTAGTATTTTCTTAATATTACTAATTGTATTTCTTATTTATAGCTTTCACATAAAAAGTTTAAATTCAGTAGCAAATTTTATTGCAGGGTTCCCGTTGCAGGTACTTTATTAACATAATTAATATTATAAATAGTAGTAGACAATGACTTGTGGTAGGGATCACTACAATATAGGTGTCCTATATTCTAATTGGATGACATATTAGATAAGCTTCATAGTGTAAAGATCTTTTCAAAGATCGATTTGAGAAGTAGGTACTATCAAATTAGAATGAAAAAGGGGGATGAGTGGAATATAACTTTCAAGACCAAAGAAAGGTTATATAAGTGGCTAGTTATGCCTTTTGGACAATCCAATGCCCCAAGTACCTTCATGTGGTTAATGAATGAGGTACTTAAACCTTTTATTAGCAAATTTGTCATAATATATTTTGATGACATTTTTGTGTATAGGAAAATTAAGAAAGATCATATAGACCATCTTAGTCAAGTGTTTGAAGTATGAGTTTTTTGTGAAGAAAATAGTCTTTCTAGGTTATATTGCGTTAGAAAAAGGAATTTAAGTAGATTATTCTAAAGTTAAAGCTATCCATAGTTGGCCAATTCTATCTAACATCATGAAGACTTAAAGTTTCCATGGGTTGGTATACTTTTCTTAAAGGTTTATACCCAACTTTTGCTCTTTGACAGCTCTTTTAGTCAAATGCATAAAAAAAGATATTTTTGAATGGATTGAAGCCACCAATAGAGCCTTTGAATTGATGAAAAGAAAGTTGTGTGAAGCCCTTGTCTTTGCCCTTTTATATTTTTTCCAAGTTTTTGAATTGTAGTTTAATGTTAACAAAGTAGGCATTGGTATATATTACCTCAAAACAAAATACCTATTGCTTATTTTTGTGAAAAGCTTAATGAGTCTAGGAGGAAATATAACACCTATGACAATGAGTTTTATGCCATTACGAGTGTTTTAGACTATTGGAGTCGTTATCTTAGGCCAAAATAATTTTTGCTTTATTTTGAACATCAAGCTTTAAAGTTCATAAATGGCCAACATAAGTTATAACCTTGACATGCTAAATGGGTGAAATTCCTATAATCCTTTTCATTTGTGTCCAAATACAAACAAGAAGAAAAAAATATGGTAGCTGATTTTTTTTAGGAGGTATACCTTGCTTACCCTTTTTAATTCTAAGATATTAGGGTTTGAATTGATGAAATTATGTTATAAGAAGGATTTAAAGATGAAAACTTATATGCTTGAATATGGGAAGAGTGGTTATAAAGATTATGTTTTGCATGATGGCTTTTTTATTTAAGAAGAGTAAATTACGTGTTCCAAAAGGTAGCTTTAAGGAGTTGACCTTAAGGAAAGCATATAGGGGATGATTGGCTAGATATTTTGGAGTTATTAAAATCTTGAAGGTTATTAAAGAGAATTTTTATTAGCCTAAAATGTTAAAGGATGTGCAAGCCCTTATAGCTAGGTGTAGAGCTTGTTAAATATCTAAAAGCTAATTTAAATCCAGTCTTTATCTACCTTTACCCAAAATTGAATCATCTTAGGAAAAATTTAGTATGGATTTTGTTATGGCCCTTTCTATAACTGAAAGGAACAAAGATTCAATCATGGTAGTGGTAAATAGGTTTTTAAAGATAACCTATTTCATTTCTTGCACAAAGAGTGATGATGCTTTGCATGTTGTATAATTGTTTTTTAATTTGTGAGATTACATGGTAATCCTATGACCATTGCGCCAGATAGAGACACCAAATTTTTAAGTCATTATTAAAGGGCCCTTGGGGAAAATTAAGAACCAAACTTATATTTAGCACATCATACCATCCCTAAATCGATGGTCAAAACAATGTAACTAATAAGACTATAAGGAATATTTTGAAAAGTTTGGTTAGCAAGCATATAAAAGGTTGGGACCTTAAATTAGCACATATGGAGTTTAGTTACAATAAGAGTCTTAACACCATTACGGGGCATTCTCTTTTTGAAGTTGCGCATGATGTGAACCCCTTAACTTCTATTGACCTAACTTTATTGACCCTTGACTTCAAACTAAGTATGGATATTGAGGAAAAAAATCAAATAAATGAATAAATTTCATGATGCTATACAGCACAAATTAAGAGATCTTATGAACATGTAAAACAAAGGGTTAATAAGAATATGAATCTAAAACTCTTTAAGCTTAGAGATTTGGTTTAGCTGCATTTAAGACAAGAAAGATTTCCAAATAAGAGGAAAAACAAATTGGCACCAAAGGCTGATGGTCCCTTTAAAATTCTTGAGTGGGTGAATAATAATGCTAATAAGGTAAAACTTTCAAGTGAATATATAGGTGTTTTTGTTACCTTCAATATGGGAGATCTCAGCCTTCACCTAGAGGATCACTTGGATTTGAGAGTAAATCCTTACCAACTAAGGGAAAATGATAAATATAGTTCTCAAGCCATCAACATTAGGGCTGGATACGAAGCAAATCGAACGTGAACACGAGGTTATTCTGGTTTGCTTCATTTGGGTCTCCTAGCATATCCATGTTTGGCTCGTGTTTGACGAATAACTGTGCTGAGGAGTACGAGCTTCACATTCGTATAAGCCATGCGTGAACGGGTTTGTTCATGAAGCTCGGTATCGTTGCTACAAACAAACATGTGCGAACGAACAGAGTGGACAGTTGTAACTGGATTACGATCAAGACGAAACAGAGAAGATGAGGGAAACGAATGGACCTACCGAACAGGTGTGCCTCATTGTCAACATTGGATTTTTTAGGGAGAGGATGGAAGAAATTTTGGTTCTGGAACCAAACAAATAGTTAGCTCAATCGAACTATTCATCTCACCGAGTTCAGGTTCGTATTCATTTTAACCGAACACCATCACGTAAGCTTGTATTCACATTCGATTCATAGTATGTTTAACTCATTTCATGGGTGAACGAAGCAAACTCGAAAATGAGTCCGAACGTGTTCGTCTCATATCCAACCCTAATCAATATGCTTGAAAAAGTTTTTCCCCTTCTAAACCTTGGTAGCAGCTTTGGGGTTACTTTGTTATTATGTTTAGAATTTACACTTTTTTATTAAGCATCGACTCACTCTTTTAAAGCCTTGGACACTCTAAAATATCCTTCGACCAAAGATAGAAGTAGCATGCATCGAACAAGCCTCAAGGAAGCGTAAACTAGTAAGAAGAAGCATGAAGGTTATCTATAACTTACCACGATGCCTGAAGGAGAGTTTAGGTTTCCTGCATGCATTGCAATGCCATGCCATGGTGCCCACTTTCCACCTATTCGCCCTAACACTAGCCATCTTTTGCATTTTTTTTTTTCCTATTTTTGTAATTTATAAATACATTTTAGTCATTTCCTTTACATATAAGACACCTATATAAGCATCAATCTCTCTTATAAAATAAAACAACTTGTGGAATTGAAATACAAATATTTTCTCTCAAAAACTTGAATGTTTTTGTTACCTTGATTATCTTATTGAACTTTGTTGGTTTTTGGATTTTAATTTCTATCTTTATCCAATCTTCTAGCAAAGAAAGGTTGGTGGTATTTAAATCAAGCTAGTAGGACCATTAGGTTTGATTCTGATCCTTGCATAGCTCACTAATTTCATGTAAGTGTTTGTTTTAGGTTGTGTGACACTATCTCAACTCCTACCTTTCTAGAAGTTGATCTTGCTTGTTAGTTTTGTGTTGGAGATTATTTATTGTTTACCCATTTGGTGAGTGGTTTTAGATCACTCTATAATAAAATTTGCTATAGTACTCTCTTTGGAACTCTTCAAGCTAATTATACCACCATTTGAACAAAACACAAACCCTGATTAGGATTTGAAATCATTATGGTCCATTTGAAAACTTATATCATTATAACCACATGTAATGAGCTTATCTTTCCTCTATAAACCAAGAATGCATCCTTAGTCCTTCACAAGTATTTAACAATGTTCTTGATAATAACTTAGTGTTTCTCACCTGGATCAGATTGATATCTATTGTAAACATTCAATATGAATAGAAATCAATTCTCATACTTAACATCATAAACATGATTAATCTAATTGTCAAAGCATTCGAAACAGAACTCTTATTCTCTCTTTCTTCACATGGTTTAAGAAACTTGTCCTTAGAAAGATATGCATTATGAGTCATAGGCAATGACCTTTTCATTGAGTTGTCTATTCTAAATCTCTTCAAAATTTTATCTATATATGTGCCTTAACTTAGTCCAAACAACTTATGGATCTATCATAATAGATCTTAATACTGAGAATATAAGCTACTTTTCTTAAGACTTTTATAGGAAAGCACTTAGATAACCAAGTCTTGACAATCTACAAGTTTGGTATATCATTCCTGATAATCAAAATGTATACAATACTGAGAATGCTATTACACTAATACTAACCTTTTTGTACACATATAGCTTATTTTTATTGTTAATGAACCTAAACTCTCAAACAACTTTATTAAAACAAATGTTCCAACTCTTCAAAGCTTGTTTCAATCTATAAATAGATCTTTGTAACTTGCATACTTTGTTGGCTTGTCTATTAAGAACAAAACCATCAAGTTATGTTATATACACATCCTCTACAAGGTTACCATTTAGGAAGATAGCTTTAACATCCATCTACCAAAATTTATAGTCATAATATATAGCCATCACAAGCATAATATGGATGGATTTAAGCATTACAATTTGTAAAAAGGTTTTATCATAATCAATACCATGTTTTTTTTATTAAAATCTTTATCAACCAATCATGTTTTATAGGCATGCATATTACCGTCGATATTAGTCTTCTTTTAGAAAACATATTTGCACCTTATAGGGTTTTACCCTTTTAGGAAAATTCACTAAAATCCAAACTTGGTTTTGGTACATAAAGTCTACTTAGACTTCATGGCTTTAAGTTATTTCTTAAAGTTTGGATCTATTATAGCCTTAACATATTAGGCTCATCATCATTGATAACTGGTACATCATTATGCTGAGTCATAAGATATCTATATCTTTCAAGCTCATGGTATACTTTGTCTAACTTATATAATTTAAGTGTACCATGCTTAACCATATCACGTGGAACATTGCCTTATCTAATATTTATAGACATTTGTGGTTTAGAAATTTCATCAAACTTTATGTTCTTCCACTAATCCTTCTAGAAAAGAATTGTCATTTTAAAAAGACATTAGATTGAACAATAAACAATTTTTACTCATCTAGGTGATAGAAATAATAAACTTTAGTTTCCTTTAGGTAACCCATAAATATACTTTTGTCAGCTTTGGAACTCAACTTGTTCAAATGGTCATTTTGGGATAGAAATTAGTGAGAAAAGTGAGATTTTAGGGTTAGAATTGAGTTAAGTGAGCTTAAGACAAACTAGTCATTTAAGGGCTTTATTTGGCTTACAAACATGTTAACTCCAAAGGCGTATAGTATAAAAAGGCATGGAAATTCAAAATTTCTACTACACACAACTGTGCATCTTAAGATATATAATCGTGCATGATCATGTTTTGGTATGGCTATATAAAGCATGTTTAATTTGAATTGATTCATAATTTTTCATTCTTACCTTTCAAAGTTTTCTAGAGAAAGCATTCTAGAGAGCTAAAGAGGAGGAGTAGCAAGTTAAGGCATGAGGTATAGAGTGAGATTAATCTAGAGAGAAAAAACTTATTCTTTAGCACTTAAGGTAAGTGTTTCTTCCTTTTATTTGTTGATATTCTTCTATGATGGTTGTTTTTCATGATTAGATAATGGTAAAGCATGTTATATGATTGAATAACGTGAAATAAAGATAATTACATGTAATAATGGAAGATATAATAGAATTGTGACGTTTAAAGTTAAATCACTTAGATCTAGATTAAACACATGTTGAATTTGAAATTATATGTTATGATTTGTGGCGTGTTGCTTCTAAATATGCATATGTGATGTTTTCAATTCAATTTCATGATAATTTCGTGATCAAAGATGAGTTTATTGATTAGAAACATGCTTAGGATGTTCATATGCTTATGATTGGATGATTTGCAAGTTTAACGAGATTAATGACGAAAATTATTATTAATTGATCAAAATTTGGTATGTGATTGATATATACAGATTTACAATGCTGTTGATCAAATTTGGATGTGGTTGAGTGATGAATAGTATAGATCCATGGCTGTTTGGCCTGAATTTACAGTGGTAAAACACAAGGTATGATTGTGTGGTTACATTTTACAGCTTTATGGTCATATATGTTATGTATGCCTGATTAAAGTAGAGAGAAGATGCTCTCATTGATGACACAACCATGAAATACTGAGTAACAATCATATGCATGAGGCATTTTTGAATTAGTGTAGAAATTAGGTATAAGACAACTATGCAGCTCCATAGTGCACGACTGTAGAGCATAAAAAAAATAAAAACATAATTAATTTAATTTATGGAAAAAATTGAAGAATATTATGAAAGATTATCTAGAAAATTTAATAGAATATTAATAAGAAAAATTGTAAAAGTTTAAGAAAAATTTTAATAAGAAATCATATAATAATTAATAAGAAAATTATAATGATTAATTACTAAAAAAGTCTTAATAATAATTTTTAAGAAAATTTTAAGCATTAATGCATGATAAACATCACATGACATAACATATTAAAGTAATGTTTTAAGAAAATAAATGTTTTATATGCATAAATTTTCGAAGTAGAAAACCAAATGTTTCAGACATCTTTCAAACACAGATACAAAAAGGTATATGTGGGTTTGTATGCCTATTAGAGAGAAAAACTAATATCCATTAGAGAGAACATGATTATAGACCAAGTTTGTTTAAAAGAGTATTGATCATGCATCAATTGAAGTTGTATGACCAGAATGTCGAATCCTTATATTTATTAATTTGATCAGCATAAATATTTTAAGAAAATATTTTATGCATGGTTTCTTTATGAGCAAGAGAGATTTTTAGATAAGTTTTATGAAAAGATCTTCAAATCGATTATGATATGATTTATAATCATATCTTCAAATCAAATACGAGTTTTTAGAAAATATGTTTTAAGACAGCAAGCCTTTAGGCTAAGTCATGGATTTTTGTATGCTTTATATCATGACATACATGACATGATATCATCAAGAGAAAAGATAATATGATAAGTAATAAAACAAGAAAAGATAATATGATAAGTAATAAAACAAGAAAAGATAATATGATAAGTAATAAAACAAGAAAAGATTATAAGACAAAAAATAAAGTAAGAAGTATGATAAGACATTAGTGCTAAAGGATAGAAATATGTATGTTTGAAAGGTTAAGCAATGTTTATTAAGTGACTAGTCACTTATTCCAAAATTTTTGTTTCTGTGTAGATTTTGTTTGAGTTACTAAAAAGTGCTATAAGATGGCTCTGAATAGGATATCATGTAATTAGTTGTAATGTTTTATGATGTATTTTGTACAGTTACATTATACGAGTACCATGACTTGAGTTTTATGATAACTTTACCCATTATAATTTTAGATATTTTTATGCATTAATAATACATAAAGTTTTTCAATAATTAATAATAAATGTTTTACGCTTCAGTAATTTATAAATGAATTTATTTTTCAAGCTTTCTCTAAGAAAGTATGTTTAAGTAAGTATGTTTGTGATATTATTATTTATAAAGAAGTGAAGAAATATAATATATAGTAGTATGACAATTGTTGGTACCAAAGTGAGAATTGAGTTGTATTTTCAAAGTGATTTTCATAAAATTGTTTTGAAAATTGATTTTTTTTTCAAGTGTTTTAAATGAAAATTTATATGTCAAAATGCATTATTTTTTAAAGTTACATGAGTCAAGAGTCAACATATCCTAACAGCCAATACTCGTAGTGCCCACTCAACATAAGTATATTAATGTCTAGAATAATAAGATATTGATTGCTTTAGCATTTAAACTTAATAGTTTTTCATGTTTGTCTATGTATTTACTCTTATCTTTTGGTAATTTTGTCTTAAGATATATGGGTATTAAATCGCCATGTTCTATGATTTTCCATAAGTTACAATTAATTGACCTAATATATAATCTTATCCTAATTTTCTATTTACTGTAATTCACCCCCAAAAAACAAAGTTAGCCTAGTGGTACATTGTCCCTCACTGAAAATTGGTATGGAAGTGCTAGCCATTTTAGTTTCGATTTTTTAGTCTTAAAATTATTAGATTTTGTAAAATTACTAGAGACTAGACTATGATACTAATTAAAAGACTTTGTCGCTAGATAAATAATTCTAGATGGGGGTGAATAGGATTATAAAAATTTAATAACTCTAAAAATCACTTTCTTAATCTTAAATAAGCTAAGCAATAAAAACAATTAAAGTAATTCACAAATCACACAGTAATTATAACGCAAATAAACATAAATATAAAATAGAATGGTTAAAAAATGTTCATCCAAATTTATAGAGGTTTGGAGCTTTAAACACAAGTCTCCTGCGTTCTCTTCCTTAATCATAACGCGATTGAAGTTTTACTATCTTTAAAAACCAAAGATACAATTTTATTTTTTTTTACCAAAGGAATTTCAACCTATTTACAATTGTTTTTCCAACAAGAAAATTTGTGAAATGCCTCTAAAATAGGCTAAAACGCACAGTTAAATTATGTTCTCTCAAATGTATGCAAGTACGAGCTTAGGAGAGAATAAGTAGTCAGCAAATAATGAAGAAGAAAAAGCTTAAAAGTGCAATTTGTTACTCTGACCTTATTCTCTTCAAAATGGCTTTCTTTTATACTTAATTTCTTGCTTAAAATGGTAAGGAGTGGTTTCCATAAATTTCTATTCATTGTGTTAGTTGAAAAAGATGTTTCTACAATTAATTTTCTAAGTACACAATCATACTTATTGAGCACATGGTCATGCTTGTTGTATTTATGGCCTCAAGTAGACTCTTAATAGTTGAATTTAAGATACGTGCCAAGGATGCATGATCATGTGTGTATGACGCACGGTCGTGCTTCATGTCTTCATGTCTAATGCTTGAAATTTTTGAAGCTCATACAACTTTTAAGCACTAGCATCACACAATACTCATACGATAATATTTATGTTTGTGTACGATCGTTTGCCATTTTTGCGTGATCGTGTAAGGTTGATGTATCTTAAAAAGGCTTTGCATGATCATTGTTACATGGCTTGTAGAGTGGTGCACTTCATATTCTTAATCACGTGATCGTGAGCGTACTTATTGCATAGTCGTGCATTGACTAGTGATGCTTGATCATTTGCACGATAAAGCTACACGACTGAAGGTCTTGTGCTTCTCATGATATGCATTTGCACAATCATATGTCCAATTTGAACATGTTCGTATATTTGATCATGCTTCTCTGACCCAGCACAATACACCCACACAATTGGAATGCCCATGTCTCTTTAGGAAATCTACTAGCATGATTGTATGTCAACATTTGACACGGTCATGCATTTGACTTAGGCATGTTGACTTAACATGATGATCGTGCACGGTTATACTAGTAGTGTTGATCTCGTGTAATGCACACACACGGTCATGTAAGATTTAGGCATGATCGTGTTGAACCTAAAAATTTTCTAGAAAAATTGTAGGCCCTAACACTGTTTGTAGCATAGTCTCGTGTTTTAACCGCACGAGTTGTTAAATAACCACTCACGGTCGTGCCATAATGGTACATAGTCATGTGAGACTTGAAACCTGTAAAAATAAATCTATTTCCCTTCTTTTATCATAAAATCATTCATGTAATGGATAATTAGCCATTTTAACATATTTTTCTCATCATCAAAACATCAAGGGTTCAATATTGATGCTGAAATTATGAAAAATATAATATGATGATGATACATAAGTTGATTGATGCAAAATTATGTTAAATGATCAAATTATTATAATTGTTTTGGCTACGATCTATCAAAGTAAATCATGATTCAAGATCGTGCATTTAAAAATGTAAAACCATGCATCCATAATTTGTAGCATCATGACCATGCATGCTTGTGCATACACCATCATGTAAAGGAGGATAAGTTTGTGATGTAGTGTCACGACTATACACCTTTACTGTGCATAGTCATGCATAGCAAGCTATATAAGATAATTAACTAAGAAAATTACAAAAAATTATGGTAAATTATAAGATTTAAGATTTAATGCATTTTATTCTGTTTCATGACATAGCATGCCAAATAAGATGTTTTCTACAAAAATTACAAAAGCTATGTTTTCCATTTTTCAAACTTCAAGTCATATATGAATGTTTTATGAAAATTAAAATACATTGTTTTGGATATCTTTAGGGTAGATACAAGGAGGCATATATGGGTTTACACACCTGTTAGAGAGTAAAACCAACATTCGTTAAAAAGAATAATGTCATTCGCTAAGCTTGTTAGAAGGAGCATTAGTTATGCATTATGTTTTATAATCAGGTGGTCGAAGTGTAAAATCTCTATGTTCATCAGTTTGATCAGCACATGTTTTATAGAGGATTATAATGTTATGATAAGTTTTATAATAAGATCTTTGGATTGATTAAGTTGAGTTTTTATGATAAGATCTTTAGAATAATTATGACAAGTTTTCAAGATAATGATTTAAGAAAAGTTTTATGAAAGGAAGTCACAATTTTTAGCATAACATACATGTCATAACATTCATGAATAAGATAAAAAGATCTTAAAATTTAATAAGATGTAGAAAAGAAAGCAAGATAAGATTTAAAAGAAATTAAGATAAGATATCAAGATTTAAGAATTAAGCAAGATAAGTTAGGATACTTAAGATATGAATTTAAGATTATGGTTTATGTATGCTAAGGTTAAGATTTTGTTTACTGAATGACTTGTCACTTATTCCAATTATTTTTCCTTACAATTTTAGCTATGTTTCTCCTGGTGATTAACTGTAAGAGAGGTTGTTGTTATAAAAAATGTAACTACGAATAATGTAATTAAGATACTATGTTTTCAAACAATTCACATGGTTTACTATTGTAAACAATTTTATGTTTTTGTATTTGTGAAAAGTTAATAAAAAGGTATTGTTGAAAAATATGTTTATATTATGTTTTCCATTAAGTTTACTAGTTCCACATTATCTTTATGAATAAATGTAACTAAGTTTTTTGCATATGATATGCTATGAAAGAGAAAGTTAAAATATAATATACCATTTTATTAAATAAAGTCATTTTATAAAAAAAAATTATATAATAGTATTTTGCATACTCATATCTCTTATATCACTTGATATAATCTAGCACACTTGGTTTTTAAGCTCATCAAGTTGTTAAAATCATCGTAAGGGACTAAATATTTAAATAATATTGGAATTTTATTACTTTGATTTAGACTAAACCAAGGTTCTTGTGTCTTTTTAATTTTTCCTTTTACTTGTTGTCTTATAGGTGAATTATGAAATAGTGCACAACCCACACTAACCATAAAGAACTTGCACTCTTTGATCTCAAGATCGAATGTATCATAAAACAAGCACTAAGAGAGCATAAACAACTGACACTTATTCAAATTAACATACTAGATATAGTAGAGAGGAAGGAACCACTAGGTAACTTTTTAAACCATATATTGGTCTTCTAATGAGTATGACCACTAGACAACAACATCTACCTAACTCAAACACCTACTAGAGCTTCATTATGTCATTAAAGGCATCTATGTGATCATGTAGGTCACATGTTCCATTAAACACGATTATAGATGGTACCATTAGGCAAAAGTGCACGACATGCCATTAGAGAGAATAAGGATTCTCCTATTCCAAATATCTATGTCATCTTTTAGGCTATCAAAATATTGAGGGCTTGCTTAAGCCTTTATGGTAAAATGCTCATGAATTTATTTTCAACCACCTTCTTTAGAGAAGCTCTTATAATATTTAGATTCATGTAAATTAGATCTTTGGCTTGGAATTCTAGGTTTTCTAGCATATCAAAGACATTTTTTAAGCCATCGTGTGGTGGTAGTGTGTAGATAGTGTTCTTTTAGCTTAAGTTATCATATGCATGTCAAAGATTGATAACTTTATGACTTGAATTAGTAGTTGTATGTTATAGGTTAACACCATCACAATGTGAGTTTTGGTATACAAATCATTGACTAACATTGTTAAGATGTAAGTTATGATTTGTATGTCAGTTATTGATGTCATTATGATGTGAGTTATGTTTTGCATATCAATGGTTGACATTGTCAAGACATTAGTTATGTTTTTCACATCATTAGTTAGTGTCATCATAGGTAGCAACAAGTCCATGGCATAAGTTATTGCCTTTACAAAAGTAAGGACTTTGGATCCCTTGCTTAAAGGCACCATGGTGTTTTATTTGCTATTGGAAACCAGAGATAGCCATGTGAAAGGCTTATGACCTTGTAAGTACTATCAATTGGGAGACATTGGTGTTGTTAGGAATTGTTGTCCATGTAGTGGATCAATGCATTAATGGCATTGGTGAAGCCTCCAATAGCATCATTCAATTGTGCTTCGCATCATTATCTATCAACTATACTTTAACTATTAGGACAAGTTGGTTTTCAATAATAAAACTAAGTTGTATTAAAGGAAAGACACTTGGACTAGTTTTAATAGCCTAACTATTTATGATATTCTTTGATCTCTTTCTATAAGGAGCCATTGAGGAAAAATGTTTTGTCAAAATCTTAATGAGGAACAAGTGTTTTTATTGGAAAAATGAAGAGCTATGTGGGTGTTGTCATTCTAATTACTAAATTATTGAAAATAAAAATTTTGTATCAAGAAGTATAAAGAATTGTAAAGTGAAATTATCTAGAAGCAGTAATAATGAACAAACTATTTTTAAAGTAGTTCAACATATTATTCAAAAGCTTATGCCCACTATTATGTTATTAGTTTTTTAGTGAAAGCTCGACAAAATAATAGTAAGAGATTACAAATTGACATCCTTTTACCATTTTATAATTCTATATTTATTAGGCAAGTGGAAAGGATGATAATGTAAATACATAAAGATATGTTTAAATCATAATGCATTGAATCTAGATACCTAAAAGGACCAATTGATCATGTTATTCTGTTCAATAGGAAATAATTTTGTTGTCTCATAACTATAATAGATAAATATAAAATATGATCATGTAATAATAAGAAATAGAACTGGCATATTAAGGAGATTATAAGAATAATTAAAACCATCAAGACTCATTTTTTCTCTTGTTTTTGGTCATAAAGTTTTATACTTACACTTCACGTTGACCTAAGTATAGGTGACATGTTTAGTCATTATATGTTGATTCTACAATCTTTAGTAATTATATGTTAATTATACAACTACTCACTTCTTTAATACAACTCTCATATGTTTGATTAAAGTGAAAATTAACTGCACAACACAAATTGATTTTTTTTTTTTTTTATCTAATAGAGAAAGTGTAGCACTTGAGCCTTCTCTATCATACCCAACCAAATGCCTCTGTTATTGCTTTAAAAAAATGTAAAAAATAGAAAGAGAATGGAAATACGATCATTTGTTGACACCTAATTTGTTACCAAGTTATAAAAAAAAAAAAAAAGGCACTATAATCTTGGAGCCTCTACTAACACTAGTTTTGGCCACTAGACACTATATTATTTAATAACAAGATAATTTATCGTAAATTATTGCAAATAAAATAAATTTTAAATATATCATTATAGAGGGATATTTTGGGTCACAAAATTTATGTGAGAAAAAACTATTCAAATTTTAAAATTAAATTGAAAATGTTTGTTTTTTATATTCAATGGAAAGTCCTAAACACCACTTACAAAAAAAAAAAAATCAATACTCTAATTTTAGTTAAATATGAGAAGGGAGAAAAACAAACACATTGGAAGGATTCCAATTCAATATCCCTTGAATACAACAAATTTTTATTTTTTTTTATATTTGTGTTATAGTTAAGGTGTGTTTAGTACATAGAATCTTTTATTATTAAAATTGAAATATAACTAAAAACATTTATTACCTTAAAGAGGCTTTTAGTTTAGTTAAATTTTTATTACAAAAATTGAAAGATTACTAATAAGATAGATAATTTTAAATATTAATAGACATAAAATAATATGTTTAGGTAAAATATATGAATAAATAATTTTTGTATTTGGTTGATAGTAATAAAAGAATATTATGATATCAATTTACTTAATATATTAAATTAAATTTATTAACTTTGGGTAAAATCTTAATAGAATTAAGATTAATAAAGTAATTTTTTAATGTATGAAGAGAAAAAAAAATCAAATTAACATTTATATTACATGTTATATCAATTGAATAATAAAATATTTATATCATAATCAACGAAATAAGATAATGTAAATAATAGAATATAAATTAGTAAAATAACCTTTTATCATCTCGAAGCAAATACACTTTAAAGATTAATATATATAAAATAATAATGTATTTTGATAAATTAATATATACAAATAATTCAATGATAATAAAGAATATCATGAGATTATGTTTTTAATAAATGATAAAATTTTAATAAAATTAAGTTTAACAAAATAATATTTTAATATCTAAAGAAAATAAGATTAATTATACCTATATTATTTATCATATCAATTTAATAATAAAAAATTACGATAAATTTGTTATCATTTAATGAATCAAATAAGATAATATTAATTATAAAAATAAATTTTCATATATTATTTCAAACCAAACGTGTCTTCGAACAAAATTTATTAAAAATTGGAGGAGATCATTGTGTTCAATTATTCTACGTACCCACTTTTAAATGTTATATACTTGATTTTCGTGATTTCTGAAACAAATTTTTTTCCTTTTCATAATATATATGCATTTGGTTTTTCTTTTTTCAACTAACCCTCTCAAGTCATCCATTTTGTATGAGAATATTAAAATTATGTGACGTGAAATCAGAACGATTGAGGCGTGAAAGGGATAATTGTGTTCAGATTTGGCCGTCAGGAAATCGAAGTCCATGTCCAATTCAATTTGGATAAGGGACAGAACAGTCGTCAGAAAAAATTTAAAAAAGAAAAAAAAAATGAATGACGTAACCATGAAATAGATGAATGCCGTCAGAAGCCCACAAATGATGTCAATCCTTTTATAAAAGCAAAACTTCGTTTTAAATATGCTTTTTATAAGAAACAATTAAAACGTGTATAAATTGGAAAGCATGAGCTGTCACTCTGAGTAGAGCAATTGATATATTGAAGAATCAAATTCTGTCTATGGATATAAACATATAATAATATTATTATTCATATCATGTATACTTCCAAAATATACAAATATTATAATTATGATTATTATGATTATTATTATTATTATTATTATTATTTTAACCAGATGAAGTTAATATAATTTGAAATTTTGATCAAAATGTAAAAAAAATTTGTGATGATCTTGCAATTAATTGAATTATCTTAAGATTATTAACAAGAAATTTTTTATTTAAACAAGTGAAAGTTTAAAGGTAAAGTAAGTTGTGGCTTCTCAGAATCATGACAACTGTCTGTACAAAGGAAAAGAATAAAGAGCAGCGGAAATCATGATTTTGTTCTGATTAAAAAAAAGGAAATTACTATTTAAATCGCACTTACTTTACTTTTTTCTAATTAAATAATCGTCTACTTTTGGGACTGTATAAATAATATGGGGAAAAAGATTTGTCCCCGCCCAGGGTTTTTCTAAACGACAGTTTCTCTCCTAACTTTTTAAAACTCATATATTATCCCTATATTAAAATTAATGTTTTTATTTAACCGTCAATCATTAATTAAAGGGGTATATATTTTTTTTAAATAAAAAAATTTAAAAATAAAATATAAATTTTATAAAAATGTAAAAAATTATAATATAATAAATCTTAAAATATATAAAATTAAAAAAGCAACGATCACTACTATTGACAATACGATGACTGTTTAAAATAAAATTAAGTAATTGAAAAAAATCACCTAATACAATAAATTTAGTAGATTGCTTAAAGTAGTTAGATTTAATTGTTTCGTTTTATATAAGACAATCAAATGTTATTAATGATGATTGAAAATAATAAAAAATAATCAGTCTTATTAATAGCAACCGTTTCTTGATATTATTAATAACAGAGGTGGACATATTTAATATGTAGAACGAAGTAACCAAATCTAGCTATTTCATACAAAATAGGGGTCATCATAAACTAAATAATTAGATTTAACTTATCTATAAATTAGATGGCCTCTTTTGTCCATCTGGTGGCCACTAGACATTATTTTCAATTTTAACTTTTATATATTTTAATATTTTATTATTATTTAAAATTGATTTTTTATTATTTTAATAATATTTAATATTTTACTAATATATTATCTTTTTTTATTATTCTTTGATAAAGGGTATTTTGATTGTGGTCCAGGAAAATCTTGGGTGGGACTGGGTGCTTTGGCCGGAATAATATTAATCCTTAAAACCTAATCAAAGACCGTGATTGGAGACAGCTATGAAAAAACGAGAGAAGAGAATTTATAAATGTTTTAAATTCATGCAAGGTCTCGCTTTAGAACTAAAATATTAATTTTTGGAATGGACTGTTATAATTTTTTAACATAAAGAAAGGCTGGAAAATGGATCGAGAAAAATGACATTGTTGCCAAAATTTTGAAATTTAATTAATTATTATAAAAAGTTTGGCTTGATTTAAGGCCAATTAGCTTGCTCCACAGTTCAATCAATTCTCTCTTGAATTGACCATTTGCTTAATTAACAAAGTTGGAAGGTTTTTGAAATAATCTAAACATGCGCGTATTGTATACGTTAAATATATCTCTACATTTTTTAAAATACAAATTAGAACACTCTTTATAAAAGATGTTTATTGGTATGATATCTGACGAGGTTTTTTTATTTAAAGAATAATGAGTATTTTTTTTTAAACCTAAAATGTCATAGTCCCTAAGGTAGGTAGATAGGTAGACAGATAGATAGATGTGAATATTTTAAGAGGGAAGATTAAAATTTGGATTCTTAATTAATTAAGAGAAGGAAAATGACAATTATAGAGATTAAATTTACAAGAAAGGGTGCAGGGGGAAAGAAAGTGCGTCATATTTTCCATGGCGCATGATGTGTAACAGGATGACTTAGTTGAACTCAAGTCTTAAAGTCAAACTTTCTTTAGCCGCAATATCTACAATTCCTAGGATCCACGGATTTGTTTTCACATTATATATGAATATTGATAAGATTTTTCAGAATTTAACTCTTGCATCCCGTAATTATCCCGTAATTAAGTTTAATTGGATATTTAAACCTAAAACTAAATTAAATAATATATTATTTAGAATATCAATTTGAAAATTTAATAAAACTAATTTTTTGATTGATTTATCTATTTTTAAAAATCGGTTAAATGAATCAAACTATTTTAAAAAAAAAAAATTGAACAAAAAGTAATGAAGTACCAAACTTGTTTTCAAAAGATTGCAAAAAAATAAAATATAATAAAATAGGGTGACCCTTTACAATTTAGTTTATTATCAACTAACCAAAAATTCAATTTGAATAACTGATATTTTTTATTTAGTTCAAAACCAATAAATCTCAAAAGTGGTTCAGTTTTAGTTCATTATACATCAATCTTTTTTTATTCTATTTAATTATTTTAAAATTGAATATAAAAACTTTTTCTCAAAAAAATATTTAATTATAATTTTTTAGTTTTGAAATTTTTACTTAGTATAAATGTATATTTGAGGTATTAATGTTATCTTTTAAACTTAATAGAAATAAATAGATAATTTTCTTAACTTATTTGGTATTGAAATTTTAAAAATTTTAAAAGCACCTCCAAACTTTTTTTCAAATTCCAAAAAACCCTTATAAAATTTCAAAAAATTCCAATTTTTTTCAAATTAAAAAAATCCCTTACAATTTTTTAAAGATTATAGTTTAGCTCAAATATATAATTATTTATCATTAACCATCTATTTATATTGATACTAATAAAATTTTTTTATTATATTTAATTCTAATTAATATAATTTAAAATAAAAAATATTTAATAAAATTTTAGGTATAATTAATTATTTAATTTTTAAGGAGTGTATTTATTTTTAATAATGTTAATAAAAAATTTAATAGAGGGGTGTGAATTTGACTTTTTTAAACTTAGTGTCTAGGACTGTCATTTCAACAAATTTTGGATGCGACAAGTAGTTTGGCTTTTCTAATTATGATAAAGTTTTATAATTATGTTTTTGAATTAAATATGGTTTGTAAGGATATAGGAATATTAAAATAATAAAAAATTATGAAAAAAAAAACAACCCATTGCCTTTTATATCCTTATAGCCATCATATCCAACTTTTATGAAATTATCCAATATCTAAACTCAATTTTCATTCATTTTCCACATTTTATATAACATACGAACTATCACTGTCTCACTCTCCAATTTAAGTTATGAACAAAATCCCAATAATTTGAGGTTCATATTTTTCGAAGATAAAGATTTTCTAATTTGTGAGTTGTTGGTGTCATCCTTCATTATTTTTACATCATTCAAGTCATTTCTATATCATTCAATGTTCATTCCTTGGTTTTTAAGTTTGTAATGAAACTATGTTAGTTGTTATAGTTTGGTGCCACATTTCATCAATTTATTCTCAAATAATGATTTGAGTGCACGTCTAGTTACTGAAAAAAAAAAAAACTAAGGTTGTGAATTTTGTTAAGATGTATAAGTGTTTTTTTTTTTTTTTTTGTAAGTTAATCAAACATTTTTTTTTTCATAAATTTGAGGAGATCTAAGCAATATGTAATACTTAAACATTTGTTACACAAATCAAATCATATATATATGTGTGTGTGTATATATATATATATATCTCTCTCTTTCTCTCTAAAGTTAACCCCCAATTGCATAAGGAGTTGACACCCTCGCATTATACGACATGTGAGGTGTGTCACAGTTTTACACAATTATAAAATTACATATAACCCCCTTGTTGCTAAAAATATGACACTTACCCCCTATGAAGCATACAATATGAGTTAATTATGTAGATGGGAAAAGTAGGTTAAACGTAAGTTTTTAAGTGATACACAGACAACAATTCTGTAGATGTTAAGATTTTACATAATGTAAATTTTTTTTTTATGTAATCTACATAATGTTTTATGATGATCCCTTAAAATCTTAGATTGACAATTTCTTTCATAAAATCATATATTTTAAGAATCATTCAATATTTTAAGATATGGTTTTGATATATGTTTCAATTTCTTCAACATTTGAGGATTATTAATGATTTTAGTTTCATGTTTTGCTTCCAAAACTTAGCATCAAGCAAAAAAAGAAATTTTAGGTTTGAAAGAATGATACATTCTTAGCTAATAGCCATTCTAGAGCCCAAGCAACTGTTAGAGGGCAACAAAGGCAATGGATAAGATATGCAAAAGGTTGAATGATGACTTGAAGAAACGATTCATAGAGACTTGCTTTGAGCCCTTCATAAAATTAGATAACTACAAATTCAATGATGTACTGGCTCATTCAATTCTATTGTGCTAGATTAGTATGGTTTCCTTCAATGGTAAGTTTTGTTATTATAGAGTGGACCTGCATTTAAACATATATGAGTTCATTTTAGTCACTTGTTTGATATTCAGTCATCTAACTAACCTCTCTAAATACTTTCCTATGTTTGCATGACATAGAATATAAGATAAGTGTTTTTTCTATTAAGAGGTTAGAGACTTATTATGATTTGATATCCATTATTGAGGAAGCTATTTAGGTGGACAACAATGAAGAGTATGTGAAGTTGGCACTTTTATATATCTACACATATTTTATCAAGTGTACACTTGCACAAGCTGATAGAGACAAAAATACTTCCTCAAGGGTAACAAAGTTATCACTAACAAAAATGAGAAGATAAAGCTCCCTTAGTTAAGGAAATACATTCTAATGGGTTGCCACTAGTCTTTTAGGTAACTTGTTCGTTTATATCATTAGTTATATGTTCAAAAAGTTTAGTTATATTATCAATTTTGCAACTTTAACTATGGTTTTTAAGGTCTGCATAATTGAGACCTTGAATTATCGTGAGAGTTTTATAGAGTTAAAGGATCCATCGAAAAGCTATCATATGGCCATAGTTCCTTGATATGGGAAGATGCACAAAACATATTGATCCATGTTGGTTGTAAGGTAATTAAGTGTAAATGTTTAATTTCTCATTACTAATTTTATAACTTAGTAAATAGGCTAATGTAAATACCATACTAGTTTTCAATACTCTTGAAAGGAATGCAAATTGGTGTGCTGATTTGGTAAAGTTCTTAAAGGCACCTAGAAGTACATATGATGAGTTGGTGTCACTAGTGTTTGTTGATGATGATCATGTTAGATCAATTTTTAGAGTAAAATCCTCTTTTATTTCAAGATTAGCAGCTATCTTGAATGTTGTCTTCTCCAATGGATGATGCCTTAGACTATGTTAAGAGTTGCTAGAAAACTAAGTACTCATTTTATTGTGATTGATGCTAAGTTTAATGCTATGATGAGCAAGTTAGAGGATGTTGTTATAGCATTACAAAAATAACTAGGCAACATATATTAGGGTTAACACAAACATTGGTGTACCTTTTACTCATGAGCAACTAATAAACGCATCTTAAGGTCTTAAGGTTTAATCATTCACCATTTTGAGATTAGCAAGTCTTAATTGCTTTTTGGATTTTTTTTGGTTGGTTGGTAAGTCTTATTTTGTATTACAAGTTTCACTTGTAGACAAACTTTTATTGATTCACCTACTTGTTAGGGTTAACGCCCTATAACCATATGTCCATTGTATATTAGTTGTATTTATTTATGTATTATTGTTTTACATCATTATACTTGTATACATTTGATGATATTATAATATTAGGTATTTCAGATATATTGTTTATTTAACAAATATTGTGTCTTTAATATGGTAAAATTGAGATGATGGATTCAGATGACTGATAATACTTTTCATAAATCTCATAAGTGGCTATACTAAAACCAGTCCATAATTCTAATATCACTATGAGTTAAGGATATGAATGATGGCATAAGAATTATCATAGTGTGCACAAATCTATGGAAAGATGTTGATAGTTTACACATGTCAAAGATGTTACTTGTAACTTAGTCCTACACATAGATACGTGATTTAATGGTCATGTTCATTAGACAAACCCAATGATAAGGATCTCATATAGATACTGATTTTGCATCTATAGATTAATCCTCATAACTTGATGAGTACATATGATTTATTGACTTAAGGTCTACCAAATTATCTTATACTAGGAATGATGTTGTTTGATGTCATCGAATCTACCATTATAATTGAGGTATTATAAAGGTAAATGATTGGTCGTATTATAATCAGTATGGAGACTATGATTAATCAATGATAAGTGTCTCACATGCATAAGAATTCATGGCTAATTTGTAAAGTTTTCAAGAGTAAAATGACTATTTTGCCCTTAATATGTGCATATTTCAGGATCATAGGTTTATATCTATGTTTTTGTAGAAAATGATGAATTTGATGTAGATTCAATGGAAAACAAGACAAAGGATACTTACATATGAATTCCATAATTCTATAAACGTAATGCCAAGGCATGAGCATTGATGTCAAGATAAAATAAAAAGTAGGCTATTTTTGTTGAGGACTGGATGTCATGGCATAATCTTATGCCATACCGCAGGATTCTAGAAAGTCTATGCCACAACATAGAAATGGTGTTATAGCATAGCTACAAAATTTGTATTAAAAGCTTTCCTAATCCAATAAAGATTATACTTAACTAGCTCTAATTATGTAAACAACTTCTTAATTAACCTAAATACATCTTGCAAGCTACAAAAGGAGACATTTCTTTGTTTTTTTATATTTTTTAGCAACTTTCAAGAATATTTAACAAGATTCATCCAAGAATTAATCAAATGATCAAGATCAAGCAAGGATTCATAATAATTCAAGACTGTTCTTTAAAAGGGTGTTGTTACTTTCACTCTAAAATATGTATTTTTTGAATTTATTTATTTATTCTTCTTATTCTATCATGAGCTAAATTTCATATTCACTAGGGTAAGGATTTAATTTATTTTGTGATATTCAACTATTAATTTAATTGAAGTTCTATGTTTTTATTCATATGTGTTATTTAATTATCAATTATGTATATTTCTATTGTTTGGATGTTTTGCAAGCATTCGAATGTAGTATTAAGATCCTTTGAAGTAATCAAATAAGGGAGTAGTTAAGTGTTGAATTCAATGAATGCCTAATGGAATATGGTATAATTTCACAACTCATAACTTTTGGTACACTACAACACAATAGTGTATGTGAACAAATGAAATAGACCTTAACAGATATTATCAGGTTGATAATGACTTTTAGTGAATTACCTATGTCATTTTGGGTTATGCCTTAGAGATGACAATGTATACACTAAACTGTGTTCACTCAAATTTATGGATTTAACTTCATATAAGTTGTAGACTAGGCAAAAGTCTAATCTAGAATACAAAAGGTTTAGGGTTCTGAAGCTTATATCAAGAAACTAACTTTGAACAAGCTAAGTACTAAATTTAATAACTGTATATCTGTGGGGTACCAAAAGGAAAGCAAGGGTTATTATTTCTACCATCCAAATAAATAAAACGTCTTTATTGATCAAATTGGTGTCTTTTTAAAAAGATTATATCTTTACAAAAAGATTATTAAAAAAAAAGTAAAGTTTGATAAGACTCTTAAACCATAAATTTCATAGATATTGGATAGGATGATATGCCACATAACGTTGTTGATCATGGTACATTTTAAGTGTGTAGGTTTGTAGAGTATGTCAAGAGCCCAAGAGATTTGATTTTCTCATGATCAGCATGGTGACATATTAGTAAGTTATGGTAGATCCAAACTCTAAGAAATAGCTTAATGTCATAAAATCTAAGATAGAGTTGATATGCTATAACCAAGTATAGACTCTGGTGGTCACACTTGAAAAGGTAAAATCCATAGGATACAAATAGGTTTTTAAAAAGAAAAATGAAATGAACAATAACATGCATACCTATAAGGCACAACTGGTCGCCAAAGGTTCAATCAAAAGCATGGTATTGACTATGGTAAAACCTCTTCATTTATTGAGATATTAATGTCTATCTAAATTATGCTTATCATAGTTACATATTATAATATGAAATCTAGTAGATAGATGTCAAGATTGCCTTCCTAAATGGTAACCTTGTAGAGGATGTGTACATGACACAACTTGATGGTTTCATTCTTGATAAATAGGTAGATAAAGTATGCAAGGTATAAAGGTCTATTTATGGATTGAAGCAAGCTTCAAGGAGTTAGAATATTCATTTTGATGAAGTTTTTTGAGAATTCAAATTCATTAAGAATAAAGATAATCTATCTGTGTATGAAAAATTCGGTGGGATGTGGCTTTATTTTTGGAATTGTATGTTAATGATATCATGATAGGTCATGTAAACTGTTTGGACTAAGTCAAAACATGTACATAGATAAATTGTTAAAGAGATTTAACATGAATAAGTCAAACAAAAGGTCGTTAATTATGATTCATAGTATATATCTCTATAAAGATATATATATATATATATATATATATATATATATAAAGCAGTTAAAGATAGAGAGAAGATAAGCCAAATTTTGTATGCTTTGGTAATTAAGTCAATCATGTATACCATGTTACATACTCAGGTTGATGTCTCATTCACTTTAAATATTTATAGTAAATATCAATCTGATCTAAATGAAAAATACTAGATTACTATAAAAATATTCTTAAATACCTAAGAGGGATAAAAGAAATATTCTTGGTTTATTCAGAGGAAGATGAAAGATGAGCTCATTGTTTAAGGATACAATGATGCCAATTTTCAAATAGTTCATGATGATTTTAAATCCCAATTTGAATTTATGTTTTATTGGAATGGTGGCATAATTAGTTGAAAAAGCTTTAAGTAAAGTACTGTAACTGATTCTATAACTGAGTCTGAGGACATCACTCTAACTGAGGTAGCCAAAGAGGTTATTTGAATTAAAAGTTCATCTTTGAACTTAGCATGGTATCTAGCATTACTGATCCTATAAGCCTTTATTATGATAAAAGTGGAACCGTAACACAGGTAAAAGAACCATAATTTCATTGGAATTCCAAGCATACTCTCAAATGATTCCACTTGGTATGAAAGCTCATTCAATGTGGAGACGTACAAATAACAATAGTTAACACAAATGATAACTTGGCTAAATAACTAACTAAGCCTCTATCATAGCAAAAGCATGGTAGGCATGTAGCCATACATGGCGTAAGACATATGTATACTTCATTATAATGCAAGTGAAAAATTGTTAAAGTACCCTATAGCCACGTATTTGTCGATTTATTTGTACTTAATTATATAATTTTGTAATTTATAAATGCATTTTGATTATTAATAAAATAATGTATTTCAATTGTATGTTGTCTATTACATTGTAACGACATAAATTTTGGGTAAAAGGTTAATATTGGTAAGAAATTGGTATTTAAATTATTTTTAGGCTTTAAAATTAATTAAAATTAATATAAGGGGTATAATATTTATTTTTTGCTTTTTTGGGCTATGCACTTATCATTATGAGGGGTTGTCACATGTATAGTAGGAAAGGCACATATATTTTAGAACATCCTGTCATGCACGACCATGTATGTCATGTTTGTCATTGCATATATAAAGCAACTTAAGATTTGAATATTTCATTATTTCTAATTCTTCAAAAATTATACACTTCTACAGAAAGTCAATCAAAGAGTTGAAAGCATGCCTTGATCGTTGTTTTTATCAAAGTTTTACCAGAGATCAAGTTAAAGAGAGAAAGTGTGCATTAATAAGTTAGAAGTCAATAGAATGGTAGCTTAATTATATGTGTTTGATTATGTTCTTGATTAGTGAAGCATGATCTTGGATTAAAATGATGTTTAATGATTAAATTAAGCAAGATCACATGATTTTAAGTTGAATTATATTGATTAATATGTTGAATGAAGCTTGATGATATGAAGAATGTAAGCATGAGAAATGATAATGAATTGATTATGTTGAAAGCTGATCTTGTTGTTATCACATGTAATTGTGATATAGAAGTTAAGTTTGATTATGAATGCATGATTTTAGTAGTGTGATTCAACGTTTGTCATGAGAAATGATAATGAGTTGATCATGTTGAGAGCTTGATCTTATTATTATCACATGTAATTATAATCTAGAATTTAAGTTTGATTGTGAATACATGATTTTAGTAGTGTGACTCAGCGTTTGTTATCAGAAATCTATGATAAAATTGATAAATAACATGATGATATGAAAATGATGATAAATCTATAATCAGTAATGTTGGATGTGTTTTATGTATGATTTAGCTAGATTTGATGATGATTATGAACATATGTTAAGTTGTGAATGTTGTGAAATTGATTTGATATGAATAAGCTTCAAATATGTTGAGATTATAGCTTGTTTGGTTGTGAAGTGTCAGAGGAAAACATAATATATGATCATGCATACAATAGATGCAAGATTATCCATGCATACTCTACAATGTAATGACCATGCATTAGTGTTTATGTATGGGCTCAAAGGAAGTGTTAAGTTATAATTGTTGCCTTATGGCATGATCATACATTGGTGAGGTATGACCGTGAGGCATATCAATTCCATGTGAGTATGGAATTTAAGATCACAACCATGCATGTCTAGAGTGCACAATTGTGCATAATGATATGTAGCATGAAATTAAATAGGAATTAAGTTAAAGAAATGTAATTAAGCTAAAATTAGTTAATAATAAGATGCATTGGAACATTTGCATTACATGGCATGCCAAAAAAGTAAGAAAGTTTAGCATGAAGAAAAGAAAATGATTTGACACGATTTTTCATGCTTTATAAAAATTAGAAATACAATGCTCGAGAAATCTTTTAAGAGTGATACAAGGGGTGCCTATGGGTTCACACTTTAGTTAGAAAATAGGGTCATCATCCGTTAGTATAGGACATTGCATTCACTAGAAAAGAGTGTTTTGCATGCTATAAAAATCATTTGCTAGTATGTGAATTAGATTTTGAGCTCATAAGACTAGGTGCCAAATCCTAATATTCATTAGTTTGATCAAGATAACAGTTTTCAAAGTTTTAATGAAATTGTTATGATGATTTTATGATAATCCTAATTAAGACATGTAAGTTTAATAATGATCTTCAGATCAATGATGACAAATTTTATGATAAAGATTTCAAGCAAGTTTTATGAAAAACAAGCCTTCAAGCTAAGACATAGTTTTCAGTATCATTCTAGCATGTCAATCATGTCATGCATACATGACTAAGATAATAAGAAATTAAGTTTATTCAAAAAACAAATTAAGATAAGCCTTTAGAAAATTAAGATGAAAAATTATAGAAACTATTTAAAAGTTAAAAAAAAAAAAATTAGATTATGAATTCAAGGTTAAAAGTTATGTAAGTTAAGGTTCAAAATTTTACTTGTTGAGTGACTTGTCAATCATTCCAATCCCTTTTCTTTGTAGGTTTATATTGTTAAGTGGCTACATGAGTAATTATTGCATGATAACTTTAAAGTAAATCAAACTTAAAGATGTTCATTGATACTCTGTTATTCAGTAGTCATGATATTTTGCTAGAGTTCACTTATGATCTATGTCTAAATTTAACTCAAATTTAGATAATATTGAATTAATAGAGAGCTTACAAGTCATATATAATAGGATTTGTTTAAGCTTTAGAGCCATAGGATTATTATGTCGGTGTTTCGTGTATCGAGTGATGTCACATAGGACTTGTCAAATATATTGATATCAAGTTGAAAGACAAAAATAGAATACTGCCTTGACATATAATCATGCATCTGTCAAACACATGGTCATATGTCTTGTTAGGTAGAGAAATTTTGAGTTTTTTTGATAGATTAGGATTTACTGAGTCAAAGCTAATTCAAAATGAAAAATCATGCTAATGCACAAGCATATATGTCAAGACACACGACCATGCAAGGGGTTGATGAAGTGAATTTAGCATAATGGGATTATGTTGCATAGATTTTGCTTAACGTGATTGAAATTATGCATTATCTAAATAATGATACATGACCATATGTTTGGCACTTATGGTTTTGTATGAAGACATATAGATGTGTGTTTTAGACATACGGTCTTCTACTCCTAAGTCTATATAAGAAAGTGTAACAAAATCATTTAAGAATTTTTGTAAAAACTATAAACACACACTTGTGCTAATACAAAACACACTCTTATACATTATTAAGCACTAGTATGCCAAAAGTGTAAGTAGCCTTCATTTGCTTGCTTTGTGTGGATACCTCAAGTGTTGTGAGTCTAAAAATTGATAGGATAGTGAATGACTTACCACGAAAAGATCAGTAGAGCCACGAATGCAAGTATGGTTTGATAAAACACCCTATGGTTGTTTTATATTTCTTTTTATATTTTCCTGTGTTTTGAAAGACATGATTTCCATGGGATTCACAAACTTTGATTGAGTTGTAAAAATTCTATTACTTGGACGCTTTATCAGTGATTGTAAAATCCTATCAGTTTTGAGGGTATAGGGTTATGACATGTTTTTTTTACTTAGAGGTTGAGTACCCTAACGGGTAGATACTTTTAAGGGTAAAGGATGTCATGACCTTACAACTATAGCTTTGATTAAGAAGTCAAGGTATCACCATATGATCTAATTACATACTTAGATGGTTCCCTTTTATAAAAAAAGTTTCAATCAATGGATAGACTTGTTAACCTTACAAATAATAATGGTTTATGGTGTATCATAAATGCTCTATCATAACAGAAGCATTGGTGGGCATATATAGTCATTCTATGTGGCTTACATAAATGATTGGCTATAATACAAGTAAGAGATTATTGGAGTAAATGCTATAATGCTAATCTTTTTCATGACACAATATAAGTCCATGCTAAGTCATATTTAAACATCTTAGTAGTACTCTTTATCCATAACTACATATGTTTACACATATATTTGGATAAATGTCCTCGGATTAGTAGAACGATGATGGGGAATTAACAAGTTAGTTAATCGTGAAAACCCTATGATTATATTAGATGACTGATTTAAAAGCATTTGTAGCTCAGTATTATCCTAACTAAGAACATAGATAATATGGTAAGGCTATAATAGTGTTTAACGACCTAACTAAATGGTAGTGATAGAACTCTTTGAGGTTGTAAGTGATGACCTCGTGTAACACATGAGTGCATGTTAAGAGCATGTCCATCAAATAGTCCCATAAGAGGATTCCACATAGATGGTACCCCAATGTTTATGATATATATCCTTTTAATAGACAATAATGTATATGATCGTTAAACATGAGATCACCAAAGCGTTTTGTACATTGATTAACATAATTTGACACTAGCCTAAAGTAGCCTTTTTTAGGGTTATCAAAATGGTAGTTGTTGGCTATGTTGAGGAAGGTAGTGAGATTATGATGGATCAACACAAAATTTATTACTCTTGGGTGTGAGAGAAAAATATCTTGTGGTGTCAATTGACTAATAACTATGACCAATAAAATATGTGGTCATAGTGTGCATTTAGATTATAGTTTGAATCCAATTAAACCCAATTATTGTCTTGAAGGTCAAATTGAAAGTCAAGATAACTAAGGTAGACACTATTTTTATGTCTCAACCTTGATAAGCTATTAGATTGATGAAAGGATTTAATTACACAAAAACTGTACCAATAAAAGGTTACATCAGTTAATGTTTGTTCCTGGTATATTGGATAGTGATGATGTCTTTCTAGAGGCTGCTTATAGCCTATGAATAAGATAGATGAATAAGGAGATTAATCATACATTTTATTCACTATTAATATATTAGGAACATATGGGTCACGTACATAAGGAGATAATTGCTATGATTCAATTTATTGGAGTGTTTGACACAAGGAGTGAGTTACCAAGGGTTAGTGAATTTTGATATGTAAAATTATGTTTAAAATATTTAGAGTTAAATATTTAACATATAATCCCATATAATTATTAAGTTCAATTAATATTATTAAGTCCAACTAAATAGCAAGCTTAATTATTACTAATAAGCCCAAATAATTAGCCAATCTAACTAATATTAGTAAGTTCACTAAGTGTAATTAATTGGAGTTGAACTAATTATACAAATACCATAAAGAGTTAGAATGGAGTCTTTAAGTGAGATATTGTATTTAACTAGAAGACAATGTTTAAGTGGGAGACTTAGAGTTACGATATAAATACAAATTTTTCTCATAACTCTAGCCACTTTTAAAAAAAAGGAAAAGCAAAATTAAAATATTTTCTCTCTCTAAAACATTTTCTTCTCTCTAGAAAGAAATTTTGCTAAAACTTCTTTTATCACATGCTCACTATGACCACGGCTAGCACATATGAAACCTATTGTCATCTTAGAGCTTCATATGGATGAGTAAGGTCATGCTGATTTAACAAAGAAAAACATTTTCATCATATTTTGAATTTAGGTATTAAATCTGCCAATAGCATGTATACATTTATCTTTCTTGTTTTTATATGTATAACGCATCCTTGATTTTGAATCAAAATTTTCTCATAATTTTAAACATGTGTTCCATTACCCTTTGAATTCAAATATCAAATTTGTCGATGAGAAAATTCTACACATTAGCCTCTAAAGTCTTGAGGTACTAGTGATCCAACTGCTAAAAAGGAGGTTGGAGATGGTGGAGGTTACGATGTCTCTGTTCCCATGACTAACCAAAAGAAGGTCAAATATACTAGCTCGAATATCACTTAAGGGTCACTTCCAAGAATGGTGTAAGATGACATGTGAGACTTTTCAGAACCAATCTCACTTGGGCCAATTTTAGGAGGTTTTTCAAGGCAAAGTACTAATAAACTAATGTGATGTACATCAAGGCCTAGGAATTCCTTAGTTTGACACTAGAACGTAATCAAATATATGTTTTGTTTCCTATGTAGAACTAAAGATTTAGGATTATTCTACGTTGTTGAATCTCTTTAAAATATTGGTTATTTGGACATTAGAGTTGGTTACCTTGCTAATCCTCTTAAAGTCTACTCACAAATGAGACATGTCTTTGCTTAAGATATAAGAATATATCAAGAATCCACAAAATAAACTTTGGTTGCTACAACTTCTGATAATTCAAACATACTTACTTTCTGTGAAATTAGTTGAGAATGAATATGGTTGTGTTCTATTATCTATTGTATCAAAAAATAAGTGAATTGTCTCCATTGTAGAATCTTTACTCAGAGATAATGACCTCATGAAAAAAAAAAAGATATATCAAAGGAGCTAGAACCAAATATTTCTTACCAAAGTTTTTTTATGCATAAGAACTATAATGAAATTGAAAAATTGAAGTCAAGCTAATACATTCTATTCACTAAAATCTAGGTCAACATAAATATTTAAGAAAGTGGAACACAACACAAGCATACAATGGCTCAAAAGTATCGATGTAACATGTAATTTCTTCTTGTGATAAAGGGTAGCAAATTTTGTAGAAAGCTATTGAACTGGATGTATAATTTCTTTTCTTGGTCAAGGTTTTCCCAATGAGGTTTTGGAATAAGTTTTTGGATGAGGTAATATAAACACGTCTACCACCATTTTAATTTTACCTAATTTTAACAGTGGCAAATTTTCTTCTTAATGGTATCCCGGGAAGAATATTGTGAAATGGATCCCACCAAATGGGATATTTGTGGCTCGTTGGCAGCTCATTGTTATCACCTTCCAAGGAAGTCTACAAATACAAGTCCTTGGTCTTCCATGACCATATAAATATAGGCCCTTTCTCTTCCATGACCACATAAAAATAAGTCCTTTTTACACCACCCCACTCCACCCCCGTTTTTTCTTGCTCTTTCTTGCATTTGCGCTTGTAATTGCACACGTTTCATTGCACTCTTATTCACTAACTAATTTAATTAAGAATATTAAATACTATACAATTTCACAAATTATATCACTTACTATTTTGAGAAATTAACTGAACTAACCATTTTAGGGGAGTCCCCATGATTTTAGTCAACCTGCCATGACTTATACACAGGTCTCAGATTATATCAAGATTACTCTCATCCCTAATCTTTGAACAATTTGGAAACCCAAACATTGTTTACCGTATCAATTTCAACTTTCATCGATTAATTTTTACAGAAAAAAATCACCAAATAAACCAAGAAACTTGAATAAAATCAGTTATTGAGATATATATAAATTTAATTATTTTATTGTCGGTATAAATGATTTAAAGGATTATAAGAGAAAAATTGTGGAAACCAAAAAATGAGGAAAGTTTCAAGGTGTAGGCATGATTCAACCAATACGGGAATTCATGTCTACTGGGGTTGAAACACAATTAATTTTTTAAGCAGGTACACGGCATTGTACGTAGAAGTGGTGAAATGATAGTTTACAGGTCAAGGGTTTTTTGGACATTTAAGCATTAAGGTGTAAACTGATATTATCCATTAAAAATTTTCTATATTTTCAATGAATGTTCATAAGTAAGTTTGATTTTTCAGCCATCGTAGGTTTAAGCAAAGTAGAATGTAAGATGATTGTCCTCAACCATATTTCTTAAATTGTGAATCGTGAATTGTGAACCCCAAATTATAAATCCTAACCTTTAAATTGTGATTCATAAATTTTAAATCTTATATTATAAATCCAAAATTCAAAACTAAGAATCATAAATCTAAATTCTAAACCTTAATCTCTAATACATAATCTATAAAGCTTAAACTTTTAATTGGAAGACATAAACCTTATATTGTAAAGAAAACAAAAAAAAAAACCCTCCAAACTTTAAACTGTGAATTGTAAATTCTAAAGTATAAATTATAAATTCAAATTATAAATCCTAAACATAAAACCTAAATCGTTAACTGTAAACCCTAAATAATATACTATATACCCAAACCATAAATTCTAAATCATAAATTATAAACAATAAATCCTAAACTATAAACCATAAACCCTAAAATGTTAATATCAAATTATAAAATGTATATTTACATCATAAATTATAAACTATAAATCACAAATTATAAATCAATTTATTCATATTATTATCTTATAGAACAAAAAGATGTTGTGAGTTGCTTCAAAGTATGTTCAAATTTACATTATAACTAAATTTTGTTTCTTTTTAGCGGAAACATTAGTGATTGATCATAGTTTGTGCATAATTGAAGCAACATTGTGTTTGACATAACATTTAGTGTGGAATTTCTCAAGCACAATGTATTTAACTAGTCATTTATTTTATTCTACTTTCTACATAATTTGTAAGTTAGTAGCTTAATTTGATATGCTGTATTCGGTGCTAACAATAATACATTTTCACTATTAAACATTTATTGATGACAAGAGAATAAATAAAATATGAATTATAATGTCATACATTTGTTGTAATATAAACAAACAATGATGTATATAAAATATATACAACATATACAAAGAATCAATCAAACAATTGTATATAGTACTCAAACATATGTATAAAAAATTAAAATATTACAAAAAAATTTGTGTAATCCATACATGGTCGTGAAACAAATGGATGATCAATGTAGTCCTCATGCTCTTTGATTCATCCAATCTAAATGGATTATATTAGTGGTCGACTATTAATAATGATTTCAACTTTGCCTTATCATTTAGACTATCAAGTATTTTATATATTCAAAGCCTACAAACCTAATGTGTTTGTTATTGAAGTTAATCAAACATGCTTGCAAAAATGGAACAAAAATTTGAAATTGAGATTGAATTCACCAAATTATACAAAATTTGCCAAAGAGAAATCATTGGCAATAGTAGAAAAAAAAAAAAAAAAAACATAAAATTCTCACAAATCAAACTCTTTTGACAACTATCAATTAACCCCTTAATCTTATCAGCCTTGGTAAATTTAAAAAACCTTCATTGTCAATTTATCTTGTAGTTATGGTCATCTGGGCAAATATGATAAATCGATTACCTTCCACCAGGTGCTATCATCTAGTATAATATTCACTACGTATCATCTCACCAAACATAATTTCTAGAGTTGTCATTTAGGCCTAGTAAACTAGGTTTGGCTTGTTGAAGTCTAGACTTATAACAAAATTTGGGCTTAAGCGTCGAATTTGTTCACGTGTGTCTCAAATTTTTCGTTTAGTTTCTTAAAATTTTTTGGACTTTAAGCTTGTTTTTTAACTTTAAAAAATATGTTTGTTATTAATTTAACGACGAATATTAACAACTTCCAAAAGTACACATTAAAGCTTGGATGACGCATGATACTTTCACAAGACAAAACATCAAATTAACATTAACAAATATAATGACAACGAATGTAAAAACATACGATGCCACATGATTTCTCTTCTTAAATATACCATTTTGAGCAAATTGTATCAAGTTTTCTGTAATTGTTGGACACATCTTTAAAAAATCAATAACAGTTAATAATTTTTAGGTTTTTTAAACCCTATAAATTTGAAAACTAGACAAATTCATCCCTTCCTATAATAATTTTCTAATCCTATCGAGCTTCAGACTTGAACAAATATTCAAATATTTAATGCACAAAATTTTTTGTACAAGTCTACTTAAGACCCAAAATTTGCAAGACTCAAAACAAAAATTTTCAAATTGAACAATTGAATTTTGAGTCTGTTTGGCTCCATTGACAAGCCTAATAATTTTGTTAACCCCCTCAAAAAAAAAAAACTAGAAAATCAACATGCCGTGTCAAGTATACTGATATTTGCAAAAATAAATAATCACATTGTATTTCTTCTTAAATCAATTTTTAGTCAATATTGAAGCAATTTTCCCAACAAAGAAAAATCAAAAACTAAAAATCCAAAATTCATAACTCAAATGTATAATATAGTTTTCCAGAATAAAAATTTGAAAATAAAACCCCAAACTCTACAACCTTTTAACATTTTATAATTAACTCAGAACGCATTTATCATAAATTTTAGTTTGAAAAGTCAGGGTTTTTTATCGAAATTTCTCTATCTTCGTCTCATTCTGATATTGAATATGATTATAGTTGCTGCAAAATATTCTATTTATAGAAATAAAATGGTTAAAAGAACTATTCCTAACCATAGTTTTTTTTTAAGACAAAATGCTAGGTATCAAATTTTTTAAAATTTAAACAGTTACTGGTTAATTATTTTTTATTTAAATTTTTTAATTTTTTCAATAAAATAACCAAAATATTTTTAAAAATTATAATAAAAATATAAAATAATATTTATATATAAAATATTAAAAGTATTAAATTAAAAAATATTTAAAAATTAAATTAAAAGTAAAAAAAAGCAACCACTTACCAATTGTGGTGGCTGTCAAAACTGGAACTAAGTAGTTGAAAATAATTATCTAATTTATAAGACATATAGATTTAACTATTCTATTTAGTGAAAATAGTTTAGATCTGACTATCTTAATCATTAACAATGACAAAAAATAATCATTAAGTTTAAAACCATTCAATTTTGACTATTTTTAACTATTATTAATAGTCGAAACAGTTAAATTTGACTATCTCAATTAAACGAAGAGGTTAAAAAGCCACTTGATTCCTTTTTTTGTGGTGGCCACCACCACTGACAGGTGGCTTTTTTTATATACTTTTTGATTTGATTTTTTATATATTTTAATTTAATTTTTAAAATTTTTAAATGCTTTTATAATTTATTGTATTATTATTTTGATACATAAATATTATTTTAATATTTTTATTAATTTTATATATTTTATTTTATAAATTTATTATTTTTTAAAATTTTTATTAAAACATAAAAATATTATTATAATTATTAATATTTAATTATTAATTATTAAATTTAATTAATAAATAAATATTTAAATTTTAAAAAGTTCGGACGTGAAAACTACAGAGGGAATAGGCCCTTTGGCCAAAAAAAATCATCTAAACTCCATTCTAATGTTTTTATGCGTATAATCTTAAAACATTAACTAAAATGCATATGTGGAGCTTTTGTACAAGCTCCATTAGTGGTACGTACGTACACGCTCCATTAGTAGAGCGTGAGTCGAGTAAATTAACACGAGCCTTGTAGACCACAAACAGAGTGGACGGTTAAGATCCTTCTCAGAAACAACAGATTTAAAAAAAAAAAGAAAACAAATAAAAAAGGTAAAGCATCCCACAAAGTCCAAAAATTTTCCTCTTTAAATAGCTCAGTCTTATTTGTGTTTTCATTTCCCTTCATTCTATCCCCTCATACAAATTCCACCACCAAGGATTTTAATAAAACCTTAGTTGAAGAAAGAAACCAAACCAAAAGAGGAGAAAGAACACCATGGAAAATATTGGTGATGAGTATCAACATTACTGGGAAACCAAAATGTTTCTCCAAAATGAAGAATTCGATAGGTATGTGTTTGTTTGTCTGTTTTCATGAGTTGTAATTTCTTTGTTTGTTTTATGTATGATTCAAGTAATTTATATTTCGATTTTCGCAGTTGGGCGATTGATGTAGCGTTTTCTGGGTATTATGATTCGAGTTCTCCAGATGGTGCCGCATCGACTGCGGCTTCTAAGAATATTGTTTCAGAGAGAAATAGAAGAAAGAAGCTTAATGAAAGGCTTTTTGCTCTTCGCTCGGTTGTTCCCAACATTAGTAAAGTGAGTAGTCGGGCGATTAATTAGCTCTAGCGTTGATTTTGCTTTATACTGAAATTGTTTTTAAATTTTGTGATTAGATGGACAAGGCTTCCATTATCAAAGATGCAATTGATTACATACAAGAATTACACGACCAAGAGAGGAGAATTCAAGAGGAAATTGTGGAGCTCGAATCTGGGAAATCAAAGAAGAATTTGGGTTATGATTTTGAGCAGGAATTGCCCTTTTTGTTGAGACCAAAGAAGAAGAAAACGAATCTGGGTTATGATTACACAGAATCGAGAACTTCGCCTATTGAAGTTCTTGAAGTAAAGTCTCTCTTTCTTTTTCTTTATCCTTTTTTTTTTTTTAAATCTAATTTCTGATCTTTCATTAAAGAAATAATATAAAAACAATAATTAAATTGCAGCTTAGAGTTAACTCAATGGGAGAAAAGACTCTTGTGGTGAGTATCACATGTAGCAAAAGGACTGACACAATGGTAAAATTGTGTGAGGCCTTTGAATCTCTGAAGCTAAAAATTATTACGGCGAATATCACCGCCGTTGCCGGCAGGCTTCTGAAGACGGCTTTTATTGAGGTCAGTCTTTCTTTTGTTTTATTTCATTTTTAATCTATAATTTTCCTTCCTTCTTTCATCTCAGAGGTCTGATCACTTTGCTATTACCCTAAATACATCCGTTTTTGACAGATCTAATCCGTGAATAAGAATATATAAGTGACACAAACTTACCCCAAAAGCACAAGAGATCATCCATCTTCTCCTTATACGTTTCCTATTTTTACAGATTTACCTCATATTGGGTGACAGACAGCGTCAATACTACTAGTTCTGATTTCCTTTTCCAAAACAATTCTTCACAAAAGACAGAGTTAGGATTTATATAATTAGGATTTAATAAATACTTATTAAATTGTCTTATTTTAACATTTAAAATTTAAAAAATAAAAATATTGTAGAAATCTTGAAAAAAAATCATTGAAACCAAAAAAAAAAAAAAAAAAAAACTAAAATTGAAATTAATAAAATGAGAAATTTGGATGTTATTGTTTTTTAGGGGTTGAGAAATTTGGATGTTCTTCTTTTTTGGGGTTTTAGAAATTTGGATGTTTGTTCTTTGGTAAGTAAAGTCTAAAAAAAAATAAAAGAGAAATTTGGATGTTGGTTAAGGAGGAAAGGTGGGGACAACTGATTGACTACCTTAAAAAGTGGGCCACCCATTTTTGAGAAAGTATCAAATGACCCCATTTTTATAACACAATTACATTTCCACTTTGAGGCGTATAAGATAAGAATAAATCTTTCAAACAAACAAACAGACACCAAAATAAAAATAATTTTAGCTTATCGGGATTGTACAAATAAAACACGAAACATGTTTTCTATGTTTGGTCAAAGTTTTGAGAAAATTCTCAAGTTTGTCTAGTGAAACTGAACGTGGTTGGATAAGACTGCCTGTGTGCGAAAATGATCGATATCAACTGAGAACGTGTTTACTGTTCTTAATTTTGTCATGTGATTCATTCTTTTTGTCTAACTCACACCACGAGGTTCAATTCAACAAGGATGTTCGTATTCGAGCGGGGTCGTTTTTGCTGAATTTATATGAAATGACTAGAAAATTCAAATTACGTTGTTAAAATGTCGTTTTCATTCATTGGAAAGCAGCGTGGGCTGACTTAATTGTTAGATGTGTCTCAGGCGGAGGAAAACGAGAAAGAACATCTCAAGATCAAAATCCAAACAGCCATTGCAGCTCTTAATGTTCCGACAAGTCCCATGAGCATGTGACCCAGCATTCTCCTCTTCTGGACCCAGCATGTGTGTTTCTCAAATTGTATTTCTAGTCTTTGTAGCCCTCTTCTGTCACTACTTTGTTCTTACCAAATGTGTTACTCTTTATGTAGATGAATAAATGCAGAATTTGCTTATTACATGTGTCAAATTAGCACAGGCAAGTTTAAGCAAGATTTAGTTAATGTATTTCTATTCCGATTTCTTTATTTATTATTATTATTATCGTTAAACGAAGACCAAAACACGAACCCAAGATGGTACAACCAACTTTGCGCTGCGTATCTTGACTCAGCGCGGATCCAAAAAGGTCTTAACACAAAATTGTGGATCTTTCCGATTTAAGCCCTAATTCGTCATAAATAGAATTTGTGCGGTTAATTTTGACTGAAAAATATGGCATCGTCAAGTCATCCTTATTTTCTTCGTCCAGCCCATCAACAACGGCCTATCTCGGTTTTCCACTGAAAACTATCATGCTATTTTAGTGGGCTTTTTAAGGGTTATGAATACGCTAGAGTAGACTAAATAACCTTCAACTAAACCTGAGTTTCCTAAATTTTTAAGAAAAAAATAAAGAACACCTAAAAGCTCTTTGTTACGCATGAGAAATCAAAATAGGACTCTTAACACATTAGGAAACTAACTTCAAAATAAACGACTTGTTCAGCTCAATAACACCAGGAAATATAGCGAAATTAAACTCTCCGCAATTAGGAGTTTTACTCTCCAAATTTCCTTGCTTATTTCACACACACCATTTTCCATAGAGTCACAACATTAGGTCTTGCAACATTTCCATATCATTAACATGTTGTCATATTATTTGACACATAATCTATAATTGTCACGTCATTATCCACCCTTCATTTTGACACCTTTTTTTTTTTTTTTTTATGTTTTTCGCACTATCATATCTCTGTAAAATTGAAAAATTAAAGTTAATTAACCTAAGTTAAAATATTGATTCAAATAAAAAGTGTTTATGGAGTTGGTGATTGTTGGATTTAAGTCAAAAACATAACGTGTCATTTCGCATTTAAACTATTGAAACGTTAGATAATTAGAGGAGTATGATCAACAATGTCTACCTTTGTACTATGGTTATTTATTTAATATAAAAAATCTCGTCAATTGTTACCTTTATTATTCCAAAATCACAAATTTGTAGTTTCTTTTTGACAAATAATTTTAATTTATTGTGAAGTATAACCAAATGCAATTATCAGTAAATAATGACTAAACAGTTCTTCAATCCAAAGTTCACACCTCAAGTAAATCCTATCCGAAGTTTAGACATTTCTACAAGTAACTAGCGACCAAATGACTTCAACTTTAAAACTTGTAAAGTAAACAAATTCTCTTCAAGGCAAGACCATGACTAAAATTCCATCAAGAAAGTAACCATTTTAACTCTACTATATAACATCCTCATAAAATTAATTCATCTAGTACATAAAAACTAAGGATCACATATACTCATATCTATTAAAGAGGATATGTTCCATAAAAACTAAGACAACCATTTATATGAAATCCTCTTGACGGGTCCTGTTCAATGAATATGCCTAGTATATAATATGTACGCATGTGTTATATCAAAATACAACCAAAAACTTCAATACTTATAAATTGTCATTACCTTTTGATAGAGTTATTTAATACTATGATAGTCTTATCATCATTACTTGTACCTTAGGTTAGAGTAATATCAACCTACAAATGATTTCTAGAATGTAATAAATATATAAAAAAAAACACGATTAGACTAATTGATTCTCTAACTTAACTCAACCATTTTAAGGACATTTATCTTAGTATTATTACACTTATGAATAAAAAATGTCACTAAAAGAGGTTTGTTTATGATGTCACTAAGGATTGATTCTAGAGTACCAATCCCAATACTTCATGCATTTTCCATGTCATACGATGATGTGTCCATTGAATTGGCATACTAGGTGTACATACAGAACATGCACGAACATGAAGCTTATAATTGGTAATGCACAATTGTGTGTCTTTTGACGTCATGAGCATGTTTGCATGCTACTCTTTATTTCTTTAACTTCTCCAGTAATCTTTGTTGGAATTTATAACATAACTCAACCCAAGATGACTTATAACTCATTATATAATACTAAATATCATTAACGATCACATAAAACTCAATAAGATCATCTGAACATCAATCTAAATCTTGAATCCAATAATCTTGATGCTTATTCACATGAAATCAACATGAATTCTTCTTAATCTTAAAGTGCATGCATTTACTCATGTACATTCATCATATTAGCATCAAAGAATATAACTCATGCAAAACCTCATCAATCCAAAATCATAAATGCAATATTCAAACTGAAATAATCCTTAATAGTAGATATGATTCTTTATTTAGTTGCTTAACAATTGGCCTTCTTTTTTTTAAGCTTTCTTGATCTCTAATAATCGAAAAACGACAGTGACTAACTTTAGAAACTCTTTGATATACAAGGCATATTTGTGTGTAAAGTTTGCAAAATGAAAGTTTTTATAAAAATCATACAATGTACCCCTTTATATAGAATCATACAATGTACCTTTCTATATAAAGTTCAAAATGATTACCATGCATGGTTATGCACTTGTAAGACACATAATAGTGCATTAAGCCAAACATAATTTTCCTCTCTAATGCCACATATCAGATATGGCACACTAATGCATGGCTGTGTATCTATCATACACAACCATGCATGGTTTTAAGAAGTCACCTTTTGACTATTCTTATGTTAACTTGAAGCCATATTCGAATCCTAAGGCTAAGAAATGACTAAAATACCCCTCAAATGTACTTATGGGTGTTACATGAAGGCATAGGATCGTTCAAGAAAAATTGGGTTTGATATTCATATTGATAATTTCAAGTCTTAAAAAATGTTTGGATTCAAATTGTAGTTTGAAGACCAAACTAAATTAATCCTTAAAAAATGAGGTGTGAATGGAATTATGAGGAACATGCCTTATGAGAAACATGCCTTATTCTATTAGATAAGGTTAAAGTCTGGACTAGGTACTTTGGCCTAGTCACAACTGTGCATAGTTGATGCACAGTCATGCACTATTCTAAGTAAATAAGTATCAATTGTATGGAATAAGTATAAACATCAAATGCACGATTATGCATCACCCATGAATGGTCATGCATTGTCTCCTACTTAAGGAAATTGAATTTCACAATTTTAAGACTTTTGCTTACACTCTCTTTTTCATGCTTGTTCTTTATTTACTCACGCTTGTGCATTGCCTTTTAACAGACTTCGTTGTGCATGTTTAGCCTTTAATATTTGTGTTTCATGTTGATATCGAGGTTTCACTCTCTTCTTAGATTGAAAGCACTTTTAGAACATTCAAAATATTTATTACATAAAGAACGAAGGTGTCTGCTATTGCTAGTATTAATTCTTTGTTCTTTCGATTGTATAATATGTTTGCATAATGAATCCTATAAATAGATCCTATATAGGATAAATGTGCTTGTGTGTATTTTATGTTTATATGTATGATTGTGAAAAATTTTGAATTGCAATTCTGTTGCTGTATCTCTGGCTTTCATGCATGTATCCTAATAGAGTATGCATTATATATGTTGACTATAAGTTTGGGAAACTCTTCGTTTTAACTTTCCTAACAAGCTAGTTTCTGTTACTAGTGATTATGATACTCATTGCTTCTAGTAGTGTGAAGTACTTTCAAGAGGTAAATGCTATAGCTTCCAAGGTATTTGAGATGATCAAACGTGTTACGAAGATTGAAAACTGTGTCAAATGTTAAAGGTCATTTGGAATTTAAAGATAAAAGACTTTGTATATCCTTTAAGAAAACAATGTTTCGTATTATAAAGGTTTAATATAAAGTAACCACTGAGAAAACTATTGGGTTGGTAGGCAAAAGTGGATCAGGTAAATTGATAGTTTGTAAATTTGCTTAAAAGATTCTATGACCCTTTTAAAGGAGAAATCTACTTGGATGGTATTGATGTAAGGAGTTTTAAGTTGAAATGGTTGCATAGTCAAATAAGTCTTGTAAGTTAGGAGCTTGTATTTTTGTAACCAGTTAAAGAAAATATCCTCTTTGAAAATAAGAAAGCTTCAATGGAGGAGATTATGAAAACAGCTAAAGCTTCCAATTTGCACTAATTTCATTAATAAACTACCAGATGGATAAGACACCATGGTAAGCCTAAAAACTTGTTCTAATTCTTTTACCATGTAATTTACTCATCCTGTAAAAGAAATTTATAATAACTAGTGAGTTACCGAGCTCTATATTTTATGATCTTGTAAATGGGGCAACTGGGAATTCAGATGTGAAAAAGATAGAAACAAAGGATATCCATAGCAAAAGAATTGTTAAGGGACTTAAAAATCCTGCTGTTGGATGAATCTATGGAGTTCTACTTTAAAAACGTTGTACAAGATGCTTTGGATTAGGTAATTCTAGGAAGAATTACCATTATAATTGCACACTGTCTTTTAACTCTTCACAATGCTAAGTTAATTGCAATTATTCAATCTAAAGAAGTGGTGGAAATAGGTTCTCATGATGAACAAATGGAAACAAAGCGACCTTTACTTATCAATGATGCAACTCTAGATAATTAATATAAATGATGGAATCACATCAACATCTAATGAAAAAGGGCTTAACAGCTCCATTTCCATAGAAAAAGAAAGTTCTGGGGTAGAAGAAACAACAAATAATTTGGCTTTGCAAAGCTCTAGTAATGATTCGCAAGAAGATCACCAAGATTCCCTTTCTTTATGGCACTAGTTGTGTATGGTTAGACTTGAGTAGAAATTAGTTGTTTTAGGTTAACTGGTGCCTTTTGATATGGATTGATTGAGCCTTTGCTTCTGTTTGGGTGGGATTCTATCGTTTATATTATAAATGATTAGCATACCAAAATTTGTTGCTTTGCCTTTATATCCTTCACCATTTTTGCTTTTATCACCAATATGTTTTAAGATTACAACTTCTGGATTATGAGATAGAGCTTGACAAAAAGGTTCAGATAGGTTCTATTTGAAATGATCTTAACATTTTAGATCGAATGCTTTGACCATGCAAACAATAGCAGCAGAGCTGTATGTTCAAGATTAGTTATAGATACAACAATAGTGAGGACTCTTATTGTAAATCGCTTGTCATTGTTAGCTCAAAATCTGTTTTCAATGATTTTAGTTACTGTTTTGGGTATGGTATTGTCATGGAAACTTGTGCTCATAGCTATCCTATGTAACCAATTGCCTTTGGTGCCTTTTACACTAAAGCAATAATCATGAGGAGCATATCTAGGAAATTAGTAGAAGCACAGAACAAGAGCTGTAAATTTATAAGGAAGGTTTTAGGAAACCATAAGACCATTATAACATTCTATTCAAAAGAAAAATTCTAAAATTTCATGAGTTAACACAGATAAGCCCTAAAAAAGAAAGCAAAAAGCAATCTTGGTATGCAGGAATTAGATTATTAGTCTTATAGTTCCTAACAACACACTTCCAACAATAATTTTTGAGTGTGGTGGCAAACTACTATATGCATAAGATATAACATGCAAGCACCTCTTTCAGACTTATCAAAGGGAATCAGTGCATTAAAGTCAATTTTTGAGCTCCTAAAAACAAAAAGCAATATTAACATAGATTATTTGAATGCTATTAAGCCATATATGCTCAATGGTGACATAAAATTTATAAAGGTGGATTTCTTTTATCCATCTAGGCTTAAATAATGTCTTGAAGCGTTTAAACAAAAAAAAAATAGAGTGGGAGAAGCTGTTCTATAGTAGGTCAAAGTAAGTTTAGAAAGTCTACCATCATGAGATTGATTTAAATATTCTATGATGTCTCAAATGCATCAGTTAAAGTTGATGGACTTGACATCAAGCTTTACAATTTAAATGCTTTAAAGTCATATATAGCATCAGTAAGTTGATAGCCAACTCTTTTGTAGTGACAATCCACAATCCACGAAAGAATTTCATATAGAAAAGAGAATATGAGTGAAGCTAAAATAATTGAAGCTGCAAATTGTTGCCAATTCTCATAATTTTATAAGGTTCGTTTTTGTCACCTTAATATGTAGCTTATATTTTATAGATTTGCGACATGTCTTGGTTTTTCTTTAAGTTTAAGAGGATGTTGGCTTCGATTTTAATATTTTAATGTATTGCACTAAAAAGCAAATCCATGTGGAATGGTTATCCAACTTATTATGGAAAAAGTGGTATGTAGCTATTAAAAGGTCAAAGGCAGAGGATAACGCTAGTGAAAGCTATCTTAAAGAATCCAACTATATTGCATTTGCATAAGGCAACAAGTGCACTTAATATGCTTTGGAAAAGACTTTGCCCAAAAGGACATGTCTGTTTGTACCTTACAAACTATCCATTATTAAAAAACTAGATAAAATAGAAGTCACTAAAAATGAAAGGATCATTGAAAATGGATCTCACAATGAGCTACTTGCATGAGGAGAAAACATGGATACTTCTTACTTTTGAAATGTCGAAAACATGCCACCATGAGATTGTGTATCATATACCATGGCCAAAGTTCTGTATGTGAATTTTGAAATGTGTGAGACACTTTCGCCCTTTCTTTCATTGATTCTTCTTCCTTTTCCTTATTTCTATTAGCTTCTCTTCTTACTCCCTAAGTTAGTTGTTTCTGTTTCTGTCTTTGCTTCCTTTTAGCTATGTTATTCTACTTATTTGCGTGTCTTTTTTCTCCTTTCCTAGCTTGTGTTTTTGGTGGTCATGTTGTGTGCACCAGTCTTGCCTTCTCTTTCTGTTTTAGTGTCTGCACTCTCCCTTGTGTGTTGGTGGAATTCGTCTCTAGAGTAGGTGCATTTTTTCCTCTTAATACCTTTCCTTTTGTGTTGTACCTCTAGTAAGCTTCTCTGACCTCTTATTTCTTTTAGGCCTCTCCTTTCTGGCTTTGCTCTTGGGTTGCTATGGTTTGTCCTACTTACAGGTTGTAGCCTAGCTGTTTATTCAATGAGTTTGGCGTTTGTATATATGTTTTTTGTGGTTGGCTAGTTTGTTAGTATGTTTGACGTGAGTTTGTAGCTTGTGGTTATCTGGTCTTGATTTTGTAATTGTGTGTCTATATGTAAAGTTTGTTTCTGTATGCATTTTTATTGACTTTGTTTCAGGTGGTCTCATTCTTCCCTATGGTTGGTGGGCTTGTTTTTTCAAGTAAAGCTTGGGGCCTTTTGCTCTTAGAGGATGGTGGCTTGTTGGTGGGTGGCTCGAGTGATGGAAATGAGAAGACGATTGCCAAACTGTGGAACAAACTTTTTAGTGGTAAAAGAGTATCTTCGAACCTGGAATTAATACCTTCTATAGGTGATAGCAAGGCAAGAAAAAAGTTGATTGCACTTTTGAAAGACATAACATGTAAAAGAGCCAAGAGGTGTGAATCTTATGTTATTGGCTTCTTTCTTAGAAAAAGACCAACCTTCTTGATAGATAAGAAATTTCCCATCAAAATGTGGGAAAACTAGGGCTTTGTAAAGGTTACTTCAAATGGTCAACAAATGGTTATCTTGAAATTTAGAGACATGGATGATCTCAACAGAGTGTTTGATAATGATCCTTAGTATATTGGAGGCCAACCTTTCTTTATTAGAAGATGGACATGAAACTTAACCATGATAGTTGACGACATTAAGACGATGGCTATTTGGGTAAGAATCTTTGGTATTCCTCTTGAATTTTGGAAAAGATTCAGCTATATTACGAGTAGGATTGGTAGATCATTAAGGTTGGACTTAGTTACTGAAGAAGAATCTTGACTAGACTTTGCTGGATTTAATATAAAGATGGAATTAGGTAAGGAGTTCTCGAAGGCCTTGAACATCAAACTTCCTAATAGGAAAATTATTGAACATAAGGTGGATTATGCTTGGAGGCTTGCCAGATGCCAATTGTGTCATCATTATGGACATGCTAAGAAGGAATGCAAATTGGAATCCAAAAGACTAGAATTATTAGAAGAAATTTTAATGTTGAACGGAAGGAAAAAAGGAAGGTTAACGTAAAAGGCACAACTCCAATAAACAGTGAAGATGAAAATGTAAAAGGCAAAGAGAGAACGATTGTTAAGAAAAGGGTGGAGACTCATCTAAAGGGGAAACCGACTAATAGGATTGAAATTCTAGGTGAAGATAATGGGAAAAATGGCAACATGGTAGTTATTGTTGATAGTTGAATCATAAAAGGGTGGAAAGACATTCAATCACCTCTTATAAGAATGTCCCTTATTAAAACAGATGTGGAATTGGAAACCAGAGAGGGTAAATAAGACTAAGGAGGTGAGGTAGCCACTATTAGTTCTCTTATAGAAGAAAGAGAAAATTTGGGGAATAAGGAAATGGAAACTAATGGAGAGCTTGAAATTCAAAACGAAGAAGTTGTGGGTTCACCTATAGTCAAACCCTTCATGATTGATGAAATTAGCAATCAAGAATAGAGGTGGAAAGAAGGCTCAAAAGGGGAATAATAAAAAAAAAATGAGAAGAAAGGTAGAATTGATCTCCTACTATTAAGGCCTATGGTTAACATCACTGCTTGAAATATTAGGGGTCTAAATTCCCTCCTTAAAAAAAAAAAAAAAAAAAAAGAGATAAGGAAGTTCATTAAGAGTAATTCTTTAGATATTTTGGAGACCAAAGTTAGAGAGGAGAATATAGATGTTATAAGGAATAATTTGTGTGGTGTGGGCACTCTTATTGGGTATTGTTGTTTACTGTTTTTCTATAATTTAATGACATATAATATTAATAAATAAGGAAAATATGGTCAATAATACCCAACAGAAATACCTAAACTAAGCTGAAATGTCGCAACGGAAAACCTATGGTGCAATTGTATACATAGACATATACATGCCCAAAGCTTTATTATATTAAAGAATATTTACAAAATATGTGTGTGATAAAACATGCACATTTACATGCAAACAAAACTGTACAAGCATGCAAAACGAAGCATGCTGCAAAACTAAGGCAAAATAGATCCTAGATGACAGCCATCTCCTCCTCTCAGCCTAAAAAATACTGACCTGCAAGAGAAAGGAAAGTAGGGAGTGAGTGATATATTCACCTAGTAAGCAATTCCTATCTCTAACCCTAAACCAATCCTTCTCGGAGGATTGCCACATCATAACATACAGTAACAGACTTATACACGGGAGGAAACCAAACTGATTCTCACGTGTCATCATTCTTATATTAAACTTTTCATTATGTTGTTTATCTTTATAATGTTCTGTTACTTGTTTTCTGAAGTTCACATATCATTACGTGACTTTTCATGTTCTGATATTCTGATATTCATATATTATACACGATGTTTCATATTATGCTTATTTACTGTTTCATCATTCTTACTAATCTTATCATTCTCTGAATGATATGCAACTGTATAAGTCATGTAAGAATGACATACTATAAAACATGCTGAAATCATAGTTAGGCTTAGGCCTGTATACTGAAGATAATTTTCTGAAAACTGTTTACTGAAAACTGCTGTTGGGTCCTGGGATCCCATATCTGAAAATCTGGTATAAAGTTGATCTAAAAATTATGCTGAAAACTATGTACCCGAAGGTACCTGTTATGCTACGCAGACTGATGAATATAGGGATTTGACACTCTAGCCATGTGAGTTTCCTATGTAAACACGCACTATAAACTGTATGGGTCACGTGATACCTCTGAATCTCATACTGAACTGAACGCCTCACACTATAACTACATCTGATCTTCGGATCAGGAAACCTATAATCTACTAACTGAGTACCTTGACATATGCTAGTACATAGGGCTAGTAATGAGCATATAGCTCCTGATGCAACGGGTGTGCTGAAACTCACAAGTGCCCCTTCGTATTCACCCCTGAAATCAATGTTTTTCTACTGAAAACATGAATTCGAATCTTTGGATCCCTTTTTGAAAACTCTGTATGGCATGTTATGCTATGCTATGTATATGATGCATCATGTATTCTTATTTGAGCTCATTTTACTGTTTTCTGTCAATTTGATAACCTTTACTGTGTACATTTCTCATTTCATGCTTATTTTCTATTTTCTACTTGACGCATGGGCGTGTGTGTCGTGTGCATAGGTGTGCATGAACTTGCACAGGACCGTGAACAAGTCATGCATGTGGTCGTGTGTGGTTCTATGATTTTTTTGTATATTTCTCATTTTCTTTTGGTGCACGGGCGTGACCCTGCATTTTTAGGTCATGCACGACTACGTGAACACGACCGTGGCCATACAGAATTGCAGTATGCTTTGCACTAACATTACCGCTTAGAATCATGCTTATTTCCATCATATTTGCATATCAAACATAAATCAACCATTTCCCACGTGCAAAACACTTCATATACATATATTTTCCCTTTCAATAACTTCTAATCGCATATTCATCATCCAACCCATCACAAAAACATGTATATACACATATTCTCACACATAACATACATATATGTATCAAACCATCATCATCATCATCTCAAATCATCAAACATGAAGTAAAACATTATAAGCATGCTGGAATCGAACTCATCTCAACCAAAACATGCATCAAACATACCAAAAACACTAGGGAAAGAGGTAAGAAACGCCTACCTCTTGACATGCTTTCTCTTTCAAAGAAACCACAAGCTTAAGCTTGATTGGATGTCCTAGTTGCTGCTCTTCTCTTCTAGGGTTGATATTCTCCGAAAATCAAATGGAAACTTTGGGTGAAAATGGCTGAGAAATCGGATAAACTTAACTTAAACCAAGACGGTTCGTACACCTCACATGCACGGTCGTGCATGGTAGAAATATTACAAAAATACCATTTTCTCGCACTCGCATGCAAATCCTCCTAACAGGATCATGCACAAACCACCTAACTCAGGAAAAATATCTATTTCACCCCAAAACTTTCTCACAACCCTAGAATTCTCATCAATCTCAATCTAACCCCAGATTAGAAGTCTAAAAGACAAATCTAACCCTGGGATGTTACATGTGGGGAGTGGAGCATGATTGACAATTACAATGTTAGTCATAGAGGGCACATATGGATTGTTTAAAATTGTAATACTCTTAAGGTTAAGGCAGTGGAGACGAAAGATCAATTTATTCACTATGAGATTAGGTTATTGCACTCTGGGAACAAGTTGTTTGCCACATTTGTTTATAAAGCCAATAATTACTTAAATAAAATGAGCTTATGAGAGGATATAGCCAAGCTCAATATTAGTACTAGGTATTCGCCTTGGATGATTATGAAAGACTTTTATGTTATAAGAAAGAGAGATGAGAAAATGGGGGGATCTGATGCTTGGTGTGCTCGAGATGAAGAGTTTAATTAATGTTGCTTTAATGCTTAATTAAAAGATCTTAGATCTGTTGGCCCTTTCCTTACATAGAGTAACATAAGTGATGGTAATTGTAGGGTGGCTTGAAACCTTGATAGAACTCTTGTCAATGATAGATGGCCTGACACTTACCCCAATTTGTTAGGTATGGTCTATCTAAATGGCCTCTCTGACCATTATCCTTTGATTGTTAAATGTGAAGATTAGATAGAGGGAGAAAAGAGTCGTTTAAAATTTTCAACTATTAGGCTTTTAATGGTTGATTTTTACCTTTGGTAAAGGATTGCTAGGGCATTCAGATTATAGGGGATCCTATGTTTAGGTTGGTGAAAAAGCTTAAGTAGGTCAAATACAAGTTAAAAAAGTTGAATAGGAAAGATTTTTGGCATATATGAAAAAGGGTCAAATAGGCTAAGGAGAGATTGAAAGCCACTCAAGCTTAACTTTGGAGTATTCCTCTTGATGATAACCTCATTGTTAAAGAAAGAGATCTTTAAATGGCCTATAAAAGAATTAGTTAGATGGAAGATACCTTCATTAACTATGTTGAACCCTTGATGTTTTGATGATGATAAAAATATGCTTAATTTACTAATTAATCCCTTGCATGAAAAAATTCATGACAAAAGAAGGGAGGAAAAATTTTATTTTGTAGGATATAGGTCTCGCACAACCATGTGCTATTGAAGCACAACCGTGCTTGACCAAAAGGGTCATCGTGTGTCTAAAACAAGGGACCGTGCACCTGATCGTGCGAGGTTCTGTGAAAATCTAATCAAAATTTTCAAAACCAACATGGGCGTGTGTTCATGATGCACGACCGTGTTTGTGCACAACACAGGTAATGCACCATCAGCTCAACTAGACAACATGAACGTGCAAAGTCAAAGATTTCAAAAGTCAAGGACACGACCGTGTGCGTAATTCATGAAGAGCACGGGATATCAAGTTGTGTGAGGAAGTCGTGCATGAGGTCAAAGCAACGCAGTCAACGCACAACCGTGCACATGCTATACGTACGACCGTACGTGATGACGGATGAAGAGCACTATCAAGGAGGTTGTGCAAGGCTGATCGTGCAAGAGCTTAAAGGCACATATTTAATGCACGACCATACGGATATGACACACGACCGTGCACTAGCAAATGAATGCTCGTGTGCTGACAGTGTGTTCATCGTGCAACCAAGTCATGTGAGCTTCTGGAATTTTTGGGCAAAACCATGAAGGGTTGAAGCACGGCCGTGCATCAAGGGCATACAACCGTGCACCATTGGCGCTAAGCTTTTAATTCAACCATTGGGAGTCTGATCAAGACAATAAATGCAACAAGCACGACCGTGCACTCGAAGAGCATAACTGTGCGCCTAGAAAATTTATTATAGAACATTCATTTTCAACCACCTCAACGGATACAAAGCTAGGAAAAAGGCTCCTTGCTATTCTAGGCAATAATTGGAGTATAAAAGGAGACTCATTTAAAGTAGAGAAGGTTATAGAAAACGAATTACAAATCCAAGTTATCTTGCTCTACTCCTTCATTGCTCATTCTCTCTATAAGCTTATACATTCATACACTTGAGAGATTTGTACTTAATATTTGATTTTCAGCCTATTTAAAGGCAAAAACAATCATCTTCTTGATCAAAATTTCTTCTGTAAAAAGGGTGAAATTCCGTTGTGATAAAAACTATTGTATCTTCGGGTTTGGAAGATAGTGAAAATTTTAATCGGGTTTGATTGAAGAAGAGGACGTAAAAGACTTGTGTTCAAAGCTCCGAACCTCTATAAATTTGGCTGAGCAATTTCCAAACTCTCCATTTTTTATTGTGCATTGTAATTATTATTATTTTTGTTCTGATTATTGCTTTAGAATTTTTAAATAATCCTATTCACCCCCCCTCTAGTGTTATTTCTCTAGTTATTAAGGGTTTTCAATTGGTATCAGAGCAAGGCTCTAGGAAATTTACGAAATCTAACGATTTTTAGAGTAAAAGATCCATATAGAGAAATGACTAGCACTTCTGCACTTGTTTTTAGTGAAGGTCAATGCACAACTAGGCCACCATTGTTTTGTGGTGTAAGCTACACTCAATGGAAGATTAGGATGAGATTACATATAAGGTTAATAAATTATAAGCTATGGAAAATAATTGAACAAGGAGATTTTGTACCCATAGATCCTAGAACAAGCTTGCCTAAAGACGAAAATGAATATAATGATGAAAATGAAAATTTATTAAGTTTGAATGCCAAGACAATTAACATATTATTTTACGCTTTAGATTCTACAAAATTTAATAGTGTATCATCTTGCGAATCAACCAAGGAGGTGTGGACCATCTTTCAAACCACACATGAAGGAATGAGTCAAGTAGAAGAATCGAAGATTGAACTCTTATTTAGAGAATACGAGTTGTTTGAGATGAAGACGAATGAGAACATAACGGATATGTATAAAAGGTTTTCGAACCTAGTCAATGATTTAAGAGGACTAGGGAAGAAGTTAAAAATGTGGAATTGGTGAAGAAGATATTGAGGTCCTTGCCGGAATCTTGGACCATAAAGGTGACCGCAATAGAGGAATCCAAAGATTTAACGAAATTGGGGATGGATGAGTTGATTGGAAGCTTGCTCACCTTCGAAATGAAGAGGAAACCGAAGGAAGGTGAGAGCAAAAATATTAAGAGCATTACTCTGAAAGCTATAAAAGAAGAAGAAGAAGAAGAAAACTCCTCCATGGATAAGGAGGATGTCAGCATGCTTGCAAGGAGATTTGGCAAATTCCTGTCAAAGAACAGGAGGATGAAAGGGAGAAGTAACTTCAAATCGAAAGGAAAAGATAAATAAGAAAATGAAAAGGAGGTCATTTGTTTTAAGTGCAAAAAGTTTGGACATATCAGTCAAGATTGTCTACTGCTTAAGAAAAAGAAAAAGGATAATAGTGAGAAAAGATTTAAGAAGAAAGCTTTAGCTGCCACTTGGAGTGGTAGTGACGATTCAAGCGATGATAGTGATGAAGAGGAAAGAGCTAATTTGTGTTTCCTGGCCAAAAGCGATTCAGAGGATAAAGAGGTATGTGAATCCAATTCATGCTCTTTTAATGAATTACAAGATGTCTTTGATTCTTTATTAATAGAGTTTAAAAATGTTAGCTCTAGGAATATAATGCTAAAGAAAGAAATGATTTGTTTAAAGTTAAGTTTAGAAAAAGCTGAAAATGAATGTAAAAATGGGTTAGATGAGAAAAATAATGTTGAAAACAATTTGAAGTCTCTTAAGAAAGAAAATGATGAGTTGAAAGCTAATCTAAGCAAATCAAATGAAATCCTGGAAAAATTTAAGATAGGAACTAAAAGATTGGATAAGATGCTTGCATCTCAAAGAAGTGGATTAAATAAAGAAGGTTTAGGATACAATGAAGGAAATCCCTTTATAAACAACCATAAACCTTTAAAAAAGCCTCAAGCAATTGAACTAAAATGTAAATATTACTCTTATCTTGGACATACTATTAGAAAATATCCAATTAAGAATGGCAAACGTTATAGAATAAAAAGGGTTTGGGTTCCTAAAGGGACAATTAAGATTAACCTTCATAGACCCAAAACCATTTGGGTACCAAAGAAGACTTAAATATATGTCTTGTGTAGGTGTGCTTGGAGGTGAAGAGAAAGAAGTCAAGCAAGTGGTACTTGGTTAGTGGATGTTCAAGACACATGATCGGAAACAAGAATCTCTTCACATTATTGAAGGAAAAGGATGAAGGCAATGCAAAATTTGGAGACAATTTAAAGGGAAAAGTTGTTGGAATTGGCTCCATAGGTAACTCCTCTCTTACTATTAATGATGTTTTGTATGTTGAAGGCCTTAAACATAATTTGCTAAGTATTAGCCAATTGTGTGATAAGGGTTTCAAAGTGTGTTTTCATGCTTTGTGTTGTGAAATTATTGATAAGAGCACTAATAATATTGCATTCATAGGACATAGGCACTCAAATGTATATGTCATTGATTTACATAACATTGCATCAAATGATTTATGTCTCATGTCAACCAAGGAAGAAGACATGTGGTTATGGCATAGAAGATTAGAACATGCAAGCATTGATGTTTTGAAAAAATTATCTAAAAAGGATTTAGTTAAAGGTTTGCCAAAACTTGTTTTTAAAAAGGATGAAATTTGTTATGCATGTGCCTTAGGAAAACAAACAAGAACATGTTTTAAAAGTAAAAATGTTGTTTCTACATCTAGACCACTTCAACTATTGCATATGAACTTATGTGGACCTTCTAGAACTATGAGCTTAGGAGGAAAACGTTATTGTTTTGCAATAGTTGATGATTTTTCAAGGTTTACATGGGTTTTGCTACTTGCACATAAGGATGATGCTTTTAAAATGTTTGTGTCATTTATTAGGAAATTGCAAAACCAAGTAGGTTATGCAATTACTTGCATTAGAAGTGATCATGGAAAAGAATTTGAAAATTCAGATTTTAAAGCATATTGTAATAAGCATGGCATTGAACATAATATTTCAGCCTCTAGGACACCTCAACAAAATGGAGTTGTTGAGAGAAGAAATAGAACTTTAGTAGAAATGGCTAGGACCATATTGTGTGAACATGATTTGTCAAAATCGTTTTGGGGTAAAGCCATAAATACTTCATGTTACATAATTAATAGAGCTATGATTAAGCCAATCCTTAAGAAAACTCCTTATGAGTTATTTAAAGGGAAAAAGCCTAATATTGCATATTTTCATCCATTTGGTTGTAAATATTTTGTACTCAACAATGGAAAGGATAACTTAGGAAAATTTGATGCTAAATCGGATGAAGCAATTTTCCTAAGATATTTTTCCACCTCTAAAGCGTATAGAGTCTTCAACAAAAGGACACTTATTGTTGAAGAATCTATACATGTATTATTTGATAAGTCTTCTTCTAAGTGTATAGATAGGTCAAATGATGATGAAGTAGTGGAGCTTATGGAAGATCTCAAGTTAAATGATGGCCCCATTCCTAAGGAAGAAGAGACTTAAATTATGGAAGCACCCCAAGATGACATGCTTGTGCAACCATAAGAAGTACAAAAGGAGATTTCCTTACTAAGAGTGAAAGATAAAGTTAAAAAAGGAAAGATCATTGGTGATCCAACCCAAGGAGTAAGGACAAGAGCTTCAGTCAAAAACACTTGTGAGTTTGTGGCATTCTTGTCACAAATAGAGCCTAAGAAGGTAGATGAAGCCTTAAACGATGAGAGTTGAGTATTGGCCATGGAAGAAGAATTGAACCAATTTGAGAGGAACCAAGTGTGGGAGCTAGTTCCTAGGCCAACGAATCATCCCACCATCGGCACAAAATGGGTATACCGAAACAAGATGGATGAATTTGGGATTGTTACAAGAAACAAGGCAAGACTAGGAAGAAGAGACTTAAATTATGGAAGCACCCCAAGATGACATGCTTGTGCAATCATAAGAAGTGCAAAAGGAGATTTCCTTACTAAGAGTGAAAGATGAAGTTAAAGAAGGAAAGATCATTGGTGATCCAACCCAAGGAGTAAGGACAAGAGCTTCAATCAAAAACACTTGTGAGTTTGTGGCATTCTTGTCACAAATGGAGCCTAAGAAGGTAGATGAAGCCTTGAACAATGAGAGTTGGGTATTGGCCATGGAAGAAGAATTGAACCAATCTGAGAGGAACCAAGTGTGGGAGCTAGTTCCTAGGCCAACGGATCATCCCACCATCGGCACAAAATGGGTATACCGAAACAAGATGGATGAATTTGGGATTGTTACAAGAAACAAGGCAAGACTAGTTGCCCAAGGCTACTCTCAAGAGAAAGGTATTGATTTCGATGAAACTTATACCCCTGTAGCTAGATTAGAAGCAATTAGGATATTGATTACTTATGCATGCCATTTAAACTTTAAACTTTTTCAAATGGATGTTAAAAGTGCTTTTCTAAATGGTTTTATTCAAGAGGAGGTGTATGTAGAACAACTTTCTGGTTTTGAAAATCCAAGTTTTCCTAACCATGTTTTTAAATTAAGAAAAGCTCTTTATGGTTTGAAACAAGCTCCTAGAGCTTGGTATGAAAGACTAAGTTCCTTTTTAATTAAAAATGGTTTTTCAAAAAGAAAGGTGGATACCACCTTATTTATTAAGAAACATAAGCAAGATATCTTAGTAGCTCAAATCTATGTTGATGATATCATCTTCGGTGTTACTAATGAATCTCTATGTAGAAAGTTTTTTAAGATGATGTAGGGGGAATTTGAGATGAGCATGATGGGAGAGCTAAACTACTTCCTTGGGCTATAAATCAAACAAATGAAAGAAGGAACGTTGCTCACTCAATCGAAATACACTTAAGATCTTATCAAAAGGTTCAACATGCATGAGGCCAAGGAGCAACCAACGCCAATGAGCACTTCAACAAAGATCGATAAAGATAAGGGAGGTAAAAATGTTGATACAAAGTCATATAGAAGCATGATAGGTTCATTATTATATTTAACTGCATCTAGGCCAGACATATTATTTAGTGTATGTATGTGTGCGCATTTTCAAGCAAATCCTAAGGAATCGCATTTGAATGTAGTGAAACGAATTTTGAGATATCTTAAGGGAATACCAAATATTGGTTTATGGTACCCTAAGAACTCAACATTTGAATTATGTGCCTTTTCAGATGTTGATTTCGGAGGTTACAAAATAGATAGGAAAAACACTAGTGGTACATGTCAATTCTTAGGAAACATGTTAGTTTCATGGTTTTCGAAAAAGCAAAATTCGGTTGCAACTTCTACTATGGAAGTCGAGTATGTTTCTGCAGCTAATTGTTGTGCCCAAATTTTTTGGATGAAACAACTTTCAGATTTTGGTTTCAAAATAGTAAAAACTCTCATATTTTGTAATAATACTAGTGCTATACAACTTTCAAAAAATCCTATCTTGCATTCTAGGACAAAACACATAGACATTAGACATCATTTTTTTGCATGATCATGTTAGCAAAGGTGATATTATGCTTGAATTTATTGACACTAACTACCAGCTAGCTGATATCTTTACCAAGCCTCTAGACAAGGAAAAATTTGCTTACATAAGGAGGGAGCTTGGAATGATTGATGCAAGTCAAGTAAGTGTCTAAGAATTCTATTTTTTAATGCTTACATGATGATTTGATTGAATGCTTGATCTTTTGATTGGATATTTGAATATGCATGAATGCTATTGAATGTATGTTATTGATTGGCTGTATGTAACTTGATGGATACAAATAGTTAGATATATATATGCTTGTATGAGTTTGCATTGAGAATGAATTCAAGTCGAATCAATACAACTCTATAGTTGGCATCAATCGACACTTGAATTCAGATAATAAAACCTCATTGAATCAAAATATCCAAGTTTTCATGACTTGTGGTGTTTTGAGCATTTTTTTAAATTCTGCAGAATTCTAGAAAAATACAGGTTTGTGTGATTTTGGTCACACACGACTGTATGTTCCAACCATGCACAGGCGTGCTCCAGCATTAACACACGACCGTGTGTTCAAATCTACACGACCGTGTGTTTTATTTCAGAATTCGTGCTTAATTTGCACACGTACCACGAAAAATACACGGGCATGCATTTTAAAAAATTTAATTGTTTTCAAAATTTTTACGAAAACACGACCGTGCAACTATCGTGTGCATGATCATACAGATTTGGGAAAACATGATCATGCGTAGAGAAATACGGTTGTGCGCTCGCGTATATATAAGCAAATCTGCTTTATTTTTTCATTTCTCACAAAAATTCCAAACCCTAGCCGCGATTTCTCACATTTTTCTCTCAAATTTTCATCAAAATATCTCATTTTTCTTGCTCTCATTTGCTTTCAAACTTGTTTTTACAAGTTTCTCTCAAGTTTTCTCATACTTTGAGATTGCTTTACATCAAAAACACATCCCAAAATCTCTATTTCAATTAAATTTCAACCCAAATAAAAAATGCCTCCTCGCATGAAGCTACCAACTTGTTCCGGACCCTCTAGGAGCTCTTCATGGGCAGAAAATCTATTTGGAATTGTTAGCTCCACTCGCCAACAAAAGGTACTCCTCTCCAAGCTTATGAAACATGCAATATATGTTGGGAGATGTTTGGATACGCGGATTCTTAGGGAAATTGGTTTGTTGGATGAGGTTATGAATTTAGTTAATTCTGCTAGGTTAAATGGAATATTTTTTTATGCAGAATGATGCATATGAAAATTTAGTGTATGAATTCTATAGCTCTGTGTCGCTTAAAAATGACACGGGGGAAAATATAACGGATTATACAATGCATTTTTGGCTGGCGAATAGTGATGGACGGTGCCTGCCGAACAGTTGGGTGAGTGGCTGGAGTGTAGTGTTTAGGGCATTTTGGACTTTTCCCATGAGTTGAGTTCACAAGGAGTTTAGGTATCACTCAGCGGCTTTGGATATTATGAGGCTCAGAAGGAGAAAGCGTCAATTTTGGCTAATCCGACATGCGGATCTTTCATCAGATGGTCACCTATACGTTGAATGTCCGTACGAACACGAATGAAAATATCAGTGTTCGCGACATGACAGTAATGGAAGCTGCTATGAATGATCGTTAACTAGATACGACACGCTGGATCATCAACAAACTTAATGATATCTAGTCCCATTGCAATAAAGAGAAGGTTCCGATTGACTTTGGTATGATAATTACCTTTGTTACTGAAAAATTGGGCATCTCGGTTGATGGATATGGAGAGTTTCAGATCATCTTTGAAGAATCCCATATGCTTAATGTCGACGCTCTCTATCGAATGCGTTTGATCGAGAAAGATAGTGACAATGGGTGAAGATTGTCTACGATTATTGGTGACCATGAGCCTTCTGCTGGACCCTCGACTGCACCTTCGGTTACTGAAACCAGTGCTTGTCGGAGAAAACGAGCCCGTCTTGAAGCGGCTCCAGAAGTTCAATCAGCTTCCGAGCTTCAAGTGTTAATAGAGTTGACCAAGCAAGTTGATACGAATGTGGCTTAGCTCGTCAGTGATTTTCGAGCATTTCAGGATGCTATGGAAACTCGCATGACCCGACTTGAGTTCCGAGTTGATACTCTAGTTAACATTACGGACATATCTCCTCCACAACCACCTTAACCACCCGAGCCTTAAACTCTCATGTGCATTTGTATTTTTTTTACAAATTGTCATTGAGGAACATTAAATTTTTATATTGTTATGCTTTATCTTGTTGTTATGTATTTTCTGGATGATTTGACTTATTTTGATACTATATTAATCTTTGTGTTTTGGAAGCTATTGATGATTGTTTGTTTGATGATTGGGTGTCTTGAAGTAGTTGGATGGTGGATTGATTGATTGATATATTAAGAGTGTATTTTTTTGTGATGACTTGTCTTGGGAAATATTAATAAAACAAGGGAGACTATGTCGAAATTTTTTTTGATTAATGGCTACAAAGGGGGAGAATAAAAGAATAAGGTAAAAAGCAAGTTAAAATTGATATTAATTGATATTGGTAATTAAAGCTAAAACTAAGGGGGAGTGCTTAAAGTGAAGGGGAACATTTTTTACCCTTAGTTGATATTCAATTTTAAAAATTATCGATTATCAACATATTTTTGTCATCAATAAGAAAGGGGGAGATTGTTGAACCCTTGATGTTTTGATGATGATAAAAATATGCTTAATTTACTAATTAATCTCTTGCATGAAAAAATTCATGACAAAAGAAGGGAGGAAAAATTTTATTTTACAGAATATAGGTCTCGCACGACCGTGCTTGACCAAAAGGGTCCTCGTGTGTCCAAAACACGGGATCGTGCGCCTGACCTGCGAGGTTCTGTGAAAATCTAAACAAAATTTTCAGAACCAACACGGGCGTGTGTTCATGATGCACGACCGTATGCATGCACAACACGAGTAACACACCATCAGCTCAATCATACAACATAACCGTGCAAAGTCAAAGATTTCAAAAGTCAAGGACACGAGCGTTCGCATTTGGAGCACACAACCATGTGCGTAATTCATGAAAAGCATGAGATATCAAGTTGTGTGAGGAAGCCGTGCATGAGGTCAAAGTAACGCAGTCAATGCACGACCGTGCACATGCTATACGCACGACCGTGCGTGATGATGGATGAAAAGCACTAACAAGGAGGTCGTGCAAGGTTGATCGTGCAAGAGCTTAAAGACACATATTTAACGCACGACCATGCAGATATGGCACATGACCGTGCACTAGCAAATGAATGCTCGTGTGCTACCAATGTGTTCATCGTGCAGCTAAGTCGTGTGAGCTTCTGAAATTTTTGGGCAAAACCATGAAGGGTTGAAGGACTACTGTGCATCAAGGCCACACGATCATGAAGGGTTGAAGCACGACCGTGTATCAAGGGCACACGACCATGTATCAAGGGCACAAAACCGTGCACCATTGGCGCTAAGCTTTTAATTTGACCGTTGGGAGTGATTGAGGCAATAAATGCAGCAAGCACGATCGTGCACTTGAAGAGCATGATCGTGCGCCTGAAAAATTTATTGCAGAACATTCATTTTCAACCACCTCAACGGATACAAAGCTAGGAAAACGGCTCCTTACTATTTTAGGCAATAATTGGAGTATAAAAGGAGACTCATTTGAAGTAGAGAAGGTTACAGAAAACGAATTACAAATCCAAGCTATCTTGCTCTACTCCTTCATTGCTCATTCTCTCTATAAGCTTATACATTCATACACTTGAGACATTTGTACTTAATATTTGATTTTCAACCTATTCAGAGGCAAAAACAATCATCTTCTTGATCAAATTTCTTCTGTAAAAAGGGCGAAATTCCTTTGTGGAAAAAACTATTGTATCTTCGGGTTTGGAAGATAGTGGAAACTTCAATCGGGTTTGATTGAAAAAGAGGACGTAGGAGGCTTGTGTTCAAAGCTCCGAACCTCTATAAATTTGGCTGAGCAATTTCTAAACTCTCTCTCTTTTTATTGTGCATTGTGATTATTATTATTTTTGTTGTGATTATTGCTTTAAAATTTTTAAATAATCCTATTCCCCCCCCCCCCCCCTCCACCCTACCCTCTAGTATTATTTCTCTAGTTATTAAGGGTTTTCAAACTAGAAATCTAGGATTCAATGGTTTAAGAAATGAGACCAAAATTCCAATTATTTCTTCAAGTGCATCAAGGGAAAAGGTAATAGAAACTCCACTAAAGGGTTTATGAATAACAGTGGTGTTATGCTTCTCAAGAAAAATCAAATTAGAGACGAGTTAGTTGGTCATTTCAAGGAAATCCTTTCTAAGAATGCTTTGGGAAGAGATAATGAGAGCCAGTCAAATTTCTTTGCTTATCGTGTCACTAGTAATGAGACTAACAACATGGTGAGATAAGTAACTAGTGAAAAGATTAAAGATACCTTTTTTAAAATGGATCACAATAAAGCCCCTAACCTAAATGGTTTTAGAGCTTTGTTTTTTAAGAAAGTATGGGATATTATGGGAGAGGATGTGGTGGAAGTCATCAAACATTTTTTTACTAATGAAACCCTCATAAGGGAAGTCAATTATACTATCCTTACCTTGGTTTCTAAATGTGAGAACCTATCTTATGCAAAGAAATTAGATTTATTGCCTATTGCAATACAATTTATAAATGCATTTCTAAGATCCTAGCTAACAAATTAAAGGGAATCCTCCTCAGTTTTGTGATCAAAGCTCAAGTGAATTTTATTGAAGGAAGAAGAATTAATGATAACATCCTTCTTTGTAGTGGGCTTTTCAATAGATTTCATAGAAGTAGTGCCAATAGGAAAAGATATGCTATCACGGTTGATTTCATAAAGGTTTATGACATGGTGAGTTGGGATTTTGTTATTAAACGTCTATAAGATATTGGTCTTGATCCGTTATTTGTCCATTGGATAAAGGAATGTCTTTCCACCCTTATGTATTCCATATGCATCAATGGTGAACTTAAGAGTTTTTTCAAAAGTTTCAAAGGTCTCAAGTAAAGTGATCCTATATCTCGCTACCTCTTTGTGATTATGATGGATGTATTGTCAAGAATTATTAATAAAAATAAATTGATAAATGAGACTTTGATTACTATTAGAAATGTAAGGACAATAAAATCTCCTACATATGATTTGTTGATGATCATATCTTATTTTGTAAAGCTAAGGAGAAGTCTGTAAGGACCTTTAAAAATAGGCTTGATGAATTTTAGAAATGGTCAGGTTTGATGGCCAATAGGGCTAAAAGTAATATTTTCTTATCGGGGGTGGTTAAGAGTGAGAAGGCTAAGCTAGTCGAAAATTTAGGATTTGATATGGGTTCTCTCCCTTTCAATTATATTGGTATACCTCTTATCTCTTCCAAACTTACTGAAGAAGATTGTAAACCCTTGGTGGCTAAAATTCTTGCTCGTATCCTCTCATTAAAGAGCAAGCACCTTTCCTATGTTGGTAGAATTATGCTTATTAAAACCATCCCTTTCAGCATTCAGATATTTTGGGCATTACATTTTTTCCTTCTTAGCAAAGTCCTCAAGGTAATTGATTCTAAATTTAGAAATGTTTTCTAAAGTGGTATAGAGACTAATGGTAGGAAGACTAAGGTGGCTTGGGAAGAGGTTTGTAAACCCAATAAATGAATGTGGTTTTGGTTTTTCAAGTGAGTAAGGATTGGAATAAAGTGACTTTGACCAAGCATATGTGGAACTTACTTTAGTCCGATAGTTAGTCCATCTGGGTCAATTGGATTAAAAAGAACAAAATCAAGGATAAAAGTATATGGGACATTAAAAGTGCTCAAGAAAGCCCTTGGTGGTGGAAAAAGCTTCTCAGAATCAAGTATGATATTATAGGCAAGATTACTTACATTTTAGGCAATAAAGAGAAGACACATTTTTTTGTGGGATAACTGGCATCCTTTGGTTTTTTGGCTTTTAAATTTTTGAGAATTATCTTCGGCTTTGGAATGGATAGGTATGCTAAGGTGAAAGAGATAATTGAGAATGAGGAGTGGAATTGGCCGGTCCAATAAGGGCATAGGTCTATAGATATCATAGAGGTGAAGAGTATTAGTATCAAACGACCTATTAGTGGCAAAGATAGGATTATATGAAACCTTGGCAAGAATGGTGACTTCCTTATAAGCTCAACTTAGAATGAGATCAAAAATAGAGGTGATTAGGTTGATTGGGCTCACCTTATCTAGCATAAGAAGTTCATACCTTAACTGTTATCATCCTCTAGCTTACTTTAAAGAGGTGGTTAAGCATAAGGGACAAACTTCTAAGGCATGGAATTTGCTTTAGTTCTCACTGTGTGTTGTGTGATTTTTATAATAAAAACATTGACCATTTATTTTTCCCATACAATTATAGTCATTACATTTGGAGCGGTATTTTAAATCTTAGCAACCGGAGTTATAGAGGGTTAGGATGTGAAAAATGTTATCAAAAGATAGCAACGGGTTAGAAAGACAACTCTCTTAAATTCATCATGGTCAAAATGAGTCTTGGAGCTATTGTCTATTTCATTTGGCATGAGAGAAACAACAGAATATTTTCGCGACTCTTCTAAACCAAAGAGTGTGTTTGTCTCTTTATTAAGAGAATCGCAAAGGATAAAAGAGCTGAGTTGACTAATTTTTTTTATGTCTAGTAAAAACCTATCCATTACATCTAATTAGTCTCTTCTAATTACAGTTTACAAAAAATGTTAAGGGCCTTCGAATCTCTCTTAGTGTTTCCTCTATAGTATGGACAAGTTGGGAGGGTGCTGGGAGTCATTGTGAGGACTTCTATTTTTGTTGGTGTGAGTCCCTTAGCGAGGAGTGGTAGATATAGGTTCATGGAGTGTGATGGTACTTTTCCCATAAATGAGGATAACAAGAAAAGAGGAGAAAGAAAGAGAGGTCCTTTATTACTAGCACGTTTTTTTTTTGTTTTAAAGGAATCACAAAGGTTTGTCTTGTGTGCAGTGCCTTGGCCTTCTACTGGGGGTTTACCTGTCCTTGATCCTTAAAAGTGTGGTCCTTGTTGGAAGATGGAGCAAGTAGCCACTATTCATTTTAAGACATGGAAATTATGCATGGTTCTTAGGTGTGTTTGCCAAGATAAAGCTTCTCAACCCGGATCCTCACTTCAAGATTGTGTACAACCTGTGTTGGGGTCTCCGTGGCGAGAATAGGAAGGATTGCATGATTTTTATCTTAAGGAAGAGCATTTTGGTAGGTATTGTGATTGGTGGGCAGTGTAGTTATACTTGGAAAAGCATGCTTTCTCAACCTAAGGTCCTTTTTGGGATTTACTTACGTTTCAAGGGCGGTGAAGGAAGCCTCGGTAGCACTGCTTGTTTTTACACTTGCAGGTATGCGTTCGCCTCGATTTGCACCTTGGGAGGGGCCCGGTTTTCTATGTTTTGTTTAGTAAAACTGTTTTTACTGTTCACGGATACTGTTTTGTAAACAGTAACATCAGTTTCTTACCCCGGTTTGAAGCTCGTTTTCAAGGCGATTTGTGGACCAATTTGCATGCGATTAAGAGGGATTTTATCCTTGATAATTATAGAAGACTGTGGGGCTGTTTTTGTGCTCTTAAGGGGAGGGAAATGCTGCTGGAAAAAAGTGATTTGGGGGCTGTTCCACGCTGGATCTTCTTGCTTGAAGCCAAGGGTTCTTCAGGTGCTTTGAATAGTAAAAACAGGGCTTATTTTTCCAGATTTATGCTTGGTTTCTTCCCGGGATTGAGGCTGCTTTTGATTGCTCATAAGCTGGACTTTTTGACTGCTTTTTTAGCTGCTCTCTTGTACATGTACAGGAGGTTAAGTGGGGTCATTTCCCTCCTTGATGCTGGCTGCAGAAGGGCTGATTTTGTTAGCTATTTTGAGCTGCCCGCCAATTTACTGAAGCTAGCGGTAGGCAACTTCTTCTTCTCTTCTTCGTGGACGTTTGAAGCTATGGCCTGGGCTGCTTGCTGCACTAATTGTAGGGTCCGTGAGCTGACGTTATGTTCATTTAAACAAGGTGTTGTCCTCTTGGTCTACAAGTTCAATAAGCCTGTGATTACTAGGTTAGCGTCGCGCGAAGGTGCTTTGGTGGATATGGTTTTGTTAGGTTGTAAATATTCATTTTGTAACAATATCAAGTGCTGTAATTATTGGTATACAGATGTTAGTGTAGGCATCACACATCCTTTCTTCGGTTTGTGTTTAGATTTTGCAAAAATGTGGGTTTGTCTTTTGTGTTGGGATGATGGTATATTCTTCCTTTTGAACTCTAGTTTCGTTGGAGTCTAGATAGACTCTCACAAGGTTTGGCTGGTTTGAAGTAATTGTTCAAGATTGTGTTTTCGCCTACAGATGGATTGTCCTGCTGCGTTTAGGTTGTATCCAGCTTGTCCAACGCTTCTTTTTGGTTATATATATTTTTATTACTTATCAAAAAAAGAAAAAAAAGTTCTTTCTGCTTATATAGAAAACACAAACCTTCGATTAGCGTTAGTCTACAGCTTGTATTTGCCCCAATTTTGTTTTGCTTTTTTAATTATTCTTCTTCTGTTTAGTTATTGATTGATAATGTTCCTCGAATGAAATCATGTCAGGACAACCATATGGATGCTTCATATATTCTCTCATATTTTTATTCTTTACTTCTGTTCATCGATTTCTGTTCAAAACATTCAGATTAGGCATACTGCATGTTCATAGAAAAACACAATGGTAATATTCTATCAGAGAAACACAATTTGTCGCTATCTTAATAGAGTTTTCAGTTTTCTAGTAAGTTTATGAAGTTAATGACTGACCTTCACAAAATTCACCCCTCACTAGCTTCAAGGCCTTTAGGTGAAAGCAGGACTCATCTAGAATTTTCATTTCTAATAAAGAGTAAGAAGATAAGATTCCCTTAATCTCATTACAACCATAACCGCCTCATTTGAAAAACAAGGGGATACCTCCTTCGTGCTAAGATTTCTGAACAGTTATATGAAACTGTCTTACAATTCTCAAGTACAAGGCTGAGAATTCAAATAATTATCTACACCTTCCCAGTATTTTGCGAACTCAACTGACTTTAGAGCTTGGTGTCCCACACTAAACTTTCTATAAGAATCAGAAGCACCAGAATGGACTTTTCCACTTGTAGAGAGCCATAGTAAATCAAGAATCACAAGCCCATTTCTACTAAATAAAATGACAACACTAACAACACCACAAAAGTGTGACAACACTAACAACACCACAAAAGTGTCCCACACTAAACTTTCTATAAGAATCAGAAGCACCAGAATGGACTTTTCCACTTGTAGAGAGCCATAGTAAATCAAGAAGCACAAGCCCATTTCTACTAAAAATAATGACAACACTAACAACACCACAAAAAGGATATGCGCACTCATCTTGAGAGTTATGGAATAAATCCAAATGCCTGGAGTCAGTTATCTTGCTGGTCAGGTTTGCCATAGAACTTGTTCATCAATCTTGCTTAGCTTCTCATTATCAAGACGTTTCCATGTCTTGATTCTTTGCACTCCCATCCAGGCATTTTCACCCTTCCCAAGTTCTGCTAATATAACTCTTGCTCTTCTGGGCCATCCAGCCCTTCCATACCCATGGTATCCAAAGCCTCCACCATAACAAAACCATATACCATCAATATTCCCACAGAAGTCATTTTTGTGGTCATGGCCTATGAAGACAGCCTTCACATATCCCATTGATACAAAATTTTTTAGCACTCCCGCATTTACGATTGAACAAGCCACGGCCTCCTGGAATTGGCCTGTAATCTTTTGGTAGTACAGCTGTCGAATTTCCGGGATTGGAATATGGAAAAAAGCCAAAGCTGGGGTCCGACTTGCTGGAAAGTGACTGGAATCCTGATTTTGGCCCTGTTAGTGTGTCACCAGAAAACCTAAATCTACAAAACCTCCCTAGTGGGAACTGGAAAACATGGTGAGTATTTATGGAGCATATGATAAGCAAGAACAACTTAAATGTAGCATATTTGAAAGTCTTTTGATGAACAAGCATGTGAACAAATTTCGGCAGCAGAGAAAAGACATATATAGGTAATAAATTTATCCCCATGAGCATTTGACAACTTCTTGGAAAATATTCTATACTCATCAAGACACTTGTGGTAATTGAATTAGAAAAAAAGCTATGAATATTAAAGCATGTCTAGTTACAATATCTGCATTCAGATCTCCTCACCTGCAATCCCTCAGAAACTTTATGAAGCCAATGAAGTTGAGATTCCTTAATCCAGCCATAAGTTCGAACTCCTTGAACAATTTCTCTATCCCCACTGTCAAGAAAAAAAAGATTGAGAAGGCTGCTGTTTGCCAAATGGGAACCTGGAGGACCATATACATTCAAGTCATAATTTCCAAAGCCATCAATGGTTTCTTTCATGCTTCCTTTGGCAGGGTTAGTTTGTGCTACTGAATAATCCATAAGGGAGATAAAGTACATCAATTCTTCACGGTTCATGGTAGATTCTTGGTCGTGGTTTCCTAAAACTGCTGCCCAAGGAAGTCCAGATTCCATTGCAGGACCAAAGGCTTTGATCAGGGATTCAGCAGCATCGGGTGTGCTACTTCCAAATATATTATCACCTACATAATCTTAATGAATCAAATTAGCATTTTTTAGATAAGATATAAATAGAGAGAGAAATATTAGTTTGAATCCCCCTTCCATTTTTTTCTTTTAGTTTTATTTCCTTATTATATCATTTAACATTGAAGTAAATTAAATAATATTCAGCTAGCTAAAAGCTTTGATACTAAAAGAAAAAAAACATATGGTTTTAACTCTTTGTTGTTGTTATACAGCTATCTCAATAATAAAACAAACGATAATTATGAGAAAATTTGTTAGTGCTCATGTATACTTTCATAAACAATAGTACATGTTCTAATCCTCTTACTCATGTCACAGACTAATAAAGCAACCTCAAAATCCCCTATACATTCTATCAAATAATATATACATATACATATATATATGTGTGTGTGTGTGTCTGTGTGTATATGATCCAAAGCCAACGAAGAATAAAAAACAAAAAAAGCCCAGAATTGCATGATCTTCCATCATTCTGCCTTTTTTTTTTCGCTAAATTTTAACGAAAAATTAATGTGCTTTCATACTCTAGCAATGCTTTCACAAATGTTTTTTTAATTATTTGGCAAACTATGAATATTTGTGTTCACATTTGGTTTATACAATGCATACAATTGTCTTATTTTATGTGTACACATGGTTGCAACATTGTGTGAACATCTAGAAGTGTATTTTCGTTTAAGTACAGCTGATTGTTTCTTTTGTTTGTATTCAATTTTGTTGGTTTTGTTCATCTATATTGTTGTGTATCTTTACAGGTGTCACTCTTTGGTTGACCTCTGCTTCTCTAATTTTGGGCACAGATTTTGAGCTCCTCATTTTTTGTCAAGATCAATTTATTTTGTGCAGAGAAATATTGCATTTGCTACTCTTTTTTCTATTCTTTGTCATACAGTTAGCTTGTTCAAATTATGGTATACAACGCTATGATTGGTGCTTGGAGAGATTTCAAAACCAGGCACGGAAGAGATTTCAGCTTGAAAGTTCAAGAGGAGTTTGAACAAATGAATGAGATACTCAGAGTATTTCAAATCTAGGCAATAGATATTGACAACAGGAGGGCTAGAAAATTAATTTAGTAAACAAGCAGTGTTTACTATGTATGTCGATTTCAACTTTGCATCTGACAGCTGGGTTTATTATTTAGTAATTTAATTGAGCTAGACTTGGTAACATAGATGTAGACTAAGTTGAATTTTAGTTGAACTATGTAAAATTGTTGTGTCTCCTTTACCATATGCTCTTGCCTTTATGTTTTACGAGTGTATTGTTTGAGAGATAAATCAATTTATTCAGCTAGGTTGAAATAATCAAACCAATATCTTTCACAAACAAAATTTCAGTTTTAATGTTATTTTTAATAAACTGTTTTATTAATATACTTTAGACAAAAATTTTAAACATGAATGTTAAAGTTTTTTTGTCAATCTATACATGGATTGCAACACTTTTTTTTCTCTTACTTTGAAGTAGCAATACCACCTGGTTTTTATTTAATATTGTTTAATATAATTGAATTTCAACTAATTGTTTTTATATGCCAATAGTGAAACATTTATTAATAAGTGAACATTCAACTCTGTTAAACAGAATTTATTTGAATGATGTATGAAAAGCCATACACAATTGATACAATGCAAAATAAAACAATTAAACAACCAAAAGCTAATAGGTTAGTATATCATTGCTATGCTACAATATCAATCTACCAGATTCCAAATTCTTCTGTTGTGTTTATTTTTCTTTGTAGCAATCCTCACTTGCTAATGTTTAAATAATTCCAATTTTCAAACCATTTAAATTGTTTCGTATGTGGACTCATAGGCCTAGTTTGAATCCTGAATCAGTCATTCCTAATTCACTTGCAAATAAAATTTTGACTTGTAGTCATTTGTATTGACTTCAAACAAGATCATCAAGAGAAATATGTTCCCTTCTATATGATTTATCAATCACTCAAAATGCATTGAATAATGATCAGTTAAATAGTGAGATTACACTTGGTGATGAAATTTTGAAGCCAAATGAGTTTTAATAGTGCAGGTCAAGCTTTTTATAAGTATACGTAATTCATTTATATATAATATTATTGATTCATATCGTACTGAATGAATGCTGCTCCAGTTTTTATCAGCAGAAACTCATTAGCACCAACTCAGCAAGCATATAACCAAGTATAGCCAGGGGATTATCAATAATCTCATAATTAATTCACATTCAACTAGACCCGGCAGTAGGCTGTGCTGGCCTGTAGGCTAAAAAGGCCCGGCCCAGAGCCTATGGGAAAGGTCCAAGGATCGGCCTAGCACGACCAGCAAATCAAAACATTATAAAATATATATATATAAAAATTAATTTTTGACAGACCGCCCATCCAAAAAGCACACAAAACATGAGACACAGGAGGTGTAGGCCATGAACCAACCTAGCCCGTGGCACTGTAGGCAGCCCCAAATTAGACACAGCGGTCCAACCGTGGACGGGTCTAAATTCAACTAATGTAATACCAACCGCAACTCACACGATATCTTAGGCCAAACAACAATTCCCACCCGAGACTTCTTCAAATGATAAAACGTCCATAAAAGTTTAAAAGTTAAATACCTATATGCTTTTAGGTAAAAAGGGCAAAATACTCTTTTTATAAAAATTAATAATATTAATATTAAAATAAAATTTAATATAAATAATATTAAAATAAATTTAAAATAAAATAATAATAAAATTTTAATAAATTAATATTTAAAAAAAACAATAATTGTCGTCGATGGCAATGGCTCACTTTGACCTCACCAGTTAGTCAGAATCGATCACTTGATTATATTAATATAGCAAAAATGATTGGATCTAGTCACCTTTATCATAAAAAAAGACCGAAAATAGTTTAAATGTTTCGCATCAATCATTTCTGACCATTTTAGATGACAAAAGCGGTCAAATCTGATCGTTTTCATCATATTTTTGACAATCATATCTGACAATCTTTATCATCGTGGTGGCCAAATGATCGTTTTGGATCATCTAGTGAAATTAACGTCGGTCACCGCAGCCGACAACACTACTAATAAGGGTGAATACTTTTTAAAATTTTTATTTTATTTATTAAATTTTTTATTATTAATTTAATATTATTTTATTTTAAATTTGTATTTTAATATTTTTATAATTTTTTTTTTATTTTAAAAGATAAAAATATCTTACTCATTTTAGCACAATATAGTTATTTAGTTTTTCAAATTTTGAAGAGTGGATGATTGTTATTTAAGGAAGCTTTGGGTGAGAGCCGTTTGGCCATATTTTTATTCTCCTAAATATAAAAAATATATAAATAATTTTTACCAGTAAAGGCGATAAAATCCGGCTTCTCATCTTTAATCATCCTCTTAAGAAAACGTGTAGTGTTGAGATCAGAACAGAACTCGAACTCACTGTTCATCACATCTCTGCACCGACTTATCATCCCCATTCCGTAATGCATATCAGCTACCTTCACAAACCAACATACTCTCGTCAAATCAAACGGAAAAAGAAGAAGTTACCAGCTTAATTAATTAAACCAACCTGGAGGATTTTGAAGGTACCGTCGTGACGAAACCGGAGAGGAAGATCTGGGTTTTTCTTCAGGCGAACTTTGTGATTGTCATGAGCTATTAGTAATTGTTGAGAAATTTGGATGTCAAGAAAATGGAGAAAAGCGAGTATTGAACTAAGGTAGAGTAGAGAGAGCATAGAAATTGCAGCCATGGATGATTCAGATATTCGCCGAAGAAATTTTGGCTATGCAATTTGAAATATGGCCTTGTTAGAAATCAGGGGTTCTGATCCGATACGTTCATATGTTAAAAGACATACTGTTTCTATTTTAATTTAGGCCAAAATATTTTTGTTGGAATGCCGAATTCCAACCCATCATGTTTGAAAAAGCTAAACACTCGCCCTAAAGGGTTTCTCTCAATGAAGTTTGTTATTTTAAAGGCCAAACAACATAGTCCCAGCCAAGGTTTTTTAAGTAACGAACTCTCATTTATGAAAGTTTAAAAAGTCAAGTATTATCCTATTGATCAAAATCAGAAAGATATTTTTTTCTTTTAGAATAAAAATTAAAAATTATGTTAGACTCTTGTGGATTTTGAATTGATGTAAAACATATGTTAAAATATCTAATTGGTTTATGCATGTGTTGAACATGACAAATAGGACCAAAGGTTTTTATTTTTGCAGAATTTGCCACACATGCCCGTGTTATGCATAAGAGAACACACACGACCGTGTGCAGAAGGACACACAACCGTGTGTCAAGGCAAAATGGCACACACGCCTGTGTAGAAGGCTAAAATGCAGTTGTGCACTTCCCGTGTGTCGATCGTGTCTACAACCCGTGCTACCTTCTGGAATCCAAAAAGAGATGAAAGAAAAATTAACACACGCCCGTGTGATGAAGGCACACACGCTCGTGTTAGCAAAAATATGACCATTGGAAATGCAAATTAAAGGAAGCATGATCGTGCAAGAAAAATGACATACCCGTGTAGTTTTCTAGAAAGTCTCCAACGGCTCCCAAATCAGCAGTAATGGCTATATTTTCCCACCAACTATAAATTAAAGCTGATTTGAAGATGCAAGGGTTAGAGAGTCAGACCAAAGACTATTACTCTTTCATTCTTTAATTCTTCTCCAAACTTCTCTCACAAAATCACATTTGTAAGTCCCTTGGAGAGAAACCTTGTGAGCATATTGTAAATTAGCCTTGTGAGACAAATTATTGTAATATTTCACAAACCCTTGAGCGTAATCCCGTGAAACTAGTGTGGAGCGTAATCCCTGTTAAAACTAAGTTATGGGTGCAATCCCTTGTATCAAAACTAGTGTGAAAGGTGAAATCTCTTAGATCAAAACTATTGTAACTTCGGGGTTGAATTTAGTGGAAGAAAAATCTTTAAGCAGGGTTGCTTGGAGTAGTGGACGTAAAAGGTGTGGAGAAGCTCCGAACCACTCTAAATCGGCTGAGCATTTCTTTTCCCTTACTCTCTTTTATTTATACTTGTTAAGTCTTATAATTAATTGTGCTTACATATATATATATATATATATATATATATATATTGTATGCTTAAGTTGGTAGAATAGGAAAAGATTTTTAAAATTACAAAAGTTTTCTAAATAACTTATTCACCCTCTCTAGGTTATTTGTCATTTAATATTTGGGGTTCTACAATTGGTATCAGAGCTAAGACTCTTGTTTTTGAAAATCTAACAATTTTTAGAGTTCAAGATCTATCTTTAAAATTTTCATGGCAAATCTATTTCTAAAATTTTTTTGTTAAGAGAGGGGCAGTTCAAATTTTTCTATGAAAAATTTTTCTTGTTGAGGGAAAGTGCATGTTTTATGGAAGTCATTAATAAAGACCTTGAGCCAATGGAAGCAATGAAGATCGAAAATAGCTTTGCAAGGTTTTTGAAAGCTCATTATTCCAAGTAAGTATTTCTAACTTGATAAATTTTAATACTTGGATAATGATGAGAATGATTTTGCCATGTTATAACTGTGCTGAATTAATATGCATATTTATACTTGCCTTGTTTGATTGGTTGAATTGATGCAAGCATGATATGTACATATGGTTGAGCTATGACATGTGCATGATTTGAAATTCATGTCAAATTGGATCAAATTTACTTGTATTGAGTGCAAATGACATGAATTCGTACAGTAAAAGTCCCCTTTGGTCAAAACATGCAAAAATGATATATTTGATGTGTTTTGATTAAAGTTTGCTTTAAATGTTTTATAATTCCCCAAAATTCCCTATAATTTGCAAAAATGTTTCAAATGTGTCAATTATGTTTAAATTGTGTTTAGACACGTTTGAAATATGTTTTTAGTTTACTTTCAATGCTCTAAATTGAACAAAAATCATTTTTGAAAGATTTGAAAAATGTTTTGAAAAAGCCCCTTATGTCAAACTAAAGTTTTTTTATAGAATTTTTGGATTTTATAGGTCATACACGACCGTGCATGTGAGTTGCACGACCGTGCATGATAAATTTGCCCAGTCACAGTCTAATGATACACGACCGTGCATGACACAAACTATAGAAAATGCTTCAGTTTCACATTTTTTTAATTTTCTGCAAATATCCTTCATGCTTTAATGATCAAACTCTTCAACTTAAAAATAATAAGTTTAATGCATACATCTTTTCAAAAAGGGGGAGAAATAAAATTTGAATGCTCCTTAATTGAAAAAGTGTGTTATTGTGAGGGGGAGTATTTATATTTTTTTTTCTATCAATTAATATCAGTAAGAGTATTTATATTTTCTATTAACTATTGGTATCATAATCCTTGAAAAAATGGGAGTAAAAATTGTCTTTTCATAAGAGGAGAAAATTTCATATGTGTGCATAATTTAATAAAATATTTCTCAAAGGGGAAGACATTTTTTTTGTGCTAAATTAAAATTTTTAACGTACCTTTTTGATTTATATCAAAAAGGGGGAGACATCTTAGGTATGTTAAAATGATATATTTTTATATTATTTTGTGCTTATTGAATACTTTTATAAAGCTTTATATTTTGTGCTTAAATGCATTTTAACATAAGTTTTGCCATCAAATCAAAAAGGGGGAGATTGTTGGACCCTTTGTGGATTTTGAATTAATGCAAAATATATGTTAAAATATCTAACTAATCTATGCATGTGTTGAATATGACAAATAGGACCAAAGGTTTTTGTTTTTGCAGAATTTGCCACACACGCCCATGTTATGCACAAAAGAACACACACGACCGTGTGTAGAAGGACACACAGCCGTGTGTCAAGGCAAACTGGCACATACGCCTGTGTGGAAGGTTAAAATGCAGTCGTGCGCTTCCCGTGTGTCGATCATGTCTACATCCCGTGCTACCTTCTAGAATCCAAAAAAAGATGAAAGAAAAATTGACACACGTCCGTGTGATAAAGGCACACACACTCGTGTTAGCAAAAATATAACCGTTGGAAATGCAGATTAAGGGAAGCACAACCGTGCAAGAAAAATGACACGCCCGTGTAGTTTTTTAGAAAGTCTCCAACGACTCCCAAATCAGCAGTAACGGCTATATTCTCCCACCAATTATAAATTAGAACTAATTTGAAGATGCAAGGGTTAGAGAATCAAGCCAAAGACTATTACTCTTTCGTTCTCTAATTTTTCTCCAAACTTCTTTCACAAAATCATATTTGTAAATCCCTTGGAGAGAAACCTTGTGAGCATATTGTAAATTAGTCTTGTAAGACAAATTATTGTAATGTTTCACAAACCCTTGGGCACAATCCCGTGAAACTAGTGTGAGGCGTAATTCATGTTAAAACTAAGTTAAGGATGCAATCTCTTGTATCAAAACTAGTGTGAAGGGCGAAATCTCTTGAATCAAAATTATTGTAACTTCATGGTTGAAGTTAGTGGAAGAAAAATCTTCAAACGGGGTTATTTGGAGTAGTGGACATAGGAGGCATAGAAAAGCTCTGAACTACTCTAAATCGACTAAGCATTTCTTTTCTCTTACTCTCTTTTATTTATATTTGTTTAGCTTTATAATTAATTGTGCTTATATATATATGTATTTATTGTATGCTTAAGTTGGTAGAATAGGAAAAGTTTTTTAAAATTACAAAAGTTTTCTAAATAACCTATTCACCCCCCTCCAGGTTATTTGTCATTTAGTATTTGAGGTTCTACAATTAATTTTATAAAAATGATTATAATATAAATTTAAAATAAAATTATAAAAAATCAATAAAAATTTAAAAATGAAACAAATATTTTAAAAAATTAATCACTGTCGCAGGCAACAGTGGTTGACGTTAACTTCATTAAGTAGTCGAAAATGGCTACTTGATCGATCATCTGACTTTATTGACAATCAGATCTAGTTAATTCGATGGCTGAGACCGTTAGATTTGACCATCAAAAATCTGATAAAGGTGATCAGATCTGGTCATCTCCCCTGTCTAAAATGGTCGAAAACGGTTAGTGTCAAACATTATATCCATTTCTTACCATCTAGATAGTCAGACCCTGCCACCTAGTGAGGTTAACGTTGGCCACTACCGTCGATGACGCTGTTGGTGACAGTGACTAATTTTTTAAATATTTATTTTATTTTTTAATTTTTTATTAAATTTGTATTAATTTATTAATTTTTTTATTATTAATTTATTATTAATATTATTTCATGTCATGAAATACAGAAAATACCTTAAAATTTGTTAATCTAATTTAATTAATATTTTCTTTGTTTTCTACATAATTAAACTTCATTAAAAATTGTCTTTATTTTTCGATTTTAGATGACATGCATGGTCATGCACATCAAAGTTACATGATCGTGACCTAAAATCCAATGCACATAAAATTGACACATATACATGTCAATGACTCACCAACTCAAGGTCATGTCACCTATGCAACACTAATAGCACCTCTCATGACCGTGCATGTAGAGCATCCATTGTAGGCACTCTTACTGTATATTATTTGTACATGCCTTGAATATAAAGTATTATATATATATATATATATATATATATAATTTTATAGACAAAATAATTAATATCTTCAATAATACATAAAAGAAATACCTAATTAGTAAGCTAAAATATAACAAAAGAAAATCACGTGGTAAAAATAAGTTGATCATGCCCAAAAATAACTGTTATATACAGAAAAACTCATACAAAGTAGGTATGCTAGTACACATGTACATATATTATATGTCTACATGCAAATATGAAACCGTGGAAGCATGCAACCCATAAGCATGCTACAAAACTGAAATTGGATCTCAACTGGTAGCCATCTCTTTTTCTCAGTCCTTACGAAACTGACCTGTAAGAGAAAGAAAAGTAAAGAGTGAATGATAAATTCATCTAGTAATTTTTTCTTATCTCTAACCCTAAAACAATCCTTCTCTGAGGATAACACTGCAACTATAACAAGCTGGTTACCCTTTATACTGTTCTGCCATTCATGTATTGTTGTTTATGTTCTGTTATTCATGTTATTTTATACATTCTAAGTTTATATTGATTATGAGTTTCATCTATTTATTCATATGTTGAATTATGTTATGTTGTATATGTTATGTAAGAATGACATGCTGAAACTAAGAACTAAGCCCTTGGGCTTATTTATAAAAACTAGTTTTTTTGAATAAAACTATGATCTGAAAATCCTTAAATATCTGTCATACTGAAATAAAGTATTGAAATCTGTGAAATCTTTTTATACTGAAAACAATTACTATGATGTGCGGACTGATGAATACAAAGATTCGGTACCCTGACCATATGAGTTTTATATGCTAACATGTGGCTAGTATGGTCATAGACCATGATGCTAGTTCCCGTAACTAGGTGTGTTGAAACTCATAAGTGCCCCCTCATATTCATCCCTAAAAAGATATCTAAAACATTGTACTTTTCTAACTAAAAATATATATATTTGGATCTTTAGATCTCTTTTTGAAAATACTATATGACATGTCATGTCATAATATGCATATGATGCATCATATATGCTTATCTTGTTTTCTTATACTGAGTAATATCAATTATATTGGATTTACTGTGTATTATGCTTGTTTCAAGATTTATTTCTCATTTTTGCTTGACGCATGGGCATGCGTGACTAGGTGCACGAGTACGCATAAGCTTGTAGGGGCTATATGCTAGTCGTGCATCCTGGTCATGCTAACTTCTGTGATTTTATCTTATTTTCTCATTTCATGTGCATGCACGACTGTGACATGCTAATACACGGTCGTAATCCTACATAATCTGATTGTGCATGAGATCGTGAACACAACCATGACCATGTAAAGCATGACTTACAAGGGCGTGCGTCTTGCTCTCCTTCAACATGGTCGTAGTTGATCATGCTTATTTCCATCCATTTTCAATCCAAACATACATCAAACAATTTTCACACTCAAAACACTTCATAAACACATGCTTATTTCATCCATGACACCAATAATCACATTCCATCATCTCAACATCCTAAAATCACATTTACACATACATATCAACATACATATCCCTCATATATGCATAATCATCATCTTTATCAATTATATATCATTAATCATGCAAGGAAATGATAAACATATTGAGATCAATCTCATCTTAATAAAAGAGGCATCATACACACAAAAGAAGAAAGGGAAAAAGGCAAGAAACACTTACCTTTAACTATGACAAACAAGCTTCTCTTTCTAAAATAAATCTTACTCTCTAGCTTGATTAGAAATCACTGGATACTGCTATTCTTTTTTAGGGTTGCTAATCTCTAAAAAATGGAAGGAAACTTTTGGTGAAATGGCTAAAAGAAATAGATAAGATCAACTTAAAGTATGACAATAGAAACACTGGGAACGTATAATCATGTCCCTCATACTGCATGTTCGTGCATGGCTGGAAAAATAGAAAACTTCCACTTTTCATGCTTTGCATAAATTAACTTCTCAACAAGATTCATGCACATGATACCAAACTCTCAAAACTATTTATTTCACCTTTAAACTCTCTTAACTTTAATTTTCTTCTAAATTTTCAATTCTAACAAGATTTTAGCTTAAAAGGTATTTTTAACCTTGGGATATTACATTCCTCCCCTCTTATAAAAATTTCGTCCTCAAAATTAGCTGAATAACTCGAGATACCTCTCTCTAATCTTAGAATCTACCTCCCACGTGGATTCTTCCTGCTTCTAATTCCTCTATAACACTCTAACGAGAGGAATTTCCTTTTTCTTGAGAGTTTTGATTCTTTTGTCAAAGATCTGAACTGGTTTCTTCTGATAACTTAAATCTTCAGCCAATTCCATCTCTTGAAACTCAAGAACATGTGAAGCTGGATATTACGATTCAGATCACTTTGACTTGCTCAATCATCTGTTGAGTCATTTTTGATCTTATTGTTGCTTCCAATGAATTTCTCTTTCTAATATCATTCCAATGTAAGGGGGATCTATATTTTCTACCATACAATGGTTCAAATGGTGCCATCTAAATTGTAGACTAGTAGTTATTGTTATAAGCAAACTCCATCAAGGGCAATAACTCAATCGAGTTTGTTTAGAAGTCCATATAATATGCTTTCAGCATATCTTCTGATTTTAGTTCACCTTCTTTGTTTGGTCATCTAACAAGGATGATAAGTTGAATTGAAATATAATCGAGTCCCTAGGTTTTCTGTAAACTCCTTTAGAAAGTTGACAAAAATCTGGAATCTCTATCTGATACAATAACTCTTGGCATACCATGTAATCTCACCACCTATTTAACATAAAGCTGACCTAGATTATCAGTAGTCATATTGTCTCTGACAAGTTAAAATTGAGTAGATTTACTTAGTCAATCCACATTTACCCATATGTTATTGTATCCATATCGAACTCTGAGAAGTCTTAAGATGAAGTCCATAGAAATGCTTTCCTATTTCCATTTTGGTATACTTAGAGGCTGTAACAACCTAGAAGGTATCTGGTGCTCTACTTTAATCTACTAACATACTAAATATTTGGAAACAAAGTCTGTTATATCTTTCTTCATCCCTAACCACCAGAAATTCCTTTTTAAATCTTGATATATCTTCGTACTGCCTGGATGAGTTGTATAGACTGTATTGTGAGCTTCTAACAAGATTTTCTGTCTCAAGTCTGAGTATTCTTGAACACAAATCCGACCTTTGAATCTTAGTATTCTATTTCTGACTTTATAATCTAGCACAAAGGCCTTTGATATTATTTGAACCCAATTATCTGACTTCTAACTCTCTTTGATCTCATTAAGCAAAGAATGCACTATCTGAAGTCTTGAAAACCCAACTGTGACCACTTCTATCTGTTATCTGATAATCTCTCTTTGAAGCTTACCCTGAATAGACAACATAGATAAGACAATGCTCTAACTCAAAGTATCTATAACCACCTTTGTTGCCTCATATTCAATTATTTCTAGGTGAAGAAATATTTCAAACTCTTGTGATCTGAATAAATACTATATCTTGTTCTATACAAGTAATGCCTCCAGATCTTTAAAGCAAAAACAATAGTTAGTAACTCTAAATCATAGGTAGGATACCTTAACTCATGATCTTTTAACTGCCTAGAAGCATAAGCAATCACCCTACCTACCTACATCAAAACTACATCAATCCCCTAATGGGAAGCATTAGTATAAATCTCATAATCCAGTCTCTCCTGTGGCAAAGCTAATACTAAAGCACTGGTTAACCTCTACTTTAATTCTTGAAATCTGACTTCATAGTCCTCAGTCCACACAAATGAAATCTCTCTCCCAATTAATGCTATCAAAGGTCTCACCAAACTTGAGAATCCTTCGATAAACCATCTGTAATACCTTGCTAGTCCTAAAAAATTTTGAACTTTTCTAACCGCCCTAAGTTTTGGCTAACTCAAGTTAACTTCTACCTTACTTAGGTCTATCGATAATTCATCAGTCGAAACAACATGCCTCAAGAACACCACCTTATCTAACTAAAATTCACACTTATTGAATTTGACATACAATTGTTTATCTCTCAGTAGCTACAACACAAACCTCAAGTGCTATGTATGCTCCTCAATACTCTTTAAATATACCAAGATATCATTGATAAATACAACCACAAATCTATCAAAGCAATCTTGGAATACTCAGTTCATCAAATCCATAAACACTGTAAGAGCATTCATAAAACCAAATGTCATTACCACAAGCTCATAATGGTCATATCAAGTCCCAAAGGCAGTCTTAGGTACATCTCTTTTTACAACTCTTACTTGGTGGTAACCTGATCTCAAATCAATCTTTAAGAACACTAAGACACCACTAAGTTGGTCAAACAAATCATCAATTCTTAGCAAGGGATACTTGTTCTTTATTATAACTTTATTCAATTCCTTGTAATCAATATACATTCTCATAGAGCCATCTTTCTTCTTAACAAAGAAAATTGGAGCACCCCATAGAAAACAACTTGGCCTGATGAACTTCTTATCTATTAACTTTTACAATTGCTTCTTTAACTCTTAGAGTTCAGTTGGAGCCATTATATACGGAGTTTTAGAAATAGGAGCTGTACCCATAAGCAACTCAATACTAAAGTTCGGGTACAGGTACCCTTTTGTTGAAGGTCGTTCGAGCGGAGTATAGCATGGGTGACTTCAGCGCCGTAGCGCCTGGTACTCGAACATTGGCTCGGGGCATTTTCTCTAACTTTCTCTCTAGAGGTAACCTAAGTAATTCCTTAGGAATCACATCAAAAAACTCTTTGACAACTGGCATCTCCATAGTACCACATCTCTGCACATAACATTGGTGAAATATCCAACACACCTTTACCCAACATCCTCTTAGCCTTTACATAAAAAATCAATATAGTCTCTACTCTACCCTTTCCAAATTGATCAGGGCTTTCGTTTAGTCTAACCTTTTTCCTCTGACAATTTTTTTTTGCCTCATATTTAAACAAAAAATCCATATCTAAGATCATGTCAAAATTGACTAACTCTAATATAATCAAATCTATCTTTAAACTTCTGCCCATAATCATAATCTTCTGATTAAACATCAGCTAATCACTAAACATCACTCCTCTCAGCCACATTAGAAATCAATCTTTATCTCTCCACTACCCTTCTCGAAATAAAACTGTGCATGACACCACAATCTATTAAAACAAATAAGAGAGTATCAAAGAAAAATAAGTAACTCGTCACTGCGTGTGGAGTAGTCTCGTCACTGCGTATGGAGTAGTCTCTGCCTATTTTTGTCTTACTACAAAAACTCTAGATTGACCTCTACCACCTGATGGCCCAACACCTCCTCTAGGTGTTCTAACTCTACCATCTTAAGGATGATCAACTCCTCCAACTATACTACCTCTACCTCTGAAAGGTCTCACTCTATGTAGGACCCGTTGCTGCATACACCACTACTGATTATTTTTTTTTTTACTAATAATAATAAATTGAAGATTTTGGTATACACGATAGGAATCGTACAAAAAGAAAGCTGCTACTGTATTAATACACATGCATGCGAAAGCTAAAAACTTTAATACATAATGGTAGGCCAAAACAAACTTTACATATATATGTTTTTATACATTATATCAGAGTACATACATTTACACAATTAATCATACCAGACCAACTATACAATCTAACTGGAGCCCTCTCACTTTAGCCGTGGTCCACCCATGCCTCACCAATACCAAACAACCTACCTACAAACAAGGAAGAAAAGAAAAAAGTGAGTGATAAAAATCACCTAATAAGTATTTCTTACTTCCCTCAACCCAAACAAGCATGTAAAATGAAATACGTACCTGGCCTTGGCCTAAATACTCATACATTTCTCTTATTCATTAACTTGAATATTGCATATACTTATACTCTTAACTGCATTAGTAATTAATGCCATGAAATGAATGTCATGGTTTCATGCCATGCTAAGTGCATCATACTGAAAATACTGAATATGCATGCATCTGAATCTTTATGTATCCGAAGATACCTACTGTGCTGATCAGACTGATGAACATAAGGATTCGACATCTTGACCATGTGGGCTAAAACAGTCTAACGAAATGCTAGAAAACTTAAAATATAACATACCAATCCTTGAACTAGTAACCTGAAAGTAAAAAAATTCTACAGATGCCCCCTTGAGTTCACCCAAAACAACTGACTCAAATATCGGATTCTAAATGTTAAATAACTAATGTAATTAGATCCTTTGATCTCTTTTCATGCTAACGCCTTGACATGTCAAGCTATGAGATGCTTATGATATCTCTTTTTATCTTATTTCATCTTATTATAAGGTCAAATAGCCATTAGAAAGGTTTCCCATGGTTTATGTTCCATTTCCCATTCATTTTCTAAATATCTATTGGAGCACGGGTATGCATTCTGTGCACGAGGTCATGTGTTAACCGTGCAGCCTGGTCGTGCTAGGATATGTAATTTTCATGCATTTCTCACATTTGGCTTACGCACGGTCATACCCCTTAGGCACACAATCATGACCCCTCTAAATTCAGTCATACACAAAACGTACACACGGGTGTGACCTTGCAAGTATAAGGGCATACGGGTGTGCATCTACGGGTGCACAGGCATGTGCCCTGCTCTGTTTCTATAAAACTCGTCTAAAACTTGCAAAATCCAATCCAAAACTCAATCAATTTGTAATTAAACACTTCTATGCATTTCTAACACTTCAAACAACACTCAACCACCCTTTAATTCATTCAATAATACATCATTCTCAATTCAAGCATCAAATCATCTCATAAACACATTTTCTCACACATATATGCATCAAACACATCCATGGGTGGAAATCATCATTACAAATCTTTCTTTTGCATCGTATCAACACATAATCAAGTCACATAAATCACAAGCATGCTGGGAACACAAACACACATCATTCAACATCACATACATAATGGGAAACTAAAGAAAGAAGCAAGGAAATGCTTACCTCTTGCCATGGCAGCTTGGATTCTCTTTTTATTGAATTTCCTTTAATCTTTAGTTAGATTTGGAGCTACTGGTTGCTAAATATCACCTCTAGGGTTAGAATTCTCTGAAAATAAAAAGGAGCTTTAGTTGAAAAGGATAAGAACGGGTGATAAAACTTATAAACTCATCATCTCTCTTTTTAATCAAACCTGCACAGGATTGCAGCCTAAGGTGCACGGTAGTGCTCAAAGGAAAATGAAGAATCTTCATTTCTCATGTTTCGCGTGAAAGAAACCTTCCAAAGGAGAATCATACGTAAGCCACATTGGCTTAGGAAACTTATTATCTCACCCCTAGACTCTTCCAACTCCAAATCTATTGCTAACTCTCACATCTAACCCCAAACTGTAGCCTAAAAGGTATTTCTAACCCTGGGATGCTACACTCTACCTCTATTGAAACCAGCTCCACCTCTGTTGAGTCTTACTCTACCTCTAATTGGGCATTCAACAATCTTATGCCCCGATTGTTGACAGTCGAAGCATACACTTTTACCAATCAGGTACTCACCATTGTACCTCTTACCACACCGAACACACACTAGTGGCTAGTAAGCTATTCTATATTTCTAAATCTCTTTTTTGATCTTTCTCTACTGAATAGACTTCTTGCCTCTATTACCACTTCTATCAGGCTGTCTTGAAAACATCCTCATCCTTTGAAGACACATATTTGATCTAAGGCATTATTGAATCTCTGTGAGGGATCGTCTTCAGTTAACACATCTCGTGCCATGGCGAGATGCAATCCATGAATAAATTTCTATACTTTGCCAGCCTCCGTCCCTACCAAACTTAGAGCAAACTTGACCAAAGTATTGAATCGGATAACAAACTCTTTTATTGTGCTCAATCCCTATTGTAACTTAATAAATTCTTGGGCTCAGGCATACACTGTCCCTAGACTTCTAAATTCTCTCTCAAACATACTTTGAAACTTATCCCATGATAGATGTTCCTCATTAATTGTAGTCTTTGTAAGATTCCACTATAATCTTGCATCATCTCTAAACATAAATACTACATGTCTAACATTCTTTCTGTCTGTCATAGTAAACAGACTGGTGACACTCTTAATCGCCTCTATCCATTCTTTAGCTACTATAAGATCTCTCATCCTATTAAACTTAAAAGCCTAATGAATCCCTAGTAAATTGTAAATCGGATGCTCTTTTTCTGAACCATTGGTACTGATGGTATCAAATTTAGAACTTTGTCCCTGATATTGACTTATCTATGCCCATTGATGTCTACCCATTTGATCTGGAGGTCATTTTCTTTCAAATCTTGACTGTCCTTTATAGTATCCCAAGTTTAGAAATGCCTTTTAGGGTAGAGATTGTGGGTTAGATGTGAGACATAGAAATAGATTGAGAGTTTAGAAGAGTTAAGGGATGAGATAGTAAGTTTCCTGAGCCTGTGTGGCTTACGCATGATTCCCTTTGGGAGGTCTCTATCATGCATAGCACGAGAAATGAAGTTTATTTATTTTCCCTTGTGCACTCTCGTGCACTTTGCCTTACACACCTGTGCAAGTGTGTTAGCGGAGAGAGATCATAAGTTTTAAGTGTTTTCTCACCCAGCTTTTACCTAATTTTCAACCAAAGTTTCTCTTTTGTTTCAGTGACTCCTAACCCTAGAACTAAGATTCAACATCCAGCAGCTCCCAATCTAATTAAAGAAGGAAGAGATTAGATAGAGTTGAGATTCCAATAGCCATGGCAAGAGGTAAGTGTTTCCTTACTTCTTCCTTGCATTTCCCAACTTGTGTTTGATGATTGGAAATGTTTGATTACGTTTCTAGCATGCTTATGAGTATATAAGATGTTGTTATGTTGATATGTTGATGAGATGATGCTTGAGATGATGATTTCCACCCATGAACCATGCTTGCTTATACTTGTGTGTGTGTTTATGTGAGAGAATGGGTTGCTTTGATGGTGGAATATGATATGACAAATGATAGATGAAATTGAAGTGTTTTGTATGCTTATTGAAGTGCTAGAAATGCATGTTTTTAGTTAATTTCAGATTGGTTGAGGATTTATGTGGATTCTTGTAAGTTTCAGGCGATTGCAGTTGATGCAGAGCAAGACACACGCTTGTGTGCCCGCAGGTGCAAGCCCGTATACCTTTGTTTCTATAGGGATATGCCCGTGTGCACGAAGTGTGCAGAGCCTGATTACAGAGGACACGACCGTGTGTCCTAAGGGACACGACCATGTGAAATGACCATGTGTCTGATTTTTTAATGAATGCGAAGTTTTTTTTTTAGAAGCGAGCATGACCTCGTACGTTTATGCACACACCCGTGTGCCTTTACCATGCACACCCGTGTGTGTTCTTTACACACCCGTATGCCTTGCCCACATGCACGTGCACCAGCATATTTTTTTAGAAATTTATTAAAATGAATTATAAAGCATGAGAAACCTTTCCAATGGCTAATAAGCAGCAGATAATGATATAATCAGATAAATAATGTTGCATAAGCAGTCCATAGCATGACATGCTAAGACATCAACATGAGAAAGGATCAAAGGATTTGAATTCATTAGTCATTCAGTATTTAGAACCTAATATCTAGGTTAGAGTTTGAGTAAACTGGAGGGGGCATCTGTGGGATTTCAACCTTCTGACTACGGTTAGATAATCCAGTTTCAATATATTCAGCTTTCTAGCCCTTAGCTAGACTATTCAGCCTATATGGCCAAGATGTCGAATCCCTTTGTTTATCAGCCTGATCAGCACAGTAGGTATCCTCAGATACATAGATATTTAGATGCATGCATATTTAGTTTCCAGTTAGTATAACATGACTTATATTTCATGGCATGAATTAATAATGAAATCCAATTATTCAGAATAAGCAATATATCCAGATTCAACAAGCGAATAGATGAATGTTAGGGCTAAGGCCAGGTATGTGTTATCTGTGTTGTTTGCTTGGGTTGAGGGAAGTAAGGATTGCTTACTGGGTGATCTTTATCACTTATTCCTTTCCTTCTTCCTTCATTTTCAGGTGTGTTTGCTACTAGCGAGGAGCAGGTGGACTATGGTTGACGGGAGAGGACTCCATATCAGTATTTAGTTATGGCCTGTTGGGGTTTATTTGTAAATTTTTGTATATACTTATTATATATATGTACAGAAACAATTTGTTTATAAAAAGGCTATTTTGGGCCCATTGTATATTTTAGTTTTCAACTTCCGCTTATATATTGTACAATAGCAGCAGGTTTCTTTTCGTAAGATTCCCGTCGCGTATACCAAATTTTCAGAATATTAATAAAAGAAAAGATATTATTCACCAGCAGTGGTATACGTGGCAGTGGGTCTTACATCTTTTAACTGGTCTCTCTAACCTATCAGAAGCCTCTTCTCTAGTAGGTACGTTCCTTACAGGTACCTGATCATTACCTCTGACTGGCTACTTAGGAAACTCTCCCATTATTTCCTTGAAAATATCTCTCATATCCTTTGTACGAAGGGCTGTATGAGAGGCTGAAGGTCCTTTCCTCTCACCTCACTTGAGAGTCTAACTAAGATACTATCCTCGTCCTCACTAAATCTAGAAACATAGGTTCTTCTATCTGGAGAATCACAAAACACAAGGGTTAGCTAACTGGCTTTAAATAGAATCTCATACTACTATACTTACACTGAAAGGAAGATAGACGCTAGCTACTGGGATACTCTGAACTCCATGCATATACAATCTGAAAACGATGCAATTCACAAACACATGCACTTATCTTTAAAAATAATATGCATATTTCTACTCTGATACAAAAAATATAAGCACTCTTGCTGTATATTATTATACATGCCTTGAATATAAAGTATCATATATATATATATATATATAAAATTTTATAGACAAAATAATTAATATCCCGAATAAAACACAACAGAAATACCTAATTACTGAGATAAAATATGACAATGAAAAATTATGTGGTGAAAATAAATTGATCATGCTAAAAAATAATTGTTATTTACATAAAAACTCATATAGAGTAGATATACTAGTACACATGTACAAATATTGTACGTCTATATGCAAATATGAAACAGTGAAAGCATGCAACCTATAAGCATGCTATAAAACTGAAATTAGATCCCAACCGATAGCCATCTCTTCCTCTTAGCCCTTATGAAACTGACTTACAAGAGAAAGGAAAGTAGAGAGTGAGTGATAAATTCACCTAGTAAACATTTCCTATCTTTGACCCTAAAACAATCTCACTTTAAGGATAATACTGTAACCATAACAAGCTGGTTACCCTTTATACTATTCTGTCATTCATGTACTATTGTTTGTATTTTGTTTTTCATGTTATTTTATATATTCTAAGTTTGTATTGATTTTGAGTTTCATCTGTTTATTCACATGTTGAATTATGCTATGTTGTATATGTCATGTAAGAATGACATGCTAAAAGTATAAATTGAGCCCTTGGGCTTATTTATAAAAACTGGCTTTCTTGAATAAAACTGTGATCTGAAGATCTTGAAATATCTGTCATACTGAAATAAAGTACTAAAATTTCTTTCTATTGAAAATAATTGTTATACTACACAGACTGATGAATAAGGGATTCGGTACCCTAGTCATGTGAGTTTCATATGTTGACACATGATAGAAACTGTCTAATCTATGTGTCACCTCTGAATCTGTAAACTGAATCTAAACTATGCACATAATTTGATCACTGATCATCAAATCCTAAGCTGCTAGCTGAGTGCACACCAGTATATGTTTATATATAATGGTTAATATGGTCATAGACCTTGATATTGGTTCCCATAACTGGGTGTGTTAAAACTCACAAGTGCCTCCTTGTATTCACCCCTAAAAAGATGTTCGAAACATCATACTTTTCTAACTGAAAATTTATATTTGGATCTTTAGATCCTATTCTGAAAACATTGTATGGCATGCCATGCCATGATATCCATATGATGTATCATGTATATTTATCTTACTTTATTGTACTGAGTAATATCAATTATATTGGATTCACTGTGCATTATGCTTGTTACAAGCTTTATTTCTCATTTTTGCTTGACTCATGGGCGTGCGTGACTAGGTGTACGGGCGTGTATAAGCTTATATGGGTCGTATGCCAATCGTGCATCCTAGTCATGCTAACTTTGTGATTTTATCTTATTTTCTTATTTTATACGCATACACAGCCATGATAGGCTAATGCACGGTTATGACCTTGCATAATCTAGTCATGCACAAGATCATGAACACGACTATGACCATGTAAAACATGACTTACATGGGCGTGTGTTACAGAAGCACGAGCTGTGTCTCGTTTTGTTTCAACATGATCGAAACTGATCATGCTTATTCCCATCCATTTTCAATCCAAATACACATAAAACAATTTTCACACTCAAAACACTTCATAAACACATGTTTATTCCATCCATGACACCAATGATCACATTCCATTATCTCAACATCCCAAAATCACATTTATACATATATATCAACATACATATCCCTCATATATACATAATAATAATCTTCATCATTTCTATTTCATCAATCATGCAAGGAAACCACAAACATATTAAGATCAATCTCATCTCCATAAAACATGCATCATACATAAAAAAGAAGAAAGGGAAAGAGGCAAGAAACACTTACCTCTAGCCATGGCAAACAAACTTCTCTTTTTAAGACAAATCTTACTCTATAGCTTGACTAGAAATCACTGGATGCTATTATTCTCTTCTAGGGTTGTTAATCTCTGAAAAATAGAAGAAAACTCTAGGTTAAATGGCTGAAAGAAAAAGATAAGATCAATTTAAAGTATAGTGATAGAAATACTGGGCACGTACGGTCGTGTACCTTATACTACATGGTCATGCGGCTCATGCTGCACGATGGTGCATAGGTGAAAAAATGGAAAACTTTCACTTTCCTGCACTTTGCATGAATCAGCTTCTCAACAGGATTCATGCATGTTTCACCCAACTCGCAAAACTATCTATTTTACCCCTAAACTCTCTCAGCTTAATTTTCTTTTAAATTCTCAAATCTAACCCTAGATTTCAACTTAAAAGGCATTTATAACCCTGGGATATTCCATGCATGATTGTGATGCTGTAGATATGAATGCATAGTTAAACGATCCTTACGTGCACAATCGTGCATCATGCTCTGTTATAATAGATCAAGGCTAAGTAGCCACCAATCTTTGCCATTCTAGCATCAAAACATACAATCTTACATAATATCATCAATATAATATTCAATAAAAAATGAAAATACACCATTTCAAGCTCATTAAGGCATTAATATTTATCAACAAGGCTTATTCATGTAATTCATAACATAACATGTTCCTAATCATTTCATCAATATCAATCATTCATGAATTCATTTGATTTCATCGACCATCATAAAAAATAAGTAAAATAGTAAAAGAATGTACCTGAGGTTGTAGCTTCCAACAAGCAAGCATTACACATAAAATATAATTACTATTTCATTAAAAAAAACCCAGATCTAACATTTTTCATGCTCGATCTATAATTTTATTTCTTATTTACATGTAATTCATCACAAAATTCACCAAATATAGAAGATCCAACTCACCATAGCAAGATCAGAGCATATAGTTCAAGAAACCACTTACTTGATTAGTTGACTAACAAGCTTTCTCTTTCTAGCTCAAACTCTAGCCATCGACAATGTTTTCTCGTGCTCAAGCTCTGCTTCTACTTTTCAATGTCCTTTCTAGAATATTCACAAATTTTAAATTTGAAACTTATGAAAATCATATAAATAAAGCTGTTTTATATAGAGCGCACCAAAACTTGACATGTATAGTCATGCTCTACAAGACACACAGTTATGCATAATAAGAATTTAAAAATTCTCATGTCTTTTTACATTATACATGACATTCTCTTAGGTTGACACGTGTACAACCCAAATAAAGCCTCTAAAAAAATATTATCCCTAATATCAATTTAAAACATAAAAACCGTTAATTTTACCCTTTTCTAACCTTATTTACCATTCTCAAAAAAATAGGCTCTTACATATGCCTGACACAATGCAATAGAATGAATTATATAAATTCAACATTTCACCCCTTTATTCCCTCTTTCACCCTTGATCTCTTCGATTAATGGATAGTCATAAGTCATTTCTATCCTAGGTGGGATTAATGCTAACTAAGCCATCAAGGAGCTTATCAGCTTACGTCATAGACTTTAATGAACCCTTATGTATAAAGATCCTTATTTACATACTTATTTTGTAACATGTCTTGTCATGTTACAAAAATTTTAGTACAATGACATTTTAGAAAGCTTTCCCTCAGTAGGGACTATTTAAAGAAAAGTATTGAAATTTCAACATCAAGGGTCATGACATATTTTAGAATAGGTATACAAAGAATAAAACTCCATACATAAGGATTCAACTCATTCATGCACACATAATGAGGTCCTAAGGATTAATTCTAAGAGCTACAATATAGGTTGACATAGGTTAAGGTTACAAGTTAACAAAGGTTAGAACTGAAGGTTTTTTTTATCCCCAAGGGTACATGTTAATGGTCGACGTACAAGATAGACAACTCTTGGCTTGAGTGGGCTTTCAAATAGAAATCTAGATTGCTATCAAAGGTTAAAATGGAAAATTTATGCTCTTTGTATGAAAAATATGGTGAATGCAAAGGGAACCTTTTAACAAGAAAACACAATTGAACAAATCATATTAAAATCATCTTTTTATATTATCCTTAGTGGAGTTATCTAAGCTATGACAAGTTTTTTGCCAAATCACGTAAAGACAAACTTATCACCCTTATTTAGTTATCCTAATATAACCAAAAAGAGCACGTGAGTAGATTTTTGGCCCATCACAAAGTGATTAGGAGTCGCCACCTAAGTTTCACTTGGGAAAAGATTGACAAAGATTAACAATACATAGATCTCTTGCAAAAGACACAAGCCATCCTTTTTTGCCTAATAGATGAGTTTAGATAGTAGAAAGGTATTCATTTAATTACGTTTTAATTGTTGTTAGGCATCCCAATATTAATACACAATGCAACAATTATATCATATAGAAAGTGAGTAAATTACAATAAAAATTAAAAATTATGACATTCCCAAAAAAAAAAAAAAAGAATAAGAAAAGAAATTAAACTAACTATGTTAAGAACCCTATAAAAAAATAAGGATAAATTGAAAAGCATATAAAACATATGCAAAAATTTCATTACCATTTATAAATGCCTCTAATGTGGTAGGTAAATACGAACCCTGATAGGTAAATGCCCATCACTTATACATATTAGCAAACCACCTCTAACGTTATGATAGCACCTAACATCCATATACAATTAAACAAAAAGACAAAATACAAGACCAAAATTAAAACACTTCTAATTATAGATCAATACCAACCAAACTCTAATGTTCCAACAATATATTCATATAGCATCCCTGGATTAGGAATGCCCTTTAGGGCAGAGTTTGGGGGTCAGATGTGAGAAATAGAAATAGATTGGGAGTTTAGAAGAGTTTAGGGGTGATATAGTAAGTTTTCGGAGCCTGTGTGGCTTGTGTATGATTCTCTTTGGGAGGTTTTTATTATATGTAGTGCGGGAAATAAAGTTTATTCATTTTTCCTTATGCACTCCCGTGCACTGTGCCCTACACGCCTGTGTGGGTGAGTTAAAAGAGAGAGAGATGAGAGTTTTAAGTGTTTTTCACCCAACTTTTACCCATTTTCAACAAAGTTTCTCTTTTGTTTCTGTGACTCCAGTCCTAGAACTGAGATTCAGCAGCCAGTAACTCCCAATCTAGCTAGAGAAGGAAGAGATTAGATAAAGTTGAGATTCCAACAGCCATGGCAAGAGGTAAGTGCTTCCTTACTTATTCCTTACGTTTTCCAGCTTGTGTTTGATGTTTGATGATGCTTGGATGTGTTTCCAACATGCTTATGATTGATATGAATGAGTTTATGTGTTGATATGCAGATGAGAAAATGCTTGAGATGATGATTTCCACCCACGAACCATGCTTGCTTATGCTTGTGTGTGCTTATGTGAGAGAATGAATGATTTTGATGGTGGATTGAGTTGTAGTTTGTAATTTCAGTTTGATGGATGTTTGGTATGGATTCCTACAAGTTTCAGGCAGTTGCTATCGATGTAGAATAAGACACATGCCCGTGTGTCCACAGGTGCATGCCCGTATGCCTTTGTTTTCGTAGGGACACGCCCGTGTGTATGAAGTGTGCATGGCTTGATTGTAGAGGACATGCCAGTATGTCCTAAGGGACACAACCGTGTGACTGATTTTTCAGTGAAATGTGTAGTTTTCTCCAGAAGTGAGCACGACCGATTGCATGGCTAGTGCACAATCCCGTGCGTTTGTGCACATGCCCGTGTGCCTTTGCCATGCACACCCATATGTGTTCCTTGCATGCTCGTGTGCTTTGCCCACATGCCCGTGCACAAGCAATATTTTCCAGAGAAAAGCATAAAATGGATAATTAAGCATGAGAAACCTTTCCAATGGCTAATAAGCAACAGATAATGATATAGTCAGATAAATAATGTTGCATAAGCATTACATAGCATGACATGCCAAGACATCATCATGAGAAAGGATCAAGGGATCCGATTTTCTTAGTCATTCTGTATTCAGAACCCGATATCCAGGTTAGAGTTTTGGGTGAACTCGAGGGGACATCTTTGAGATTCCAACCTTTTGACTATAGTCAGATCGTCTAGTTTCAATATATTCAGCTTTCTAACCCTTAGCTAGACTGTTCAGCCCACATGGCCAAGATGTCGAATCCCTATGTTCATCAGCCTGATCAGCATAGTAGGTATCTTTGGATATATAGATATTCAGATGCATGCATATTCAATTTTCAGTTAGTATCGCATGACTTATATTTCATGACATGAATTATTAATGAAATCCAGATAATAAAATAAATAGTATAATCAGTTTCAACAAGCGAATAGATGAATGTTAGGGCCAAGGCTAGGTATGTGTTATGTGTGTTTGCTTGCTTGGGTTGAGGGAAGTAATGATCGCTTATTGGGTGATCTTTATCACTCATTCCTTTCCTTCTTCCTTTCTTTTCAGGTATGTGTGCTGCTAGCGAGGAGGGGGTGGACCATGCTTGACGAGAGAGGACTCCATATCAGTATTTAGTTATGGCCTTTTGGGGTTTATTTGTAAATTTTTGTATATACTCATTGTATATATGGATAGAAGCAGTTTGTATATGAAAATGTATTTTGGGCTCATTGTACATTGTATAAGTTTCAGTTTCAACTTCCGTAATACGTATGTAATTAGCAGTAGCAAGTTTCTTTTCATAGGATTCTCGTCCCGTGTGTCGAAATTTTCAGAATATTAATAAAAGAAAACATATGCTTCAGTAGCAGCGGTATACGTGGCGGCGGGTCTTACAGTTTTGGTATCAGAGCGGTTCTCTAAGCCATTTTTAGTAGATGCGTGAGTTTGTAGTGTGTGGAGCCTGTTTTCTCTCCCTCGCAGCCATCGCCCAGACCCTCTTCACAGCGCAAGTTAGCTGTTATTTTCAATTATGTTGTGTTATATGTTTCTAACCCCTGTTTGTTGGTGATGATATAAATAGAAAAGAATCTGTCCTTAGATATATAGATGAAGCAGATAGTAGTTCTCCCGTCCGTCCTATGAGTGTTAATGATAGGCAGTGATCTCAGAGTTTCTCCCATGTGTCTTTGAGGCCAGTAGAATTAAGAGATGATGAGAGAAGTAGTCAGAGAAAGTCTTCATTAAGCTGGAGTAGGTAATGTTCAAGAACCAGCTAGAGTAACACCTTGATATAAAGCTTCTTAGCCATAGTTTCAGTCTCAATCATAGTCAGTTAGAGAGAGATATTAATTTCTAGTGGGGTATAGAGAGTATAGTCTGGGTATGAGTATAGAGATAACTGGTACTAGTTCTTCAGACAGACTGTATCCTATCTATCATCTGCCAAGGTCATTCTAGCCTTTGAAATTTGATAGATCCAAAGATCCAATAGTGGCAAAGGAATTGGTAGAGTCAGTGGAAGGTATGAGGGACTCTTCACATTATCAAAGAGAGAAAAAGTCAAATATGCGATGTTTCTACTGAGAAAAAGTTTAATAGGGTTTAGCCAAAGCCTCTATCAATGAAGAGTAGTTAACCTGGGCAGAATTCAGACAATTGTTTGATATAGAGTATTAAAGCACAAAGATACTTTATGCCAAGGCCAAAGAGTTTATTGGTTTGACTCAAGGGTTGAGTTTAGTCAAGGAGTACGCCACCAAGTTTAATACTTTAGTGAGGTTTGTCCTAAGTTTAGTGGGGACAAAGATGGAAAGAGTTCAGAAATTCATCTATGACTTGCATCTTGCTATAGCCAAGGATGTGATGATAGGAGAAGATCCTTCCCAGAGATTTAGTGATGCATTGGGGAGAGTGTTCAGATCTAAGGCTGGTTTACAAAGAATAGGTACAATGAGTAGATCAGCTGAGAGGACAAAAGACAAAGGCAAGAGACCAATGTCAGCTAAGAGATCAGCCAAAGGGTTTCAGAGACAGAGAACTGCACCCCAGTTGCCTCAGTGTGTCAGATGTGATAGGCGACATCCTAGAGAGTGCCTAGCGATCAGATTGTATGTTATAGGTGTCGATAGCCAGGGCACATGATTGCAGAGTGTCCAGCCAGAGGTGGAGTTGGAGTAGGGCTGAGCAGAGGTGATGTTGGTCAGTTCAAAGGCAGATGAGGTCTACCTAGAGGCGGTATTGGTATGGAGAGAGGTGGAGTTGATGTTCCCAGACCCAGCAGTGGAGCACCTAGGGGAGGTGCTAGTCCTTCAAGTGTAGGTAGAGGCAGAGGCAGAGGCAGAGGCAGAGCCAGAGTGTATGTTATTCACTAGGAGCAGGTAGAGGTCATTCCTTATGCAGTAATTGGTCAGTTACTTTATTTTGGTACTCCTTTATTTATATTGGTTGATTGTAGAGTCACACATACCTTTATAGCCAAGAGTGTAGTGGAGAGATTAGGGGTTGACCCTAGTATAGCCAGTAAGAGTATCCATATAGAGATGACAGATGAGAGATTTGTAGTGAGTGATAGAGTCCTACTAGATCAAGAGATAGAGATATTGGGTAGATAGATGAGTATAGACCTGATTCTGTTGGAGTTAGCAGACTATGATATGATATTAGGGATGAATTTCTTAGGAAAATACAGTGCAAAGATAGACTATGGAAGAAAGAAGGTTAGATTCCACATAGGCCCTAATCAGTTCGTTTTTGGTGAGGGCAGAGTTGACAACATGATGATCTCTTGTATCCAGGTGAGTAAAATGTTGAGCAAGGGTTGTGTTAGATACTTGGCCAATGTAGTATGCAACAGTGTAGTAGGACCAAGTATCGAGGAGGTGCCAATAGTCGGAGAGTTCAGTGACGTCTTTCTAGACGAGTTGCCAAGGCTACCTCTAGACATAGAGTTGGAGTTTAGTGTCGAGCTTCTTTTGATACGACTCTAATCTTTAAGGCTCCGTATCGGATGGCTCTAACTAAACTCCAAGAGTTAAAAAGGCAGTTACAAGAGTTGACAGACAAGAGATTTATTAGGCTAAGTTGTTCACCTTGGAGAGCTCTAATTTTGTTTGTGAAAAAGAAAGACGGGTCAATGAGGATGTTGTAGCATCCCATGTTAGAAAGCCCAAAGGGGAAGAGTTTTGGGGTTAGAAACAAGATTCAGAAAGAGATTGGGAGTCTAGATAAGTTCAGGGGTGAGTTAATAAGTTTTCGGAGCTGTGTGGCTTCTGTAGAAATCCTTTCGGAAGGATTCAATCAGGCGAGTGAGCAGGAAATGAATTAAGTTCATTTTCCCTTGTGCATGCCCGTGCGTGGCATAGTATATAAGTGAGAGCCGAGAGAATTGTTATTTCTTTTCTCACCCATTTTCATTTCAGCCAAGTTTCTCTCTTCATTTTCAGTTCCTCCCATTCCTAGAGAGGAAATTCAGCAGCAAATAGCTCCCGATCAAGTTAGAGAGCGAAGAGAATAGTTTGAAAGTTTGTTTTCAGAAGCATGGCGCGAGGTAAGTGTTCGCTTACCTTTTCCTTGAGTTTCCCAGCTGGCTATGTGAGTTTTGATGCCATGGATGAGTTATTTGCATGTTGATGAATGTTGGAATTGCTTATATGCCATTGCATGTTGATTTGGTTGATGGATTTCCACCTTTAGATTATGCATGTTTGTATGTATGGCTTTAGAGAGAGAAAGAAGAAGTTTCCATGGTAAATTTCATGATGATTGATGCATGTGAAGAAGAATGCTTGAATTGTGATATTTGAAGTGCTGGGAACATGTACTTGAAGTGAATTTGTAATTGATTGTGTTTTGGTTAAGAATTTGTGCAATTTTCGACGGTGCTCTTGTTGAAGAACAAGACGCACGACCGTGCGCCCGCATGGCATGGCTGTGAGTCTTTGTTTTTCTAGATGCACGCCCGTGTGCATGCTGTGTGCACGGCCAGAAAATGCACATGTTTGCCCGTGTGTCCGCAGGCGCACGCCCATGCGTCTATAGGTGCACGTCTGTGCATGCGCTTTCAGTGAAAAGTTTCCAGAAATTCCAGTAGCTTGCACGACCAGACGCACGACCAGCGCACGGCCCCATGCGTCCAGGCTCACGCCCGTGCACTTTTCCCGCACGCCCGTGCATCTGCAGATTTTCAGAAAAAGAATTAAAAATGAGAGATTAAGCACGTGAATTCAGAATAAAGGTTAAATGGATTCGGATAAGCATTAGATGAGCATGTATTCAGATAATAAGCTACATATGCATATCATGACATTACATGTAGCTTCAAAGAGGATCAAGGGATCCGAATTCAGCAGTATTCAGTATTCAGAGCCCGATGTACGGGTGAGAGCATTAGGTGGAACACGAGGGGGCATCCGTGGGATTCAGCCTTCTGACACCAGTCAGAATGCTCAGCAGTATTTCAGTTTTTACCATCTGACACCAGTTAGATCAGACAACAATATTCAGATTCAGCTTTCTAGCTAGTAGCTAGACTGTTCACCCCACATGGCCAGGATGTCGAATCCTTGTGTCCACCAGTCTGATCAGCACAGCAGGTACCTTCGGGTACATTCAGATAGAGGTATTCAGATGCATGTATTTATGAGATATTTCAGTAGCATGACATGACATACACATCATGACATGAATAATAATGAGAATTCAAATAAATCAGATATTCAGAATAACAGTTTCAGATTCCAGTAAGTGCATAGATGTATGAATAGGGCCAAGGCCAGGTATGTTTGATTATTGTGTTTGTTTGTGCTTGCTTGGGTTTTGAGGGAAGTAAGGAGCGCTTACTAGGTGATCTTTATCACTCATCCCCTTCATTCTTCCATCATTTTCAAGTGGTTCATACTGTTTTCGAGGAGCGGTTGGATCGAGGCTGACAGAGGGGGCCCACACCGCGATCTCAGTTTTGAGTTGTACAGTTTACAGTTTTGGACTTGTGTGGTCATATTGTACACGTTTCAACGTTCAGATGTACTTTCATGTATATTTTCTGATGTTTTCGGATTGTACATAAATAATTGTAAATATATGGAAAAGCCAGTATGGGCTCATGATGTATTTCAGATATATGTGTTTTACGCTTCCGCATTGTACAACAAAATGTATTGTATAGCAATTTCAGGTTTCAGGTTTCAGTTTTAGTATTTTTCATAGGATTCCCGTCACGGGTACCCGAGTTTTCAGATGATTAATAAAAGCTCCCCATAGCATTATTCAGCAGCCGGGGTACTCGTGGCGGCAGGTCCTACATATGTGCATTAATTATAGGAAGTTGAACAGAGTCACAGTGAAGAATAAGTATCCCCTACCAAGGATAGACGACCTCTTTGGTCAGTTGAGAGGTACAACTGTATTTTCCAAGATTAACTTGAGATCGAGCTACTATCAAGTCAGAGTGGCAGACAGGCATGTCCCCAAGACTACATTCAGGACTAGATATAGGTATTATGAGTTCGTGGTGATACCCTTCGGGTTAACGAATGCCCCAACGATCTTTATGGATCTGATGAACTGGGTGTTTTAGGATTGCTTGGACTGGTTCATGGTAGTCTTTATTGATGACATTCTGGTGTGTTCCAGAAGCGTAGTAGAGCACGAGGAGCATCTTAGGTTCATGCTTCAAAGACTGAGAGACAAACAACTTTTCGCCAAACCAAGTTCTCCAAGTGTGAGTTTTGGCTTGACAGAATGGCATTCCTAGGCCATATAGTTTCAGTAGAGGGCATTTCAATGGACCCCAGTAAAGTGGAAGCTGTGTTAAGTTGGCCGAGGCCAAAGATAGTAAAAGAAGTAAGAAGTTTCCTGGGTTTAGCAGGCTATTACAGGAGATTTATTGAGGGGTTCTCGAGTTTAGTGAGACCTCTCACTACTTTGACCAGGAAAGAGATTCTATTTGTGTGGACCGAGGAGTGTGAGATGCGTTTCCAAGAGCTCAAGCATAAATTGACTAGCACTCAAGTATTGGCACTACCTTAGGAGGGGGTAGAGTTTGACATTTATACAAATGCGTCCCATCAGAGGATTAGGGCAGTTCTGATGTAATTTGGTTGGGTAATTACCTATGCCTCTAGGTAATTTCCTATGCCTCCAGGCAATTGGGGTCAAGTGTAGTAATTATTCAGACTATAAAAGTTTGAAATATTTCTTCACTTAGAAAGAGCTCAATATGAGGTAGAGAAGATGGTTAGAGCTGGTGAAGATTATGAGTGTGAAATCAAGTATCACTTAGGAAGAGCCAATGTAATGGCTAATGCTTTGAGTAGGCGAGTGGCCTTATCTAGCATTTCTGTTTAGAGAAAGTTGTAGTATGAGATTATCAGAGAGTAGATTGAGATTGTGACTACCAGTTTCTCAAGATTGTAGATCAGATCCTCCTTGTTTGATGAAATCAGGACAGTCAGATGTCTGATGAGTTGACTCAGAGCATGCTTCAAAAGATGTCAGAGAGATCAGTGCCATATTTTGAAGTTAGAGATAAGATCTTAAAGTTTAAAGATAGAGTCTGTATGCCCTAGAGTTTAGAGTTGAGACAAAATATTTGGTTAGAGGTGCACAATACGGTGTATTTAGCACACCCAACTAGCATAAAGATGTATCAAGATTTCAAGAGGAATTTCTGGTGGTCAGGATGAAAGACATAATATACTTTGTCTCTAAATGTCTGATATGTCTGCAAGTTAAGGTAGAACACCAGAGACCCTCAAGATTATTTTATCCCTTGAGTATTCCTAAGTGGAAGTCTGATCTTCCCAAAGTAAAGAGAGGATTTGATGGTATTTGGGTGATAGTGGATAGATTGAGCAAGTCGGCTCATTTCTTACTTGTTAGACAGAGAATGTCGACAGACCAGTTGGGGTGACTGTATATCAGAGAAGTGGTTAGACTTTATAGGGTTCCCAGGATGATAGTGTCAGATAGAGACTTCAGATTCTTATCAACTTTCTAGAGAGCATTGTAGAGATCATTAGGAACTAGACTATTATTCAGTTCAGCATATCACCCTCAAACAGATGGCCAAAATGAGAGGGTAAACCAAATTCTGGAGGATATGCTAAGAGCCTATTGTATAGACTTCTAGACTAGTTGGGCAGAGTTACTTCCTCTAATGGAATTTTTCTACAACAATAGTTATCAGGCAACCATTCAGATGACTCCATTTGAAGCTTTGTATGATCAAAAGCGTAGATCTCCTTTCCATTGGGATGAGATTGGAGAGAAAGATTCTTTGGAGACAGTAGTGGGTCTAGAGATGACTCAGACGATGATTGAGCAGATCAAGATCATCAAGCAGAGAATGAGACAGGCCTAAGATTGACAAAAGAGTTATGCTGATTTGAGGCACAGAGAGATTGAGTTCTTAGTAGGAGATAAAGTATTTCTAAGAGTTGTTCCCTACAAACAAGTTCATAAATTTGATAAGAATGAAGAGTTAGCCCCTAGATTTATTAGTCCTTACGAGATACTTAAGAGAGCAGGAATAGTTGCCTATAGACTTATATTGCCAGCCAGCATGGATATAATCTATAATGTCTTTCATGTGTCGCAGTTGAGAAAGTATGTGAGAGATCAGTCCCATGTACTTCAGTTTTCAGATGTGGCCTTAACGGAAGACTTGAGCTATCAAGAGAAGCCAGTACAGATTCTGGATTTCAAGGTCAAGGTCCTCAGAAATAAAGGACTTTCTTTCATGAAAGTTTTGTGGTACAGCCAGAGAGTGGAGAAAGCCACTTACGAGGTAGAGGCTGAGATCAGGGATAAGTTCCCAAAGTTGTTCAAGTAAATTATGGGGTCAAAATTTTTATAAGGAGGGAGGAATGTAGCATCCCAAGATTAGGAATGCCCTTTAGGGTAGAGTTTAGGGGTTAGATGTGAGAAATAGAAATAGATTGGGAGTTTAGAAGAGTTTAGGGGTGAGATAGTAAGTTTTCAGACCATGTGTGGCTTGCGCATGATTCCCTTTGGAAGGTTTCTATCATGCGTAGCATGGGAAATGAAGTTTATTCATTTTTCCTTGTGCACTGTGCCCTACACGCCCATGTAGGTGAGTTAGAGGAGAGAGAGATGAGAGTTTTAAACGTTTCTTACCCAGCTTTTACCCATTTTCAGCCAAAGTTTCTCTTTTGTTTCAGTGACTCCCAGCCCTAGAACTAAGATTCAGCATCCAACAGCTCCTAATCCAACTAGAGAAGAAAAAGATTAGATAAGGTTGAGATTCCAACAGCCATGACAAGAGGTAAGTGTTTCCTTACTTCTTCCTTGCGTTTCCCAGCTTGTGTTTGATGTTTGATGTTTGATGATGCTTGGATGTGTTCCCAGCTTGCTTATGATTGATATGAATGAGTTTATGTGTTCATATGCTGATGAGAAAATGCTTGAGATGATGATTTCCACCCACGAACCATGCTTGCTTATGCTTTTGTGTGCTTATGTGAGAGAATGAATGATTTTGATGGTGGATTGAGTTGTAGTTTGTGATTAATGAAATTGTAGCTTGTTGTTTGTATATTGAAGTGTTAGAAATGCATGTTTTCAGTTAATTTCAGTTTGATGGATGTTTGGTATGGATTCTTACAAGTTTCAGACGGTTGTTGTCAATGTAGAGCAAGACACATGCCCGTGTGCCTGCAGGTGCACAGCCGTGTGCCTGTAGGTGCACAGCCGTGTGCCTTTGTTTCTGTAGGGACACACCTATGTGCACGAAGTGTACATGACTTGATTGTAGAGGACACGCCCATGTGTCCTGAGGGACACGGTTGTGTGCCTGATTTTTCAGTGAAATGCATAGTTTTCTCCAGAAGTGAGCACGATCGACTGCACGACCAGCGTACGACCCTATGCATTTGTGCACATGCCCGTGTGCCTTTGCCATGCACACCTATATGTGTTCCTTGCACGCTCGTGTGCTTTGCCCACACACCCGTGCACAAGCAATATTTTCCAGAGAAAAGCATAAAATGGATAATTAAGCATGAGAAACCTTTCCAATGGCTAATAAGCAGCAAATAATGATATAGTCAGATAAATAATGTTGCATAAGCATTACATAGCATGACATGCTAAGGCATCAGCATGAGAAATGATCAAGGGATCCGATTTTCTTAGTCATTCAGTATTCAGAATCTGATATCCGAGTTAGAGTTTTCGGTGAACTCGAGGGGGTATCTGTGAGATTTCAACCTTCTGACTGCGGTCAGATCGTCTAGTTTCAGTATATTCAACTTTCTAGCCCTTAGCTAGACTGTTTAGCCCACATGACCAAGATGCCGAATTCCTGTGTTCATCAGTTTGATCAACACAACAGGTATATTTAGATACATAGATATTCAGATGTATGCATATTCAATTTTCAGTTAGCATGACATGACTCATATTGCATGACATGAATTATTAATGAAACCCAGATAATAGAATAAACAGTATAATCAGTTTCAGCAAGCGAATAGATGAATGTTAGGGCCAAGGCCAAGTATGTGTTATGTGTGTTTGGTTGCTTGGGTTGAGAAAAGTAATGATTGCTTACTAGGTGATCTTTATCACTCATTCCTTTCCTTCTTCTTTCCTTTTCAGGTATGTGTGTTGCTGGCGAGGAGCGGGTGGACTGTGGTTGACGGGAGAGGACTCTATAACAGTATTTAGTTATGGTCGGTTGGGGTTTATTTGTAAATTTTTGTATATACTCATTGTATATATGTACAGAAACAGTTTGTATATGAAAAGTGTATTTTGGGCTCATTGTACGTTGTATAAGTTTTAGTTTCAGCTTCCGCAACGTGTATGTAATTAGCAGCAACAAGTTTCTTTTCGTAGAATTCCCGTCACGTGTACTGAAATTTCCAGAATATTAATAAAAGAAAAGATATGGTCTAGCAGTAGTGGTATGCGTGGCGGTGGGTCTTACAATTGATTACTCTTATCGACATCAATATTAACATAATAATATTCATCTAAGATATTCAACCATTTGATCAATCATGCTAAGAACACAAAAAATTAGAACACAACCGATCCACAAATGGCTTATAAATAGTAAGAGAACGCTTATTAACTAGTGCACACTTATGTAGCAATCTAAAACAAAAAAAATATCATCATAAATCATAAGTAAAGTTATGCAACTTACATATCAATTTCCCAAATCATCATGCATTACAAATTAAAAATTTAGAGTACTAGTTCATGCATAATAAATATAAAACACAATAAACAATTCTAGACATTCAATTCCAGTTAAATAGAATCAACAAGATTATTAAAAAACAAGGTTTATGCATATTTAACAACTATTTATAGACATTTTAGTATGGTAGGCAGATGCACATGTTAGGTGGGTAGATAGCCTCCAATCACACGTATCTATAGAACACTCCTAGGTATTTGGGATTAGTGTCAAATGAATAGAAGCAAATAAAAGGCAAAAAAAGATTAATCCAATGAATAATCAAATAAATAAACTAATCAAATAGTAGTTAGGTCACAATCCCCTATAGAAATGTACTAAGATATCGACTCCTTTGGTATTCCTTTGATGAGTTGAAGATGATCAAATGTGTTAATGAGTTGGACTAAGGATAGTGTTAGGGTTCCCAAAGCATGGGAGTTTTGGTAAGCTTTATTTGGCCTATATTTCATTATGTGTATATGTTTGCTTTGAAAATTCACAAATCTTGCAATAGTCTTAAGAATAATTCTAAAGTTCTCTAATGTTGTCTTAGGTTGTCCCTTTCAAACTAGGAAAACCTAACCCTTTATATAGGGCTATGGAAATCCTAAAGTAGGACTCATAGTAGAAATCTACAACTTATTTTAGAATTATCAAAATAGATAATTTTGATAATTAGAATTATCATAAAACCAAATAACTCAAATCGTAGGTGGACACTTACCTGATAGGCATCTATGGTCACCTAGCGAGCATCAGTATACACATACAAAACGTATACGGATGAATATTGTATGAAAGTGTTCACTTGTCATACCAAACCAATTATGGATGCTTATAAAGTAAGCACTCATGGATCAATCAGGTATGTGGTCCACCTATATGTCTAATAGGCTCTAAACAGGCCCCAATCTTGCCCCTAAAGCTATCTGTAAGCGAATTAGGCCTAATGTTTTAAGAGCCTTAAAGTTTGGCTTTAGGTACACTTACCAAATCTATCATTTGGCACAGTTTTCAAGCCTCAATTTGTTGATTCAAAACTCTTGTATGGAAATCTATAGGCTATAATTTTGGGGAAAAACCCTATTATGTCAAAAACAAGTGTCTACGAGGGGTTAGAGTTTAGGGTTTAAAGTTTAAAGTTTAGAGTTTATAGTTTAGGTTTAAAATTTAGACTTTACGACTTAGGTTTTAAGGCTTAGGGTTTATTTTTTAGGATTTAAAATTTAAGATTTAGAGTTTATGATTTAAGGTTTAAGATTTAGGTTTCAGGTTTCAAGGTTTAGGGTTTATGGTTTATTGTTTAGATCTTAAAACTTAGGGGATACAATATTTGGTATATATCAATTACCCCTGATATAGTAAAATGTCATTTTACCTTGGTCTTATGTGTCAATGCGCGACGCCCCTTACAGCAACAACATTAAAAACATCTCCATATTCACATGAATATGTTCAAAAATGTGGCCGAAACTCAGCAAATTTATAACCACAAATTCAAAAATTATCACTAGAATCCGTTCAGTTTCTTTTCTTTTCCCGTCTGAAATACATTTCAAATCATATCAAAATGTATGCCAAATTAAATGTAATTATGTCAGGATCGATTTGGCTACCTTATTTTCCATTTTTGTTAATAGAATCAGTAGATAACCTACAACAGTTTCTTATGTCGTAAGCGAGCTTGTGTCAGGTCGTTTGAAATCATGCAGGTATGTGGTCTTCTATGTGCTTCATCTGTTTCATGCATCCATATATACAAGGGCATTTTAGACCGAATATTTCATATGGTCATTTTGGCTGATTTCTATTATCGTATAGTTAATTTGCTTTAGTAATATATATGTTAGGTTATTTATTTTATTTTCTCTTAAAAATATCTTTTAATAGACCTAATATTACAATTACAATACATAAACCTTTTCGCATTCATATAAATATTCAATATAAATTGATATTATTCATTATTATCAAATTGTATCATTAATACAATACTATTTACAAAGTGTTATTAAAATGAATGTAATAATATATATATATATATATATATATATATATATATATATATATATGTCAATGATTTGATTTGGTACACATCTTTTCTGTTTTCAATTAATTTTCTTTCAGTTTTTTTTTTAGTAAAATGACTTAATTTTGTTAATTATATTCTTTGTAGACATATTATTATAATATTTTATACTATACTGAAAAATCTTGACTAATCATAAGATGATTGAATAATTACTGTCAGAATAGCTATAGAACAGGAGTTTTATATATTCATTATGAATAAGAAACTCATTATTACTAAAATATCAAATATATACTAAAATAATTTCAAGTTTTATTATTTATAAATTACATAAGTTCATTAAAATAGCTCATTTTTATTTATTTTATAAAATAAAGTTATTCATACAACTATACCAAATAACAAAGTTTTGAAATTTAGGGATAATATTTATAAATGTTCAATTTATTTGATAAATAATATAAAATTACATCACATGTCTTTACTTATACTATAATTGAAAGTGCTATTAGATCATAAAAACTATAGAAATATTATAATTTATATTTTATTTTTTAACAAAATTTTCCTTAAAAAATTTAAAATTTTTTTCAATAAAATAAAAAATATGTTAAATATACATATCTACTTGACGCATGGGCCTTCTATCTAGTTAAATATAAACTTATTTATTTAATGTAAATATAAACTTGTAATTATAAAAATATTAAAAATTTGGGTGTGTTTAGTTTGATGATTAGGGGCCCAATAGAACAGCTCCTATTCAATAAATTCTCTTTTTGGTTCAAGATAGAAATAAAGGGCTCGGGGGCCCGTCGCCTGGGTTCAGTTGAAAATTTGGGCCTAAAAAATCCTCTTGTTTTTCTGGCAAATTCTTTCTGCCTTTAAACCGAATTCTAATAGAACATAAAAAACTATGTCACAAAAATCTTTGCTGATCACGAGTTCGAATTGGTAAAGTTTTTGTATTTGAAGAAGAATGAATTGTGATTTAGAATTTCACGAGCTTAATTTAGGGATTTAGTGGTTCCCAATCATGTGGCTTTCCTTCTGGAGGTCCAGAGATCGGTTCTCCTTGGAAGAACTCAGGTTGCGTTTTTTAATTTTAGATCTATTTCTATTAATTTCTATGTGCAAAATTAAAGCCATATCGAGCAAAAATTTTTTTAATTTGTTTAGAGTTTCAAGGATCCTTTCTTTTTTATTTATTTGATGTGAATTACTGTTCAGATATTTAACTGATCAGCTGCAGAAAGTTCAAATTGTTAATGAGGTTAACAAGGTTAGAAATTTTATTTCCGTACTTTTAATTTAGTTGTTTTTCTATGTTGTTAATGTGCTCAAGTTTTATTGTTATGAAGGATTTTGTTATTGAGGCTTTAAGATCAATTGCGGAGTTGTTAACTTACGGGGACCAGCATGACTCGGCTTTCTTTGAGTGGGGCTTCACTTTTATGTTTATTTCTAATTTGATGTTTGTATTTTAGTTTTTGTAATTATGAGATGGTTATTTATGCGTAGATATTTCATGGAGAAGCAAGTCATGGGGGAGTTTGTTCGTATACTAAAAGTTAGCAGAACTGTGACTGTTTCACTTCAATTATTGCAGACAATGAGCATTATGATCCAGAATTTGAAAAATGAGCATGCTATTTGTAAGTTGATTCTTTAAGGGAGAATCTATTTATGTGGATGCTTTAATTTCTTCATGGATTTAATGGTTTTTCATGTGGAAAATTTTGCAGATTATATGTTTAGTAATGAACATATTAATTATTTAATAACGTATTCATTTGACTTCCGCAATGAAGAGCTGTTGTCGTACTACATCTCTTTCTTAAGGTTTGCTTAAGTAACTCGTTAGTGGCGATTATACTGTTTATTTGTCCTTTTTGTTTATGTTAGCCGTTAACAATTTTAGGGGTTTTTATGCTGACTCTGTTATCCATTTGCGTGCATTGTATTTATGGCAGAGCAACAAGTGGAAAACTAAACAAGAATACAATATCTTTGCTTGTGAAGACTGAAAATGTAAGCTAAGCTATCTCCTCATTTGTGTATTAAATTGATTCCAAGATAAAATCTATTCAAAATCTGGATGAAGTATTGTTTTCTTGGTCAAAATTTTTGAGAATTTGGCTGGCATCAGTATAATAATTTGATATGTTGAGTTATTTGGTATCCATTCGACTTAGTACAGAGACTCGCACAGTTGAATACCCATTGCTTTATTGAATGATAGTTATTCTTACGTTTGCATCAAAGGAAGCAATAGGTTTTCAACTTGGCAATGCATAGCATAACTTCGAAGACAATTCTTTGGCCACAATGAACTCTCTTGCTATATTAGTATCATATTTCGTCCTCGTTGCCGCCTTTATTTTTTGGTATGATCATCCAAACTCTTGTTTGTCTAGGAGCAAGTAGTTTCTTTTCCACTGTATACTCAGGCAATACAGTTTGCTTTCCATGAAGACAACATGATACACACTGCAGTACGTGCCCTAACACTTAATGTATATCATGGTCAGTTTTTTTATGTCATTTCTTTTTTGTATCTTTAATTTTCTTTAAAATATTAATTTTACATTCCCCTTGAGTGATTGCTAAGTCTCAAGTGCCCCTGTGATTCAAAACCTATCAAATAACCCTTGAAACTAAAAACCTCCTTGAAAAATATCAAAAACCCTTGCAAACATCAAAAAATCACTGAGACACTTTAGACATAATGATCTCTCAGGTTGGGGAATGAAATTAACCTTTTCTATAATGCAATTATTCTATAATATATCTAATTTTATAAAATGCAAGTATCGTAAACATCAAATTTTATAAAAATGCTCTTGTACTAACATCTATTAAAATTTATTCTTTGATGCCCTTACTGTGTTTTTTCAGTTGGAGACGAAAGTGTCAACAGATATATCACTAGTTCTCCTCATGCAGAATATTTTTCAAATTTGGTTTCATTTTTTGGGAAGCAGTGCAATGATTTAAATAAATTAGTCTCACAAACTCTGAAGTAAGAACTAGAAATTATGATAATTAATTATTGACAACGACCATAATGTGCTTATCTCCTAAACAAGTATCATTTGGTTATTGAGGCAGAAACTCATCCTCAGATTCAACCTCTATAATTCTTGCTGCTGTGGATGAAATTGAGGACAATCTTTACTATTTTAGTGATGTTATTTCTGCTGGAATCCCTGATGTGGAAAAGTTAATAACAGACTACATGTTGCAACATTTGATTCTTCCATTGCTACTTCCATCTCTACGGATAAATGCTATCGATGTATGCTCCTTTACTTTTTCTATGCTTCGTTTCTTTTATTTTTGGTCTTTAATGATCTTCATCATGGGTGTGGCAAGTTTCTAACTGTATATAAGTTTATATGCTTGCTACTTCTTCCTTTTTAAGTTGATAGCTTGTAAATCTAGGAAAATGGCATTGGTGCTGTCACTTGCTTGTATCTACTTTGTTGCATCTTGCGGATTGTTAAAATCAGAGATCTATCAAACACGGTGGCTGCCGCTCTTTTCTGCTCACCAGAAGCCTGCACTAAGAATTCTGAAACCAAACGGAATGGCTATATGTCTGGTCATGATTTTGTTGGTGAAAGACAACAGCCAGATAATAATTGTCATACTGAGGTGGACAGTGAAGATAATATAAAGCATAATAACTCTAGTTCTTCTGATTTGGTTTTGAGGTAACATGTTGTTGATTACGTTGAATTTAAATTATTAGTTTCCGTTACCTTTCCATTATGAGCTTAATGTGGTTCAAGTCTTTGGTGCTGATAGAATAGATACCCTCATATGAATGGTATGGTTTTTACATAATCATCACCAAATTACTTATCGACAATAGTTCGGGTTTTTTTTATCTCTTAAAAGCACAGATAGCTTGCTGGATTATCAAAGTTAGTCTTTACTTTGGGAGGCTTCTATACTTCTCTGAAATTGAGGATTTCAAATCCTTATATCTTGTCGTTGTGTTTTTGAGATGGACATGTATTCTGGGTTAATTGTTTTCCTTCTGATAGTTTTGCTAAACTTGTACATATTTATGTGTTTCCTCTGTATTTTTTTTCTTTTTTTCTAATTTTTTCTTTGCCTTCCAACTGTAAATTTAGTTCATACAATAATTTTTTCTTTCATTGGCTTGGTGAATTAATGCTCAATGAACTTTTCCTTGTATGAATGTTGTGAGAAGAGCTTGAAATTACCTACTTGTTTACACCTAATTCATGCAATATATACAGCTTCAAATTTATATTTCAAATGTCATCTTCAATATTTATTGTTTTATGGATACCACTGATAAGAACAATGAGTACTAAATTCAAGGATGAGTTTTCTAGCTAGTAAATTATTTTCAGTAGTTGTGTTAACTTCTGTTCCAATTTTCCTTGTTGGTCAAAAGAAAATGGTGGTGGATATGACATCTTGAATTAGTGATTTGGTATCATCATCTCCTAACTAATAACTTTTGGTCATGGTGTTCTCCATTTTATGTAACAGTTTTCATATTGTTTTTTGTTAGGCACTTACCTATCTCCTTAAGCTTTTTGGTTTAGTGATGATTTGTAATTAGCCCAAATTAAAGTTTTAAGAACTAGAGGTCCTACTTTTTATTATTAGTATTATTTAGTAAAGTTGATTGAGAACCATAATTTGTGTTGTCTACTTGCTGCCCATAAATTACAAATACATTCCCTTATATCTCTTTTCTCATATTCTAATTCAATGTTATTTTTTTGCTATTGATTGATATTTTTATTAACTATAATGCTTTAGTTGGCCCCTCCTGGTTTCTTTTTCTACTGCTTGTTTGTATTTTGATTTTTTTCATGGAGATTATGTCTTTTATTTTCTTCATACATGGCTAATTTACTACCTTTGAGTCATGAGAAGAATTATATTTTCTAATTTACTCAACCTCACTTGAATATGGTCAACTGCTATGAGCACTTCTTTCCATTTAGTTCTTGTATGATAACGGTGAAATATATATTGTGTAGGGAGGCTCTGCTTTCTTATATTACTAGAGGAGATGATGTGCATGTGTTGGGTTCTCTGAGTGTGCTAGCAACATTATTGCAAACAAAAGGTTACGTTATTGAATTTTAATTTATTCATCTTACTTGATTGCTCTCTATTTTGCTTTTCTGATCTGGTATCTGTGTTCACAGAATTGGATGAATCAATGTTAGATGCCCTTGGTATTCTTCCTCAGCGAAAACAACACAAGAAACTCTTGCTGGTAAGTTATGGTGAAGATTAATCTACCTATTTTTTCTACGTATCTGCTCTGAGTTGATATGATATTATGTACCAAATTTAAGGTTTCTTTGAATTAAAGTAGAATAAAATTATTTGGTACTTTAATGTTCGATGAGATTGTTAGGTTAATAAGCGTTGACTTTATTACTTTTTGTTGAATAGATTTTATGAGATTTTTTTTTCTTGCATTAACAATATTTTTTAATTCCAGTAATAAAACTTGCATTGAAATTAGAATCTAAGCCAAGGACTTATGTATTTCTAATCCTATCTTGATATATGTGAATGAGTTAATTATAAGACTGAGGAGTAATCAAAGACCAGTAACTTGCATTTATGTTTCATAACTTTTCATTTTTTAATGACATGAGAACCTTTACCCATACTAACTGGTCAACTCTAACCGATCGGATAGGATAAATTCAGGGGCTTGTGACCATTTAGACCCGTAGCCACAGACCAAATAAATCAGGAGTTGTTGGCTTCATCATAGGTTGAACCCTGATCACTTTAGGTGACCTCGACCACTACCACTAGGCCAAGTCCCTGGGGTCGATAGTTCAAAAATTGAAGGTTCTTATATTATAAGAATCCTTGCTATTAAAATCAGTAAGTTGACCTTACCAATACTACCTTTTTCTTTTTGTTCTAGTATGGGGTCAAAGGGGGGTAACTACAATTTTAGATGCTAAGAGTGAATTAATTATTATTATTATTATTATTATTATTATTATCATCATCATCATCATCATCATCATCATCATCATCATTTTGTAAAAAGTATGATTTTTTGGAGGATAGAAACATGAAATCACATATCTTGAAAATAGTCTATAAAGAAGGCAAGTATAAAGCAAGTCAAAATCTATTGTTTTTACTCCAATGATAAAACTTGCATTGAAATTAGAATCTTAGCCAAGGACTTGTGTATTTCTAATCCTATCTTGATAAATGTGAATGAGTTAATTATAAGATTGAGAAGTAATCAAAGACCAGTAATTTGTTTCGATGCTTATATTATAAGAATTTGTGCTATTAAAATCAGTAAGTTGACCTTACCAATACTACCTTTTTTATTTTTGATCCAGTATGGGGTCAAAGGTGGGGGGTCAAAGGTGGGTAACAATAAATTTAGATGCTAAGAGTGAATTTATATTATTATCATTTTGTAACAAGTATGATTTTGTTGGAAGAGAGAAACATGAAATCACAAATTTTGAAAATAGCCTATAAAGAAGGTAAGTAAAGGGCAAGTCAAAATCTATTATCTTACAAGTGGAAATTTTTGCAAATTATTTAGTAAATTGCTACATGCTTATAGATGAACATAATAACTAGGTTAGGCAAACAAATGACTAGGAAATCATCTTGAAATAACCTTCTAGTCTTGGGAATATTTTAGTTGTGAAACATTTGAAATACCAAGCATAACAAACTCCAGATACCATATTATATAAAAATGTGTTTTCCCTTTGGTTTATAAGGCTAGGTAAGCAGCTGTAGTCTTTTGACAAGGTGCACAAGTACTATCAAAGTAGGCCCTGGTTTTCATATGCTATGTAGGCTATTCAAATCAACAAGGGGCAAGTTAGTCTCTCGATACAGGTTTCCTTAATCGACCCAGGGATCAGTAAGGGGCGAGGTTTCCTAGATTGACCTATCCAAATCAACAAGGGATGAATCAGTCTTGCTGTACAGGTTTAAAACCAACCCAAGGATTAACAAAGGGTTAGGTTTCTTAAACAGACCTAGTGGTAAGTCAGCTTTCTAGTGTACTGGCAGATTTTATACCCTTCCTAAACCAACCCAGGTGTGAGTCAGACTTGTTACTTAAAGTGTCAGATTTGATGAGGGGCATTATGTGATAGGGTGGGTTGAGATTCACCTAACTTTTCTAGGGTAGTTGGACTGGTTAGTAATAGTGAGAGATGTGATGCCCTTTCTAGGCTGACCCATGGTGACTTAGTCTTAGGCTTATAAGGTTGGGTAAACAACATATTTATTAGGCTAGTCTTTTGGTTGTAAGCAATGCTCATTCCTAGAAGATGGCTTCAATTAGGAGACCAAGTTTAGAAGTAGATAGGCTATAGTTGTTTGACAATCTTCACAAATTACTCATTCCTAAAGAACAGCTTCATTTAGGTGAAAAATTTCAGAAATTAGGCTATCATAGTTGGACAATCTTCACTCATAATGAAGAGGAAGGATGGCAAAAAAAAAAAGTTTGGATTGGTATGAAATAGTTTAACCCAATCCAACCCAACGCCCAACCCAGACAAAACTTTAAAAGTGGGTTGGGTTGGGTAGGTTTTTGTGGATTTCAAGTTACCCAACACCTAAATTTCAATATATATTTTTTTAATCCGATTTTGTATTTGAAGTTCAATCAGACACATACTCATATTTTGATTTCAAACCTGATATATTGCAAATAATTAAAATATGAAATTTGAATGTCTTTTTGAATTTAATCTACCACTTTATAAACACATTTACTCTGAACATTGCTGGACAGATTTTAGGTGTTTTTAGTTCAGTTTTTGTATTATTAGTCCATCTTTTTTACATTAAACCCAATCTACGAAAATACACATAGCTTTTCTTTTTCTAAACATTGATTAATTTGTCAAATAATTTAATATAAATTGGAGGATATATAATATTGAAAATATAAACTAGTAGATTATGTTTTGTAAGGTCAAAACATATGTCTAACAATTCATACTTCCTATATTGATATTGTTTTAACACCCAAACTAATAACAAATATAAAAGTCAATATCTTGATTTGGCAAGTTTTAATTTTATATATTGAGTAGAAGATTCAAATTTTATAATACTTTGGTAAATTTGTTATGCAATTAAGTACATATGATTAACCTATGTAATCTCGTTTTAAGTTTATTTGGGTCCACATTTATACTTGCAACATTAATGGAATTGGAAATGGATTTTTTTTGTGTGACAGAGTTCAATTAAATTCAAATATTTATTTTCCTTGTTTAGTTAACTTAAAATAATTGTTTCTTCTACTACTCCATTAGCTTCTCATGTTGATTGCTTAAATAGTTGATATGTAATTCTTTTTTTCGATTTTAATCTTGCAGGAAGCTTTGGTTGGTGAGGTCTCTGCCGAAGAGCAACTCTTTTCATCAGAAAATAACATGCTAAAGGATGGTATTGGTAGTGAACATGATGGCTATGTACGTAAGCTGAAGGTATTATTGTTACGTGCTTTCCATGTTGTCTTTCTTGCCCTCTTTTTTTATTTGCAGTATTGTCTGTGTCCCTTGCAATCACCAATGCAGTTCTCTTTCTTCAAATCTATCATTGTCACAATTAATTGACAATGTTAATATTGTCATTAACAAGAGAATTCTCATGTATCATATAACTAAAGTCTAAAGTATTGTATTATATAACTACTCTATTTCCTGAATTTTCTTAATGTATATTCATCTTTTTTCCTCTCCTTAGAAACACAGTTGTACTCTTGAGTAGGGTTGGATTCGAGCTTGAGCTCAACTCAGACTGGTTGAGCCTGGTTCGCTTAAGGTGATCAAACTTGAGCTCGGCTCTTAAGATGCATCAAATGATCGAAACAATACCGTTTTGATATATATTGGTCAAAAAGATGTTGTGTTTCACTTGCAAAGCTCGCGAGCCAAACTTGTGATAGGCTTGAGCTCGCCAATTTCAAATGCTAGGCTCGAGCTCTGTCTTGAGCCGGCTTGGCTCAAATCCAACCCTACTCTTGAGTTTCATGTGAAATATTTTTGAGTTGTTTGCAAATACAAGTTTACTAATGCATTTTATTTTTCTTTTTTGCAATCACGATCATATTTCTATGCTGATTAGTTTTCATAATTTAGGAAAGCTTAATTTAGTTAAGTTTGGCTATCACATTGATTTCTCATTAATTTTATTTTTCTAGTTACGCGTTTTAGTTAAATTAGGAATATTATTGACCTTCACCTACTGGTATTTTGACCAGTCTTCTATGGAAAGAATTGTTATGATACAAATTATTGATGGTTTATTGATAATTTTTATGTTTCCTTTGGGTTTCTTTTGTTGTGGATTCAACATCCTAACATCCTAGTAATGCTAAGTGGTAGCTTTTCTTTTCTTTGTTTTATTTCTCTGCTTTGTCACGTATGTTATTGGTGAAGTTGTTTTTGCTAGTTAAAAGGATGGACTTGTCTTAATTTAATTATTATGTCCATGGAAACATGGATAGGGAAGTGTATCTGTGTAACTGTGGTTAATGAAGTTCAAGGCCTTAATTCTTCATCAACCATCAAATGTTGCATTTTCTAGGTAGTTTTAGCTTTAAAATTTCACAATTTTCAGCACATTCTCTCCTTGTTTACATGTATCTTTTTCTGATATTATGTTTTGCTTGTTTTTAACCGACGCCTGCCATATATTTTCTGAGAATTCTTTTTTTGACATTATATCATGCATTATATTTATTCTGTAACTAACAGGAACAATATGGAGTATTTCCTTCTCTGAATTTGGGAACAAGCCCCCGTGTTAATAGACTACAGGTATGTTACTTGCGTGAGTCAAACATAGAAATCAATCTCTAACTGCCAAAAAAGAAAGTGACTGAACTTTTCCTTTGTTTTTGTGAGAAACACCATTTATGAAGATGAAGTGTAGTGAACTGAAGTCATGTCTACTTACTGATTGGGCAGGTTTCATTAATATGATGAAACTTGAAACTAAGTTTACATTATATTACTGTAACTGCAGGAGTTGCCAGTGATATTCCCTACGGATTTATAAACATACTGAAAGATTTTCAGAAGTTTGTAATCAGTGATTAATTATTGTCATGGAATATGTTCTAGGTGCTTGATGCATTGGTTAGTCTTTTTTGCCGCTCAAATATATCAGCAGAAATATTGTGGGATGGTGGTTGGCTGCTGCGCCAGTTACTCCCTTATAGTGAGACAGAGTTCAACAGCCGTCATCTAAAATTGCTGAAGGTAAGTTGGGAGGAAACATGAATATTTGGAATCACACGCATTCAAAGTGTCGAAATTCAGCTAGTTTTAACATATAGCACTTACACTCTTGTTGACGGTTTAGCTGAAATGAATTGCTAGCTGTAACAGAAGAATGTTTACTGAGCCCTAATTCATTGCATACTGAACTCTATGCTATTTTTTAAGATACTGCTGTTGCACTCTTACAAAATAATGTGCTCTGTGTTAAGTGATTTAAATTGGTGCCCAGTTGACTGTGATCTGCTGTATTATATTTCTCTTTTGAGGGATGCCCTTCTGAGATGAATTATAACTGGATATAACTATAAAGACCCTCTAGGCTGAGCTTGGGACTTACCAGTTTTATTGTACTTTCAGTTACAAAATGCACTTTAAAACCTTTTTCATGCAGTAACCTCATGGAAATTTGTGAACAGCTAGAAATTTCTCACAATGAACAGGATAAACGGTATATTTTTTGTATTGAAATTAAAATGAGTCCATCCATAACTGGTGGAATTTTGATGTTATCTGTTAGCTTTAGGATTATATGCCACTAGTATCAGTATTTCACTGGTTGGCCATGGATGAGAACATAGTACCATCACAGTATTTTAAAGTGGATATTTCTATTCTTGTTACTTTTCGTAGTTTGACTGTTTGTATCTGGAAATCATAGACTTTGTTATTTCTTTTTAATATTACTAAATTAGTTTGCAATATATGTCACTGACATAGTAGACATATTGTGCACAGGATTCATACAAGAATTGCACTGGTGCTCTTCTAACAGAGATTAGAGGTGCCTGGTCTGATCTAATTATGACAGTGCTTTGTAATGAGTGGAAAAAGTGCAAAAGAGGTACTTAATGAAACCTTGAATGCTGTGAATGAAATGCATGAGTTTCAAATGCTTTTCTAATGTTCTTGACAAATCAAATTTGCAGTAATTGAAGCTTCATCTCCTCAGAAAGAACCCAAATGCATACTAATACCATCACAGAAGTCTTCTTTGGAAGGTAGGATTGGGCAACTGTGTGTAAATGAATGGTCTCAATTTGTGGATCTCGAAATTTTTTTTTCTTCTGTGGTTATTTATATGGTTGGGATTTGTTAAAGCCAAACTTAATTCAGCATTCCTGTTGCACATACAGATAATATGCCTAGTGAATCATCTTTTACTGCTGGTGAAAGACTCTGTGAGTTGGTGAAGGTTTGTGTCTCATTTTTGCTTAAAAGGAAGTGCAATACATTATTTCAGATACCTTTTGACTGTAAATGCTTAGAGTTTAATATTTGTCTTATGCTGACTCCCAGCCTTCCTCTTTATACCTTTCCCCTCCCCATTATCCTATCTTCATTTGTATTCAGTAGAAAAAGTATCTTATTTCACTGTTAAAGTTGTTCTGTAAACATTATTCCTTCAATCCTATTAGCACTTGCTGTTGTTTGTATGCATGATTTTATTTGTTAATACTTCTTATCTCTTCTCTTTTAGGTGTTTGTACTTCTTCTTCAACTTCAAATTTTCTCCCTTGGTAGGACTTTGCCTGACCAACCTCCTATTTATCCTCCATCTGATGTCGCTGAAAATTCTCGTGCAAGAAATGCTGGTATAGATATTTTGGGTCCAAAGCCAGGCACTGAATTAAAAATTGGTTAGTTTTTTAACTGACTGAAGAAATATATTTATATATACACATGCATGCACATGCAACTATATTTGGGTGCTGACAATAAGCTACAGGCTGGAAGCATAACCGTAGCTTTCATTAGACTTGTGCTAATAATTGATTTACTTTTGCATTCAACATAGTTTGCCATTAAAGAGGAGAGGTATGCATTTAAATCCATGCTTGGAGGACAGCATATTTGTCTTTTCAGTTTTTACATAAATTATTAAACAAGTTTTGGCTTAATAGAATGACACTTTGAATAGTTGGGATTAAATTCGACTTGTTACATTTTTCTAGGGTATATTAATAATTTATATTAGAGGTGACTCAGGCTTGTTAGTGCATCAATCTAATGATACAATAATTACTTAATAATTTGTCTATGCAAATCCATTGATTCTATACATATACAGACATTATAACATTTTGTAGTTAACTTTTTCTTCCCAAGAGTTAGACTGCATTTCATGGTAAAAATCACACTGGTCACTTCCATATGCAGTTGATGCTGTGCCTTGTAGGATTGCATTTGAGAAGGGTAGAGAACGCCATTTTTTCTTTCTAGCAATCTCTATGGGCATGTCTGGATGGGTTGTCCTTGCAGAAGAATTACCTTTGAAGCAGCAGTTTGGGATTGTTCGTGTAGCTGCACCATTGGCTGGCTCCAATGTATGTATTTTTCTTTCCTTTTATCCATGTTAGTTCTTGTGCTATGTATGGAGCATAGAAATCTTTTAAAATTGGAAACTGAGTTCCCAATCATTCATCTTACTTAATGCAATTATTAAGATCTACAGTAATCAGAGTTAATTGTGTCATATCTAGAAGAAACTGTGTCCTTTTTATGAGAAGATGTATGTTGATCATCTATGATTGTGTACTTGTGAGAAGGCTAGCATTATGTTATGCTTGCTTGGATTGCATTGTTTAACAGTACATTCAGAGAGGTTAGTACCATGATGTTCCAAGACTGCTAATTTCCAGGGAAGTAGTTACTGAATAGGTGGAGTGACGAACATATTCAATGATTAAATGAAATTACATATATAGAGAGGGAAATTGAAATATTGAAACATTTAAATTAATGAAGTTGATGCTGATTCTGTACTGAGACATTATACAAATAAAATTTGGACCAACATGACTTTTTCGGTTGTGCTTCATAGAAAGCAGAAGATACAGAGGATACAGGGGAGCTTGTTAGTTGTGCTGTTTTACTAGCCAATATCCAGTGCAAGATTTCTACTATCTTTAATTGTTAAAATATTTAAGCCATTAAATGTTTCACCGTCCTAATGATGTATTTAAAAACTGTAGGACAAAAGTAAGTTATACTGTGGGTTCTCCTTTGCTCACTTTGTTGGTGTGTGCATTTTAACTCATAAGAATATGGTTACAATGTTTCAAATGTCTGATATTCTTTCTGGTGTCTTCTTCCTCCAGCCTAGAATTGATGAAAAGCATTCAAGATGGCTACACCTGCGAATCCGGCCATCTATTTTACCCTTTATGGATCCTGCTAAATCTGGGGGAGTAAAAACAAAAGCTTTGCTAGATGGCAGATGGACCCTAGCATTCAGGGATGAAGAATCTTGCAAATCTGCTTGTTCAATGATTCTTGATGAGTTGAATCTTCAAAGCAACGAGGTGGAGAGGAGACTAAGACCATTAATAGACCTCGAAAGAGCTTTAAATTCCTCTGATCTTTTTCAAGTGTCATGGGAGGCTTCATCTTCAGTATAAAAGCTTCAAATTCCTTGGAACTCTCTTACAGGTTTGAGTTTTCCAGCTAGTAGCTTGCTTACCGGTTGGGGTGGAATGTATTTTGTTAGTCACCCTTTTGTATATGTTTTAAGAGGCAGTTTTAGATAATAGCTGGAAATGTACATTAGCTTCATTCATTGTATACTAGCTCTTCTTGGCATGCCATGGTCGCCAATTCCATTCTTTGGCTATCTTTAACCTAGGTTTTTTTTTTTTTTTGCCCCCAATTTTATAAGTTGTGTAGCATCACTGTATATTTGAGGCAATCCCATTAGTACAACTTATTATGCATTTTTGTTTCGTCTTTCTTATTGGAATGTCAATTAGATAAGATTTGGCATTTAGGAGTGTTTTGATGGGTTGATCACCCCTAGAATGAACGAACGCATTGAACTTTTCTTTCCTGAAGGGTTAAATTGCACTTGTGATTTGATGGATTTCAATTAGAGTTTTAAGCAATTAAAAGCATAACACGGTTTCCCAACCTTTGCATTTTGCCATGGATTGATTGGCATCTTACTGACAGAACGATGAAGCCCTCGTTAATGAATTTTGTGACCCATTCAAATTTCGACGAAACAATAGATTTTGATCATTTAAGTTTGTCAAAATTATTTTCTTATTTGTATGCTAAATTTATTAAAAAAATCTGGTAAATATTTTATAAAATTGTTGAAAAGATTATAGAGAAAAAAAAAAAAAAAAATTTTCAAGCTAGACACTTTTTGCTCAAAAATTGAAAAATGTTATTAAACAATTTTTTGCACGATAGAAGTGCTAAAAAATAATTATATTTTTGAGTGTGAATTATAATTTTTAAAAATATTAAGAGAAGATTAAAAAAACTTTGAGAGTATTTTTCAAAATTTTAATATTTCTCGATAATTTAAAAAATGATAGTTATATTCTTAAAAAGCTAAACAAAATACAATAAATTGGAATTATATATTATATCAAATTAAAAATTATTGGAGTTATAATTATATTTTTTAAAAATACATAGGGTAAATTAAAATTTTTGAAACAAAATAAGAGAAGATATTTGTTTTTCCTAGTAAGTATTAAAAAAATATTCACACTCTGGTAATATTATTTGCTATTCAGTTTAACAAAAGTGTTATTATAATATTTTAAACAAGAGAAAAAAATTATAATTAATTACATCATATATTATAATATTAGGATAAAATAACATAAATACTTATTGAATATTAACACTAACAGTTAATTTTAATAGATGAAAAAAAAATAATTTTTTTTTTTCAAATTTAAAGGATAAAAATCAATCGTTTTATTAAATATTAAATGGAAATAGTCTGTTATGTAATTATATAATTATTGAAAATAATTTTAATTTCTTATTCTTTATAAATGCATTTGATATTTCATTGACATCATATTAGTTCTATCTTTCTTCTTATTGTATTCGAAACGATTTTAGAATAAAATGATAGTTCAATACACTTCATATATAAATTTATTGTGTTTTTTTTTTTTTTGGTCACTTAGTTTTTTAATCAATTAAATTTTTTGTGTTACTCAATTGTATTATGTTTATAAGATCATGTTTAAGGATTCTTTTATTTTTAAATTGTTTTTCTAAACTTTAATTTAGTTATCTAACATTTTATTTATTAATGGTGGAGTTATAGGTCATAAGCGAATATAATAAAATGTTAGCACTTATTTGCGACGTCAATGGCTCTATTCCTTCTTATATTCAGTATGCAATGCCCGCCTTACCTCTGATTCTCACACCACTCAGTTTAGGCCTAAAATAAGTCCACTAATTTAATCTTTTTAAAAGAAAGTTGTTTTTAAACCTTCGTAAAATTGATTCTTAGTCTGTGTTGACTCTTAGACCTCCTAATTATTATACTATTTGAACTATTGAATTTTTGTGAAACTTAATTAATTAACTTAACCAAAACTAATACGAAACAAAAGAAATCAACAATTACTAAAGGTTGGCTTAGAAATTGAAACACTATAACTGGAGGTTCATTTGCTTCCTAACGCAATAATTGTCTTTCAAGTACTCCTTTCACTATTCAATAGTTGATGATCAAATTCATCACTTTGTTAATAAGAGCTCTCACCTTATATTAATTTATCTCTGTCACTAATTACCTCTCATTGGAGCATCTACTAATAGCAAGAGACGCATAAAGTTCAGTAATTCATAACCATTATACAAATTATATAACTATCTCTAGTTTTGTCACCAAGTTCATGACAGTTATAATAATTCAAAATTTATAATAAACTTTTCATTTAATATTACAATTCTTAAGATCAATTGAATGGTTTCCAATCATTCAAAACATTAAGTATAATTATAGTCACTCAACAACATGAATAAAATTTTATACTTTATTATTAATAATTGAGTTTTACAAGTAAACTACATCCTTGCCCTAGTACATAAACTTTAGCTCACACTAAAAGGAAATTCAATACAAAATCTCAAGAACAACATTGTATTAATGGATAATTGAAGGAAAAAACCCTTGATGAACACTACTTTGAGTTCTTAAAGAATCTTTGATTTCCAATTGTATCTAAGTCTGAATCTTGACATGATTTGCTCTTGGATTGATGACCTCTTGTTGCTTGCTTGATTTCTCTCTAAAAAACTCTCTAAATCTTTCAAGTGCAGAGAAAAGGGGAGAAAAACAATTGAAGGCCCTTTAATTGCTTAAATAATAGGGTTAATTTTGTTGAACCCTTGATGTTTTGATGATGATAAAAATATGATTAAGTTGCTAATTAATGATAAAAATGTGCTTAAATTGCTAATTAATCTCTTGCATGAAGTAATTCATGACCAAAGAAGAGAAAAAAACTTTATTTTTGTAGGATATAAGTCTCGCATGACCGTGTGCTATTGTAACATGACCGTCCTTGAACAAAAGGGTCCTCGTGTGTCCAAAACACGGGACCATGTGCCTGACCGTGCGAGATTCTGTGAAAATCTGAACAAAATTTTTACGACCAACACGGGCGTGCGTTCATGATGCACGATCATGTGCATGCACAACACGGTTAACGCATTATCAATCCAACCGTGTAACGCGACCGTGTGGAGTTAAAGATCTCAAAAGTCAAAGACACGACTGTGCGCATTTGAAGCACGACCGTGTGCGCAATTCCTGAAGAGCATAGGATATCAAGTCGTGCAAATGAAGCTGTGCAACGAGTCAAAGCAAGGCAGTCACTGCACGACTGTGCACATGGTAGACGCACGACCGTGCGTGATGACAAGTGAAGAGCACTACCAAGAAGTCGTGCAACGATTAGTCGTGCAAGAGCATAAAGGCACATATTCAACACACGACCTGCAGATATGGCACACGACCGTGCGCTAGCATAAAATCACTCGTGTGCTGCCAGTATGTTCATCGTGCAGCCAAGTCGTGTGAGCTTCTAGAATTTTTGGGTAAAACCATGAAGGATCGAAGCACGATCGTGCATCAAGAGAACACGACCATGAAGGGTTGAAGCATGCCCGTGCGTCAAGGACACACGACCGTGCACCATTGGCGCTAAGCTTTACTTTATTTTTGATAATCTTATTATAATTTCTTATATTATTGATTTACTTAAGTTCCTCAAGACATTAGTTAATGTCTTAATTAATTATTTTGTATTCGTGTTGTATGGTCATGCACCATAAGATTGCACAACTATGTTCTCCTTAAGTTCTATAACTCATGTGGAACTAAAATGTACACACGACCATAGCTTAACATGTTATGGTTGTGTCTTTAACAACACAACACCATACTTTGCTAGTCATATACACATAACATGCTCGAATGTCACATTGTAAAATATAACCATACAATTATGCACCTTTTTGAATGCATGATCATCTGTTACATATTGCCATTGCAAATTTTAGCCAAATAACCATGGATTTGAGGGAAATAATCCTTTAAACCTTTTAACTCAAAGCCATAACATCACAACTTCGATATCATTCATATATATATATAAAAGATCCATCAATTATCATTAAAATCCTCATCAAATGAATCAAAACTCATTTTCATCAATTAAACACACATAAACAACTTAAACATGTTTCTAAAATTCACAACATTGTAGATCATCAATCATCATTAAAATCATGCAAAAACAGAGTCAATTGCATACCTGAAAGTAACACTTTTGAATTATACACAAATTAACATAAATGATAAGTAATGAACTTAGATCTAAGGAATTCAAGGTTAATTAATCCATAATCCTCATCATGCTCTTTACTGTTAACATTAATTCATTCAATCAAACATTAATCATGACTAGGTCATGCTTAAACAAAAATCGATATGAATCAAGCATCATAAAAGCAAAAGCAAATAAGAAAAAACTATGAGATGCTTACTTGAAAAAGCTTAGAAATACACACACTCTTTCTAAATTTTTCTCTAAATATAGATCATGCCTCAACTTGCTTCTCTTCTCCCTCTACTCTCTGGTGAATGCTCTTTAAGAAACTTAAGAAATTTGAGAATGAAAATTATGTAAAATCAAATTAAAATATCAAAACATGATCACACATGTACATGAATCCTAGAATGCATTGTTGTATGTGAAAAAGTTAAAATTTATGTGCCTTTCTATATTGTACACATCATAGCCTCTAGAGGTGACATGTGTACAGGCTACATAAAGACCCCAAATGACCATTCTACCCCTAAACTCACTTACCTCAAATTCTAAATATAAAATCTCACTTCTATCATCAATTTCTACTGTAAATTATCATTCTAACCTTAGGCTATTATAGTTCATGTATAATTTATGTTTCATTTTCTATTTCTAAAATAATTCCTATGGTTTAAATCTTTGTAAATATTTTAATTCTATGTTATGAATAAAGTCCAAGTATATTTAGTATGTTTAAATATTGTACAAATTTTATAAAAATTTTATAATTTAATATTTCGCATATGTATGAATTTAGTTAAAGTAATGTTTATGATATATATATATATAGAGAGAGAGAGAGAGAGAGAAAGAAAGAGTGAGTGAGAGATAATATTACAATTGTTGGTATCAAAGCATGATTTTTAGGAAAATTATTTTAAAAATTGATTTTTAAAGTGTTTCAAAAGGTAATTTGCTTCGAAAATTACATTATTTTTGAAAATTTGCATTTAGTTATAAGTTTGAAGATCTTGACATCTAGCTTTCAACATGCCTATTCAGTGTAAGTATCTTAGTTTCCTTGAATTTGAGTATGTTTTAATTAAATCTTATTAATAAAATTTTAGATATAAGAAGAGATAGGTTGTTCTAGCCTAGATGAGAGATGACAGAGAGTAATGCTTTTATGAAACTAGATAGTGGGAAAAGAGGTTTCCAGACTACTTGAGTGAGTTTAAGTGTTGAAGATGTGAAAGAAATGATCTGAGAGGCTCTAAGAGATAGAGATATAAAGGATTAGGATTTGATAATAGATAGATAATTGAGGCCTAGTTTTAAGCATGATGGTTGTTTAGAATAGAGGAGGAAGACATTGTATCTAATTTATAGTCTATTTAAGGTTTACCAACCATATAAATTCAATGGTTTGAAAGATCATACAATGGTTGGAGAATGGATAGATTTAGTTAAGAGTTTGATGAGATTATTTTAGATGTTTAACAAAGAAAAATTACAATATGTTATGTATTTATTAGAAAAGATTATAGGGTTTAATGAAACCTAGCCAGGATATTAGTGAATGTGCCTAGACTAAATTAGAGTGAGTTCTATAAGATGCTTGATAAGGAGTTCAAAACTATAGATTTGGTTGATGTGCATTCTTAGGAGTTTATCAAGTTGACTACGGGAACTACATTTCTCAAAGAGTATGCCACTTAATTCAATGCTTTAGTAAGGTTTGTATCTTGGTTAGCTAGTTTTGAGGAGGGTTGAGTGCACAAGTTTATGTATAAACTACATTTAATGTTTGCTAGAGATGTTATAATCGGAGCTTATAGACCATAGAGGTATAGTTAGGCCTTGGGGAGAGTTTTAAGGTCAAATGTATGTTTTAAAAGGATAAACATGTTTTCAAAGGTCAATGATAGTCGAGATAATGGAAGAGGCTAGTACAAAGAAATAAAGATTTTAATAAGAATAAATGGTTAAAGTTGAGCTACTTACCTATAGAAAACTTTAAAAGCAACATTCGAGAGACTGCTTAGTAAGACAATATATGTTTCAAGTGTTATTAGCTAGGCCATAGAGTTTTAAAATGTTCTTTTCAAGATATTACTAATGTTTTAGGGGGAGATGGTGGAGCTTGAGTTACTATGGTGAGGTAAGAGTTGGTAGATACTAATCTTTTGACAGTGATTGGTCAGTCACTCATTCATGACACTTTTTTATTTGTCTTAGTTAATAATGGTGTTACTCATTGTTTTATTTGTACAGGTATTGTGGATGGATTAGGATTGAATCTTGTTATTATCGACTGTAAGATTTGTATTGAGCTACTAGATAGTAATTTAGTGTTGAGTGATCATTTGTTGAGAGAGTAGATTATAGTGATTCAGCATGGATCCTTATTGGTGGATTTGACAATTATGCAGATGCTTGATTTTGATATTATATTAGACATGGATGTATGGAATTGAAATTAATTGTAAAAAAAAAAAAAAGAAAGTCTATTTTTAATTGAGTGATGGTGATGAGTTTGTGTTCGGTAAGTGTAAGATCTAGAGTGTGTTGATTTTGTGTGTAAAGGCAAAAAAAAAAAAAAAAAAAATGTTGAGTAAGGAGTGTGTTGGTTATTTGGCTATTACTATGAGTGAAAGTAGATTTGGTCTAAGGATCAAAGATGTAGTAGTGATTAAAGAGTATGCAAATGTCTTTCTTGTAAATCTTTTTGGTTTGGCTCTAAAGGAAGAAATTGACTTTAATATTAAGTTAGTACCAAGTATAAGTTTGATTTCTAAGACACTATATAGGATAGCTCCAATAGAGTTATCGAAGTTAAAAAATAGTGTAGAAGTTTTTGGATAAAAAATTTATTAGGCTATATTATTCTCTATGAGGTGCTTCTATACTGTTCATGAAAAATAAAGATAACTCTTTGAGGATGTGTATTAATTATCCAAAGTTGAATGAGGTGATAATTAAGAGTAAACATTCATTTTTTAGGATTAATAATTTATTTAATCAATTGAAAAGGGCTATTATGTTCTCTAAGATTAATCTTAGGTCTAGGTATCAATAGGTTAGAATAATAGATAAGGATAAGTTTAAAAATACTTTTAGAATGAGATATAGCTATTGTGAGTTTGTGGTGATGCTATTTGGGTTAACTAATGCTTAAATGGTATTTATGGATTTGATGAATATGATACTTTAAAAATATATCAATAAATTTAAGGTGGTTAATTTAATATACTCGAGAAGTAGATAAGAGCATGAGGAGCCCTTAAGGATAGTGTTATAGAGGTTGAAAGAGAGATAGTCGTATGCTAAATTCTCTAAGTATAAATTTTGGTTGAATAGTATGACATTTTTGGGTCATATGGTATTAGTCAAGAGGATTTTAATGGATTCAGGTATGGTTAAGGTTGCGTTGAGTGAGCAAAGACTAAGAACAACTAAGTAAGTGAAGAGTTTTCTTAGGTTCACTAAATACTACAAGAGGTTTATTGAAGGATTCTTGAGTTTAGCTAGACTTTTGACTACTCTAACTAAGAGAGAGGCTCCCTTTGTCTGGTTTGAGAAGTGTAAGGTGAGATTTCAAAAGTTAAAACAAAGATTGACAAGTGCTCTAGTTTTGGTTTTACCTAATATGAGAGTCAAGTATGATATTTATATAGATACGTCTCATCAAGGTATTAAGGCTATATTGATGTAGAGTGGTAAGATAATTGCTTATGCTTTAAGATAGTTAAAAGATTGTGAGTTGAGATGTTTGGCCCATGATTTAAAGTTTACTATTATAGTGTTTGCTTTAAAGATTTAAAGGTATTGCTTGTATGAGGTGAGATATAATATATACTTTGATCATAAGAGTTGGAGGTATTTTTTCTCCCAGAAGGAACTTAATATGAGACAACTTAAATGGTTAGAATTGATTAAGGATTATGACTATAAAATTAAATATTATCTAAGTAAGACTAATATAGTTGCAATTGCTTTGAGTAGAAAAATTATTTTATCTAAAGTATTTATGTAGAGAAAGTTGAAGTATAAGATTTACATAGAATAGATTGAGATTATAGTTATAGGGTTTTTTAGGTTGTAGATTGAGTCTACTTTGAGGGATGATATACAGGTTTGATAGTTCTTTGATTCTTGGTCTTCGGATATGGTTCAAAGGATCAAAGTTCACCCCCAATGGTTAATTTTGATAATAATAGTTTGAGGTAGAGGATCTTGGTAGAAGTTCACAGTTTAGTGTATACATTTTATCTAGTAAGTGTTAAAATGTATCAAGAGCTTAAGAAAGGGTTTTGATGGTCTCGTATGAAAAAAGATATAACAGATTATGTAGCTAAGTAATCGACTTGTCAAAAGGTCAAGGTAGACCATTAAGGATATTTTGGTTTGTTGTAGCCACCGAGTATTCTTGAGTGATAACAAAAAACTATTGTTATGGATTTCTTTATAGGTTTTTTTAAGGTTTAGTATGGTTAAAATGGTTTATGGGTTATTATGGATCATTTAATTAAATCTACTCACTACTTGCTAAGTTGGGCTAATTGTATACTAGAGAGATTGTATTCCTAGGGTTTTTTTTTAGACAAAGATTCAAGATTTATGTCTATTTTTTAAGGAAGCCTTTGGAGATCTTTGTGTACTAGATTAGCTTTTAGTATAAAATATCATCCACAAATAGATGAAAAGATGAAAAGGACTGATTAGATTATGGAAGATATATTGAGGGTATGTTGTATGGATCACAGATGAAGTTGGATAGAGTTGTTGCCTTTGATAAAGTTTAAATATAATGACAATTATCAATCAACTATTTAAATTGCTCTATATGAGGCTTTGTATAGTAAGAGGTATATGTGTCCTTTCCATTGGGATAAGATAAGTAAGAGAGATTCTTTGGATACAGTGTTGACTTAGAGAATGATTGATTAAATTCAATGATTAGATAACGCATGAGATATGCCTAAGATTAATAGAAAAGTTATGTTGATAAGAGGTAGAGAGATCTAGTGTTTTAGATAGGTGATAAGGTTTCTAAAAATTTGTTTCATATAAGAGGGTAGTCAGATTCAGTAGGAAAGGTAAACTTGTTCCTTAGTATATTAGGCTATATGAGATTTTGAAGATAGTTGGTAGTATAGTGTACATATTAGCTTTGCTTGCTAGTATAAATTGTATTTGTAATGTTTTCCATGTTTTTTGTTGAAAATTTATGTTGGGGATTCTTTATATGTACTTAAGGTTTAGGATACTGAGTTGACAAATGATCTAAGTTATTAGGAGCAGTTAGTTCAGATTTTGGATTGTTAGATTTAGATCTTGAGGGATAAAAAGATTTAGTTGGTTAAGGTTTTGTGGAAGAATTAAAGATATGAGGAGGCTACTTGAAAGGTTGAGTTTGAGTTTAGCTAGAGGTTTTCAAAATTGTTCAAGTAATTTTAAAGACACAATTTTTGAAAAAAGGGAGAGTTGTAAAAGCCCGAGTTTGATTTAAGGGTAAAATAGGTAAGATTAAGTACAAATTGAGGTTTTTAGGGTTCGTTTAAATAGTCTTTAGGGGTATTTTGGTCTTTAAAGGCTTTATTTAGGTTATACACGTGTCAATTTGTGAGGTTGCCACATGTATAACATGGAAAGGAACAAAATTTTTGAATTCTTACCATGCATGATTATAAATCAATGGTGCATAGTTATACATGTTTTCATTTTTTTGTGCCCTGCATAAAATAGCTCTTATGTGTAAATTTCATTTTAATTCAATTTGGCTTTTAAAAGATCTAAGAAAAGGAGATCTAAAGAGCTAAAGGAGAGTATGTGTGAGTAGATTAAACATTGAATGCCAAAGTTTAGACCAGAGGGAAAACTTGTTAATCAGCCATAAGGTAAGTTATTTCTTCAGCTTTGATTTAATTTTTTGCCCTTTTTATATGTGGATATGTGATTTGAAATGTGTGCAAAGTTGAAATGATGTTAAATGAGAAAGATTACTATGGTGTATTGCAAAATTAAACAAGAAACACATAAATTTAGCATGAAACCTATTAAATCTAGGTTGTTTTATGTTAAAGTTGAATATTATTTATGTTTTGCTAGAAGTTGAGACTTAAGGTACGTTTTTTACCTTTTTTTTAAATTGCTTTGATGTTTTTAATGGTGATTTAATGGCAATGAGATCAATAGAAGCACACTTAGAACGTGTATAAAGAAAATGAGCATGTCGATGATGAATTATCGTTGTATGGATTTGGATTTGATTAATGCTTATGTTAATATGTTTAATTTAGTATTTTTACTTGTGTTTTTGGTGATATAATGTTTTTATATGGATATATTAAGTTGTGTTGTTGATTTGGAGTTGAATTGGTGATAGTCTGTGATTGTTTAGCTATGATTTGTCATGACAAAGCATGATGCATAAACATGCATATGAGAAATGCATGGTTATGGACTTATATTTGTAGCGTCATGATCGTGCATGCCATGCATGCATAATCATATGAAGCGTTGAAGGAGTCCATATGGAGGCACTACCATGAGTTAGTGAGTCAGAGTTGTGAATGAGTCAATTCCATGCATTATAGAATTTAAGGGGGCCACGAACACACAACTTGACAGTGGGCAACTGTGCATGTCATGCATAAATGAAAAATTAGATGTTTAATTAAGTATTAAGTATGCAGATAATTAATTAAGTAAAATTAATAAAATATAATGCATTTTTTCATGTATTTCATGACACGACATGCCAAAAGAAACATTTACAAAAATAAGAAAAAATGTTTTATATGTTTTACGATTTTCATATTAGATATGCATATTTTATAAAAATTAATGCAAAATTAATGTTTACACACCCATTAGAGAAAGAAACTAGTGCCCGTTAGAGAAGACATAGCCATTAGTTAATCTCGTTAGAGAGATTGCTTGTCATGCATTCATTTAAACTCACATGGCCAAAGTGTTAAATCATTGTGTTCATTAGTCTAGTCAGTATATGATTTTTATGAAAGAAAAGAATTATGATAATTTTTATAATGAGATTTATTGATCGATTATATAATAAGCTTTGTGATGAGATTTACCAATCGATTATAATATGTTTTATGATGAGATTTTTAAACCGACTATGAGAGTTCTGAAAAGGATTTTAAGTATGTAGCCTTTTGGTTAAGTCATGGTGTTCAACATGTTGTATATCATGTTTTTTTTTTGTTAACCTGGGAACTTTTACCCATACTAGTCAACCCTAACTGATCGGATAGGATAAACTCGGGGGCTTGTGATCACCGAGACCCACAACCATAGATTAGGTAAGTCAGGGGTTATTAACTTCATTGTGGCTTGAACCCTGGCCACCTAAGTGACCCCTGCCCTTACCACTAGGCTAAGCTCCTGGGGTCTGTTGTATATCATGTTGTATATGAAATAACATGATTAAAGAGAAAAGATTGTGATGAAGTTAAGATATATGAATAAAATATGAAAATACGAGAATAAATATGATTAAGAAAGAACAAGACATGACTAAGGAAACAAGACAAGAATGAAGATTTATTAAGCAAGAAGAATCAGACTTTAAGATATAAATTCAAAGTTAAGGCCATGTATGTTAAGTTAAAGAGATTGCTTACTTAGTGACTTATCACTATTCTAAATCCCTTTCCTTATAGGTTATGTTCTCGCATTTGCTGAGTAATCGTATTGCTAAGGCTATTTATATGAGGATATTGTCGGTGCTTCATGTATATATGTACAATTTATGTTTTAGTTTCTATTTTAAAACAATTCATATGTTTTACATCTTTGTAGATATTTTAGTTCCGTATTATGAATAAAGTCAAGGTATATTCAGTAATGTTTAAATTTGATGGAAAATTTAATAAAGAGATATTCTAGATGTATTTCAACAATTCACATGTTTTATGATTATCATTTAATATTTTGCATATGTATGAATGAAATCAAAGTAATATTTGTGGTGAATATATATACATATATATATATATATAATATATATATATATATATATATATATATATATATATATATATATATATATATATATTGTTAGGGCATTGCTTCCATGCAAGTTCTTTCTCAAAGCTATAGTTTATTAATGAGCTTGAGGATCACTGAGGAGGATCAAAACTTTTCCTGAATGAGACGACTTTATTTGATTTATAGTAAATGAGTCCCCATAAGTGTCAATATACTCAATCTAAGGGCTTTATGGCATGGATGAGTGAAATTTAGATCAATCGAAAACACAGGGGTTTTATGACGTGTATTTCCAAAATGTTTATTTCTAGTAAAAATGTTTGTAAGGGCATAAGGCCTGCAAATATATCATCCTCCTTGGGTTGAGAGGATTTGCCCTCAAATCGTAATTGTCTTTCAAATAAGGGCTAAAATCTCCTTTGAAAGTAGTTGACATACTTCTATGATAAATAAGAAGTTCTATCTTATAAGCATTACCATTCACCTTTTTAAGAATTTTAAAAAGATCATTAACCTTAGGTGCCAACTTATTCTTCCTGTTATTAGGAAAAATCTTCTTCCTCAAATGCACCGATACCAAGTCTCTTAGATGAAACAACTTTAACTTCTTGTTCTTATTAGCTTTACTCATTAAACTTTTCAATCTTCAACCTCATGACCTAATGTAATTTCTTTATTTAATTAATTTTCTCATTGGCGTCAACCTTAGATTTGAAATCAAGCGGTAGTGAAGTAAGATCAATATGAGTTAAAAGGTTTAAACCATACATAACTTCAAATAGTAAGGAGCTTGTAAGGGTGCTAGGAATCGTATTATGACTAAATTCAACATATGCTAACTTTAAATTCCAACCAACCTAACTTTAATCTTATATTGGTCTACTTGGATTCCTCTCTGACATTGCATATTTAAAAAATATCACACTCTTTATGAAGAACTCATACTTTTCTATATTAGGAAACAATTTCTTTTTCTCTCAACACTTCAATTACTTGCCTAAGATGGTCTGCCAGTTCATCCTTACACTTATTATAAACAAGTATGTCATAAAAAATATAGCACAACAAATTTTCAAATAAGAGGTTTAAGTACTTCATTCATCAACCTCATAAAGGTACTTAGAGCAATGAGTAGCCTAAAGGACATGACTAGCCACTTATATAATCCTCCATTGGTTTTGAAGGATATTATCAACTTATCACCCTCTTTCATGCATATTTAGTGGTATCCACTTCTTAAATTAATTTTAGAAAAAAACAATAGCACTATGAAGCTCGGATAACATGTCATCTAACTTAGGTATAAAATACTTATACTTAATAATGATCTAGGTAATAACTTTACTATCAATAAGTCGGTATTGAACATGGGCTCATACTTTTTATAACAAAACCCATGACAATCAACTCTTTCATTTGTTGTTACAATTCCTTGGATTCTTGAGGGTTACATCTATAAACGGGTTTGTTGGGTAATAGTACATTAGGCATCAACTCAGTTTGGTGTTTAATTCCTTTAAAAGCTAGTAAAACATGAGGTTTTCCATTTATGAAGACATTATTGAACTTTTTCAATAAGGGTAAAAAGTAAAAGTATGTTATGGTTTCATGGATGCTATTTTTTTTAGCAACCAATAAGGCAATAATAAACTTATATTTGTGGATGATCTTTTCAAGTTGATTGGTACTAAGGAAGAGTCTTTTGTGGGATGTGTTTCGCTTGGTTGGTGTTTGAGATACTGTTTGGCTAGGTGATAAGAGTATAAAGGTTATGATCTTTTGTTGAACTTAAAATTTTATGTGTTTAACCTTATTTTATGCACTTCTCTATTAAATTGTTGTGACCTCCCAAGTAACATATTACAAGCTCTATTTGAATAACATCACAAAATACCTTATCGAAGTACTTATTGCTATTAGAAGAGGGGATTACAACTTGTTTTCTAACTTGTAAGGCGTACCATTATAGTCTATAGGGTTTAGCATAATCAAGGGTTGGTAGGCTTAATTTTTCCGTAAGGATAGTAGAAACCACATTGGTATACCTTCCACTATCAATTATCATCAAACAAAATTTCTCTTTAATGTTTCATTTAGTTTGAAACACGCTTTCTCTTTAGTTATCTTGCATATTGATTTGGGCATGCAACAACCTCTTAAAAACAAGTAGTTCTCCTTGATCAAGTTTAGTTGTCATTTTCTCTTCACTTTTAACTTTAATTTGCTATTCACTCCATTTTCTATAGCCTCAATCTTATTCAAGGTTATATGTCTATTGTTTGGACAATTGGCTTACAAATGTCTATAATCTTGATATTTAAAACACTTGTTGTTCCTAAGGGTATTCCTACTAGTATCTTCACACATTTCAGTTTCTCCTTACTAGACTTAATAATTTTTTATTTACCAAGGTCTTTAGAAAAGGCATAAGGCTTGGTGTAAGAAGGTTAACCCTTTTGGTAGTTACTTTTCTTGAATAACTTCTAAAAAGGGATGACTTTCAAGGCCATAACTTACTTCTCCACTTTAAAGGCTAAGTTACGAATATCATGAAAGGAGTGGTATGATTACAACTCTACTTTGTGAGTTATCTCCTTATTTAATCCTCTCATAAGTCTAGCTATAGTATGCCCCTTACTTTTGGAATGTCACTTCTTATTTTCAAATTTTTTAATGTAATTCTTAACCTTTTTGTCTCTTTATTTCAAATTATAAAGTTTGAAATAAAGGTCTAACTTGTGATTTTTGTGTAGGAACCTCTTTTTCATCATCCTTTTTAACTTCTTCTATGATCTCACTCTTATCTTTTCTTTTTTCTCTTTTCATTTTCATATTCTCCCATCATAAGGAGGTATAATTTTTAGAATGGCAACTCTATATCTCTTCTGATTAACATATCCCTTATACTCAAATATCCACTCTATGTCATAAAGCCAAGCCACAAAAATGTCAAAATTCAATAACATCCAATTGAAACCTTAGTTAATTTATGCAATAAGAAATACAAAAAATAGATATATCTTGACTTAGTAAGTGTTAAAATTCAAGAACTCAAAACAACTTAGTCGGAACTTATCAATAAGCTTAATAAGTTATAGAAACAAGAACTTTAATAAAAAATACAAAGAACATAATTATAACAGTTGTACAGTTATAATTGATGTAATTAGCAAAGAAGAACTCATAAGATATCATGTATGATAAGCATTACATGACATGACATACCAAACCAATGTTTTTAGAAAAGGATCAAGTGATCCATATGCATAAATTTTCAATATTAAGCTTGATATATGGGATAGTCATTAAGGGTGAATACGATGGGTAATCTATAAGACTTTAGCTTACTAACTACGACTGTTATGGTTAGATTTAACTTACTGGTCTAAAAACTGGTATGGTATGATATTTTCAACTTACTATCATATCACTAGTCTAGTTCAGCTCACACACCCAAGGTACTGAATTCATGTATTCATTAGTCTGATCAATACAACAAGTATGTTAAAATATAAAAAGATTTTTAAATTCAGTATTTCAATATTTTTGGATCTTTTTATCCTAACAGTATTTTCAGTAAATTTTTTTAGTAAGCATTTACTAATTACGATTAGTAAATGCTTTTAGTAAACATTTACACTAATTACAGTTGGTATGGTTAGATTTAAACTTACTGGTCTAAAAATTGGTATGGTATGATATTTTCAACTTATTGTCATATTACTAGTCTGGTTCAACTCACATGGCTAAGGTACTGAATCTTTGTATTCATTATTCTAATTAATCAAATAGGTATGTTCAGATACAAAGAGATTTTTAAATTTAGTAATTAAATATTTTTGGAACAACATTTTTAGTAAAGTTTTTAGTAAACAAGCCTATAGGCAAATACATGTTTTCAACATACTGTATATCATAACATCTATAGCATGACATCAATCATAACACAGATAGCAGGATAAAAAAACAAACTAAGCAAAGAATAAAAAACCAATAATAGAGCAAGCATATAAAAAAAATAAGTCAAAAAAAGAACATAAGACGAATAATCCTACCTGATATATGTCATAGGTAAAAACATAAAAGAATTTAGCTAAGACCTAAGTGAGCTTAAGATAAAAAATGTCATTAGGAGACCTTGATGTGTTAATCACATCAATTTAGACTCCTTTTTATATCGTGTTGTTTATGTATACCTATATACGTACTTATAACATGACATGAAGCAAAATTCAAGTAGTAAGATAAACTAGAGAAATGAGATAACTTAGAAGACCGAGTTAAAAACTTAGTCAAGTTCTTTAGATAAGTAATCAAGCTAGCAATAGGCTAAATGAAGTCCATTAGGATGTGTTTAAGCCAAGGAATTTACAAAAAAAGAGCTTAGAGCCTTTTGATCAATCACAGAGCTAGATTAGAGTAGGGCTTACCCAAAGGTAGAGATAAGAGATACTTACTTAGTGACTTGTCACCATCCCCTTTAGTTTCTTTTTTTGCAAGTCAGTGCTTCAAAGGAGCTGAGCTGGAGCACGACATGGTCGAAGAGTGTATTACAACTTGAGTAGGTCTTTACTAGGGCCTTAAGTTTTGTGTATATTTATATGTATATATTTAGTTTTTAATCGATAATATATTGGCTCGCATGCTTTGTATTGCTTATGCATGTGATATATAGTATTATATATGTTTCAAATATTATTAAATAATATTTATTGTATGCGTTTTCTTTCAAAATACTAAACATTAGGTTTTGGCATTATTTCACTATTTTATTCAAAGCTTCTATATACATGTTTTCAATTAAGAGAGTTAGAGTGGCGATTCTTGCTATACGTTGCTATTGTGGGAAAACTTTTTTTATGGAAAATAGTAATAAATAGCAATGGGTCATTACATAAATCATGGGAATGCTGTATGGATTATGCATATTGTGTATAAATCACAACAGCTACCAAATAGATATATACAGGTCGTGACTCTATATTTATGGGTATACAAGTGATGGTCATGGGCTCACATTTTTCATGGGCAGACCTATGACTAGCTTTCTATATAAGCAAACACGATACATTTTTTCATAGATTACTTAAAAATTTAAGACCACTCAGAAATTTAAAATCACACCCATGACTTAAATATTCACACTAATACATATTTTTCTACTAGCATAAATATTATGTGTTTCAACCTTCATCTTGCTTCATGTGGACTTGTTTAAGTGTTATCTGTCTTGTTACATATAGTTGCTTTATTTGCTACTAATTCGCTATCTCACGCTCTAAGCTTGGCTCCCCAACTCAACTTGTAAGAAAAGGAAACTATAGGAGATAAGTAACAAGTCACTTAGTAAACATCTCCTATCTTTTGGATAGACTTTAAACTGATCTAATGCAACTGGCTAATTGCTAAGCTGATAAACTTAACTAAGTTTTCTGATAGCCTAATAGATTCTTCTAATCTAGCTCTAAGCTTCTCTTTATTTTGGCTTCTTATATTTCCTACAAGCCTAGTCGAATAGACTCTGCTTAGCTTATAACTAGTCTCATGTAGGACCCGCTGCCACGAGTACCCCCTGCTGCTGAATAATACTGGGGAACTTTTATTAATAATCTGAAAACTCAGGTATCCGCGACGGGAATCCTACGAAAATAAAATAAAACAAAAACTGTTTCTACTATACATTCAGAATACACATGTGGAAGCTGAACTAAAATACATAAACTGAAATATACATTGTCTTTCTGTACAATGGGCCCAATGGCCTTCATCACATATATACATATCGTTTCCGTACATCTGAATACATAAAACATTTACAACGTGATCACACAGGTCCAAAATATATATACATACTGAGATCGTGGTGTGGGCCTTCTTCTGCAAGCCTCGAACCACCCGCTCCTCAAAAACAGTACGAACACCTGAGAAGGATAGAAGAAGGAGGGGGATGAGTGATAAAGATCACCCAGTAAGCGCTCCTTACTTCCTTTAACCCAAACAAGCACAAACAATCACAAACATACCTGGCCTTGGCCCTATTTATACATCTATGCGCTTACTGGAATCTGAAACTGCTTTACTGATTATCATTCTTATTCATGTCATGATGTGTATGTCATGTCATACTAACTAAAATTACTATAGATGCATGCATCTGAATCTATATTTGAATGTACCCGAAGGTACCTGCTGTACTGATCAGACTTGGTGAACACAGGGATTCGGTATCCTGACCATGTGCGCTGAACAATCTAGCTACTGGCTAGAAAGCTAAATAATAACTGTTGGACGATCTGACTGGTGTCAGAAGGCTGAAACTGTAATGCTATTGAACATTTTGACTGGTGTAAGAAAGCTGAATCCCACAGATACCCCCTCGTATTCACCCTATACTCTTACCCGTACATCGGATTCTGAATACTGAATACTACTGGATTCAATTCCTTGATCCTTTTTGAAGCTACATGTCATGCTATAATATGCATATGGAGCTTTATTAACTGAATTCATGCTCATCTGATGCTTATCTGAAGCATTTTAATCATTAAACAGGTTTCCTATACTTTATTTCTCATTTCAAGTCTTTTTCTGAAAAATTGCAAGTGCATGGGCGTGTGGGACAAAGTACACGGGCGTGCATGCCTCACACACGGGCGTGCATGACTAGGGCACATGGGCGTGTGCCTGGATGCACGGGATCGTACGTCGGTCGTGCGTCCAACCGTGCAAGCTACTAGAATTTTCACTGAAACTTTGCACACGGGCGTGTGTGTGTATTTTATGCTCGTGCACACAGTGTGCACATGGGCATGTGTTCTGGAAAACAAAGGCACACGGTCGTGCCATGCAGGAACATGGCCGTGCGTCTTGTTCTTCAACAAGAACACCGCTTGGAAAATGCATAAATCCTCGTCCAATACACAATCAATTTCAAATCAGCTTTCAATACACATTCCCAACACTCAACTAAGCATATAAATGAATTCAGTTTCCACATGCATCAACTATCAAGCATTTCACCATGGAAGCATCATCTTTCTCTCACTAAAGCATGATCAACCAACATGCATGGATCAAGGATGGCCAAAATCAACATTTCATGCAACAACCATCATCATATAACATGTATAAAGTTCATCCAAGCATCACAACTCATCAAACCTGCTGGGAAAAATGCGAGAGGAAGTAAACGAACACTTACCTCATGCCACTGCCTCAGAAAGCTATCTTTCAAACTAATCTCTATGCTCTCTAGCTTGATCGGGAGCAACTGCTGGCTGAATTTCCTCTATAAGATTGAGAGGAACTGAAATGAAGAGAGAAACTTTGGCTGAAATGAAAATGGGCGAGAAAAGAAAAACTAAAGCTCTCGGCTCTCACTTATATATTATGCCATGCACGGGCGTGCATCAAAGGTGCACGGGCGTGCATCAAAGGTGCACGGGCGTGCATCAAAGGTGCACGGGCGTGCACAAGGGAAAATGGACTTAATCTATTTCCCGCTCACTCGCCTGATCGAATCCTTCCGAAAAGATGCACACAAAAGCCATACGGGCTCCGAAAACTTACTAACTCACCCCTGAACTCATCTAGACTCCCAATCTATTCATGGATTCCATTTTTAACCCCAAAACTCTTCCCCTAAGGGCTTTCTAACCTAGGATGCTACATCTCACGACTAAACTGTCAAACTTAACTCAGTCCATAACTAGTTAAGTAAGCTTCCTCTTCTATTCTAACTCATCTTGTTATTTCTATTCTACTTCACGTCGCGTCATAAGTACATATATAAGTATACATGTATGACTTAGCATGAAAAGGGGTTTAGTTAGAAATAGCTCACTTAGTTCTCTTATCTTTAGGATATTTATTATCCTATTTTCTTATCTAATTTCTGAGACCTAGAGTACTCTCGAGTTTTCTAAAGATCTTAACTGAATTTTTTTAAGTTTTTACTTACGACATATATCGTGTAACTAGTTTCTGTTATTCTCTGCTTATCAATCATGATTTACTTCTCTCTTATCTTAATAATTAGCAAATGCAGTTAGAATAAGTAATGTCTAAAATATGAGCATGTACAAAATGCCTTACACATAACAGAACGAATAGGTTTATAGAATAAGTCATGACCGAATGGTAAATAAGAAATAAAACAAGTATGAATCAGAACGCATCCATAACATATGCTTAAATTCGAACTCGAGTGAAATCGATCTGAATTTGTAAAAAAAAAATAAACCAATATATGAGTTCATATATTAATTTGCCTTGAAAGATCAAAATATTCAAGATTTGTATCTTAGAGTATATGATTTAAGTTTTAAAATGATTTTCAAAAGATTTTGCATGTTTTGAAAGTTTTTATGTAATTTAAGATCGTACACTATATAGTCATAACCATACATCATATTCGACTAACCAAATAGTGACATGTGTTAGCCAAATCTTTGTAATAATGTCATAGTTATAGCTCGTATAGTGTCTATGTACAACTGTGTATATCTATATTGCTGTTTTAAAGTTAGGATTTCATGATCATGACTTTACATGTCATGCCTGTGACTATTTAGGATTTCACAATCATGATTGTGTTACAATTGTGACTTTTAGCACATTTTTAAAAAAAAAATTATGATCATACATATAACAATGTTTGCCTATACATATGATAATATAAATAAAAATTCAAATTTCTTCAATCAATTTTGTAAGAACCTTGACTTGAAAATTTCCAATTTCTTTCCATGACAATCTAAGATTTTCACTTGTTTCTCAATCAAAAATCTTGATTTTTATTTCAAACAAATACATTTCACTCATTTAATCAATTTTAAACCCTAGTTCTTTAAAAGTTTCCTCATTTCATCCAAAATCAATTCCTTATTTCACTTTTTTAAGCCTAATCCAAGAGAAAGTCCTACCAAGGATCAAGTCAACTATAGTGAGGACTAAATCAGTTGCATTTAACATCATTGTGCATGACAATAACCATAGGAAGGCACTAGATGCTTTTTTACATTAGTCAATCTTTGCATATTAGAATTTTAACTACTATTGGTTTGGATGAGGTAGTAAGCCGATTAATTAAGAATGTAAAGTAGTATAAATTGTTTATAATGCAATATGAGGTGTATAAGAATTCAGTTAAAGAGTTTTATAGTTCACTTAAAATTGAGAAAAATGCTAGTGGAAATATCAAAGCCTTTGTAATGCATTTTAGGCTTCAAGGAATTGAATTTTTCATTACACTTAAAAAACTTACTAAATGTTTAGAATATGATTATGATAGAATTTTAGATATACCCTTAGGATGTAATTCAAATGAGGTATGAGCAAACTTAGATGGTTTGGGACATTTTAATGCGCACACATCAAAAAGTAGTCAATTTTAGGACCTAGCTTTAATGGAAGTTCATAAAATGATCATATATACCTTAAATGCCTGATTATACACCAATAAGCATGTGAGTGTCAAAGATATGGTTTTATTGAAAGTTGTATTTAATGTCTCCTAAATGGACACATCTAGATGGTTGATTAGGAAAATTAATGAGATTCAAGAAAGAAAAGGCAAAATATGCACAAATCAAGTATAAGAAGTAAGAGCGGAAGAGATAAAATGAGAAACAAAGAATAATCCCCTTCGGAAATGTAGTGTGTCCTTGACTATCTTCAATCCATCCCAAGGCAAATGCTTGATATAAACTAGTCAATTGCAAATTTAGAAAGTTAAATAAATAATTGTATGGACAGGTTGAAGCTTCATCTAGATTAGTTGTCCTCAAGATTTCTCACCTTGCACGTGAGAAATAATGCTCCTGGCAATACCCCTACGAATCCCAAAATAATTGTTAAATGTTTTTCATGCATTATTTTTTTAAACTTGTCACTATTTATTTTAAGGCACATTTAAATTTTTCCAAACTTATTTGGTGTTTTGATGTTTAGTGATGAAAGTTAGTTTTGATGACAATGAATCTTGAAAATGATAATTATTTTTGATAATATAATTAAGGCCAAACAACTAATTTCCACCCAAGGTTTTCTTAAATGACAAACTCCTACCCAAGAAGTATTAAAAAGCTAAGTATCCACCCTTGTTCTTTGAAAAGGCCAAAATGCCCTCCGTAAAAATAAATAATATTAATATTATAATAAATTTTAATAAAAAATAATAATAAATTAATTAAACATTTTAAAAAATTAATAAAAATTTTCAAAATAAAAAAATTTAAAAAAACAGTCACCATCGTTATCAATGTCGCTGGTAGAAATAGTTAACATTAACATAATCAAGTGATCGAAAAATGTCATATAATTCTATTAGTGGTCAAATTTAGCTACCTCGATGGCAGAGGTGACCATATCTAGCTGTTAAAGATCTAATAGAAATAGTCAGATCTGATCGTCTCTACCAACAAAAAAGGCTAAAAATGATTGAAATGCTTAAAACCAATCATTTTTAGCCATTTTGGATAATAGAGGTAGTTAGATTTGGTTGCTTTCGTTAGATATTTGATAGTCTGATCTAGCCATTAATAGAACTAGCTAGCCTCTTTTGGCCATTTGGTTAGGTTAATGGTGACCATCACTGTTGACAACAGTGACTACTTTTTTAAATTTATATTTTTTTATTATTATTTTAAAATTATGTTATTATTATTTTATATTTTAATTATTTCTTAATTTTTATTCAAAAAGACAAAAATACCTCTTTGACTTCGGTCAACGAGTAGGTACTTGGCTTTTTAAAACTTTTTGGGTAGAAGTTTGTCATTTAAGGAAACCTTGGGTAGGAAGTAGTTATTTGGCCTATTATTAATGATGTTTTTCTTATTAATGGTATTAACGACTATTGAAGTTGAACTATTGATATTATTCTTGAAATATTGGTATATGCTTTGTTTATGATGAAATGTTGGTGATGATAGTGTATGATGAAGTGTATTTAAGAAGTTAAGGGTTATATTATTGATGATAATTAATAGAAGTATTTCTTTATTTTGTGTTGATTGTTGCTAAAAGGGATATGTCTATAAAACAAACATGACACTATCTAATTTTTTTATGTCAAAAATGGGGAGAAGTGGTAAGTGTTAAAAATTCTAAATAATGGGACAGTTTAAACTTTGTTTACATTGGTTAAAATGAAATGAATTTGGTAAATGGTAAATTTTATTGAAAGGCTTGGTAAATGCATTGAATTTGGTATGAGTTTGATTATGGTAAATATATAAGTTAAAAGGAGTAAAATTGATAAAGAATATATAAGTAAGGGGTAGTTCAAGTCAATTTGAAAAGGGGAGTTTTTGTTAATTGTTAAGATTCACTTAGAATAGCCATTTATTTAAGACTGCATTTTAATATGTTTTTATCATCAATGAAAAAGAAGAAAATTGTTAGATCTTTTGATCTTTTGATGGTAACAAAAACAATGCTAAAATATCTAACATGTATTTGGCATGATTGGATATGACCATGAATTAAACATGTATGCCCATACAAAGTTCATTTTGGGCTCATACATGATTTTCATAGCCCCATGGTGTTGTTCATACTCAACAATGTATTTTGTTATATGGTCATATATGTGTATACATATTATGTGTAAGTGATGCGGAACAGGGCGATATAGAACTAAACTTAGAAAACCGGCTTATCCAACAAAGGCGTCTACACCCTTGTAAACCACTTTGTAGGCCTTCCTTCATGTAATTTAGGATGTTCCCCACCTTACAATAGGTAAGGGCAATTTACCTACACATCATACTCTACCCTATCCAAGCTTTGTGTCCTCACAAAGGGCCCCACTCCCATAGGACGCAGGTCACCACCATGAGGCCCTATAGGCACCCACACAGATGAAGAGCTAGGAATACCTAGGCTGTGACACCAAATGATGTGAATCCATCAAATTGGCTACAATTGCATTCAAAAGATCAAATATGCAAATAGGTCTCTAATCACTTTCAACATTCATCTCAACACTTCCAACCATTACCAAACATCCTAAACTACTCGTTTTCATCACATATCACTTAAAAAGCCAATACAAAACCAAGAGCAAGAATAATGAGTTTTATAAGTTCAATTAGACAATTTTTGCATGTAACACATACAATACTTACTAGATTAGCCAAATGATATTCTAAGCATAAAGACAAAGCCACCAACTTAGAAATCCACCACTAAACCTTTGGCAAAAGTTTGGATAAAGAAAAAACAATTTAATTCAAGGGACAAAACTCAAGAACCAAAATGAGAAAGATTTTGCATATTCATCAAAACTAGTTTTTACAACATTTTTATGTCTTTTTATATGATCTTCGTAAAGGCATAGTCAAAGCCCTAATATTAATTATAAATACAAGAAAATGAAATTACAAAGTATTACAAAATTTCTAAGCCATTGAAATGCAACTTGTATATCTTTCACTCTTTGAATCAAATTAAAGCCAAAACTTGTAATTGGCCTTGTTAGACTTCTTTTTTATGATAGGATGAATTAGGCTTGAAGAAGCTTTATCTTGGCTTATGGTGCTTGGATAGGCCAAGAGATTGCATGTTTTTTTTTTTACTTGTGCTATGGGCTTCACATCTTAGACTTATTTTGAATTTGTTGTACAACTATTTGATGAATTTGCTCTTAATAGATTGCCAATAGTAAGGAATGAAAGGTTTACACATCAAAGGTAGGCTTGGGAATTCATTGCTAGCTTAGGAATTATACTTATACCCATGATCCTTATTAGTTACAACTTCACTCAAAATAATTGTTTTAGAACTAAATAGAGTGTCTTTAAGTGATTTGAGAATGGTGATTCCTTCCTTTGAAGAAGTTGCATTCACATTGATATGCCTATGACATACCATTTCAAGCCAATCATAAGTATGGCGATCTTGTGAAATTGTCTCGTACATGAGTTAAAAAGAGTCAGTGAAAAAGTCAACAGTTAACTCTCATGTGCATGTATGACTACTAAAGAGTTATACCTATGACCAAGTTGAAAAAAGTCACGACTAGGGAGCCATGCTCAAATGCTTTTGTATACAATTAAATAAGAAAGTCAACATGATACAAGCTTATGAGCTTAAGTGATTCATGTTTGTGACAACATAAAGAAAAGCTTAAGGTTTTTATAGACACCTATGACTAACCCAATTTTGAGGCATACATATCCTTACACAGGATCTCATACATGACTCTATATCTAGCTATAGAATTTGAAAAGTTTAGGGAGTCATGCTTGTTCATAAAGATGTCATGCCTATACACCTACTAGTGCTAATAAAATTCAATAATTAGAAGAGCATATCTAAGCATCAAAAGATATGGTCATGTTTATGATACATTATGCAAACTCATACACAAAAGTAGAAATTCTATTTTACAATATGAAATGACTTTGTTTCTTCACCAATGGATTCTTTCCTTTACCAACAAGTTTAAGGCTATAAATTGGAACCTATTTGAAGTGAGAAAGGTTAAAGATCATTTGTTAGTAACTTAAGCAATAATTTTCTCTTATTCTCACTCTACTTTTCTCTCATTCTTATTGAATATTCTTGAGAGAAATTTGTGTGTACCTAATTTGCTTATTTTCCTTTAAAGTCATTTTATCACTTGTACTTTGCTTACAAAACACTTTAGGCACAATCCTGTATAACTAGTATAAAGGGTGAAATCATTAGTCAACTATTACAAAGGTGTAATCTTAGATAACTAGTGTAAGTGATTGATGCAATCCCAGATCAACTAATGAAAACTTCAAGTAGGTTTGCTTGAAGAAATAGACATAAGAGGCTTATGATCAAAGTTCTAAAGCACTTTAAAATTGGTTAAGCATTTTTTTTTTTCACTAATTCTTTGTATGCATATTTTGCTTTAATTTACTTTTTAGTGATTGTCATTCGATCAATTTTATTGTATTGTTAAATTGAACATCATTTGCATTAAAATTAAGTTTAAGTCTCAAATTGGTCTTAAGTTAATAATTTTTTGAAAATCTTATTCACCTTCCTTTCCCCCTTCATCTAGGATTATTTAGCCATTTGGGGTTTTACAAAGTATAGATGGTATCTGTCTTAAATTTCATGGCTTTTAGCGATCTTCGAGAATTGATATCTATTATCACTTATTAACAGCTTCTAAGATCATCATCTTGATCAATTTCTCCATCTATAAAGGATTCAATATCCTATTAATAAAGAAATCCAAATCCTTTCGGAGTTTAAGACACCCTAGTGGATCTATAAACTGGAATAAGTGTATCATATATAGAAGTCTATCTAGAGGATTCTCTTAGATCGACCCGTTTGATCTAAGGCTCCCTGGACTCTTTCTTGAGCTGTATTCTTCTTCTTGTATTACCTTCCTCCAAGAACTCTTTCTTTAGGAAATATACATTTTTGTTGATCAATATTCTTTGTTCAATTGGGAAGTAAAATAATATCTTAAACAATCTTTAAGGAATCTTATAAACCAACATTTTTTAGATCTAACGTCTGATTTATCAGTTTTAACTACCTTGATGTAGGTCGGACATCTCCAAACTTTTTGATACTTAAGACTAAGAGGTTTGCAACACAATATCTTATAAGGTGACTTTTGGATAGATTTGGATATGTCTTATTTAGAATATGCATAACGGATAAGAAGGCATATCCCCACAATGACATTGGCAATTTTCAAAAACTTATCATGGACTGTACCATATCTAATAGAACACAATTCTTCTTTTGTGATACACTATTGTGTTGCAATACATATACAGGAGTTAATTGGGATATTATTCCATTCTCCTTCAAACAATATCTTAAAATCTTGCACTTGAATATTAATCTCCATGATCTAATTGTAAGATCTAAATTTTTTCTCTACTACGTTCTTGAATTCTCTTAACTTTTCAAAAGATTCAAATTTATATTTCATTAAATACATGTACATTTACCTTGAATAATCATTGGTAAAGGTAATAAAATATTGAAAACCTCCTTTAGCGATTTTATTAAATGGTCTGTACACTGTAAACACTCTATTTTGGACCTATTAAAATCATTTTTAATAATGAAAAACCTAAAAGTTAGTTTGAAGTTTTTAATGTGTCAAGCTAAGAACAAATGAACAAAATACAAACCAATATCCTAAATCCAAGCCCAAAAAAATAAAATAAAAAATAATAATAATAAAATAATAAACCCAAACCCACCTAAAAAGCTGAAAGAAACAGCCGACACGAATGTAGCCAGCCCAAGCATGCGTTAGCCCAACAAGAAGAACAGCGTAAGAAAATGCATGGGCAAGCACGACCCAAAAAAGCAGGCCCATAAGGCCTTCTTTATGTCCACCGCAAACACGATTGGTATGAGGTCCATAGCACGTCTGTGTAACACGCGAGCCGGGGATGAGGCAGCGTCTCAACACATGCATGCTATAGTTTCCTTTCCGCTTTCTCTCTCTTATAGGTAATTTTCTTCGTTTCTCAACTCTTTCTCTCTTATAGGCACAACTCCTTATGATTTGCGTTTCTCACTCTCACATGCCCATTTCCCTGCCAACTGCCTGTACGCACCATTCTATTACGTTACATGTTTTCCAATACAACTGCTTTTTTATGGATAAAAAATGAGCAGTTTATAATACAATGGGGAGAGGGGACGTAAAAAATGCAGAGGAGGGAGGGCAGAAAATTTTTAAAAGACATCCAGAAAAGAATGTTCAAACACAAAGGTCTGACTGCTCGTCCCTCCTCCACTTGACGTCGATAGAAAAGATTAATATACATGTTAATTGAAACAACAGTAATATTTTAATAAAAGAAATACTTACAAATTTTATTGAAAGCTTGCAAATTTACAGGCAAAGATTTTAGAGGAATGTTTCTCTTTAATTCACTCTACCTTCTCAAACTTTACATATATATATATATATATACACACACACACACACACACACACACACACATATAAACATACTAAAGGGAACTACCGTTAGATAAAAAGAAAGAAGAAGATCGTATATATATACACACACACACACATATATATATATATATACACACACATCCACAGAGAGAGAGAGAGTCTCGGATTTCAAAAATTTTGAAATCCATTCATTATTGAAGAAACAAAATTATTACAAAACAGACATTTGATAAAATTATTGATCCATATTGTTGACAATTGCATGTCTTTTGGCCTTTGGTCAGTGTCTTGACAAAATTATTGAAACACATTATTGAAAGGTACAGGACTTCTTGTCTCTTTAACGGCATCATTGTGTACATCATCCATTAATTATTATTATGATCAATGTCATTGCTAGCGTTTTGAGAAAAATTATTGCTCAAAAAAATTTATTTATTTTTGGGTTATGTTTTCTTGATGTCCATTATGAAAGCAGCACAATAATCAAGGTGGTCTTCGTTCGGTTGAGTTTTATCACTATCTTCTTGTTAAGAAATGCTAGGTGATCCGAATTGCATGATCAAACATTCCATTTCTTATGGGTTTTGACACTTCACTAATTCAACCATAATTTGAGATCATTGACTTAAAAAGGAAAATTGTTGATTTTGATTATGAAATTGAGGGTGTGTCTTAATCCATTGTTAAATAGAAAAAGGACTAAGCTTGTGGATAGAAAAGCTAACCCACCACCTGATATAGAATTTCCTCCTTAACTCTCTAAATTTGAAAGCAAGAGGATCGTAACGTAAAATTGCCAATAAGAGATCTAGGCAACCAAAAAGGTGCTAGCAACGACTCTTAAAGGTTATCAAAATTTTGAGAGAATAAATTTAAACCTTGGTACACTGATTCAGGGAAAATTGTTTCATTTAATCCAAAATTATGAAACCATTGTTGAAACTATTTTGGAAAATATCTTATATAGACTTTATCAAAAATAAAAAACCATGAATGGGTGGTGCTTTGGAGAAAGAATGTGTTGAACCAAGCCTTTTGGTAATCTTTATAGGTAAAGTGTTGAGGTATAAAAGTTTCAAAAAATCTCTTGTTTTCATGAACACTTTGGCCCTAGTCTTTTGGACAAAGGCTCTTTTAATTTTGCATTTTGAGAAAGCAATTTGTTTTGAATCATTTTTGTTATAATTATGTGTAATCTCTATAGAATCAGTATCTACTCAAATAAATTCGTAATAAGTTCTTGTTTTTTGTAAATCATCTGGAATAAAAAGGAAATCTTTAGGGAGGATTTTGGCTAATGTTTCTTGGAATGAATTTTGATAAAATTCAAGCTCAAGTATTTGTTACTAGAAAAGTCATTTCCTTTTCAATGTATTGAGGGGATTGATTTATAATAAGGAGTCTTGACGTAGAAGACATCCTAGAAAGTGTAGAAGGCATTGTGGGGTAACCAGTAATGCATAAGGCACTATTGGCATAATCAAGGCATGCTGATAATTCTTAGGAGATGAAGTACTTGACTCTTAATCCAAAAGTGCAAATCAATCTTTTTTTTTGTAAGGATTGATAAAAATTTTGACTTATGGGTAGTTTTGTTATGGGAGTCTTCATAGCATAAGAGGATTTGGTTCTAAGAGTGTCTTCTAGTTTCTTCTTGTCACTCATTTTGTGTGATAAATTCTTTCTTTCTCTATAGATATTCATGAGAAAGAAAATCAGAAAGAATATTGTCTTTGCCTTTGATATGTTCTATTTCAAAATTGAAACATGATAAAATAGCTTGTCATCTTGTAAAAATTTGTTTTGAAACTAGGTTTTTAACGTCTTTTTGCAAAATGAATTTTGATGCAACAGAATCAATATTAATCAAAAAAATTTTGTTTATTAAATCATCTTCAAATTTGGTAACATTTAAAATGATTGATGTCATCTTGCAAAAATTTGTTTTGAAACTAGGTTTTTAACATCCTTTTGCAAAATGAATTTTGATGTAGCAGAATCAATTCTAATAAAAAATTTTTTGTTTCTTAAATCATCTTGACATTTGGTAACATTTAAAATGATTGATAAGACTTCTTTTTTTTTTTAATGGTGGAATAATTTTTTTGAGGTCTCAACCAAACTCTAAAATGAAATCTAACTATTGACTTTTGAGTGTCTATTTGTTTTTTTAATATGCCACCCTATCTTATATTGAATGCATCAGTTTCTATGATAAGTGAGTCTTAAGGTTAAAAACTTAATTTTAGACTTAGTTTTTTAGATTAATTAGGTGTGATCCTCAAACCATGGTAGAGGATTATTCCTTGATAATTGATATAAAGGCTTACAAATCTTTCTTAGGTTAGGAAAAAAGTTTGCTATGTAATTTAGATATCCTAAAAACCTTTGTAATTGATTTTTATCAATGATAACATCAATAAATTTATTTGAAAATTCTATGACTCTATCGATAGGCTTGATAGTTCCTTTATTGATTTTATGACTAAAAACTTAATTTTTGTTTGAAATAATGTTAACTTATAGATTGAGAGGACCAATCAATTTTTCCTAATTACTTTTTCAAATATCTTGAATTGTTTTACACGTTGATCTAATGATTATGAATATACTAAGACATCATCTATATAAGTTATAATAAAATTAATATAAGGGTTAAATATATTGTTCATAATATTTTGGAATTCAAAGGGAGCATTTTTTAATTCAAAGGGTATAACATTCCATTCATATTGATCAAAAGGTATATTAAATATAGTTTTGTATCTATTTGATTTTGAATTTGGACTCGCCAAAATCTTGATTTCATATTGAATTTTGAAAATGTTGTTATAGAATGCAGATAGTTTATTAAGTCTTTCTTGTTAGGTATGGGATACCTAATCCATTCTTTGTTTTGTGGTTTATAATTAATAACCAATCTTAACACATCTCTTTCTTTTCAGTTGCATTGTTGACATAAAATGCGGAGCAACTCTAAAGAGATTTGCTTGGTTTAATTAATCCTTTTAATAATACATCTTTTATTTCATTTTGGCAATAAACTAGTAATCCTTGATCCATTTGTACTAGTTGTGCTTTTGTTAGAATATGTTTTTTATTAAAATTGTCTTCCTAAGGTAGATATACTTTGTCTTGTTTCTATCCTAAAAGGCATTCGAGAGTGTTGAGCATAATTCTGTGATAAATCTTGTTTCTATTGACTTAATAAATTCTTTTGTTGCTTTTTCTTTGAGCTATTTTTTAATTCTTTCAAATTTTAATTCATCCTTCAAATATTTGATGTGTTGTCTTTTGTTATTAATATTGTTGACTTTAAATATTGAATAATCCTTTAATTGATTCACATCCTTTAAAGATGGTGGCTTTATAAATTTGAGCATTACATTTTGCCCTAAAATTATTGGTTGTAATTCCTTCATGATTTACTGTAAAGGGGTATAATTGTGTAATAAATGATGTTCCTAATATATCTTGGTCTAAATCTTTTGTTAATATAAAAGTATTTTTAATACATAATGATTCTATACAAATATGTGCATTTGATAATTTCTATTTAATGTTCAGTTGTTGACCATTTGCTTCTCGCAATTTTTCTCTTGTTTTTTTATAATATTTTATGGGGATTAGTCCTTCTCTGATATAGTTTAAATCTACAACATAATCTATTTATGTTGGGCTTATTATATCAAACTCATCATTGATGTTTAGTCTTACATAAACTTGTCATTTCTAAAATTGTATTTTGTTAGGGTTTTTAAGAAATTATCATCAATTATAGGTGTTGACGTAAAGGGTTAAACTTAAGTTTTTATTTTGCTTTCTAATTTTAAAGTTGATTAATCAATTTTTATTTCAATTGTTTCTTTTTATAATTATTCTATTTGATCTTTTAAAGAATTAATCTCATGTTGTAAATCTTCTATTATTACAGGTGTTCGTTTTTCAAATCTCTTTAAGATATCTTTTAACATATATTGATTTACTTGATTCTGATATTCTTCTTGTAATATTAATTCTTTTAATTTTAATACATATTCTTTCCTTACTTCTTCTTCTTGTATTTTATTTATTGTATCTAACAAAAATTCTTTAGTATTACCTTTTGATAACGTATTTATTGATTTTAGGATACAAAAACAAGATCCGATGCATCCACAATCACTATCCTATAATTGAGGAGTCATAGTTCCTTTGGAGGTGTAATATGAATCTTCTTGAATTTTTATATACCATATTTTCATCTTTAGAGCTTAATGATTTTTCTTCTGATTGAATTAAGCTTAATAATTGATCTTTTAATTCTTTATCTATTTTTAATTCTCTAATTTTATTTTTTAATGGACATTTTGAGGTGTAATGACTTTCCATTTTACACTTATAACAAACAATAATTTTTCTTTATCTTTCTTGATGATTTAAATTTTTTAGCTTTATAAGGTCTTGCTTTTTCTTCAATTTTCTTATAAGGTTTTCTTCTCTTGTAGTAAGTAGCTTGATTCTTTCTCTTCTTAAATTGTCTATATTGACTTGAGGGTGGCATTAATTTTTCATATCCATATTAGCTACAAAATTTGCTTAATTCTGATCTTCTCTACTTAGCTTCGTTTTTTAATTTTGCTTTCAATTTTAAATCAATACATATAATTAATGTGTCATTATTAATGTGATTAATCAGTTCTCTGTAAGTTAATTGTTCATATGGTTTATTTCTTGTATGTAATTTATTTAATGAATTTTTTACTGTGTTGAGTAAATAATTTTGGTAATCCATTTATGAATTTTTCTTTCCAATATCTATTTCTACAGTCACTTCTTATGTATATTTTTGATAAAAAACATATCATTATACCATCTAAAGTTGGCCATTGTTGGACATTTTAAATTTAATAAGATTTCATTTGCTCTATTTTTTAATATTGTTGGATCTTCTAAAAGATATCTGGTTATTGTATATAATAATGTGGCTACAATATGTTTTTTTCTTCATAATTGATTATTGTTGTTCCCTCCTGTTTGATATATTGTTTTCTAGTGGTTTCAATTAGCAATCGTTGTAATTCAGTTAATTCATTATCCCACTATGACTTAAAGTTTCTATAGCATCACAGGATTAGAAATGTCTTTAGGCTAGAATTCGGGGGTTAGATGTGAGAAATAGTCATAATTTGGGAGTTAGAAAAGTTTAAGGGTGAGATAGTAAGTTTCCAAAACTTGTGTAGCCTGCGCATGATTCTTCTTAGGAGGTTTCTTTCATGTGTAATGCGGGAAATAAAGATTCTTCATGTTTCTTTGCGCACTCCCGTGCACCCTTATAGAATGAGAGAGAAAGTTGCTTTTATTGCTTCCTCACTTGCTTTCTCCATTTTCAACCAAAGTTCCCTTTTTGTTTTTAGAGAATCCTAACCCTAAAATTGATTTGCAGCAGCCAGCAGCTCCCAATTCATCTAAAAAAGAAAGAAATTAGATAAAAAGTGAATTCAACAGTTATGGCAAGAGGTAAGTGTTTCCTTGCCTTTTCATTGAGTTTTCTATCTTGTGTACGATGTTTGATAATGGATGGTTGTGTTGCTAGCATGCTTATGATTTATGTGAAGTGATTATGTGTTGATATGATGCAAAGAAAAGGCTTGTAAAGCTGATTTCTATCCAAGAACCATGCTTGTGTAGGTATATGCATGAATATGTGTGAGAATGATGGTTTTAATGGTGGATTATGATGTGGCATGTTATGGATGAAATTGAAGTATGTTGTGTGTTTATTGAAGTGCTAGAAATGCATGTTTTTGATTAATTTCAGATTGATTAAGCTTTGGTATGCATTCTACAAGTTTCAGGCAAGCTTTTACTGAAGTAGAGTAGGATACACGCCTGTGTACCCGCAGGTGCACGCCTGTGTGCCCGCAGGTACACACCTGTGTGCCTTTGCTTTTGTAAGGTCACGCCCTTGTGCACGACTAATTTACAAAAGGACACGACCATGTGCCCTAGGGACACGATCGTGTGTGTGTTTATTTCATAAAAAAAAGCAAAATTCTAGAAGCTGGCACGATCGGCTACATGGCCAATGCACGGTCCCATGTGTCTTCACACACGTCTATGTTTTTGTTATGCACGCCCGTGTGCCTTAACCCACACACCCGTGCTCAAGCCTATTTTCCATGAAATGATTTAAATTGAAGTATTAAGCATGAGAAACCTTTCCAATGGCCATAAAGAGGTATATGAGGATACAATTAGATAAAATAATGCAACATGAGCATTGCATAGCATGACATGCCAAGACATTAGCATGAAAAGGGATCAAGGGATCTGAATACAATAGTTATTTAGTAGTTAGAACCCGATATCTGGGTTAGTTGTTTTGGGTGAACTCAAGGGGGTATCTACGAGATTTCAACCTTTTGACTATGGTCAGATCGTTTCAATTTCAACTTACTGATTCAAGAACTGGTATGTTACATACAACTTTCTAGCATCTCGCTAGACTGTTCAACCCGCATGACCAAGCTATGAAATATCTATGTTCATCAGTCTTGTAAAACCCCAAAAGCAATATGGCAAATAACCAAGAGGGCGGGTGAATAGGTTATCTAAAAATTTTATCAAGTTTTAATTCCTTTCCTATTTAGCGAACACAAACATGTAAATATGAACATAATTAAGCACAATTAAACGACTAAGCAAATAAAAATAAAGAGAGTAAGGGAAAGAAATGCTCAGCCGATTTTAGACTGGTTCGGAGCTTCTCCACGCCTCCTACGTCCACTACTCCAAGCAATCCCGCTTGAAGATTTTGCTTCCACTAACTTTAACCCAAAGTTACAATAGTTTTGATCCAAGGGATTTCGCCCTTAACACTAGTTTTGATACAAGGGATTACGCCCTTAACTTAGTTTTAACAGGGATTATGCCCCACACTAGTTTCACGGGATTGCGCCCAAGGGTTTATGGAAATATTATAAGAAATTTGCCTCACAAGGCTAATACAACAATTGAGCTCAAGGTTTCTCTCTAAAGGTATACAAATAAGCTTTTGTGAGAGAATAATGGAGAAGAGTTTAGAGAATGGAAGAATGGAAGTCTTAGGCCTGATTCTCTAACCCTTGCATCTTCAAATCAGCTCCAATTTATAGGATTTGGAAGAATATAGCCGTTACTTGCTGATTTCAGAACCGTTGGACAGTTTCTAGAAAACTGCACGGACGTGTCACTTTTCTTGCACGGTCGTGCTTCCCTTTTTCTGCATTTTCAACGGTCATTTTTGTGCTAGTACGAGTGTGTGTATTTGTAACACACGGGCGTGTGTTATTTTTCTTCAGATGCTTCCAGATTCCAGAAGCTTGCATGGGTATACGTACGATTAGTGTATGGGAGGCACACGACTACACTTTGGCCTTGCACACGAGCGTGTGGTTTGTGCTACACGACCGTGTGTGGCATTCTTCTTTGACACACGGCTATGTATCCTTCTGGAAACGGGCGTGTGTGACATTTTTCCTTGACACACGGTTGTGTGTCCTTTGGCACACGGGCGTGTGTGTTCTTTTCCCTTGACACACGACTGTGTGTCCTTCTGCACACGAGCGTGTGTGTTCTTTTCTGCGTAACACGGGCGTGTACTTCAATTTCTTCAGGCACGGGTGTGTATGGCTTTAATGCACGGGCGTGTGCGGTCTTAACACGGGCGTGTGTGGCTTCAAATGCTGAATACACAGTCGTGTGTGTCTTCAATTGCTCAGTGTGCATAGGTGTTCCTGTAAAACAGCTTTTCGGCCCGATTTTGATCATGAACCAAGTTCATGCCAGGGGTAATTCAGTCATTTCATAAATTTTAATATATTTTCGGAATCATCAAAACACTAAGGGTTCAACAATCTACCCCTTTTTAATTGATGACAAAATATGTTAAAATTTTCAATAAAGTATATTCAATTAAAACTTTTATTGTTCTTTTAGCACTCCCCCTATCTCTATGCGTATAAAAGTTTTCATTACTCCCCCTTTCTCTATTCAATTAAAAGTTTTCATTACTCCCCCTATCTCAATGCATATATAAAAGTTTTCATTTGATTTTAACAATTGATTTTAACCCTAATTCTCCCCCTTTTTGTCATAAATCAAAAAAAAAAAAAAAAAATTGACAGAGTCTCCTCTGTTTTTCAGATATTTCCCAAACATAACAAAGAAACATACACTCCCAAAATATCAATAATAATCACCAACATCAACAATTAAGCACCCAAACATCAACAATCAAAACAATAACAAGTCATTATAACAAAAAAATTATTATCAAATAAGCATTATCAATATATGTTAAAGTCAATACAATTAAAAAAAATGTTCCTAAAAAAAAAATTAAATATGCAAATGATGCATGAATGAATGCATATGAAGGATGTTGCTTTTCAATCTTGAGCTGGTGGAGGGGCATCATCATCATCTTGTACTGATACAGATAGAAACCGAGAATTAATAGCTTGTAACTGATTTTCTATTCCACTCACTCGGTCTTCAAGACGTCCCATTCTGTCTCTCATGTCGACTATCTCTTGGCTCATGAAGTTGAAATGCTCTAAGGCTTGTTCTTGAAAAGTTTCAAATGATGCCATTAGCCTTTACATTTCAGAGGGAGATTGAGATTCCATTCCTTGATCCATTCGAGTCCTCTTCTCTCTTCTTCCCCTGGATTCGACTGCATGCGATGGGGTACCTGAAGGAGCTGCAGAAGGCTCAGTCTCTCTAATAGTATCAACTAGTCTCCATCCCTCCAAACCATCTTTTTCAATTATTTTCATTCTGAACAAGGCATCTGCACCAAGGTAGTGGATGTCTGTGAAAGGAATCACATGATGCTCATAATCTGATAAATCTAATCCAAGCTTCTCAGCAAAAAAAGATATGAGCATCCCAAAGTCTATTGGTACTCGGGGTTTATCTTCATTTTCCTGAATATCATTTAATTTCCCAATTAACCACCAAGCCACATCTACTTGAGCATTTTCCAGAGCGGCTTCCATCAATGCTAGATCTCTTACATTTACATGTCCATTAGTGTTCGTTCTAGTATTCAAAGTATAAGTAATCATCCGATGAGAAATTTTTAGGCTCGAACTCCGCATAGTCGATGCCTTGGCTTTATGCGCATGATAAAAATCAGTTTCAGTACAATGAATCTAGGATGCCTGTGAACTACGCCCTCCAGGCATATCGAGAATTCCTTCACAATCACATTCTAACCAGCTCGCTAATTCTTCCAGTTTTACAGTCCAATTTAAATTTCCTAATCGGAACTTCATAGTATAATCCAAAATTGTTCCCTTAGGATCTTTTGATAATTGCAATGAACTGTAAAACTCATAAACTAATCCTTCATAAGCATTATATCTCATCAAAAATAATTTATCCAATTTCAAAGCTCTTAACTAAAACCATTACTTCCTCCAAAATTCCAATTTCTCTTAAAATAGACATATCTAAACATCTTCTAACATAAATTGATTTTCCCAAAAGTCGATTGAGGCGTACCTTTTGATCTTTATTCTGAAAAAGAATTCCATACGGCCCTTCATTCTATCTTTTGTTCGCATTCTTCATTCTTGGAGGCATTTTTGAGATTGACTTTGAAATGAAAAAGATTTTGATGGATTTGATGCCAAAATTGGTATGAAATCATATGGGAATGCAAGAGAACTTGATGAAATGATGTTAGAAACCAAATTTAGGTGAGAAATATGATGAAAAATGAGTGATTTTTGAGAAAGATTTGAGAGAATTTCGGAATGAGGGGGCGGCTAGGGTTCTAAAATGCGTTGAAATGGAAGAAAAATCTGGATTTGCTTATATAGCAACGAACACACGGGCGTGTGTTTTGCGGACACACGAGCATGTGTCTGGATCCCCAAATACACACAGTCGTGTGTCTCTCAAACACACGGGCGTGTGTGCTGCATAATGCGTAAATGAACACGGTCGCGTGGCTTCTCGCACACGGGCGTGTTTCAATGTTTTAAAAAAAATTACGAGCGTGTATTTTAAAGCACGACTGTGTGCTAGTCAAGCACGGTCGTGTGAAGATGATACACGATCGTGTGATCTGAAAAAATTTCAAAATGCAATGCTGAAATTTTAAAATCAATCAAAACACAACAAAATAGGATTTTTGCTCATTTTGATCAACTAAAAGGGATGTTAATATGTGAATTCAGATATTGACCGATTTTGAAAATATTTTCGGATCGATTCAATTCAAATTCAGAGCAGGCACAAAAATTATCAAGCACATCATACAAAAATATAAATCAGCACATATTCACCAACCACATTTTCATATCAACACAATTATCATTCACAACACATAATTGAACATGTTTAGAATAACTTACCTGAATATGTGTTGTGCTTCAACCTTTACTTATACACCACTTCTTCAGTTTTTGTTTTCGGTGTAAAAGCACAAGGAGATTTGTTCATCTTCATCTTCATCTTCATCTTCATCGTCTGAATCCTCCTTACTTAATGCAGCAAGCATCTTCTTTTTCGAATATTTCTTTTTCGAATATTTCTTTTTTGCTTGAGGGCATTCTTACTGATAATGCCCTTCTTTTTCGCACTCGTAGCAAGTCACCACTTTTTCTTTCTTTTTCTTCTTCCCTTTTGAAAAGAACTTGCTGAATTTCTTGGAGAGCATCTTCAAATCTTCTTCATCTATCGAGCTCTCCTCTTCGGTTGAGTTTTCTTCATCTTCACTTGTATCCTCCTTAACCTTGAGTGCGATATTCTTCTTTTTCTCATCTTTCTTGGACATCCATTTCATTTCGTGAGTTAGGAGACTCCCGATCAATTCGTCCATGCCCATGTTGGTCAAGTCCTTCGATTCTTCAATTGTCGTCACCTTCATACTCCAAGCTTCCGACAATGACCGTAGCACCTTCTTGACCAACTCAACATTCTCAAACCTCTTTCCCAATCCTTTCAATTCATTTACTAGGTTTGAGAAGCGTTTATACATCTTCGTGAGGTTTTCATCTTTCTTCATTTCGAACAATTCGTACTCACGGAAAAGCATCTCCACCTTGGACTCCCTCACTTGGCTTGTACCTTCATGAGTCATTTGGAGGATCATCCAAGCTTCATGTGCTGTTTCACAAGAAGAAACACAATTAAATTCCATGGTATCTAAAGCACAAAACAACATGTTTAATGCCCTTGAATTTAAACTCATCAATTTTTCATCATTTTCATTAAATTCAAATTCATTTTTGGGCAAATTTGTATTTGGATTAATAGGGACAAAATCACCCTTATCAATAATTTTCCAAAGTTTATAGTCAATGGATTGAACAAAAAATTTCACACGAATTTTCCATTGACCATAATTTATACCACAAAAAAAGGGTGGCCTATTTGAATTACGCCCTTCTTCGAAAATCGGTTTTTGAAAAATATTTGCCATTAAAGTTTCAAAAACGGATCTTAAGCTCTAAAAATCATTAGATTTTTGAAAACAAGAGCCCAAGCTCTGATACCAATTGTAAAACCCCAAAAGCAATATGGCAAATAACCAAGAGGGGAGGGTGAATAGGTTATCTAAAAATTTTATCAAGTTTTAATTCCTTTCCTATTCAACCAACACAAACATGCAAATATAAACACAATTAAGCACAATTAAATGACTAAGCAAATAAAAATAAAGAGAGTAAGGGAAATAAATGCTCAACCGATTTTAGACTGGTTCGGAGCTTCTCCACGCCTGCTACGTCCACTACTCCAAGCAACCCCGCTTGAAGATTTTGCTTCCACTAACTTTAACCCAAAGTTACAATAGTTTTGATCCAAGGGATTTCACCCTTAACACTAGTTTTGATACAAGGGATTGAGCCCTTAACTTAGTTTTAACAGTTTCACGGGATTGTGCCCAAGGGTTTGTGGGAATATTACAAGAAATTTGCCTCACAAGGCTAATACAAGAATTGATCTCAAGGTTTCTCTCTAAAGGTTTACAAATAAGCTTTTGTGAGAGAATAATGGAGAAGAGTTTAGAGAATGGAAGAATAGAAGTCTTAGGCCTGATTCTCTAACCCTTGCATCTTCAAATCAGCTCCAATTTATAGGATTTGAAAGAATATAACCGTTACTTGCTGATTTGAGAGCCGTTGGAGAGTTTCTGGAAAACTATACAGACGTGTCACTTTTCTTGCATGGTTGTGCTTCCCTTTTTTTGCATTTCCAACTGTCTTTTTTATGCTAGCACGTGCTTGTGTATTTGTAACACACGGGCATGTGTTATTTTTCTTCAGATGCTTCCAGATTCCATAAGCTTGCACGGGTACACGCACGATCAGCGTACGAGAGGCACACGGCTACACTTTAGCCTTGCACACGGGCATGTGGTTTGTGCTACACGATCGTGTGTGGCATTCTTCTTTGACACACGTGTGTGGCATTCTTCTTTGACACACGAGTGTGTCTCCTTCTGGACACGGGCGTGTGTGACATTTTTCCTTGACACACGGCTGTGTGTCCTTCGGCACACGGGCGTGTGTGTTCTTTTCCCTTGACACACGGCTGTGTGTCCTTCTGCACACAGGCGTGTGTGTTCTTTTTTGCGTAACACAGGCGTGTGCTTCAATTTCTTCAGGCACGGGCGTGTATGGCTTTAATGCATGGGCGTGTACAGTCTTAACACAGGCGTGTGTGGCTTTAAATGCTGAATACACGGCCGTGTGTGTCTTCAATTGCTCAGTGTGCATAGGTGTTCCTGTAAAACAGCTTTTCGACCTGATTTTGATCATGAACCAAGTTCATGCCAGGGGTAATTCGATCATTTCATAAATTTTAACATATTTTCGGAATCATCAAAACACTAAGGGTTCAACAAGTCTAATTAGCACAGTAAATATCTTTGGATACATAGAGATTCAGATGTATGTATATTCAGTATTCTAATACGATGCATTCAGCATGACATGATATCATAACACTCATTTCATCGTATTAATTAGTAATGTAAACAAGAGAATAGAATAAGTGATATCCAGATTAATGAGCAAGCAAATGTATGAATGTTTAGGCCAAGGCCAGGTACAATTTTCATTTTACATGCTTTTTTGGTTGAGGGAAGTGGGAAATGCTTACTAGGTGATTTTATCACTCATTCTTTTCCTTCCTTCCTTTCTTGCAAGTATGTTTGGTACTGGTGAGGAGCGGGTGGACTATGGTTGATGGGAGAGGGCTCCGGTCAGTTTTTATTTGGCCTTGTGGGATAAATTGTAAATATATGTACTCAGATGTAATGTACAGAGATGTTTATATATATGTATAGTTTGTTTTGGCCACTATTATAGTTTAAAGTTTTCAGCTTCTGTATGCGTATGTATTTGGACTATAACAATTTTCTTTTCATAAGATTCCTGTCACGTATACCAATATTTTTAGTATATTAATAATAGTAAAGAAATAATTATCAGTAGTGGCATGAGCGGCAGCAGGTCTCACATTGTTATTATCAGAGTAGATCTTTGAGCCATTTTTATAGATATATGAGTTTGTATGTATTGTTGCAAGAGTGTGGAGCATGTGTTTTTTCCCTTATAGCCATCGTCTAGACCCTTATCACAGCACGAGTAAGGTATTGCTTTCTTTGTATTGTGTTTTGTGTTTTTAACCCCTTGTTGCTTGTGATGTTATAGATAGATAAAAGTATGTCCCTAGATACACAGATGAAGAAGGTAATAGTTCTCCCACCTATCCTATGAGTGTTAGTGATAGACGATGATCTCAAAGTTCCTCTCATGTGTCTTTAAGGCTAGAAGAGTTAAGAGAAATGATGAGAGATGTGGTCAGAGAAGGTCTTCAGCAAGCTAGGGTGAGCCAAGTTCAAGAACCAGCTAGAGTTACACCATTCAGATATGAAGCTTATTAGATACCAAGAAGAAGATAGTCTCAACCATAGTCAACTAGAGAAAGATTTCAGTTTCCAATCAGTTATAGAGAATTTAGTCCGGGTATGAGTACAGAGACAACTGGCACAAGTACTTCAGGGAAAGTACACCCAATTTATAACCTGTTAGGATCCTTCCAGCCTTCTAAATTTTGTGGGTCAAAAGATCTAGTAGTGGCAAAAGAATGGGTGAAATCTATGGAGAGTGTGATAGGACTCTTTACCTTATCAGAGAGAGAGAAGGTTTAATATACTATATTTTTTCTTAGAGGTGATACCAAAGTTTAGTAGGGTTTAGCCAAAGCTTCCATCAATGAAGAATAGTTTACATAGGTAGAATTCGAATAGCTATTTGATATAGAGTATAGAAGCACTAAGATACTTTATGCCAAGGCCCAAGAGTTTATTGATTTGGCTTAAGGGTCAAGTACAATTAAGGAGTACGCCATTAGATTCAATGCATTGATGAGGTTTGTCCCTAGTCTAGCGAGGCAGAGTGTAGAAATTCATCTATGGATTACATCCTACAATAGCCAAGGATGTAATGATAGGAGTAGATCCTTTATAGAGATTCAGTGATAAATTGGGGAAAGCACTCAGATCAGAGGTAGGCTTGCAAAGGATAAGTACGATGACTAGACTAGTTGAGAGGGCTGAAGATAGAGGCAAGAGACCAATGTCAACAAAGAAGTCATCCAGAGGATTTCAGAGATAGAGAATCACACCTCAGTTGCCTCAGTATGTGAGATGTGGCAGACGACACCCTGAAGAGTGCTTAGCTGGCCAGATTGTGTGCTTTAGATACCGACAGCCAGGCACAAGATTACAGAATGTCTAGTCAGAGCAGAATCTAGTGTTGGACAGGTAAAAGAGGTGTTGGCCAGTTTCGAGACAGAAGAGGTTCACCCAAAGAGGGTGTTGGTACAAAGAGAGATGGAGTTGATGTTCCTAGGCCTGGTGGTGAAGCACCTAGGAGAGGTGTTGGTCTTTCAGGTATAGGTGGAGGCAGAGCCAGAATGTATGTTGTTCGTCAAAAGTAGACTGAGACCATTCTCTATACAGTAACTAGTCAGTTACTCTTCTTTGATACTCTTTTATTTGTATTAATAGATTGTGGTATCATACACAACTTTATAGCTAAGAGTGTAGTTGAGAGATTAGAGGTTAACCCTAGTGTAGCCAGTAGGAGTATTTGTGTAAAGATATCTGATAAGGGATTCGTGGTGAGTGATAGAGTCTTGGTAGATTAAGAGATAGTGATCTTGGGTAAACAGCTGAGGATAGATCTGATTTTACTAGAGTTAGCAAATTTTAATATGATTTTGGGCATGAACTTCTTAGGAAAATATAGTACAAAGATAGACTATGGAAGGAAGAAAGTTAGATTCCATATAGGCCTTGATCAATTTGTATTTGGTGAGAGCAAAGTTAACAGCATGATGATCTCTTATATCCAAGGGAGGAGACTGTTGAGTAAGGGTTTTGTAGGATACTTGGCCAATATTATATGTAGCAGTGTAATTAGGCCAAGCATCGAGAAGGTACTAGTAGTGAAAGAGTTTATTGATGTCTTTCCAGATGAATTGTCAAGGTTACCTCCAGATAGAGAGTTAGAGTTTAGTGTCGAGCTTTTTCTCTATATGACTCCAATCTCTAAGACTTCGTATCGGATGGCTCTAATTGAACTCTAAGAGTTAAAGAAATAGTTATAGGAGTTGATTGACAAGAGATTCATCCGACCTAGTTGTTCACCTTGGAGAGCTCCTATTTTATTTGTTACGAAGAAAGATGGGTCAATGAGGATGTGCATTGACTATAGGGAGCTGAACAGAGTTACAGTGAAGAATAAGTATCCTCTGCCAAAGACTGACGACCTCTTTGATCAATTGAGAAGAGCAGTTGTATTTTTCAAGATTGATCTGTGATCTAGGTACTATCAAGTCAGAGTAACAGATAGGGATGTTCCCAAGACTACTTTCAAGACCAGATATGGGTATTATGAGTTCGTAATGATACCTTTTTGATTGACAAATACCCCAACGATCTTTATGAATCTGATGAACTAGGTGTTTCATGATTGTCTTGATCGGTTTGTAGTAGTGTTCATTGATGACATCTTAGGTATTCCAGAAGTAGAGAAGAGCATAAAGAACACCTCAGATTTATGCTTCAGAGGCTGAGAGACAAACAACTTTTCACCAAGTTCTCTAAGTATGAGTTTTGGCTTGACAAAGTGGCTTTTCTAGACCATATAGTTTTAGTAGATGACATATTAATAGATTCCAGTAAGGTTGAGGTTGTATTAAGCTGGCCAAGGCCAAAGACAATTAAGGAAGTAAGAAGTTTTCTAGGTTTAGTAGGCTACTACAAGAGGTTCATTGAGGGGTTCTCGAGTCTAGCGAGACCTCTGACTATGTTGACTAAGAAGGAGGTTCCTTTTGTGTGGACAGAAGAGTGTGAGACATGTTTTCAAGAGCTAAAGTAGAGATTGACTAGCACTCCAGTTTTAGCATTATCTTAGAAAGGAGTAAAATTTGATATTTATATAGATGCATCTCACAAGAGGATTGGTGCTGTTTTGGTGTAATCTAGTCAAGTAATTGCCTATGGCTCCAAGTAATTGAGAGATCATGAGTTGAGATACCCTACCCATGACTTAGAGTTAGCTGCAGTTGTTTTTACCTTGAAGATTTGGAGACATTATCTTTATGGGGTTATGTGCAACATTTATTCAGACTATAAGAGTTTGAAATACTTCTTCACTCAAAAAAAGTTGAACATGAGACAAAAAAGATGGCTAGAACTAGTGAAAAACTATAAGTGCGAGATCAAGTATCACCCCAGTAGAGTCAATGTGGTGGCTGACACATTAAGCAAAAGAGTAGCTCTATCCAACATTTCTATTCAGAGAGAATTATAGTGTGAGATTGCCAACAAGAAGATTGAGATAGTGACTACAGGCTTCTCTAGGCTATAGATTTGATTCTCTCTATTTGATGAGATCAAAGTCAGTCAAATGTTTGATGTGTGGACTTAGAGTATGCTTCAGAAGATTTCAGAGAAAGTAGTGCTAGATTTTGAAGTCAGATATGAGATCTTAAAGTTCAAAGACAAAGTATGTGTGCCACAAAGTTCAGAACTGAAACAAAAGATCCTATTAGAGGCTCACAACATGGTATATTCAGTAGACTCAGGTAACACGAAGATGTATCAAGATCTCAAGAAGAGTTTCTGGTGGTTAGGAATGAAGATAGACATAGCAGACTTTTTTTTCTAAATGTTTGGTATGTCAGCAGGCTAAAGCAGAGTACTAGAGACCTTTAGGGTTACTACATTCTTTGAGTATCCTTGAGTGGAAATGGGAAGATATTTTCATAGACTTCTTTTCCAGTCTTTCCTGAGTTTAAAAAAGATTTGATGCCATATGGGTGATAGTAGACAAACTCAGCAAGTCGGTGCATTTCCTACCTATCAGACTATAGACCAATTGGGGCAGTTGCACATTAGAGAAGTTGTCAGACTTTATAGGGTCCGCAGGACTATTGTATCGGATAGAGACTTTAAGTTCTTGTCAGTTTTCTAGAGAGCTTTGTAGAGATCATTAGGAACCAAACTGTAGTTTAGTTCAGCATATCACCCTCAGACTGATGGTCAGACTGAAAAGGTGAATCAGATATTAGAGGATATGCTAAGAGCCTGTTGCTCGGACTTCCACATCAGTTGGACCGAGTTACTTCCTATAATGAAGTTTACCTATAATAACAGTTATCAAACAACTATTTAGATGGTTTCATTTGAAGCTTTGTATGGTCTAAAGTGTAGATCTCCTCTTCATTGGGATGAGATTGGAGAGAAAAATTCTTTGGAGACTGTAGTGGGTCCAAAGACTACTCAAAGGATGAATGAATAGATTAAGATCATCAGACAGAGAATGAAACAGGTCCAAGATTGACAGAAGAGTTATGCTGATTTGAGGCATAAGGAGATTGTATTTCAAGTAAGCGACAGAGTTTTCCTGAAGGTTGTTCCCTACAGACAAGTTCTCAAATTTGGCAAGAAGGGAAAGCTAGCCTCTAAATTTATTGACCCCTATGAACTACTAAAGAGAGTGGGGAAAGTGACCTATAGACTTGCATTACCAGCCAGCATGGAAAGAATTCACAATATTTTCCATATTTCTCAACTGAGAAAGTATGTTAGGGATCAGTCCTATGTGTTTCAGTTTTCAGATATGGATCTTGTAGAAGACTTAAGTTATCAAGAAAGACTAGTGCAAATTCTTGATTATAAGGTCAAAGTCCTCATAAATAAAAAGATTCCACTAGTAAAAGTTTTGTGGAGAAGCCAAATAGTGGAAGAAGCCACTTGGGAGGTAAAGGTTGAGATCAAGGATAGGTTCCCACAGTTGTTCAGATAATTCTGAGGACAGAATTTTTATAAAGAATGAGGAATGTAGCATCCCAAGATTAGAAATACCTTTAGGTTAGAATTTGGGGGTTAGATGTAAGAAATAGTGATGATTTGGGAGTTAGAAGAGTTTAGGGGTGAGATAGTAAGTTTCCAAAGCCTATATAGCTTACACATGATTTTCCTTGGAAGGTTCCTTTCTACATAGTGAGGGAAATGAAGATTCTTCATTTTCCTTTAAGCACTCCCGTGTACTTTTAGCTACACTCCTGTGCACCCTTATAGAATGAGAGAGAAAATTGCTTTTATTGCTTCCTCACCTATTTTTCTCCATTTTCAACCAAAGTTCCCTTTTTGTTTTCAGAGAATCCTTACCCTAGAATTGATTTGCAGTAGCTAGCGGCTCCCAATCTAGCTAGAGAAGAAAGAAATTAGATAGAAAGTGAATCCAACAGCCATAGCAAGAGGTAAGTGTTTCTTTGCCTCTTCCTTGAGTTTCCTAGCTTGTAAATGATGCTTGATAATAGATGGTTGTGTCGCTAGCATGCTTATGATTTATGTGAAGTGATTATGTGTTGATATGATGTAAAGAAAAGGCTTGTGAAGCTGATTTTTATCCAAGAACCACACTTGTGTATGTATGTGTATGAATATGTGTGAGAATGATGATTTTAATGGTGGATTGTGATATGGCATGTTATGGATGAAATTGAAGTATGTTGTGTGTTAATTGAAGTGCTATAAATGCATGATTTTGATTAATTTTAGATTAATTAAGATTTGGTGTGGATTTTACAAGTTTTAGGCAAGCTTTTACCGAAGCAGAGCAGGACACACACACATGTGCCTACAGGTGCACACTCGTGTGCCTTTGCTTTTGCAAGGTCACGCCCATGTGCACGAAGTGTGCATGACTGATTTGCAAGAGGACACGACTATGTGCCTTAGGGACATGACCATGTGTTGTTTATTTCATGAAAAACAGTAAAATTCCAAAAGCTAGCACGATTGGCTGCACGGCCAATACATGGTCCCGTGTATCTTCACACATGCCCATGTGTTTTTGCCATGCACGCCCATGTGTTTGATATGCACACCTGTGTGCCTTAACCCACACGCTCGTGCTCAAGCCAATTTTCTAGGAAATGATTTAAATTAAAGTATTAAGCATAATAAACCTTTCTAATGGCTATAAAGAGGTATATGAGGATAAAATTAGATAAAATAATGCAACATGAGCATTGCATGGTATGACATGCCAAGACATTATCATGAAAAGCGATCAAGGGATTTGAATGCATTAGTTATTCAGCATTTAGAACCCGATATCTAGGTTAGTTGTTTTAAGTGAACTCGATAGGGCATTTATGGGCTTTCAACCTTCTGACTATGACCAGATCGTTTCAGTTTCAACTTACTGGTCTAAAGACATGTATGCTATATTCAATTTTCTAGCATCTCGCTAGACTGTTCAACCCATATGGCTAAGATACCGAATCCATATGTTTATCAACCTGATCAGCACAATAAGTATCTTTAGATATATAGAGATTCAAATACATGCATATTCAGTATTCTAATACGATACATTCAATATGACATGATACCATGACACTCATTTCATCGTATTAATTAGTAATGTAAACAAGAGAACAGAATAAGCGATATTTAGATTAATGAGCAAGCGAAATGTATGAATATTTAGGCCAAGGCTACGTACAGTTTTTGTTTTGCATGTTTGTTTGGGTGAGGGAAGTAAGAAATTCTTACTGGGTGATTTTATCATTCATTCCTTTCCTTTCCTTCCTTTCTTGCAGGTATGTTTAGTGTTGGTAAGGAGCGGGTGGACCATGGTTGATAGGAGAGGGCTTCAGTTAGTTTTCAGTTGGCCTGGTGGGATTAATTGTAAATATATGTACTCAGATGTAATGTACAGAAATGTTTATATATATGTACAGTTTGTTTTGGCCACCATTGTAGTTTAAAGTTTTCAACTTTTGTATGCGTATGTATTTAGACTGTAGTAGTTTTCTTTTCATAAGATTCCTCTCACGCATACCAGAGTTTTTAGTATATTAATAATAGTAAAGAAATAATTGTCCGTAGTGGCATGCATGACAGTGGGTTTTACAGTTTCCAGTAAATCCGAATAAAAATCTTTTTTGCTATTTGGTGATCTAAATTGTTATTGACTTTATAAACAGTTGATGCCATTAACATTGTTTGTATCATATTCATTATTTGATGTTTTGTCATTTTATCTATGTTCCATTCATATATACTTGATCCATTATATTGTACTTGAGTGTGTTTCATATGTTACGTATATCTCATATTATTGGTCAATTGTAATAGTTTCTTAGTTTTAGATAATTGTATTTTTATCTTAATTTGCTTAAGTAAGGATTTTCATCTTTACTTAGGTTATTGAATTGTTCTTCTAAGAGAGCTATATTGGTGTTATTTGAGAGCACATTTATTTTAGAGGAGGACGGTTTATCTTTTATGGTTATGTGATCTAATTTTTTATTGATTGCTTTTAGTATTTTATCATTAATGCCTAACTTTATTTTTGTGATATCTAGGATATCGTAAGGTTTGAACAAAGGGTTTTGGATTTGAATTATTATTGGCAAGTTTTGAGATAAATTTTAGTAAATGGTCTCTCTCTCCTTGGGGATATTAGAAAGAGATGATTCAATTTGATTTAATTGATTTCCTGGGGTGTGTAGGATTTGATTTGAATAATTATTTTGATGTTCGATATTTTTTATATCTTTTATTGTAGGTGGTTTGTGCTCATCTATTGCATTAATCATTTTAAAAGGAGAAGCAATTACTTTGGTATTTTGATGTTGAATTTTTATTTCTTCTAAAAGAGGATGTATTGAAGTAGTTTGATTATTTGTGGTTTGCCAAGTTATTGTTATTAGAGTAGAAGTTATAGTATTTAAATTTGGTGCAACCAATTCTTCATAATGATCTTTATTGAAAAACCAATCAAAGAAATAAATATTTTGTTTTAAATTGTTCATACATTGATACCATTCTTGTCTTACATTGTTTTGAGATTTTTCATCAAATATATTAAGAAAGTTTTTCTTCTTAAGTTCAGTTTATGGGTTCCTAAAATCTTCTTTGAGCAAATTGTTTATTGATAGTGAAGTCTAATTCGTTTTCAACTTCACTTATTGTAAATATTTGAGGATGTGATCCTAATACTTCTTATTGTATGGCTAATGATGGTTGAGGCTGTTCATAAAATGGTTGTAGGACAACATGTGAATAATTTACTTGTAGATGGCCTTAATGCTAGTTCATCTGTATATACTGAGGTTCTAGAAGTGCTAGCAATATTGGGGTTTCTAGGGATTTGTCTGTTAAATTTAATAGTTACTGTTCTATCTAATTCTTTATATACTCATTGAATTTCAGTTTCATTTTGTTCTGTTGGTTTAGGAGGGCATAATCTTTCTAATTTCCATTCAGTTTGTTGCATTTCTTCATTCCATGTTAATCTTTTTGGAACCAACGCTTTGTGTTTTGTTTTATCTACTTCCATAATTAGAGTTTTTTCGAGTGGAGTCATTCTAATGGTTTTACGACTTATTATAGTTGTCATAACCTTGTAATAAATCCAATAACATAATGCTATTGGTTAGGCTTTGTCCAAATAATTTAAATTTGAGGCTTTTAAATTAATAATAAAGGTTGATAAAATTGTTGGGTCTTGAAGTCTAACTGTAAAGTTAAAAGACTAAGCCACTTTCCAAGTTGGAATTCATAACTGTTAATAACGAGTTATTGAAGTTTAAGTTTCTTACATCTCTTAATAATACAAATATCGGAATATTTTATCCTAATCTAAATAAAGGTCTTATAGCTACTTGTACTAATCTTATGTATAAGAATTTATAACCATTTTGTTTATGATGTATTATAGATGATTTAGAGAACAATTATATCTTTTGTAGATATCATAATTGTTTTTTTATGTTGTTTACTTGCATAATCAAAAAGAAATTCAAAAGTTCTTATTTGATATATTGTTTTTTGTTTACAAGAGGAATGTGCCAGTTATGTAAATATTGGTCAATTCTTGCCATATTGATTTCTTGAGTGTTTATTGATTGCGTTAATTCTAAATTATTATGATTAGTAATATTATTATCGTTAATGGTTTGATTAATGAGTCTGAGACCTTGTGATTGTTTCTTCTACTAGACAAACTTCTAATTAAAAACATTTTTACTAAGTTTAACTATTTTAATTATTTTAATTCTGAATAGTGATTTTTACTCTTATAGATTACGGGATCACTGACCAATACTAGGTACAAGACCACCACTAAGAACACTTATTACAGTTAAACAAATGTACCTTAATCAGCTGGCCAAACGTATCTAAGGGGTAAAAACTAGAAATTCAAATTAAAACAAGAAGAATAAATAAACATAACTAAAAACGATAATTTAATCAAAAAATTCTAATAACAAAAATTTTATGCAACCAAAGATGACAAGCAAACTAAAAAAAAAAAAAAAAAACTAGCCCTCCAATTAACTAGGTTTCTCTAAGTTACCAAGCCATGGCATTTTTAGATTACAATTAGCCAAATACTAACTTTGCTTCAACCTCTAGTAGATGATGGCTACATGACAGACGATGACTTGGTTGTCACAACAATCTTCATGGCACAACAATTTTTGATGGCCAAACAAGCTAAGTAAGAAGGGAAATTAATTATTAAATCAGATGAACTAAGTAGGAAGCAAAAGAAGCAAATTTTGGATGAACTAAAACGCCAAAGCAATTTTTGGTAATGACTTTTTATGATGGATGAAAGGAGTATAGTAGAAAGCAATATTCGTTTTAGGGAAAACGATGACCTTTAGTAGCATTTTTTATGGTCATTTACTGGCGTTTTATTAAACACCATAAAAATATGTTTAAATTGACATTTTCATAAACTAACACTAACATTCACAAAAAATATAGTTCAAAAGTAATATTTTAGTGGCAATTAAAAAAATGCTAGTAAAGGCATCAGTATTAGATAATATTTAGACTTTTGGCAACATTTGTACAAACACTATTTAAAAAATGTTGGTAAATCATATATCTATTGTAGTGTGAATTCTTGCAATTTTATGCATAAAAGTTACGTGCATGCATCAACACATATCAACATTAAAGGGATCACGTTTTAAAAAAAAACAATAAGCATATATCATTTTACGGCAAGGAAATATCATATCCATCACTAAATCAAGCATGCATCAAGTCATTAGGCATTAACTAGTACATGCATGTATATATCATACATATCTTGATAGAATAAACATAAAAAATGCTTATATTCATCATAACTCTTGTCTACTCACGTTAAAAAATAAAATGAAATGATTTTTTTCACACCAAAATAGGCCATGGCAAGAATTGTAAAGAAAATAAACGATTGAAAAACATTTTTTCAAGCAAATCAACAACATGCATGCAATGTTCCATATTATCAACATGCTAATAAGTTTAATTAAGATAATTTGAACTCAAAAACAAGAACATGTATGCATCAAAATGACTCTAATACCATTTGAAGAATAATAGGTGAATATGGTTGAAAATTAACATGCATGGACACATTCAAGTATGAAAAGGTGGTATAGATGAAAAGAAAGCATATAAACATGAAAAGTTTAGATTTAGTGCCTTTCTTCTTGTCAAATTTGCTTGCTTTAAAGGAGTTGAACACTTGAATCCAAATGTCTCATGAAGCAATCCACCCATGCGGAAGAATGAAAGAGAACTGAATGTTTATAAGCTTTAGTAAGAAAGAACTTTTTTGTATTAAATAAAAGTTCTATCTAAAACATGATACATTTTTAGCTTAAATAGTCATAGGAAAAAAATAATTATCAATTTTGCATGACACCACTAAATAATTTGTATTATTTAGTTACCATATCAATGTATTTGTAATACACTTTAAACAACCATGTTATACCACATGGAATTTTAACCCTTTCAAATGCCATATATACGTACATATAACTCTTTACATGATTTTACCCTGTTACGATTTAAAAGGTGCTAACCATCCTTGGATAATCATACATATTATGTAGTTAAACCCATCTTTTGTTAAATCTCAGTTGAGGATGGATTCATGACATATCAAAACCCTAACCTCAATCATGTGTCAAATTGTAGATCGAATATTCAAAACATATCATCATGAACAACCTTTTTATGACTATCTTATACTGTGGCCATAAATTTTTGTTTTTAATATTTATCACTTTAGAAATAAGAGGGAAAATAGACATTTCTTTATACAAACAACGTATGACCAAATTAGCTTATTACATGTGGCATGATTAATCTAGTAGGTGTACACCATATGAGAAATATGCATCCATACCAGATCAACTATAACATCTTACATCTAGGAAGCAATGGTACATCAATACAATCCTACAACAAATCATTATCATCTATTACATGTTTATGTGATTCATCATAATTGTTCATGTAAAAAAGATAATCTTCTAGCTATAAATCCATGCTAATGTCTTAATAATATAATTTCCGTATCACTCGCATTAATATCATATCATGATATTCAACAAAGATATTAAATATGTCTACAATGCGATGTCATTATCAACTGACTTCACATACGTAAGGGACATTTTGATGATTAGATCTTCTAAAGATCCATATCACCTAGACATTTCACACACATACAATTTATTTAATAAAAAAATAAATAAATCAATATATAAAAATTGAAGTAAGATATGAACGTGAATAAAAAGAACTCTTTCTTCTACTATTACATAAATGCTATTACAAGATTAAATACCTTAAAATTAATAGCACAATTGGTTCCTAAGATATATAGTAACAAGTGTTGGGTTACTGACTCTTAGGTCATTATTGATCTGAAGAATTGGCGGAATCAACCCCAAACATGGGATAAGATAATGTTATTTGGAGTCCAATGTCATTGGGAAATTTCATCATTAAGTTGGCATGACAAGAAGTAACGGTGAGGTAATCAACTATATATTGTTGTGATCTTGTTTGGTTCCAAATGACTATACCTCGGCATGCTATTATTACACGGATGGCCATGACAAAAAGGCTTCTCACAAGGGAAAAACTTTTATGGATTGATATCTAACGCCAATTGCCGCTTTTGTAATTTTGCTCAAGAATTTGTTGGATCACTTATTCTTTTCTTGCAATTTTGCCAAAACCACGTGTCACGTGATTCTTGAGATAAGTTCCTTTGTTTATGTTGTCAAACCTTGGCAAGGGTATCTTGCCTCTTGATGCGTTAAAAGTTTAAACCCTAACTTCCTAGCAAGTGTACTAGTTCAAAGTAATACGGGAAGTATTCAGGGTATCGTATCCACGGGATCGCGTAAGCAAGTACCAAGACGACACCACTCCTAATTTTATCTAAACTATTGAATTCGAGTCTAAAATAAATATGAAAAATAAAATCAAACAATTAAGAAACACGCCTAGGTAAATTGAATAACAATATGTGAGAAAATGTTAAGATTTCGAGTTCACTAATTCACTACAATGTAGGTTTTTCGTATGCGTATATATATTTTATGTTATTCATGTGACAACGGAATTCCCTAAATTGATGACATTTTTTCTCAAGCAATATTAATCGTATTTAAAAATCTAATAACCTAAATATCTCTATCTAGGTTAAATTAGATGAAAATGCATTAAGTTCTATGGAATCCACTAGCTTCCGGCATAAGCCTATTGTGCCTATGACTATTGCATGTATTATCAAATATATCTCTATATTTAATTAATCCACGGTTCGTATTCTCGTTGCTTTTATGTAATATCACCTCTCGGTCTCAATCACATAACAAAAATCCTATTAAAATTGGCCAAGTTTCAATAGGCATTAAGTTCAGAATGCAAACTCATATGAGATAACATGTTTGTAAATTATAATAAAAAACCCTACATATTCATGAATTAGCTAGCCTTAATCTTAGCAAAAAATTATTTAGTTCATCATTAAAAACAAATAAGCAATAAGATTCAAGCAAATTATAAGCATAATGGAGAAAATAAGAATAAAACCAGATGAATGTTGAATCTCTTATTGAAGTTGATGAAGAAATATTCTCACAATTTCAATCCCAAAAGCTTTTGATTGAATCCTCAAAATAAAATATTGAATCTCTGAACATTATGTGAAGAATCTCTCAAAAACTCTCCTAGGACGGCTCTCCTAATTTTTAGAATTACAAAGTATTATATATGCTTAGGTTTAGGCAAGAATTTCAGTCAAACTGAAATTTTGTGAACAGTATCGATGCCACGGCATAATGTCGCGGCCTGTTGATTCTAAATTATCGAATGGCTATTATGTCGCGGGATGATGTCGCGGCCTTGTCCAGAATTTATACTGCGGCCTTGTCCAGAATTTATGCTGCGGCATTATGCCGCAGCCTCCAGCCTCTGCCTTGCAAGGTAAGTAATCTTTCATCTTATGCCGCGGCATGATGCCGCGGCCTTCAGCCTCTGGATTTTTGAATTAAATTCATGCCGCAGCATCATGTCGCGGCCTACAGGCTCTGGATTTTTGCTCAGCTAGTTTCGATTCCACTCCTCGATCCTTCGCCTTGGTTGTAATTTTTTTGTCTCGAACACACTCACTTGGTCTTGTTTCGACTCGAATTTATGTAAGTTCCTACAAAACAAAAACAATAACCACGTGATCCCGAATTTGCATAATTTATTAGCGAATTGGACAAAATCTCTCCCAAATAAACCATAATATATACGTATGTCCATTATTCATCACAACCCCCAACTATCAAATTGCTAGTCCCTAGCAATGAAAGCGACTAATTTTTTTCATTTTACATTAACTAAAAATTATATAATAAACTATCTAAACCACTTCCGTATATTGACATGGTTGCATTTAGCTTATGCAACAAGCCTTTAAACCCCTAGGTGGCCCTAGTGGACGAGTTATAGTCTCGTGAGGGTTTCCAGCGATGCTACCCACAAACATCCTTCTAAATCAAATACCTAAACATATGAAACATAAATCATAATCTACATGCATATAACACAATAGACGAAATTAACTTCAGCCAAAAGACTGTCTCATAAGTATCGACAATAAAATGCAGCACATTACTTACCAATATCACCCCACACAAAACCACTTTGAAAATGTCACATCACTACTTTATCGACTTCTATCCTCTATTACATTCTCTCACCCATAATTCAACCCTTAAAATGATTCATGCAATACCCATAAGCCCAAGGCACCTTAAAACTGGTTATTTTTAGCATTTTTTTATCATCTGTTGCTAAGATTTTCTGTTCACACAGTAGTAACTTTCCAAATTTTCGAGACCCAATTTATTTTACTCTATTTTATTTCGAGGGTTGTATTTATTTATCCCTAGGTCATTGACTTGCCTTTTTACGCGAATGCTAACACTTGTGATGCCATCACCCGGTTACTCAACAAGTAATGAACTTAAGGTGCATAGCATACTCATATTCTTTAGACAATTCAGTATAGAGATCACTCACGGTGGATATGCCAACCCCCAACTTACTATGTCTCTAGAACATTGGAGTAGTGACCCCTTTTCGAATATATATATATATATATATATATTTTGCAATATGTATGCTGGTCTCAAAACTTAGTTTGTTTATACAGTGGAACATATCTCCTTGCTTTAGACAACTTGTTAGCTAACTCAAACCAAAATCAAAGTTACTTGTGCTTATGAACCACATTACTACATTTCTTGGGTTCTAATTGTTTTCAACCTTTCTTACCTCATGCCCAGGAGTCTCAATTTTATGACGATTCATCTCGTCATGTTTTTGATTGGGGCAACATCAATTCGCTTTGCACTAAAACTTTGTCTCAACTAATTGCAATCATCAACTTTTCAAGCTGAAGCTAAAAACATAATAAAGAAAAAAACAAGCAAATTTTTTTTTTTTTTAAACCGGATGAATTAGCCTCTCAATCATACGAATATATTTATGCATGATGTAACTAAACTTTCTAAGCCCTTAACAATAAAACTCCTAGTTTTAACTTTGTTTTCTCCCACCCCTGACTTAGCATAGACATTGTCCCAATGACGAATGAGATATATGAAAGAAAAGAAAGTTAAAACGACTTTCCTGTTTAAGTATGAAGTGCAGTGAAGGGCTGCCGTTATCTCGCACTGTGTAAAAAGGCCATTTGCTGCTGAAACTAGGATAAAGTATTATCAACAATTTCAGTTAGTACATCAAAACATAAGAATATATCATGTAGGATCGAGGGGAAAAAATGAGGACTAAACACATAAATACCCATAGATAAAAATAAGTATCAGGATTCAGAGACAGCATTGAGAGAGTCATGAAATATCAGGATAATGTATAATTAAATAAGACCATGATTAAAAAGTTGTCGACAAGGTGGTAGTGGTAGGAGCATCTCCTTAATTGTCAGTAGCATCATCCTCTTCATCGCCTTCGCCATCATCACTCTCATTAACCTCATCACCTTTTACACCTTCCTCATACTGAGGCTCTGGTATCCTCGGTCCTGATTGTTGAGAAGTTGGGTGGTAGAACGGGGGCCGGTCTTGATTTGCCTCTCGTCTGTGGCATACACCACTCTTGCTCGAACACATAATCCTGTAATCAGACTAGGGAACATATATGTTACATGATCATGAGTAATACCGTTTTTAATCATGTAATGAATGAGGGTCCCAACATTAATTGGGATTCTATCATGTATAGCACAAAGAAGGGTTGTCCTGTCTCGATCTATGTCGCTCACGTGGGATGTGGGCATCAATCGAGCACTGATAAAATATTACCACATCCGGATTGTGGGGTATAAAAATCAGGCCTTAAAAGACTTGAGGATACCATCTCGATATTTCCATTAAGCACCACCATCTGTGAGCTTTTGAAAGATTTGCTCGGGTGTTAATTTCTCCATGTATTGACTGAAGGCAGCAGGGTTAGGCTTTTGTAATTGATAATAATTGTTGATTGTGTGCACATCGAATGGAACAGTCTTCCCTCGAACTTTCACTTTATGTTGTACAGCATCAATCGCATTGGCATAAAATTCCATGACAAGTGCCGCAACAGCACCTTCGGGTTCTTGAGCAAAGACTTCCCATCCATGGGCGGTTATGACATTAGTAATGTCGGGGTAGCCACCCTCTTCAGGAAAGTAAAAGTCGCATTCCTTGATGAAGCTTTTATTTTTTCTGTTAGCTTGTTCAAATCTGTGTTGTGCTTCAAGGGAGGTAAATCGAGGATTGACTTGTGCAGTTTCTTCACGTGGTTGCCCACGTTGTCTTTTGGAGGCCTTTTGTTTTCCTTTAGAAGTGGCACATGAGGTGGACATTTTGGGTATGGATATTTATTTGACCTACACAAAGAAAAGAAAAAAATTATAATAAATTTTTTTTTTAATAACATTGTAAACTAAAAAAAAAACCGAAAAATAAAAGGAAACCTGTACCTATAAGATAAATACTATAAACATGTGAGTGTAGCTCAATACATTAAAAATTGATACTTTATATCATGCCTTGAAGTCATGAACTATCAATGGCAAGCTTATCATGAATAAAAGAGTGCCAAATGCATTAGAAATTTAATTGAGGCATTTATTCAAACACATGGTGCATGTGTTTGATTTTTATGCTAGCACAAAAAATCAACATATAAGCACTCATGCAAAGACACAATTTCATACTTAGGTACAAGGTTTAATCTCAACAACAATAACAAGAACAAAATAAAGAAAAAGAAAAAAATGTGAATTTAAAAGAGTTAAGAGGATGTACATACCTTAATGATGTTGAGAATGGTGTAATGGTGAAGTGGGTAGGTGTGTTGTGCTTTTGAGTGCTGAATATTGGTAGAATATATGCTGGCTGTGGCGGCTCACGGTGGCTGGAAGTGATGTGCATGTGTGGTGTTGTGTTTGAATTGAAAGAAGAGGGAGAGTTGTGTGTGTGTGAGAAATTTATTAAGTTTTTTTTTTTTCGTTTTTTTTTTTGGTGTTGAAAATAATATTTAAACAAAAATAAAAAGAGAAATATTTTTTTTTTGAATACTAAAAATAAAAAAAAAAAAAACAACAAAAGAAATTTTGTACCTACGCTTTACTGTTCTTGTGTCGCGGCATCATGCCACGGCCTGTAGCTTCTGGAGTGCAGAAGCTTTGGCGTGCTCTGCTTGTGCCGCGGCATGATGCCATGGCCTGTTGCTTCTGTTCCTGTGGTGTAAATGATGCCGCAGCATGGTGCCGCGGCATGAAAAAAAAATCTGGGCTGTCTCCACAAATTGATTTGTTTTTCACTCTTTGTATTCCCATTTGTTTTCACTCGACCCGAACGCCTAAAAATTGCAACATAATCTAACAATTAAGCACAATTTTAAATTAAATCAAATTTTCGAAATAAAACAAAGTAACAGAAATTTTTTTTTAAATAAAAAAATTAAATAAAATAAAACTACAACTGAATAACGCAAAAGGATTGGGTTGCCTCCTAATAAGCACTTGTTTAAAGTCTGTAGCTCGACTTTTTGATGGTCCGTTTAGGTTGGGTTGTTTAATGGGATGGAGATCTTTTCTTTACTCCATCCTCCATCTTCGTAATGCTTTAACCTCTATCCATTTACAGTGAATGTGCCTTTTTCCTCATGTGATATTTGAACAGCACCTGATGGATATATTTTTTTCACAGTAAAGGGTCCCGACCATTTGGACCGTAACTTTCGTAGAAAGAGTTGTAACCTGGAGTTGAATAACAACACCTTTTCTCTCTCGGTAAATTCTCTTTTCAGGATGTGTTTGTCATGTCATCTCTTTATTCTCTCCTTGTATAGTTTGGCATTTTCGTAGGCTTGGTGCCTAAACTCGTCGGCTTCATTGAGCTGCAGCAATCGTTTGGAACCTGCATCTTGCATATCAAAGTTAAGAAATTTTATTGCCCAATATGCTCGATGTTCAAGCTCGACTGGGAGGTGACATGCCTTTCCGAACACAAGTCTATATGGGGACATTCCTATTGGTGTTTTATATGCTGTCCTATAAGCCCATAATGCATCGTCTAGCTTTAACGACCAATCCTTTCTAGACTGATTCATGGTTTTTTCAAGGATACGTTTAAGTTCCCTATTCGATACTTCTACCTGGCCACTAGTTTGTGGGTGGTATGGGGTGGCTACTTTATGCTTGACTCCATATTTGCTCAAGAGGTTTTCAAATTGTTTATTACAAAAGTGCTTACCACCATCACTTATGATTGCCCTAGGAGTGTCGAACCTTGTAAAGATATGTTTCTTTAAGAACTTCACCACTACCCTAACATCATTTGTTCTAAAGGCTTCAGCCTCCACCCATTTGGAAACATAATCTACGGCCACTAATATGTATCTATTGGAATAGGAACTAGGGAATGGACCCATAAAATCTATACCCCACATGTCAAATAATTCACACTCCAGGATGTTGTCCATGGGCATCTCATGCTTCTTACCTATGGTTCCCACCTGTTGACATATATCACAAGATGCTACATAGGCATATGCATCTTTAAATAAAGTGGGCCAATAAAATCCAGATTGCAATACCTTAGCAGTTGTCTTGATTGGTCCAAGATGACCACCCACCTCTCTATCATGGCAATGGTGTAGGATGTTTATCATTTCTTCCTCAGGTACACATCTTCTAATGATTTGATCAGCATATATTTTAAACAGATATGGTTCTTCCCACAAGTAATGTTTGGCATCAGACAAGAATTTCTTCTTTTGGTTTGAGTTAAGTTCTGAAGGGAGAATGCCTGTTACTATGTAATTAGCAATATCTGCATCCCAAGGAATTGGGTTACTAAGGATGGCATAAAGTTGTTCATCTGGAAACTCCTCTCCTATTGGTGTCTCACCACTTTTTGGTAGGTATGGGTTTTCTAGGCTGGATAAGTGGTCGGCCACTACATTTTCTACCCCTTTCTTGTCTCGTATTTCTAGGTCGAACTCTTATAGTAATAGAATCCATCATATCAACCTAGGTTTTGCATCTTTCTTTGCTAAGAGGTATTTAAGGGCTGAATGGTCAGTATACACTATCACTTTTGTGAGGACAAGGTAAGAATGGAATTTGTCAAAGGCAAATACTACAGCTAGAAGTTCTTTTTCTATGGTAGCGTAATTTTGTTGAGCTTCATTCAAGGTTCGACTAGCATAGTATATTGGTTTGAACACTTTATCCTTCCTTTGACCTAAGACCGCTCCTACGACTATATCATTAGCATCACACATAAGCTCGAACGGAAGATTCCAATCAGGTGCCATCATGATGGGTGATATGATCAATTTTTCCTTAAGTTCCTGAAAAGCATGTACACAATTTTCATCAAAATCAAAAGATGCATCTTTAAGTAATAAATTAGTTAAAGGCTTAGTTATCTTTGAAAAATCTTTGATGAAACGTCTGTAAAATCCCGTATGCCCCAGAAAACTTCTCACTGCCTTTACTGATGTTGGTGGAGGTAATTTTTCAATGATTTGCACCTTTGCTCGATCGACTTCAATTCCCTTCTTTGAAATCTTGTGGCCAAGTACTATGCCCTCCTGCACCATAAAATGACACTTCTCCCAATTTAAGACAAGGTTAGTATCCTCACATCTTTTCAAAACTAATTCAAGATTATTTAAACATGCATCAAAGGAGGAACCAAAAATAGAAAAATCATCCATGAATATTTCCAAAAATTTTTCTACCATGTCATGAAAAATAGCCATCATACATCTTTGAAAAGTGGCTGGTGTATTACATAAACCAAATGGCATTCTCCTAAATGCAAATGTGCCATAAGGGCATGTAAATGTAGTTTTTTCTTGGTCTTCAGGAGATATAGCAATTTGATTATACCCTGAATATCCATCTAGGAAACAATAGAAATCATGGCTAGCTAGTCTCTCTAACATTTGGTCAATGAATGGCAATGGGAAATGATCTTTTCGGGTAGCATCATTTAGCTTCCTATAATCTATGCATACCCTCCATCCAGTAACTATTCTAGTGGGGATTAACTCATTATTTTCATTTTTCACTACAGTCATCCCACCTTTTTTTGGTACTACTTGTACAGGGCTTACCCAAGAGCTGTTTGAGATAGGATATACAATACCAGCATCTAGTAGTTTGATCACTTCTTTCTTGACAACTTGCATCATCGGATTCAATCTTCTTTGAGGTTGGATTATTGGCTTATAGCTTTCTTCCATAAGAATTTTGTGCATGCAAATTGAAGGGCTAATGCCTCGAATGTCTGCTATTGTCCAACCAAAAGCTTTCTTGTGCTCCTTTAACACCCTCAATAATTTTTCTTCCATAAGTCCTATCAAAGATGATGAAATAATTACTGGTAAGTATGAAGAACCTTCCAAAAATACATATTTTAAATGAGAAGGTAGAGGTTTAAGCTCAAGAGTAGGTGGTTCTTCAATTGATAGCTTAGGTGTCTTCGTGGATGGCCTGTCAAGTGCCTCAAATCTTGGTTGCAGATGCTTTTTGTATGGTGAACTCGCTGCCAAGTGCGCCACTGCTTCATTTACATCGTTTTTTTCAACTTCATTGCATATTGAATTCACTAGGCATGCTTCCAAAGGGTCTTCAAATCTATTTTTCTGGAAAAATTCACAAGACAAAGCATCAAAAGCAACAATTCCATAACAAGTATGATCCTCTTCAGGGTGTTTCATTACTTTAAAACATTAAATGTTACTTGTTCATCCCCCACCCTAAGGATTAATCTCCTTAATTGGACATCAATTAATGCTTTCCCTGTGGCTGAAAAGGGTCTCCCTAATATAAGGGGCATGTCTATGTCTTCTTCCATGTCTAAGACAAGGAAGTCAACGGGGAATATAAATTTATCCACTTTTACTAAGACATCCTCCACAATTCCTCTTGGATATTTAATTGATCTATCAGCTAGTTGCAACAAAACTGTTGTAAGTTGTGGCTCTCCTAATCCCAATTTTTTGAAAATGGATAAAGGCATTAGATTTATGATGGCTCCTAAATCACACAAAACATTTGAAAAAGAAATTGAACCGATAGTGCATGAGATAGAAAAACTCCCTGGATCTTTGAGCTTTGGCGGCAACTTATTTTGGAGAATGGCAGAACACTCTTCCGTAAGTTTCACTGTTTCATGCTCCTCCAATTTCCTCTTGTTGGACAAGATCTCCTTTAGAAATTTTGCATAACTTGGCATTTGGAGCAAGGCGTCTGCAAAAGGAATATTGATGTGGAGCTTTTTAAATATTTCCAGGAATTTCGTAAATTGCTTGTCTAGCTGCCTCTTTTTATTTGCTAGAGGAAAAAGAGACTTGATCTCTATTGGCTCTTACTCCACCTCCCTTGCTACTAGTTCATCTTCTTTGGCATTTTTCAGCTTTTCTTCCTCAGGACCTTTCAGTTCTTTCCCATTCTTTAATGATATGGCTTTCACATGTTCTTTAGGATTTGTTTCGGTATCACTTGGCAGTATGCCTTGTGCTCTCCCAGCTACTATGTTTGCTAATTGTCCCATTTGCACCTCAAGGTTTCTGATGGATGCCTCTTGGTTCTGAAATCTTGTTTCAGCACTATTTATAAATTTTGTCATGAGTTCCTCTAGGTTAGATTTCTTTTCTTGAGGTCGAAACCCTAGTGGTGGTTGCTTCGTTGCAGTCTGATTGTTCCATGAAAAATTAGGATGATTTCGCCACCCAGGATTGTATGTGTTGGAGTACAGATTATTTTGTTGAGGCCTGCAAAAATTTCCCACAAAATTAGCACTTTCAGATGATTCCAGAAATGGGTTACCTACTTGGCACTCAATGCTCGCATGACCCCCTCCACATAGATCACAAATGACGCTCTTTGCTTGCATGACTGCCATTGTATCGATTTTCTTGTTCAACACTTCTATTTGGGTAGCCAATGCGTTGAATGAATCCACTCCATGTACTCCCACAGCTCTCCTTGGTGCTCTATCAGTTTGCCATTGGTAACTATTAGAAGCCATTTCATCTAACAGTTCGAATGCTTCCTCTGGTGTCTTCCTTATAAAGTTACCTTCTGTAGCTGCATCAATTAAAGTACGATTAGCAGGCATCAAACCATTATAGAAAGTTTGTACCTGAAACCATATGGGTAATCCATGGTGTGGGCATTTTCGGAGTAGTTCCTTGTATCTCTCTCATGCTTCATATAGTGATTCCGTGTCATACTGCATGAAAGTTGTGATGTCATTGCGTAGCTTTGCAGTCTTTGATGGAGGAAAGAATTTTGCTAAAAATCGCTGCGCCATCTCATCCCAAGTAGTGATCGACCCAACCGGCAAGGAATTTAATCAACTCTTTGCTTTATCCCTTAGTGAAAAAGGGAATAGTCTTAGCCGGATGGCATCGTCAGTAACCCCATTCTGCTTGAAAGTGTCACAAATTTCCAGGAAATTGGCAATGTGTTGATTCGGATCATCACTAGGCAAACCATTGAACTGAATCGACGTTTGAATCATTTGGATTATGCCCGGTTTGATCTCAAAATTGTTGGCTTGTATTGATGGCCGTCTAATGCTTGAAGATGTGCCTTCGACTGTAGGAGTCGCATAATCAATCAGAGATCGCTAGTTTGTAGCTCGATTTGCTTGCTCTAAGGCCGGTAGTGCTACTCACTGATCCTCTGCCATTGCTCTTCTTTGCCTCGTCAACTGATGTAATGTCCTTTCTATCTCAGGATCGAAAGGCTTAGTTGTCTGATTTCTAGTGCGTGTCATGCACTAGATGAGAATCTGCAAGGCAAACAAGACCAAGTAACGGCGTAAAATAATAAAAACAAAACTAAACAAAAAAATAAAATAACAAAGAAATAAAATGTCTAAAGTAAAATTAAAAGTAATATATCTCGATATTGACTAAGACGTGATCCCCGGCAACGGCGCCAAAAACTTGATGCGTTAAAAGTTTAAACCCTAACTTCCTAACAAGTGTACTAGTTCAAAGTAATACGTGAAGTATTCAGGGTATCGTATCCACGGGATCGCGTAAGCAAGTACCAAGACGGCACCACTCATAATTTTATCTAAACTATCGAATTCAAGTCTAAAATAAATATGAAAAATAAAATCAAACAGTTAAGAAACACGCCTAGGTAAATCGAATAACAATATGTGAGAAAATGCTAAGATTTCGAGTTCACTAATTCACTACAATGTAGGTTTTTCGTATGCGTATATATATTTTATGTTATTCATGTGACAATGGAATTCCCTAAATTGATCACATTCTTTCTTAAGCAATATTAATCCTATTTAAAAATCTAATAACCTAAATATCTCTATCTAGGTTAAATTAGATGAAAATGCATTAAGTTCTATGAAATCCACTAGCTTTCGGCACAAGCCTATTGTGCCTATGACTATTGCATGTATTATCAAATATATCTCTATATTTAATTAATCCACGGTTTGTATTCTCGTTGCTTTTATGTAATATCACCTCTCGGTCTCAATCACATAACAAAAATCCTATTAAAATTGGCCAAGTTTCAATAGGCATTAAGTTCAGAATGCAAACTCATATGAAATAACATGTTTGTAAAATATAATGAAAAACCCTACATATTCATGAATTAGCTAGCCCTAATCTTAGCAAAAAATTATTTAGTTCATCATTAAAAACAAATAAGTAATAAGATTCAAGCAAATTATAAGCATAATGGAGAAAATAAGAATAAAACCAGATGAATGTTGAATCTCTTATTGAAGTTGATGAAGAAATATTCTCACAATTTCAATCCCAAAAGCTTTTGATTGAATCCTCAAAATAAAATATTGAATCTCTGAAAATTATGTGAAGAATCTCTCAAAAACTCTCATAGGACGACCCTCCTAATTTTTAGAATTACAAAGTATTATATATGCTTAGGTTTAGGCAAGAATTTCAGTTAAACTGAAATTCTGTGAACAGTATCGATGCCGCGGCCTTGTCCAGAATTTATGCTGCGGCATTATGCCGTAGCCTCCAGCCTCTGCCTTACAAGGTAAGTAATCTTTCATCTTATGCCGCGACATGATGTCGCGGCCTCCAGCTTCTGGATTTTTGAATTAAATTCATGCCGCGGCCTGCAGGCTCTGGATTTTTGCTCAGCTGGTTTCGATTCCACTCCTCGATCCTTCGCCTCGGTTGTAATTTTTTTGTCTCGAACACACTCACTTGGTCTTGTTTTGACTCGAATTTATGTAAGTTCCTACAAAATAAAAACAATAACCACGTGATCCCGAATTTGCACAATTTATTAGCGAATTGGACAAAATCTCTCCCAAATTCGCCCGAAATAAACCATAATATATACGTATGTCCATTATTCATCACCTCTCTATCAGGGAGATTGAAGAGTAAAAAGTTAAAATATATAGGTAAAACATGTTTGGGAGCCATTATTTAGATGATTTTGAGGGAAAGGTATAACATAATATTTACAGGTCAGTACAAGGATGTTGCAACTCCCCACACATTGATTAAGTACATGGCAAGAGATCAGACCATAGAGCTAACCAAGGTTTAGGTGCCCTCGAAAAATAGGAGACTAGCGGATATTTGGGGGCTACCCAACTGTATATTGAAGGCCTAATGTGTTTTCTTTTGTTTTTGGTTGATCGGAAAAAGTGGTTGGGCAATAGACTTTTTAGGAGACTCAAATGTGGTCTAATGTGCCTCAAATATGGGTGTGGCAGATGACTCGGGTTACATTTTAGGAGAGATACCTCGGAGCGATTAAAATCCATGATGGCTTGGCGAAAATGGACTATTGCGGCTGTTGCATCTAATGTTCTTCTCTTTAGGTTTCTTGATAAGATTTGCACTCAATGGCTTGATGACTATGACCTATTTAAGCTCAGACCCTGGTGGATTCCTTCGGATGATTAGTATGGCTTTGACTACTCTACCTAAGAAGATGTATTTGCCATATACATTAAGCTAGCTTTTATATATTTTTGTGGATAGTATGTTATCTAAATTGTACGTGTTGGTTAGCAATGAAGTAACTTATATTTGGTTTTTGTTCTTCTCTTGATACCTATCTCAGGGATTGGAACCAAGACAGTTAACAAGAGAAGGTTAGGTTTTGTCGTTTTCTTATAGCAAGTTGGGGTTATACTTTTGTTTCCCTCCTAACCCAGGGCATCTCCTATGGTGAGAGGCCATCGTTGGGCCGTTGTGCCTTTCTTTTTGGCGAAAGGACTATTTCCCACCCATAGTTTGAGGTAGGGGCAAAGTCCCACCCGCTTAAGTTTAAAAGCCCAGTCTCCTACCCATAACCTAATTTTTTATAATTTTTTATTGAAATGACTAAACTACCCTTTTAAAAATTAAAAATTTATAATAAAAATATAAAATAATTGTTAAATATAAATATTTTCAAAAAATATTTAAAAAATTTAAAAAAATTTAAAAAATATTTTAAAAAAGTTTAAATTTAAAAAATTGAAGCAGTCATCGCCGCCGACACCGACGGTGGTGGCCGCCCATAATAGAACCAGGTGGCCATTTTCAGCCACCTGGTTCCAAGAGAGGCCAGATCTGGCCTCCCTTTTCGGTGGAGACGGCTAAATAGGTCACCTCCGACAAAATTAGGAGCTAAAAATGGTCATAAAGGGCCGGCCTTGGTCCCACTGGCCATTTCCGACCTTTATTTCTGGTGGATCTGGAACCAGGTGGTCGAAAATGGCCACCTGGTTCTATTAGGGGCAGCCACCGCCACCGGTGGCTGCTTCAATTTTTTAAATTTAAAATTTTTTAAATATATTTTTTAATTTTTTTAAAATTTTTTTAATATTTTATATTTATATAAATTTTATTTTATTAATTTATAAAATTTTAATATTAAAAAGACAAAAATGCCCCTGATTATTACTGTACACTTATTTTATTAATAAAAAAATTGGGTTAAGGTGGGAGACTGGGTTTTTAAACTTAAGTGGGTGGGACTTTGTTCACGTCTCAAACTATGGTGGGAAATTGTCCTTTGGCCTTTCTTTTTTCTTTATATAGAAGTGTTACTTACCCAAAAAAGAAAAAGAGAAGAAAGCGAGAGATAGGGTAGTATGGTAATTTCGCATTAAATAATTGCTTTTCTTGGAGTTATAATAGGTTTTTTCGGTAATTAGGCCAAACCTTGGACAGGAAAATGTAATTTACCCAATAAAATCAGGCGAAAGAAATTCTTCGAAGTTTCTGTCAAAGGTAGCATGCTAAATTGAGATTATTGGGGGAAGCACATTCAAATCAATTTAAAGCTTGAGAGTATCTGCAACGTCTGACTCAATGAAGTTGTATTTATTCACCAATATACATATTATCATTCGTAGGATTTTATTCATGAAAGTCTTCTAGGCATCTGTTTATTATCTTTCTCTCCTTTTCATACAAGTTAAATTAATTTGAGGAATTTTATTAACATTCTCCATCTGCACAATGAACGATATGAAAAGCTGAAAATTAATAATGAAGAAATGGATTACTACTTTGCAATATTTTAAGGAAATTAAATATTAACAGTCATCTTTAATATATATGATATTGAAACAAGTCATGTATCACATGTGATATCTAAGCTGCAGATTTATGGTGTGATTTGTTTTGAACATGACGATCCTCTCAATTCCTAAGCATTATATATCTTGAATTTGAACTTTAATACTTAATTAAAACAGTCAAAGTCCTACATAACGTCTAGGATAATTATGGCATTAACAAAAACTCTTTTGAAATCTTCGTTTAAAATTTGCTCATTGTGCAAAATGTAAAATGGCTAAAACATTGGGTCATCCAATTGCTTTATAGAGCACTCCAAAATGCTTTAGAACTTTACGTGTAAATTGGGTTATCCATGTTGGAGATTTTATAGACTACCCTTTTCTAAGGTTTCCGACTCTACATTCAAGCAACAACTTATGATAGACCCCCTTAATTTGAAAATTGTATATTGACACCTTTTGTCTTAACTTTGTTACCTTGTTAAGGTTAGATAGGTAAATGGTAACTTTAGTCTAATAAAAATTTGTTTGAATAAATGATAAATGCTCTGTGTCAAACTTTCCCTAAGAAAATAAACAAGAATTATGCCAAAATAAGACTATTTATGCAAATAGCATGTAGTGGCTAAACATATCATTTACACGTAGGTTCACTCAAAATGAGAGTAGAAGTAAATTTGTAAACAAGTAGACCATGCTAATCAAAAACATGTACTGATAAAACAGGTACATGTAAAAAGGGTTGAATTCTATAGGTAAGAAATATGTAGACTCATACCCAACCTTCTAGCTATTGGTAGACCTATATGTACCTATGATCTTCACTTTCTTGGTATCATTCTATCAAGCATTACACAAGTTGAGAATCACTCAACTAATGTGCATAAACTTCAAACATATCTCGTTAAACAAAACCTATAGAAACAATTCTCTTAGAAATTTCATCAATTAAGTAATAAGTACTCCACAAACTTCTAACAATCAATACAAGCCTATAAAAAGCAAACATAGCACCATTTAGTCGTTGAATGAACTGAAAAATGCCAATTGTCAAATTCAATAGTTTTTAGTGTTTTTCATTCAAATATGTCTTGTGTTTACCCTTTAAAGGACAAAAATAACAAAGTTGATAAGGCAATATTGCAAACTATTTTTTGAAGGATTTACTAATGAAGTGATTTGTGAATGTGCAAGATGACTCCTCCACCAACTATAGTTCCTTTCATTAGGGTGTTAAGCTTCTCATCTCCTCAAATTATGATTAAGTGAACTAAGAAATGGAAACCCTAAACATAAAAAGGTAAGAAAATAATAGAAGTAATTTTTATTTTTTAAAATGGAGGTATCTATAAGCATACCTACACTCACCAACAAAAAATTGTTATTTGTGAATACAAGTACAAAAACTTGTTAGCTTACCCCTTTTTGTTGGTACCTTGGGCACCCACGTTGATCTACTTGTTTGTCAAGTCCAATTGAATTCTTTCCAAAAACAACGAAAAGATTAATCTTGGCAATTCCATGATTTGCTCAATCATATTCCATCTCTATCTATTACCAATATAAGATAACATAATTATCTCATATTTCTTAGGGATAGCACAAAATTAGTGAATTCCATTTAAACATCTAGATTTAAGGTATTTGAATATATATATATATATATATATATATATATATATATATATATATATATATATGCATTCAATTATGTAATTATAGAATCATCTTTTCCTCTTGTCTTATAAATACAAGATTGAATAGAGGTAAAAAAAAAAAAAAAAGGACATTCTTGTATCTCATATCGTTATTTCTTTAAAATAGTCAATAACATAAGAGTGAATGTAGGCTTCCAATCTAATAAAAAAAAGTCTTGTAAACCTAATGACATTGTAGCAATGTGAGGTAAAAAGGTGTCATCAATAAATTATTTAAACTTTGAATGTCTTGGGGTAAGATAATTAACTGGTAGGGTGACCATGCAGTGGAATATATATTTTAAAATAAACAAAATCTCAAATCACTTCATTTAGGTACTTGTTTAATAAAAATATACAAAACATAACATATTCAATCATAAGGTGTTTTAGAATCCATATCTATAAAGTTGATCTTGTATGTCTTTATGTGCTAATGATGTGACTAAACTAAGCCTATTATCTAATTCTCCTAAGGTAGTACTTGTTGCATCCACACGGAGCACAAACTTTAAAACACCAACCATACATTTTGGTGTTACCACAGTAGGTAAGGGGATAGGAAAACTAGATAAAAGTAAAAGAAAGCTTTGAAAGAGAGAAAAAAACTTTAAGGTCCTCAAAAAACCATTATGAATGAAGACAAGTTTTCTTTTATACTTAAGGCACACACAAGACTCTTTACGCAACATGCATGATCATGTGTCATGACTTTGCTTAACACACACGGGCATGCACAAAGGTGCACAGTTGTGTGCTTGACTTATCATCATTATAGAATATATACTTATCCTATAACCTATTGGATAGGTATTTATGCACTACCTCAAACACATAGTCATGTGTTAGCCTTACACAAGTGTGTCTTGGCAAGTTAATCCCAATTGACCAGGTTAAAATCTTGATTCGATAAATACATCTATTAGGCACACACATAGGCATGTGCTATAGGACATATGATTGTGTGTTAGACTAAAATCAAATTACGAATTTCAACTTTATTCAAACGAATCTAGTGAGTCAACTCTATCTCTTTATTCACTTTATATGAATTATAGAGTTTTAGTTTTCTATGATTTTACTTGATGTGGATTGTAAATTAGGTTGAATTGTGTAGGTTTGAGGTTAAGTGTTGATTTCATGTTGTCATAAAAAATCTCTCTCATTACATATTGTTACACATAGTAAATGCAAGGCCAAAATGAACCTTGGTATTTCATGCCAATTTCAAGTCATTTTGACATCGACATAGCCATAACTAAGTAATTTTAATTATTGAGAATTTCAGAAAATATATCATGCAAGATCATATGTGTTGAGAACACACAATTGTGCATGACATAAGACATGGGTCACGATCTTGTGTATTCATTTTGTGTGTCAACACACGATAGTGCATGTAGAGTGCACATTTGTATATAGACCAAAATTTGCCAATAAGCAAAATCTTACAATAATCGTGTATCTACCTTTGTGGGCTTATAGAATTCCATAAGATTTTAGATTGTCGGTCACACAAATATGCGAGATTATGCACACGCCTTTGTTGGTCTTGTCTGTCACGGTTGTGTGGTTGATGCCATATGGTCATGTGTGATGTAAACTTCACATTTTGACTAGGTTGACTATCTTGACAGTCAAAATGTAATTTTTACATCACTTAGGGGTCTATTATATTTTTTTTTAAATTGAGGGACTAAAATGTAATGTCACATGGTTAATTAATTCAAATTAATTTATTTAATTTCAGTTACATGTATGCATGACATATATGCATGGTGCTCCATATACAAATAAGACTTGTGTATGTATGTTTTCGAGATTGTATGATGTAATTATTAAATAGAACATGCATGTCCTACTGTCTCTTATGTCTTTTGATGTAATTCTGTTCTTATCTCCCTATGCTCGAATGTAACTCGAGGTTTTTGAATTTTTGATGTAAATTTTAAAATAGGTAGTTCCTTGGTTAATTTCTTAGAAATTATTTAACTAGGGGACATAATAATGTAACTACTTGAATAGCTGAAGAAAAGAAAGAGTAATATACTTAGAGTAACAAGACCAAAGTTGTTTAGTTTATCTCATTAGCTCGAGGCCTGACATTAGTTAGACTAATATATTAGCACATTTATATATATATATATATATATATATATATATTCCTTATAGTATGCATGTTTCAGGCATTATTTTATTACAAAATATCACTTCACATGCAGACTAAAACTGAAGAGACCTAACAAAACCCTCATTAAATATTAATTCAATTAGAAAACCTTCCGATATAACATTATCAAGACAAGTCCTTGTTCATGGGAAGTGTAGTAAACCTTACTATATATCACTATGTTACGACATGCATATGTGTACATAGTAATTAATATATATATATATATGTGCTCACACACACACGCACACACATACATACGATTTTTTTTTTTAAATCATCATCAGTAACATATAACAGAAATCCTGCAAGGCAACTACTTTTTTGAAAACCATATACTATACGAAAGCTATAATTATAATGTGATGGCATACTAAAACCCACTGTGCAGTATCCTGATAAAACTTATACTATAGTATTATATGTTATTAACATCTGAAAGCATATTTATATGATCCCGTATTTTCCATGCATGAGTAACAAAAAGTATGAGAGCCAACATGTTATCTGCTAAAAAAATTAATAAACTCTATATATATATACATATAATTTGTGTACATAAAATCATATGGGTGAAAACCCACTCAATTGTATCTTACTCTCCAGCGATTTCGTACTTTAGCTTAGCTTCCCAAAGTACTAACTTGCAAAAACAAAAAATAAAAATAAGGGAGATAAGTGACAAGTCAGTAAGTATCTCCTAACTCTACCCTCGGGTAGGCTCTAAGCTTTATAACCCAGCTGGCTAGCTAATAACTAGGGAAACTTAACTAAGTCCCTAATAGCCAAATAGTTTCTTCTATTTTAGCTTCTCTTACTACTCAAACTCTATTTCATACTCTGTTTTATGTACGTATATAGGTCTAGGAAAACTTAACTAAGTCCCTAATAGCTTAATAGCTTTTTCTATTTTAGCTTCTCTTACTACTTAAACTCTACTTCATACTTTATCTTATATACCTATATAGGTCTACGTATACAATATAGTATGAAAAGAATTTATCCTTATATAACTTAACTCTCTAAGTCATCTTTTTAATATTTGATATCTTATTATCTTTCTTAATTAAACTCTGAGATCTAGAGTGCTCTTGAGTTCTCTAGGGTCTTAGCTAAACTATTTATATTTTTGTTTATGTTGTTTCTTACTTTATAGGTTTCTCTTAGAGGATCTAGATATCTGGACTCTAACTTATGCCCTATCATAATTACGTATATAAGTATATGTATATAACATGATATGAATTATTTAGATCCCCCTGACTAGCATTTTATCACTTTCTCTTTTTACTACTTTATCTTCCTTTATAATCTACAAAGACATCTAGCAAGTTTATTCTTCTAAACTACTCATGACTGGTCATGAGAGCTTATTTGCTTTCTCTTCTTATTGTACTATAAGGTCTGTTTCTTAGTGAAATTTTATCTGATTATTATATACTTATTCAGTGGTACTTATGATCTCTTTTGGAGCTTAACTAATTTCTTTTCTGTTTTGTTCTAAATCTGTAATATATCAGGCTATAGTGTTTGTTATTAGTTATAAGCCATTATTTGCTTATAAATTATATTAGATACAATTTCACTAAGAAACATACCGTAGTTTCTCTATTTCTTATCTATTGTTTTGTTACGCCTTACACTGTAAATTTATAGACATATTCTATTTTGTATCAGATGGTCTGTCTTTTCTATTACTTATCGGTCTATTTGATGAGTTCTACTTCATTTTACTGTTACAGTCATATGTTCTCTATTCTATATATCCTTGTACTGTATATAACATGATGTGAAATATACTAAGATCATGTCTAGTTATGTTAAAAATCATATCTAGGCCCTAAAGCTTGTTTATTGACAACATATTTCTAATAAATAATGTACTAAAAATACTAGTAGGATCCGAAGATCCTAAAATACTGAAAATCTAAGTAATAAAATTGTGTTTGAAAAATCTAAAGTCTCTTTATACCCATATAAATACCTATTATGCTGATCAGACTGATAAACACAAAGATTTAACACCTTAACTGTGTGAGTTTAATACCACTGATACATATTTAGCTCTCTCTCTAATAAGTCTAGTTAGTGACCATATCCTCTCTAACATATACTAAACTCTCTCTCTAATAGGATACCCTCTCTAATGGGTTATGCAGTCTCACAAGTGCGCTCTCGTATTCACCTCATAATAGCTAATTCGATTGTTAGGTTATGATGCTGAAAACTCATGTATATGGATCTCTTGATCATTTTCTAAAAATCACTACTTGGCATGTTATGTCATGTAAAGTACTATGCATACATGATATATGATGATGAAATACTAATAATATAAAACTGTAGTATTGATTAGGCTGACGAATACAAGTATTTAACAGTCTGACCATGTGAACTCAATATTGTTGACACACATATAGTGTTTTCTCTAACGAGTTTGGTTAATAACAGTTATAAGTGTCTTCTCGTATTCACCCTTAATAATTAACTTAGATATCAAGTTATGATACTAAAAACTGATGCATATAAATCTCTTGATCCCTTTCTAAAAATCATTGAGTTGATATGTCATGCTAAATAATGCTATTCATATATGAAATCTTATTATTTCTCTTTTTCTAATTACATATTGTGTAACTATACAATTATTATAGTTCTATTTTATGTATTCTCATCGCAGCTTCTAGTTTTGGACCTTATTAAGTTTGTTAATAAGTTTTATGTATACTATTATGTATTTTATGATATTTTTGCTAGCTTCTCTTCTATATGTTTTTATACTGTTTCTAGTTTTCATCATGTATTTTGAGTATAATCTATTAGTTGCTTAAGTTATTTCAAGGTTACTGTTGAGTTTCTCTTACTAGTGGGGGTTTGATTATGATTTTAGAAAAATATTTTATCTTATTACTTTCGGTTCTTTTATATTTAGTTTTCTTGCTCTCTTATTAATGATTTTCTACTTATTTTGCTATTTCCTCCAAGTGCACAGACATGTAAGGAAGGCATACGATCGTGCAAGGTAAGTACATGGTCATATATCTAGTTATACATATGGTTATGCTAGCTTCTAGAATCTCTTTCCATAACTTTGATTTGCTACACGGTCATGTATTTCAAGCTACACGAGCGTGTGTGCTATACATACAGTTGTATCCTTATGTACATGGGTAAGCAGACTACTACACACATATAGTCGTGACCCCTCAAGGCATGGTTATGTGAAATTGGGAATGCACACATAATCGTCTAAATCATACGGTCGTATACCTAAAAGCAAGTGTTTGTTGGCCTTAATCATGAATGTAGTATATGACCGTGGCGATATAGCATGAATGGAAACATGGTCATGCACCCTCGGGCACATAGTCGTGTGTCCTATTCTACTTTTACATTTTTGTTCCAGAACGTGCAAAACTTAACCTAGTCTCCTTCAATTCTTACACATAAATAAGTAAAAACATTTTATCTATCTTAGCCCTTATCATCTCATAACATATAATCACTACTAATTCTGAAACATGAAACACATACAAATACACACACTAGCACACTAGCATGCTTCTACCTCTAAAAATCTCATCTACCTCAATATCATCAATTTACAATCAAGCTTAATAAATTGGAAACATGCTTATATTACTAAATAATTTATCCAAGAAGCTATATACTTTGAAAATACGCAATAAGGTAAGGAAATACTTACCTGAAGCTGCTAATAGCTTCAATATCTCCAACTCTAACTGGATTCTTAGTTGGAAGGCTACTAGAACCTAACTTTTCTTTGATAATTTGATTAAGGTTAGCTAAAGAAAAATGAAGAAGAGAATTGGTAAGAAATGGCTGAACTCCTCCAAGGAAGAAAACCTCTACTTTATATAATACATGACTTAAGGAAGATACGCGGGTGTGCGTGACAGTGGATAGTGATGTTCTTAACACAAGGAATACACAGTCGTGTGTTTAAAGGGCACACGATTGTGCTTCATACACATACCATATAAAACCGCTAAAAAAACTATTTTACCCATCTTAACTCTTCTAAATCTATTCTTTGGCTATAAAATCTCTCTTATAACCCTTATTGAAGGTCTAGAAAGACTATTCTAACCTTTGGATACTATAGGAATCTTGTTCACCAAAGCAATGGGTATGTCTTTATCAGACAAAAAACCAATTGTTGGTTGTATTGGGTTAGACTTAACTAATAAATTTTGTTTGTTTGTCACAACAAAGGTGGAATTTATTAGAGGCTGAGTTAGGGCATATTTGTTAATATGTGATGATATGTAATATTTGACCTACTAATACCAAACATCAAATTAAGATCTACATGATTTATTAGGGTAACACCTTACATGAGATCATAGACTTTTATTGATTGGTTTGATTGACCTATATATTTGATTCATCTTGGCTTGTTTAATAAAGCAAAAGTTAAATCAACTTGATAGGATCTTGATCCACTTCTTAAGTACAATGGTGAAGGTTATTAACTTAAAGAAAATAGTTTGTTTTATAAAATCTTGATTAAACAAATTAACTACTCAACTAATTTACTTTTGTCTATACTTATGTAAATTCAATATCACTATGACAAATTCAAACTCATTACTTCTAATAATAGAAAAAAAATCGCCTTAAGGCTACCAATTTTCCTGAATGGTATAAGAATCTTTAGATTTTCCTACATAAAGAAGATAAGTTATATATCCTTGAGGGGGCTAAACCCTCTAAGCCTAGTCCCAAAGCCATTAAAGAAGAATATGATACTTATAACTAGAATTTCAAGGACTTTGTGGAAGTTTAGGGTCTCATGTTAGCTTTGATATCACTTTACAAATACAACATAAAGATATGGAAACTTACTTCACACTTCTTCACTTATGTGAGATGTGTAAAACTCTAAAGAGGTCCTAACGATATTAGGTGACTTAAGCATTAGTTAGTTATAAGATGCATAAAGGTGCATAAGTAGACACTCATATAGCTAATATGATTGGTTACATTAAGAGGTTAGCGACTTTAGGGTTCATAATCGATACTAAAATAACTATTAACTTTGTGTTGTATTCTCTCTCTTTTTTGTTGAAATTCATAATGGATTTCACTTTGAATAAGAAAGACACTTTTATTGTTGAACTATTGGGCTTGATTAGGACTATCAAAAAAGATATAAATAAGAGTAATGATACAAACATGTTAATGGCTAGTTGTCAAGCACAAAGCCAAAGATAAGGATAAGGATAAGGCTAAGGCTAAACCCAAGCCCGAGGCTCACGTCCAAACCTAAATCCTTACTGTAATGGCCCAAGGTTAGAATGGTAATTTAGGATGAAAATTGGTGAGAAAAAGTGAGATTTTATGTTTAAAAATCGAGTTGAATAAGTTTAAGGGTAAAATAATCATTTAGGAGTTTTATTTAGCTCATACATGTATCACCTCTAGAGGTTACCATATGTAAAGCACAAAAAAACAAAAAATTTTTAATTTTTGTAACATATAACTATACGTCCTAGGTTACACGATTTTGTGTGATCGTGGTTTGGTGTAGTCATATAAAGCATGTTTTAATTAAAATTATGCATAATTTTTATTTTGTATTTTTTGAGTTTTCTAAAAAGCTTTCACCAGAGAAGAAAGAGAGGAGAAGCAAGGTGAATCATGATTTGTATAAGAAGAAAGATTTAAAGAGAGAGTGCATTCTTAAGCTTTCAAGTAAGTATTTCATAACCTATTTTGTGTTGATTAAGCCTTTATGATGTTTGATTTATGTTAATGGTTGTTAAAGCATGTCATCTGATGATGATTAATGTTTAATTGATGAGAATTAGTGATCACAATAATTAATATGATCTTAATTAAGGATTATTAACCTTAAATTCCTTATATATGAGTTAAATACAACGTATATGTATTTGTTGAATTGTTTATAAAAAGTGAAGTGTTGCTTCCATATACACTTATGCTTCTACTTTACTTGATTTTGGTAATGATTATTGACCTGTGGTGTTTTGAATCTTAAAAACATGTTAGGATTTATTTATGTGCGGTAATTGATATAAATGAATTATTGATTCATTTAATGTTATTTGATGGATATCTCTCCCTTTCTTGTCATAAAAAAAAAGGCAGAGTTTTCTTTGTTTTAAAGCAGTTCCCTTTTTACAAATAGAAGTAAACACAAGTAAAACACTTCTAGATGAATCAACCACAAGCCATAAACTTCAATAATCAATAACAAGTCATCCATCAACTTCAAGCAACATTCAATTCAAGCAGTAAACATCATAATATTCATCAAAATATTCATTAACTAAGACACAAAGATAATAAAGTCCTCAAAATATCCATAAAGATAAGTAAGACAATGTATCTAATAAAAAGGGTATGCATGTTCCTTAAAAAAAGAACTTAACAAGTAATTACATGCTGAAGGTTTAAAAACATGAGAAAATGAATATAATGCAAATGTTATGATAAAAGTTAGTTTTGGGCAGGTGGAAAAGTGTGTCATTGTTATCATCTGAAATGATCAAGAATGGGAAGCGAGATAAAGCTTGGACTTGGGTTTTTAAGTTGTTAACCCGCCTATGAAGTCTATCAAACTGATCCTAAACCTTTCCTTAGATTTGGTCAAAATCACCTCTAAATGACTATAGATATTCAAAAAGCTATTACTTGTCACACCCAAATTTGGTTACATTTACAAATTCCCAATAAAAATTACCGTTAATGGTTTTATAAGAAATTTTTTCGAAAACATATAAAAGAGTAATATTTTACACTAAGGCTAAAATGGTTGTTTTTAAAAGATTCAAGTATACAGTGGGTATTGAAATGAAAGGACATAAAGTAATTTATATGCTTAAAAAGGTCACTTTGGTAAATTATATAAGGACATATAAAAGAGTAATATTTTACACTAAGGGTAAAATGTTTATTTTTAAAAGATTCAAGGATAAATTGGGCATTGAAATGAAAGGACATAAAGTAATTTAAATTTTTAAAAATGTCATTTTGGTAAATTATATAAGGAAATAGATAGAATTATTAGAATAGGTAAAAGGTATTTTTGGAATTAAGCATAATTATGAAAATTAAAGGATAAACATGAACTAATATTAATCATTTTCTCCTCCTTGTAGCCAAAAATTCTCTCTCTTTTCTTTCATCTTTCCTTCAATTTTGAAAGGAAATTAAGTGAATTTGTGAAGACAAATTACAAGGATTTTCAAGAAAAGGGTTTTAATCACCATCCAAGGTTTTGCAAAAAATGTTGAAATTTCATGTATTAAGAGATATTTTAATTCTTTAATGATGAGTTGGGAATTTAGAAGGAAAAAAACTATTCAAAAGAATAAGAAGAACTAAGAAAAAACTTAAAAGTAAGTAATTTTATTTGAAATGTCAAGTTCTCGTTTAAGGGTTTATAAAGAAAAATTGGAATCTTTTTTTTTTTTTTTTTATAGTTAATAGTACATGTAATGAATAATATTATAGAGATATAATAAAATAAGATTAATTTTGGAAGAAAATATTTGATGTAGTTAAAAAGAAAATTTTGACCATATGAAAAAGAAAAAAAAAAGGAAGAAAAATAGAATTGGAGCGAATTTGATTTTACATGGTAACATATCATATGAAAATTGATGTATTGATATATGACCTTGAAAATTGATGTATTGACATGGTAAAGCTAGAATGTGATATTAGTAAGTTTTTGATAAATCATGACTAAAAAAAAGAATATATCTTTTGATTATGAAACATGCAAAAAAAAAAAAAAAAAAAGAAGCATGTCTATTGTCATGACTTGGTACATATTGAGATGATATAGTATATTTTATCTTAAGTAAGCTTAAATGATACAGATTAAGTCAATGTAACCTAAAAGTTAGTTCACATCTTACAAAATATCAAATTTGTCCTTGTATTAATAATATATAGGGATGTTTGGCAGATGAGAAGATATTCAACAAAATAAAACTGGTAAAAAATGTGAAAAATTATATGAGATGCAAAACAACTTAGAAAGGGGTATATTATTGCATATACATTTATATATAGACTTTTCGTGACTTAATAAGTTATATAGCATTTGTAGAAGAGCATTTCTTTTATTTGTAATCTTAAGTTTTTTAAACAAATTTATATTTATAAACTTAAGTTTTTAGCTAGTGAAAATGCATAAGAAGTATGTAATTTGTAAAATAATTTTTTAGTAGACTGTTGTGATGGAGAACTTATGAGTACCCTTACATTCACGTCACCGAAAAAGAGTGACATTAGATTTAGATGTATTATATAGTTTGTTTAATGTTCATTTAGGATTAGAAGTTTAGAAACACATATTATAAAGCTATTCATGTATATTATAGAATGTGTTAAATATACATTATGTATGTGCATGTCATTTATTATGCATACATATTTATTATATTATTTCATGTATAGGAATTTATAAAGATTAAATAAGATTTAATATCGATAAGTGTATAGGTCTAATTTATTTATTAAGCCATCAATGTTCACCTATTATATTTTATTTATTTTGTAGGTACTCGGTGAGTAGCGGTTTGGAAAGTCATGACATGGGCACTAGGCATGGCATAACTTTTTTTTTTTTGTAAGAATACATATTTTGTTTTTTAGATATTGTATATATTTTGATGTAATGTATATTAGTTTGTGGCCTTTTTTTCAGTTGTAAGTAAAGTACATTATCTAGTAAACATCCTTACATCTTGTGTTGTGTTATCACAATAAAAAATTTATCATGTTTTTGTTTAACAATAGTTGTGATGTTATTGAGTTATGCAAATCCAGTCATTTTGGTAGAATTGGTAGTTATGATTGAATTATTAGAAGTGTGTACTATAATATTTTTGAATGCAATTAAGAGAATTATTCTTCTAAGTTATGTTATTTCTAGGGAAACTTTTCTCGTTTTTCCTTACAAATAGCTTAACTTTAAAGGGTTTACATTGCCTTTTAGATGGAGATTAAACTTCATTCCTAACTTTAACTTTAACTCTCTTGCCTCTTTTTGCACTATTTTTAGTAGCAGCTGAATGAACACCAAAATGAGCGATTGACAATTCATTCTCCCAAATAGCATCTACTAATCTTTATCCATCCGAACTATCTTTCTCTATCACTCTCATCTTGAATAATGCATTAGCAAGGAAATAATGAATGTCAACGAAATAAACAACATGATAATCATAGTCTAACAAATCTAAACCCAACTTTTCTACAAAGAAAAAAATTATCATCCCAAAGTCAATAGGCTTAGGTCTTATCCACATTGCCTTAGATATCATTCAACTTAGCAATCAACCACATAGCTACATCAGCTTATGTATTCTTTAAAGCAACTTGCATTAATGTCAAGTCCCTTACACTCATATTCCTATTTGTATTTGTTCTAGCATTAAGAGTGGATGTTACCATTTTATGAAACACCTTTAGACTTAGACTTTGCACAGTCGAAGCCTTCACCCTTTACGCATGGTAATACTCAGTCTCACTGTAATGTATCTAAAAAGCCTAAGAATTATGCCCTACTAGTATATCCAATAAAACATTACAATCACAGTTTAATCACCTTGCTAACTCTTCAAGGGTTATCTTTTAAAATAGGTTTCCTAACCCAAACATCATTGTATAATCCATAATAGTTCCCCTAACATCATTTTTTAAACTCATAGAATTATAGAATTCATCAATTAGATTTTTCATAAACATTATACTTCATCAAAAGTAATCTTTAAAACTTAATCGATCTAACTAAATCTATTGCATCATCCAAAATACCAATATTTCTTAAGATAGTTAAATCCAAACATCTACCCACATAAATAGGTTATCCATAAAATTTTGAAATAGTACCTTTTATTCTTTGTTTTAGAAAACCACTCCATGATGACCTTTATTTTCTTTTGAACTTACTGTTTTCTTCCTAACATTCGTCATTCTAGGCAACATTTTGAAATGTTGAGACATTTTGGTTTTGATGCAATATCGAAAGAAATGATTGATGAAAAGTAGTTAAAATAGTGCAAAAATTAGTTTAGATATGAAAAGATGTCAAAAACTAGCTTTTGAGTGAAAAATTTTAGAAAGTGTTGAGAGAAATTGAGCAAATATCGATGTTAAGGTTTAAGTGATTTTGGCGAAATGAAAAAAAAAATATGTTTTTCTTTTATATATGCAAGTGCATGGTTGTGCAATCTATGAACACACGGTTGTGCGCTCAATTTTAATGAAAATTTCCATAATTTGTATGGTTGTGTCAGTGATAGCACAATGTCATGCAATGATAGCAATGATTAAAATTCATCTGCCATATGGCACACAATGGTTTACTGAAGTCAAGTACAGTTGTTGTATGAAACATACATGGCCATGTATGACTTGAAGGCAAATATTATGCATTTCAAGTTAATTTTCAACCAAGTTTAAAAATAAGAATCAAAACACCAAAAGATATGAATCTTAGATAACTTAATTATTTGAGTATTTTACTATATGAATTTAAATGTTGATCAACTTCAAAATCATCTCAATTTGAATTCTTATTTGAACATCAAATATGCCAACATTAAGTGTTCCTTTAAGATATCTTCAAATTTGTTTTACGACATTCAAATGTGATTCCTTGGGAATCACTTGAAAATATGTATACATGCATACATAAAACAAGATATTCAGCCTAGATGTAGTCAAATATAATAATGCATCTATCATTCTTTTAAATGACTTTGTGTTAACACATTTATCTCCCTGATCCATATCTAACTTTACCAAAGTGCTAAAAGGAGTTAGTTGCTTTTTTGTTTCATACAAGTTGAATTTTTTAAGAAGGTTTTAAACATGCTTTGATTAGTCAAGCTAAATTCCTTGCTTTGTTTGTTTGATTTGAAGCCTAAAAAAGTAGTTGAGCTTTCCCATCATGCTCATTTCAAATTCACCCTACATCATCTTAGAAAACTCTATACATAAAGACTCATTAATATTACCAAAGATGATGTCATCCATAGAAATCTGAGCAATTAAAATATCTTGCTTATGTCTTTTTATAAACAAGTTGGTATCCACCTTTCTTTTTGCAAAATCATTTTCAATCAAGAATATGTTTAATCTTTTCTACCAAGCTCTAAAAGCTTGTTTTAAACGATAAAGTGCTTTAGTTGCTTTGAAAACATGATTTAGAAAATTAAAGTTTTCAAAACTGGGAGGTTGTTCAACATATACATCCCATTGAATAAAACCATTTAGAAAAGCACATTTAGCATATATTTAAAATAGTTTGAAATTTAAGTGGCAAGCATAAGCAAGTAAAATTCTATATACTTCCATTGTAGTCATAAGTGCATAGGTTTCATCGAAATCAATACCTTCCTTTTAGGAGTAGCCTTGAGCAACTAGTTTTACCTTCTCTCTTGCAACAATTCTAGACTTATTCACCTTGTTTCAGTTTACCTATTTTTTATCGATGATGGGATGATCTTTTGGCCTGAGGACTAGCTTTCATACACGATTCCTTTCAAATTGGTTAACCTATTCTTATGTGGCCATCACTCATTCTTCACCTTATACAACATCTCTAACCTTCTTTGGCTCTATTTGTGAGAAGAATGCCATAAACTCACATGTTTCTTATGGATACCCTTGTCCTTACATCATGGGTTAGATCACTAATAACCTTCATTTTTCACTCTTGTAAATAAGATCTCCTTTTGCACTTCTTAAGGTTGTATAATGATTTCATTTTGTTGCACTACCTTAATTTATGATTCTTATTCCTTTCTTTAATTATCATCTATTAGCTCTACCATTTCTTCTTCATTGAACTATTAACACACTTTAGAGAAGATTCATCAAATACCATATTTATAGGCTCTTTATTAATAAATGTCTTCTTTTTTAAGATTCTATACACCTAAAAAGTGGAAGAATATCCTATAAAAATTACTTCATCTAATTTGGCATCAAATTTTCTTAAGTTATCCTTCTTATTGTTAAGCACAAAACAAATACATCCAAAATGATGAAAGCATTCAAAGATTAGACTTCTTCCCCTGAAATAACTCATAAGCAGTTTTCTTGAGGATTAGCCTAATCATAGCCCTATTAGTGATGTAACATGATATATTTATAGCTTCACCCCAAAATGATTTTGGTAAGTTATGCTCACACAACATGGTTTTAGCCATTTTTAATAATTTCTTATTTCTCCTCTCAATAGCTCCATTTTGTTAAGGAAACTTAAATGCCAAAAAATTATGTTCAATGTCATACTCATCACAAAATGCTTCAAAATCTGAATTTTCAAACTATTTTTCATAATCACTTCTAATGCATATAATTGTATAGCCCACTTGGTTTAACAATTTCCTAATGAATAAAATAAACATTTTGAAAACTTCATTTTTTTTTCTACAAGTAGTAAAACCCAAGTATATCTGGAAAAATCATCTACAAATACAAAATAGTAGTGCTTTCCACTTAAACTTGTGGTTCTAAATAGTCCTTACACAAATCCATACACAAAAATTCTAAAGGTATACATCTTTTGCTTTTAAAACATGTTCTTATTTATTTTCCCCAAGCACATGCATTACAAATTTGATCCTTTTTGAAAATCAATTTTGGTAAACCTTTAACCAAATCTCTTTTTAAAAGCTTTTCTAAGACATCAATACTTTTATGTCCTAATCTTCTATGTCATAATCACATGTTTTCTTTCGTAGTTGACATGAGAAACAATTTTTTTGATGAAATTTTATACAAATCTATAACGTAAAAATTAGAGTGCCTATGACCTATGTATATAATGGAATTTATGCTAACATCAATAATTTCACAACATAAAACATGGAAACATATTTTAAAACCTTTATCAAATAATTGACTTATGCTAAGTAAATTATGCTCAAGACCTTCAACAAAAAAACATATCATTAATAATTAAAGAATAATTACCTATAGAGTAGATGCCAATCACCTTATAAGTTTTCCCCAAAGTTGGTGTTTCCTTTATCTTGGGGTTTTAAAAAGGTGATGATGTACTTGTTTCCAGTCATTTGCCTTAAACGTCCAATATTCAAGTACCATTTGCTTGACCCCTTATTCTTAGCTTTAAGACAAACCTACATAAAAGTATTATTTAGGTCTTCTTTGGTATCCAAACAGTTTTGGGTCCAAATAGGTTAGTTTTGATGGCTCTTTACGAACCTAAACATTTTTAAGTTCAAAAGGTTTGTCATTCCTAATTGGAAAACCCCTAATAGAGTGTCCAACATAAGAACAAAATTTATGTTTCTTATTTAATGCATTTGGTTTCTTCAAAGGCTTATAATTGTTTGTAAAAGGTTTATCCCTATTATACCTTAAGTCTCTTATATTTAAACCACTTCTTTGATATGCTAACACTTTATCTAATCTTTTAGTTCCAATCTTAAAATTCTATAATATTTCATTAGAACTATTTACCTTTCCTTTTAGTTCATCATTTTCCCTTTTTAATGATTTTAATTCATCTGTAATCAATTCCTTTTCATGAAAAACTTTTTTTTTTTCCAAATCCTTTCTAATGTTATCATATTTACAACCTACCTTATATAACTAAATTTTCATGCAAGCTAGTTTTTTCTTTAAGCACTTATTCCTGGAATAAACATTTTGAAATTTTATTTATAATAAATTGAATGCATCTTGTAGTTTATCACATGAAAAAAAGTTGTGATCACATACCTCATCTTTGCAATCACTCTTGGCAATGAAGCAAATGTTGGCCTTTTTTTCTTCTTACTCACTTTTTTTACTTGAATCATCACGACCACTCCAAGTTGCAATAAGTATTTTCTTCTTAAATTTCTTCTCTTTTTTCTCCTTCATTCTCTTCTTGAAAAGAGGGTAATCTTATCTACTATACTTGGGTTTCTTACATTTGCAGCAAATGACCTCCTTCTCATTTACTTCATTATCCTTAAGCCTAAAATAACCTTTACCTTTCTTGGTCTTTGAGAGGAATTTCCTAAATCTCTTTGCAAATAAGCTCATGTCCTCTTCATCCATTAAGGACTCATTATCTTCCTTATTACTTGGCTTCAAGGCGATATCTTTCGTGCTCTTACTCTCTTCCTCCTTTGGCTTTATTTCCATCTCAAATGTTAATAGGTTTCTAATTAGCTTATCCATTCCAACTCTTGTCAAATCGTTGTTACCTTCACCATCCGATACTCGGGTAAAGACCTAAGAACTTTCTTGACGAACTTATAGTCTCAAATTTCTTTCCAAGACTTTTCAAATCATTTACCAAGTTGGAGAATCTTTTTTACATGTTTATGATGCTTTTTTCAAACTTTTTCTTAAAGAGTCCATATTCTTTAAAGAGAAGTGTAGACACCCCATTTTGGACCCAACAGGGTCACCCCCAATAACGAAAAATCTGGATGTTGAGTTAGAATTTTTGAGATGTTGAGCCGAGGATGGATGAGTTAAAAAAAAAAGTGTTTATTTTATTTTATTAAAAAAAATCATAAAATCAAAAAAAAAAAATCCAAATCCTAGTCCTAAACCCAAGCCATCTAAACCCAAATAATGATAATAATAAACAAAACCCAAAACCCTAGCCCATTAAAACCTAGCTAAAAACCCAGCAACCCAAGAAAGAGGAGAGCCCAAGAAAATAATAAAATAGAAGTTTAATGCATGCAGCCCAAGAAGAGAGTATAGAGCCCATGAAGAGAGTATGCAGCAAAAGGAGAGGCCCAGCACGTACATTCATATCCCTTTCTTTTTGGCTTGCTGCCATTTTAATACTTATTTGTTGGCATGCTTATCCCCTGTTTCGCGCAAATTAAAAACGGCCAGCTTTAAATGATTTTTGGGGGCTGTTACATTTTATCTCTACCGGGGATCAAGGGAATTAACTTCCCTGTTCACAGCCGGTCAAGGGAAATGAATCCCTTGATCTCTCAAAGTGATAAAAAAGGAAAAACAGAAAAAAAAAAAAAAAAAAAAAAAGGGAGAGGGGAAGACGGAGAGAGAAAATTGAGAGCAGGGGGAGGGGATTTTCCATAAACCAAAAATTAGAGAAAAAGATTTTGGAAAAAGAAAAGAAAAGAGAGAAAAAATTTTGAAAAAAATTTAACATATTTGAAAATTAATTTGTGTGCTCTACAATTCTCGGTTCAGCATTGATAAACTTCGAATTAACAGTCTTCAGGTAAGCCCTTGAGGGGAAATTTTTCTTAATAATACATTTCTAATTTTATATTATATTTTTTATATTTTTCATTTTATTTTATATATCTTATGAATTTTTTTTTTCTTTTTATGTGTTGTAATTTTTTATTAGCATTTCACATGTCATATATTGATACCATTTTTTGTATATGTTGTATTGTTGTTGTATTAGTATTTTGTATTCTAAATTCTGTTTGCATGAGTATTGTATTGTGTTGTATGTACATGTATAGTGATTTTTCTGTAAGAGTATATTTCGGATTTGCATGTATTTTTTGTACATTGCATAAATATATATATTTGTTGCATGCATACCAGACGGATGAGACTGGCCGCCTTGATGGCAACAGGTGGTCATGTTATTTCCCTATTCCCAGGTTCAAACCGCACCGGCCAAAGCTGCTTATTTATTTGTTTATTTATTTTTTTTGTTATTTATTCTTATTATTGTTATTGTTTCTTTTATATTACATTCTATTTATTTTTACTTTTATTTTACATATCCATTTTATTTAATTTCATTTCGTTGGCTACTGTACATAATATTATTGGCATTATCATTATTTTTGTATATTATTATCATACTTATATTCATTTAATTTATTATTGTATTTTGTGCATATACTATATTAATTTATATATATTTTACATGTGTATGTTATATGTATTGTGTAATTATTGAATTATACATATTGTATATATTGAATGTTTGTATTACTGTATATATTCTTGTATGTATTTGAGCTATATATTTTTGTATTTGCTAGAGGAAAAATTGTATATTTGTTGAGTGTTATCTGTGCGTCCGTGTATATTGTATATATAATTTTCTTGCATGCAATTTATTAAATGTGGCTGTTGCGTTACAGGCGAGAGGCGGGAGACTTATCTCCCTTGGCACCCGGGTTCGAATCTCATTAGGGAGAAGCTGCATCATTTTAATTTCATCTATTATTGGGCCATCTGTTGCAGCCTCCTTCCTTGGGCCGTCTAGGCCGCATTTTGTTTATTTCCTTAGGCAGGCTGCTTTCATTTAGATTAGTTTTTTTTTTTTTTTAATTATTGTCTCTTTTTTATTTTATAAATGTAAATTATCCTAACCAAAATTTGTTTTGCAGGATTTACTTATTATTTCATAGGCTTGTTTAGGATTAGAGGAAATGTATAGGGGTGTATGGAAAAGGGTTGTAATTTTTAATTATTTTCTTTTTCATATTTTATTATTTTCATGGATGCATGTAATTTATTATATGTGTATGATTAATAATGCATCGTGTGATAAATGGAACTTAATTAAACTCGGTAACGTGTTTAACGAACGAACCACAATAATGGAGGCCAACTTTCATATCGGATGGCATGAGTGCCTAACACCTTCCCATCGTCGTACCTGACTCTCCGAACCTGACCCATTAGGCAGGTAAGGGGTAGTTGGGTCCTTTGCAAGGGATCCATAAATCGCCCATCCTCACCGATGTGTATTTTTCTAGGGTTACTCCCGGGTGGCGACTCCATAGACTTCGTAGCGGGCCACAAACCCGTTATGCGCTTCTCTTGACCACATTTAGGGTGATTAAACAAGAGTGGTAAGTCTGTCCTTGCTAGGCGCGGCAAAAACCGGTGCCACAGCTCTGGCGACTCCACTGGGAAAATGCGAAGAGTCAATTCTGATGTGGTAAGTTTGTAAAGTGCTTCTAAGTTTAATCAAGTTCCTTGCATTGCATAACACTCACACCCACTGTGCACTCCTTGTCCCTATCAACCCCGATGGCAATCCAAACTTCGCCCGAAAGCCCACTCGGCCCAAGGGTAGTTTGTCTTGTACATTAGCCTTGGGCAACGTACCTTCGTGTATATAAAAAGAACCTTTGATTCTCGCCTAAGGTAGCCCTTGACCTTTACCCGAGTCAAGCCCATGTAGTGGCCCATAGATGTCAATCCTTAGGACCTATTTTTGTATGTGATTGATCGAGTCGAATCCTTATACATAAGGTCTCAAGTTTTTGTTGCCCTTTCTGAAATATGCCTTGATCCATGACATCAAGATATCACCAATTGTTTCTTTAAGTGGCCCTCCACTAGGAGAAGACTTTTTGAAACATAGTTTTGTAGAAATCTTTGTGACATGACTCAACATACTCCTAAATGGGCACTTAAAACTCGAAACTTCATACGTAAGGATTCATTAGGTCTAGGACCATTGGGTTTTCTGGTGACTTAATGGATACTAACCACTTAGGGTAGAATTAACTTTTCTAACTTTTCATTAATCGGAGTAATAAGGGGGGCGAAGGGAGTGATAAGGGGGCGAAGTTTAGATTTAAAAGAAGCACTTCCTTTTTCGAATCGCCTATAAAAGGCATTTTCATCTTTGGTCAATCTAAGTAGATATTTTCAATTTGAATCATCCTGTAGGGCTAAAATTGTCAAGCGTCATCCTAAGTATGTAATTCCAGTCTGAATCATTTTTGTAAAAATAAAGTCATTAGATGTCATCCAAATGACTAATTTCAATCTGAATTACCTTATAGGGGCATTTTCGTTTTTGATCTTTCAAAATAAATAAGTAATTCGAGTCATCCCACAAGGTAAAATCATTTAAGAATAATAGACTTATCTCTCATTTGTCTTGTCTCACATGTTGCATAACTTTAGGTCTAAGTCGTCCCATTGTTGAATTCGAAATCTTATCTTTAAGGCTAGATGTGTTGTCATTAGGTTTCTTTTGAGTTTAAGTCTTCACTCTACTTAGACATTAGACCCACAATTCTTTTGTCTGTCTACTTATTGAACCCACCTTTCACCACAATTCTTGTTGAGTCTAATAAAGTCGTCGTTTAAAATAAATTCATTCATTTAATCTTGCATACATGTCCTTCATAAACACATCATGCATATCATGCACTAACATGTTATTTTGTTAATCCTGCACACATGTCATGTATAAACATATCATGCACTAACATGTCATTTTGCAACCGTTCAGTGGGAGAAGAGAAATATGACCAAGGGAAACATGATGGAGGAAATGATAGAGAAACTTGAGAATATGATAGAGGAAAGACTTGCTACAAGAATGGATGACTTGATGAATAAAATGGCCCAAATGATAACAAAAATGGAAGGAAAACAGAAAGTAGGAGAAACTAGTGAGGTGAGGGGCCTAGCTCAAGAGCAACAAAATGATTCAAGGGATGACTTATGTGATTTGGAAGATTATTTGAAAACCCGGGAAAAGAGAGAACGAGGCTCAAAGAAGACAACAGAGGTACCCATGTCCACCTCGAGGGACAGAGTAATAACTGAAAAGTTAGGACAATTAGAGAAGGCCATAATGAAGCAAAGATCATCTTTCTCATCAGACTGGGATGACTTAAACATACCTAAAGAAAGGAGGTTACCACCAAAGTTTAAAGTGCCTAATTTATCCAAATTTGATGGAAGTGGTGATCCAAAAACACACTTAAGGCATTATGTCACTGTAATGAGAACAACTAGGTTATCAAAAGAACAAATGGTGGAATTGTTTCCTTTGTCATTAGAAAGGGTTGCTAGTGTTTGGTATTACAGTCTTAGTAAAACAGATAAAATAGACTGGCATGGATTGGTTGAAAAATTTCTGCAACAATATTCCTACAACACTACTTTAGACGTGACAATCAGGGACTTGGAAACGACCTGACAAAAGCACAATGAGTCATTCACTGAATTTATAGCTAGATGGAGAGAGAAAGTCTCTAAGATGACAAACAGACCTCTTGAGAAGGATCAAGTAAAAATGATAATGAGAAACCTTCTCCCTGCTTTTTATGAAAAGATTTGTTTCTTTCCATTGACCACATTTGAGCAATTATATGATGTTGGGATACAAATTGAAGATGCCTTGGTTGTACAAGAGGGTGGAAGATCCCTGTGAAACTTGAAGGGCATTATCTTTTGAACTTGTCTTTTCTTTTACATGTATTGCATCTTATGAATGTACATGTTGACAAAATTTGGCAATAAAATGTGATTTAAGTTTTCAAAAAATGAGGTAAACTAGTCTTGGTAGACTATCAAATACCAAACGTGAGATTTTGAGCCCATGGTCGTGCACACACAAATGACCTTTGATTTCTTTGTTGAGTGTGTTCACTTTGATAGGTGTCTCTAGAACTTGCTTCAAATACTGATCAAAATCACAATCGATCACATGCATTCACAGAAATGATGATAGTATTAGAAGATGTACCATTTTGACCGAAAAGCCAACCATGATACAAGTTGACTTTAGGGAACCCTATTGAGATTGAAACACTTCCTTAGCAAACCCTATACCATAACCCCTTTTATCCTTACCCAATTGTGGGGGCTGGTAGAGCATTTAAGACTATGTTAGCAAAGTGAAAAGTAGTGATACTTGTACTCATTCGTATGAAATATAAAGAAAAAGAGTCAAATGAAAAAAGAAAGAAAAAAAAAAAAAGAAAGAAAAATCAAAGCTCAAGTATTCAGAAAGCTAGAAAGAAGAATGAACGTGAATGGAGGTTCAAACCTTGAATCAAACCTTGAAGAAAAAGTTTTAGATGGCTCTATCAGTCCCTTCCATCTAAACTACCAATATCCGAGAAAATCCTACCTTCACCCCAACCCATTACAATTTTGATAGGACTATAAAATTTGTGTCTACATGTGACCTAAGTGATGGAGATCAGATGAACAAGCAAGCCAATAGTAGGCACTATTCATGAGTTGAACCTGAGCGTAAAATTTTCACCTTTTCAAACACTTGAGTGAAGTGAGTGACGTGTGAGTGTCTACCAAGCTAGATAACTTCTTTTTTGATAAAAATCTCGTCACATTGAATTTTGAGTTAAAGCTAAGATGTCAAATCCCATCAGGATAAAAGGAAAAAGAAACAAAAAAGAAAAAAAAGAGAAGCAGGAAAAAAGAAAAAAAAAGAATAGAGAAAATCAGGGCGTGTTCCTTTGGTCTAGGCCTCCTGCCTCCTATTGATATGCTTATGGCGTAAAGCATTGCATACGAGCCAACAAAGTTAGCATACACATATCATCATGGTTAGAATACTCAAAATAGCTTGTTGTATCGATTCACCATTATAGTCATTTTGTGATTCGTCTTGTAAGGACATCTTTATGCTTCTATAGGAGCATTTGATTTTTTTGAGCTTACCCAACTAAAGGTATATCCAGTTTTGTTGAAAAAATCCAATTTTTTCAAGCTTACCCAACTAGGGGCAAATCCAATCTTGTCGAGCTTACCCAAGCAGGGGCATATCCAATCTTGTAAAGTTTACCCAACCATAGGCATTCCATCAATTAGTTGAGAATAGAATTTGACCGTTATGAAGTTTCTTTAGCTTCGCCATAGATTAAATCATTCAATTGTCGGAGACGCCTAGAAGAGGCTAATCCACCTTAGGTTTGTCTAGAAAGGATATCCTAATTTGGTAAATTTACCTAGAAGGGGCAATTTACTTTCGAGTTCTGTCTAGAAGGGGTAGTTCTTTTTATTGGAGACGCCTATAAGAGGCTAATCCACATTAGGTTTGTTTAGAAGGGACATCCTAGTTTGGTAAATTTACCTAGAAGGGGCAATTTACTTTCGAGTTCTATCTAGGAGGGGCAGTTCTTTTAGTCGGAGACGCCTAGAAAAGGCTAATCCACCTTAGGTTTGTCTAGAAGGGACATCTTAGTTTGATAAATTTGTCTAGAATGGGTAATTTACTTTCGAATTCTGTCTAGAAGGAGTAGTTCTTTTTATTGGAGACACCTAGAAGAGGCTAATTCACCTTAGGTTTGTCTAGAAGGGACATCCTAGTTTGGTAAATTTGCTTAAAAGGGGCAATTTACTTTCGAGTTATGTCTAGAAGAGACAGTTCTTTTTGTTGGAGACACTTAGAAAAGGCTAATCCACCTTAGGTTTGTCTAGAAGGGACATCCTAGTTTGTAAATTTACCTAGAAGGGGTAATTTACTTTCGAGTTCTGTCTAGAAGAGGCAGTTCTTTGTTGGAGACGACTAGAAGAGGCTAATCCATAGGCTTAGGGAGCTAGAAGAGTTGTCTTTGTCGCTTTGTTTGTTGACTTTTGTTGGTCCAAAATTAGGTGTCTTCTTTCTGTACTTTGTTGCATTTTGCATGTGTTTTCATTGCATTCACAACACACACAAAATTTACAAAGTGAGGGGCATCTGTAGACACCCCATTTTGGACCCAACAGAGTCACCCCTGATGATAAAAAAGCTGGATGTTGAGTTAGAATTTTTGAGATATTGAGCTGAGGATGGATGAGTTAAAAAAAAAAAAGTGTTTATTTTATTTTATTAAAAAAATCATAAAATCAAAAAAAAAAAATCCAAATCCTAGTCTTAAACCCAAGCCATCTAAACCCAAATAATGATAATAATAAACAAAACCCAAAACCCTAGCCCATTAAAACCTAGCTAAAAACCTAATCCAAAAGCCCAACAACCCAAGAAAGAGGAGAGCCCAAGAGAATAATAAAATAAAAGTTTAATGCATGCAACCCAATAAGAGAGTATGGGGCCCATGAAGAGAGTATGCAGCAAAAGGAGAGGCCCAGCACGTGCATTCATATCCCTTTCTTTTTGGCTTGCTGTCATTTAATACTTATTTGCTAGCATGCTTATCCCCTATTTTGCGCAAATTAAAAACGGCCAGCTTTACATGATTTTTGGGGGCTGTTACATTTTATCTCTACCGGGGATCAAGGGAATTAACTTCCCTGTTCACAGCCGGCCAAGGGAAATGAATCCCTTGATCTCTCCAAGTGATAAAAAAGGGAAAAAAAAAAAGGGGAGAGGGGAAGACAGAGAGAGAAAATTGAGAGCAGGGGGAGGGGATTTTCCATAAACCAAAAATTAGAGAAAAAGATTTTGGAAAAAGAAAAGAAAAAAGAGAACAAATTTTGAAAAAAATTTAACATATTTGAAAATTAATTTGTGTGCTCTGCAATTCTCGGTTCAGCATTGATAAACTTCGAATTAACAGTCTTCAGGTAAGCCCTTGAGGGGAAATTTTTCTTAATAATACATTTGTAATTTTATATTATATTTTTTATTTTATTTTATATATCTTATGAATTTTTTTTTTCTTTTTATGTGTTGTAATTTTTTATTAGCATTTCACATGTCATATATTGATACCATTTTTTGTATATTTTGTATTGTTATTGTATTAGTATTCTGTATTCTAAATTCTGTTTGCATGAGTATTGTATTGTGTTGTATGTACATGTATAGTGATTTTTCTGTAAGAGTATATTTCGGATCTGCATGTATTTTTGTACATTGCATAGATATATATATTTGTTGCATGCATATTGGACGGATGAGATTGGCCGCCTTGATGACAACAGGTGGTCATGTTATTTCCCTATTCCAAACCGCACCGGCCTAAGCTGCTTATTTATTTGTTTTTTTTTTTTTTGTTATTTATTCTTATTATTGTTATTGTTTCTTTTATATTACATTCTCTTTATTTTTACTTTTATTTTACATATCCATTTTATTTCATTTCATTTCATTGACTACTGTACATAATATTATTGGCATTATCATTATTTTTGTATATTATTATCATAATTATATTCATTTAATTTATTATTGTATTTTGTGCATATACTATATTAATTTATATATATTTTACATGTGTATGTTATATGTATTGTGTAATTATTGAATTGTACATATTGTATATATTGAATGTTTGTATTACTGTATATATTCTTGTATGTATTTGAGCTATATATTTTTGTATTTGCTGGAGGAAAAATTGTATATTTGTTGAGTGTTATATGTGCGTCCGTGTATATTGTATATATAATTTTCTTGCATGCAATTTATTAAATGTGGCTGTTGCATTACAGGCGAGAGGCGGGAGACTTATCTCCCTTGGCACCCGGGTACGAATCTCATTAGGGAGAAGCTGCATCATTTTAATTTCATCTATTATTGGGCCATCTGCTGCAGCCTCCTTCCTTGGGCCGCCTGGGCCTCATTTTGTTTATTTCCTTGGGCTGGCTGCTTTCATTTAGATTAGTTCTTTTTTTTTTTTTTTTAATTATTGTCTCTTCTTTATTTTATAAATTTACATTATCCTAACCAAAATTTGTTTTTCAGGATTTACTTATTATTTCATAGGCTTGTTTAAAATTAGAGGAAATGTATAGGGGTGTATGGAAAAGGGTTGTAATTTTTAATTATTTTCTTTTTCATATTTTATTATTTTCTTGGATGCATGTAATTTATTATATGTGTATGATTAATAATGCATCGTGTGATAAATGAAACTTAATTAAACTCGGTAACACGTTTAACGAACAAACCACAATAGTGGAGGCCAGATTTCATGCCGGACGACATGGGTGTCTAACACCTTCCCATCGTCGTACTTGACTCTCCGAACCCGACCCATTGGGCAGGTGAGGGGTAGTTGGGTCCTTTACAAGGGATCCATAAATCGCCCATCCTCACCGATGTGTATTTTTCTGGGGTTACTCCCGGGTGGCGACTTCATAGACTTCGTAGTGGGCCACAAACCCGTTATACGCTCCTCTTGACCATGTTTAGGGTGGTTAAACAAGAGTGGTAAGTCTGTCCTCGCTTAGCGCAACAAAAACCGGCGCCACAAGAAGTTATATTTTTTATTCCTTCACTTGACTAATTCCTTTACATGCAGGTTAGAGAATTGCCTAAACTTCCTTTGTAGATTCATAAGCTGAAGCTCGATTGAATTCTATAGAATCTAAAGTACAAAACAAAATGTTAATGGTTTCAGCATTTAAGATCAATAGTTTCTCATCATCATCATCGTAATCACATTTATAGTGATTCAGAGCTTCGAACATAAGTTGCTTATATCCACTTCTCAATTAGACCCAATTGAAGTTCCAATAATCTTTTCTAGCAAAGATTATATATAGTTTGATTGAGATTGCGCCCTTCACAATAGTTTACTTGGGATTTCAACCATAAGATTGAAATAAAGAAATTTTTAAGTGTTTAATGCCTCTATAAGGTTGATACATAAGACTGGTACAAACAATTGTCTCAAAATATTTCAAAGATGAGCTTAAAAAGAGATAAGAGTGAGAAAGGTTTTTAACACAAGGTGAAATATTGATAAAATATGTTCTCTAACCTCTCACACTTCAAACTAACTTTTTTATATATGTTTTTGCTTACTTGAAATGAAAATGAGCCATTTGAGACAAAATCTATCCATTGGTGGTTGGATATTAAATATTACTATATATATATGTACATACATACATACATACATAAATATATATATACACACACATATATACATACATACATACATACATACATACATACATTCATATATAAATGTATGTATGTATGTATACTATAGTAGTGTCACAAACATACTTAAACTTTATTCATTTATACATATGCAAAATATTAATTCATAATCATAAAACACATTCATTTATGAAATACCTCTTGATTAAACTTCCATTAAAAATGTACATCCTTCAAAACATACTAAAGATACCTCGTTATTATTCATACTACGAAACGTAACATATTGGCACATATAAACCATATACAACTACTCGGCAAGTAGATAACTTAATATGCAAGGAAAAGGATGGAATGAGTGATAAGTCACTCAATAAGTAATTTCTTTAACTTAACATCCATAACCCTAACCTGAATTTATATCTTAAAAGTCTTAATCTTTCTTACTTTAATAATCTTGATTTTTATCTTAATGTTTTAACATAATTCTTTTCATAAATCTAACCTTATTATTATTTCTTAAATTATTCATAGTTTTTGTTTATTTTTTTCTCTTTGATCATGCTATATCATGTATGTCATAATATAAAACACGTTAAAAACCATGATTTACTTCATGTTTAAATTCATTTACTAAAAATCTCATAATCAAATCAAGACTATCATCATAAAATTTATCATAAATCATTATTTTCACAAATCATTTATAAAAAATCATATGCTGATCAAATTGATAAATACAAGGATTCAATTACCCGACCATATGAGTTCGAACTAATGATAGACCAATAGTCTTTTTATCAAACTTAGCCAATGGTCATGTTTTCCCTAACGGACATTGGTTTCCCTTTATAATAGACAAGCAAATCCATAGATGTCCTTTTGTATCCACCCTTAAAAGATATATTACACATCGGTTTTTACTTTTTTAAAACTTGCATATTTGATCCAAAGATCGGAAAACATATAAAACATTTTATTGTTTTCATAAATATTTTTCTTTAGCATGATGTGTAATGAAATATAGAAAACACTTTAAATCTTATTAATTTTACTTAATTATCATTTCTTATTTCTACTTAATTTCTTATTTGTCTTAATTTGCTTATTTTTTGTTCTAAGCTATGTTCATGATCATGTATATATAAGCTACATGGTCATGCAACTACTACATAATTGTAGGACCCGTCGCCACACGTACCGCTACTGCTGAATAATTCTTTATCTTTTATTAATAATCTGAAAATTTCGGTATACATGACGGGAATCCTACGAAAAGAAAGCTATTGCTACTGATTACATAAACAGAAGCCGAAACTGAAATTTACAATAGTGGCGCAAAAATACATTTCTCATACACATACACTATTTTTGTACAATATATACAATGGGTATATACAAAAATTTACAATAAACCCCAATAGGTCATAACTGAAAACTGAGTGGAGTCCCTCTCCCATCAGCCTTGGTCCACCCGCTTCTCACCAACACCCAACATACTTGAAAAGAAAGGAAGAAAGAAAGGAATGAGTGATAAAAATCACCCAGTAAGTGATCCTTACTTCCTTCAACCTAAGCAAGCATACAAAATAGAATACATACCTAGCCTTGGCCCTAACATTCAATCATTCGCTTGCTCATTCAATAAACTGGATAATTCTTTATCTGTTCTTTTGGTTGCATTATTAGTTAATAAATAATGCGATGAAATGAATGTCATGACCTCATGTTATGCTGAATATAAACTGAATATGCATGCATTTGAATCTATACGTATCCAAAGATACCTGCTGTGCTGATCAGGTTGATGAACTTGGCCATATGGGCTGAACAGTCTAGCGAAATGCTAGAAAGCTGAAATATACATATTAGTCCCTAGACTAATAAGTGGAAACTGAACAATCTGACCGCACCCAGAAGGCTGGAATCCCACAGATGCCCATTCGAGTTCATGCAAAACCCTAACCCAGATATCAGGTTCTGAATACTGAATGACTAATGCTTTCAGATCCCTTTTTTCATGCTAATGACTTGGCATATCATGCTATGTAATGCTTATGCAATATTATTTATCTGATTTTTGTGTTTATTTGTTGCTTTATAGCCTTTAAATTGGTTTCTCATGTTTTATTATTCATTTCTTATCAATTTCTGGAAAATCTGGTTGGCGCATGGGCGTGTGGACTAGGCACACAAGTGTGTAAGGAACACACATGAGCATGCATGGCAAAGACACATGGACTTGTGTAAGAACGCACAGGGTCATACATGGGTCGTGCAGTCGATTGTGCTTGCTTTTGAAAAATCTGTGCATTTCACTGAAAAATCAGGCACATGACTGTGTCTTTTAGGACACACGAGCGTGTCCTCTACAAATCAAGTCGTGCATACTTCATGCACATGGGCATGTCCCTACAAAAGCAAAGGCACACTAGTGTGCACCTGCGGCACACGGGCGTGTGTCTTACTCTACACCGACGACACATGCTTGAAACTTGCAAGAATCCACTCTAAATCTCAATCAAACTGAAATTAATCAACAACAAGCATTTTCAGCACTTTAATATGCACACAGCAAGCTTCAATTTCATCTATCACAAACTACATCTCAATCCACCATTGAAACAACCCATTCTCTCACATAATCACATACAAGCATAAGCAAGCATGGTTCATGGGTGGAAATCATCATCTCAAGCAATTTCTCATCAATATATTAGCACATAATCATTCACATAACTCATAAGCATGCTAGAAGCGCAAACATATACTCACAAGTATCAAACACAAGCTGGGAAACTCAAGGAAGAAGTAAGGAAACACTTACCTCTTGTTGTGGCTATTGGAAACTCTTCCTAACTAATTTCTTCCTTCTCTAGCTAGATTGGGAGCTCCTTACTACTGGAAATCAGTTCTAGGGTTGGGAGTATCTAAAAAATAAAGGAAACCTTAGTTGGAAAATGGGTGAAACCCCGATGGGAAACACTTAAACTTGCATCTCTCTCCTCCAACACACATGCACGGGCATGCAAGGTAAAAGTGCATGAGAGTGCACAAGGAAAAATGAAAACTCTTCATTTCCCATGCTATGCATGATAAAAACCTCCTAAAGAGAATCATGCGCAAGCCACATAGGCTTTGGAAACTTACTATCTCACCCTTAAACTCTTATAACTCCTAATCTATTTCTATTTCTCACATCTAACCCCCAAACTCTACCCTAAAGGGTATTTCTAATCCTGGGATATTACAATAATTATGAGCCTATAATTAACACAGTCATGCACCTCTTAAATTCCACATATGTGGAATTGACTCTCACATGACTATGACTCACCATCTCAAGATCATGGCTCTATGATAAATCCTTCCATGCTTCACACAATCATGCATGCAAAAACATGCACGATCTTGAAGCTACAAACAAAATTGCATGATCATGTGCCTCTTGCATGCGTCATCATGCTTTGTGCTCTATTATTATAGATCTCATCCAATTAGTCATCGATCTCTAACATTTCAACTCCAAATCAACATCACACCATATAATATAAATTATAAAGGCATTATAACTTTAAAAGCATGCTAAAACACATTAAGTCAAGCTCAATAACAAAAGTATTTGATCAAATTTGAATATCAAAGCACCAAATTGCCATTAACATGCTTTTTCTCTTCATACATTTCCTAAGCATGCTTTTAATCATCTTATAGCTAACAAATCATCAGTAGAAGCACATATAATATCAAAATAGCTAGAATCAAGTAGAAAACATACCTTAGGTAGCAGCTTCCAATAAAACAATTAATAAAAAACATTTATTCATAATAGTAACCTAGATCTAACATATTTCATGCTTGAATTATACTTTTTTTGCTTAGTTTCACATATTATCACATCAATCAACTTTAGTTAATCGCAATTTCCTTCAATCATACATTAACATATCATATCTAAGCATAATAGAAGAGATCTCACATTATAAGCTAAAGAAATTACTTACCTCTAAGTTGATTAGCAAGCTTTATCTCTCTAGATCAAACTTCAGTCACTGGTGTTGGATCAACGTGCTTAAGCTCTCCCTCAACTCTATAGATCTTTTTCTCTAAAAGCCTTTAAATATAAAATTTGAAACTTATGGAAAATATGTGCACGATGTTGCTTTATATAAAGCATGCAAAAATAAAACATACATAGTTATGCACATGATGATGCTCATTCATACATGGTAAGAATTTTAAAATTCTTATGTTTTTTCATGCTGTACACATGGCAACCCCACAAATTAACACGTATACAACTCAAATAAAGCCCTTAAAGACTAAAATGCCCGTACAATCAATCTAACCAAATTAAAACCATCAAACTCTTAATTTTACTCTCATTATTACCTACTTTACCTTTTTCAAAACTTAGGCTCTAGCAAAACAAATTTAATGCTATAATACATTGTTGAAGAGCACAGTCATGTGCCTCAAGTGCACAGTTATGCTTTCATCATTTATTAAATTGAATAAACTCCCAACGATCAAATTTAACTACCATGCCAATCCATACATGATTGTGTCCCTACATACAATCATGTGTCTTCATATCTTAAAGCCATTTTAAAGTCTAGCGAATTACACAAACAGCAACATAAGAATGCACATGAATAAATTTTTCTTTTTGCACGGGGCGTGTGTCTCTGATATACAATTGTGCTTCAAATGTTTTTGACTATTTTTTACTCAGTTGGTAGCATGACATGAAATGTTAAAGTAGTGCAATACTTTATCTTTTACGACTGTTCATCTTTCTTAATAAACAGACATGTGTCCTTAATTTGCACAGTTGTGCATCTTCTAAAGTTTGACTTTATAGACTTTGATTGAACATAACAAGATGACACAACTGAACTGCTCTTGTAGTCTACTCTTTATATATAACACAGTCATATGCATTGAGTGCACAATCATGTGTAATATTAATTATCATAAACATGAACATGTGTTAATATAGGGCATACATACAATACCAAATCCATAAAGCTCTAGATTACAAACCCTAGCACGAGACCCCAAAGGTGTCATGTTTTAGCACACACGATTGCAAATACAATTGAGCATGATTGTGCATGTAAGACACATGGTCATATCTTTAAGAATTCTTGCAAAACAAGTACTTGCACTTTTTTTCATGAAATAAATTCAAGTCAAATGTAAATTAGTCATTTTAGCATTTTTAACACATTTTAGCAACCACCAAAACAATAAGGGTCAAACATATATATAAATTTTTTTTGATTTTATTATTCAAGAAAAAAAATTGAGTGATTGCTTACTTTCTTATAACTTTGAATGTATTAATAAATACTATTGGAGAACAAATATTACAAATCAATAAACAATTTAGATATAGAAAAGAAAAAGCATCAGAAAAATGAAATAAAATTTTTTAAAGCATTAAAAAATTGATCTATTATGTTGTTTTGTTCAAGCTCAAGACTTGATAGGCCCACAAATTCATTGTGGATAAGTATCCATATGTCAAGTTTACATATTTGCTAGAAAATTATGAGGTGTTCTTGTAAGTTTTAGAAATTATAAACAGACCTAAAATGGACCTCGAAACAAACTCAAAGCCTAAAAATTTTAAAGAACTCAATTCGAACAAAAATTTTTAGGCTTGAATGGATGGGGTCTAGGCTTGGCTTGGGCCTAATTGACAACCCTACTAACTACTATGGTCGATGAATCTTAGCAATTATTTTTCAGTTCATCTGAAGTCGGCTCATTGCTAGGCCACAACACACTAGCACACATCTTATTCATGTATCTATTTCCACGAAGTATCTAATAGTTAATAACTATATCGTGGACATAGGCATTACTATTATAAGGTTGAAACATGATAAAAATCATGTCTGACTTTTCATACTGTATATTTTGTTCTTCTACATTCATATTGCTCACTAATAAGCATAAAAAGTTTAATCAAATTCTATTGGCTAATAACGTAGCCTAATGTAAGAAATGCTCTTAATTATGTAAAAAACTCATACCCTATAACTCCAACGCAATTAAGGAAGAAAGGAAAGAGACGAAAGTGGGAGAATCTTATCGCTTTTCCTTATCCAACTCTGGTATAAAAAGAAACAAAAAAAGATCTTAAACTGAAAAAAAATATTCTTATTTGATCAGTTAGAATTGATCGACTAATATGGATAAAAGTTTTTAGGTTAACAAAAAATAAAAAAACTGGAAAGAAACAATCAAAATGGAAAGAGTTATAAATTAGAACAGAGACAAAGAAGGCAAAAACAAGAACAAATCAGCTAAAATTGACAACAAATCAGTTTGATGACATATCTTCGTCCTTTCCAATTGGAATGGTCACAAAAACCTTCTGCCAACCTGGCATTTGTCGTGGTCTGCTGGAGCGTCTCCGTAAGGTGTCCCTTTCTGCAGGGCCCATCAATAATAGTTACATCAAACATGACCAAAAAATGTGGAACTCTGTCAGGATACGATCATCAGCATCCATAATATGAAAACTGATATGCATGACCGTTATACGTTCACATGGAGATGGCTATATATTTACAGTTTGAAAATCTGAGAAACAAGAACAGAGCTAGCTGAGGTAAAAAAAAAAAAAAATGGAGGAAAACAATAGAGTAGAGAGCAAAGATAACAGTAAAGAAAAATCAAGATTGCCATTAGGGTCACTGCGAACGGTTCTGAAATTTGCTGATTGGAAGGATAAGGCCCTGATAATACTTGGTTCAATTGGATGTTTTTCAAATGGATTGGGTATGGCTCTGATTCAGATAGTTCTGGCCAACTTAATGAATGGCTACGCCTCTTCTTTCTCTCCTCAAGATATGAATAAGGTAATTTCTTGATATAATTATATATGTTTCAAATATATATATATTAATTATGCTATGTGTTATATATAACTTTTGGTTTGTTCACTCTGCCTGCAGTTCGCTTTGGACTTCATTTATCTTGCAGTTGGTGTGGGTTCAGGGGCATTTCTTGGTACTTCTTGTGATTCATATGACTGAACCTGAACTTACATAATATTTTTGTTGCTTTCTTTTATCTTTTAAACCCATCAGCAAAAAAGTCGCAAGTTATTAATTTTAAAGAGATATTATAATCGAGGATTTATATAGGCACCATTAATTATTTCCTTGCTCCCTAATTAAAATTTCCCAATATTCTCCATAATAAAAGAACGGGGGGGAAATATTACCTAACGCCCTGAGGTTTGGGTTGTGAATAAATCCCCTCGTTATTCATCACGTAAGAATAACTTGAATTGTGAAACTTTCTCTCGGTTTTTAAAAATATATTAGCATATAAGATGAAATTATATTTCTTTAGAACACAAAAATAGGCAATAACTAAAATTGATATATACCAGAAAGTAAAGTGGTGTTAGTAGAAAACAAGAGTGTTTGGTTCAAATTAATCTTTTATTATTCCGATTATCTATATTTTATTATTAATATTATCTTCTTTTATTTATCAAATAATAAAAAAATTTAAAAATATTTTATAATAGAGTTAATATAACAGACAATACATAATCCAATTATCACGTTCTTCTTTAAGGTAATCATAGTTTCTGTAAAAAATTAATTCTTATTTCTTAAACTTTTTAGAATAAAAATACTCATATATTCAATTAAAATTACATGTAATGCTAAACCTTATTTGTAACTGTTTTATCCTTCGTCAAATAATTATTAAAACAAAAATAACAATTTTTAAATTAAAATTACTCTTCATTACCCACAATATTGTTAACTATAAACAATCACCACCTACTAACATCTTCACCATTAAGATTGAACTTATGTTGAATTAATAAACGATATCGTTTTTATCAATTTATATAAAAATTATATCATTTTGGTTGTTTAACATGTTTGAAAAGTTGAGTCAAATTGGACTCAAGCTTGGCTTGAATCCAACTCTACCACTTGTCATCATGCAAAGAAGGTAAAGAAGACCTGATCTCATCATTATTTGAAGAACACAAAAAGGCCTAGGTTGGTTTTCATGATAAATTGACCTCGAACACCGTTGCTTTTGTGACATCGTTTGAGGTCTAGATAATTTTTTTACAGTTTCAATAAATGATGAGTAGTTTTTTTTATAGTATTTTATCGATAATAGATGATTTTCCTGTAGGTTTTTTTATCAACAATGAGTAAATTTTTACTTAATCCCATTTTTGGTGTTGTGATAATTTCGTTATTATTTCCTTACAGTCATTATTTCTTTACAATCCCTTTATGATTTGCTACAGTTCTCATATATTTACACATATGATTTAGTTTAATATATAAAGGTATTTAAGTAAAATAATTTTATAGTATTTTTTTATTATTATTGATCAAATACAATAATTATTTATATGTGTCAATTCAATCAAGTACAAAACTAATTTATATTCATTAAATTTTATGACATTTTATCTTTGTAATAATACTCTAATTTTGATAATAAAAAATTATTCAAGTCAAACGCACCTTTGAGACGAAGAAAATGTGCCCCTAAGAACAAGGCACCAAAGATAATGCTTAATTTTCTTCTGCCTTCTTGTGTTTTGGTGCTTAATAGAAGGATTTTGTTGGGCACGCACCGCTGAGAGACAGACATCAAGATTACGCATAATATATTTGCAGGCTGTACTACGTCAAGACGTAGGATTCTTTGACACAAGCGAGGATAAATCCATCACATCCCAAGTTGTCTCCATTATCACAAATGATATGCTCAAAATACAAGGGGTTCTTTCCGAAAAGGTTATTAACAAAAACACACCTTATTTTTGTTATAAGGATGCATCTTTCATTGGCCAAATGACTATTCCCACCCCAGCATTGATAAAATGATCATTCTCAACCTTTCATGTTTGAAAAAAAAAATCATTTTTCCATTAATATATCAAACTCAACCATTAGTTTTAAGGACAAAAAAAAATTTATATTCATTTATCTAAATATTATTATAAAAATATAATTATTTATTATTTTATCTTTGATATTTAAAATATTATAATGACCTCTTATTTGACTAAATTATGAATAATATTATAAGAATGTAAATGTCAATTTTTAAAACTCACTGTAGATGAATAATTTCAAAAAGTATATATTCATTTTATATATTTTAATAATATAATTATAACCTTAATAGTTTGTAATATGAATTTTAAAACTTTTAATTTATCGCATTTTTTTCAATTTTGGGGGGTTTAAATGTTATTTTATGAATTTTTAAAATACGAAGGAGCATATTAAAATTTTAAAAATTTTAAAAACATCTTCATACTTTTTTCAAATTTTTAAAGCCTCCTAAGAATTCATTAACTCCTCCAACATTTTCAAACATTACATCCATCCTTAAATATACAATTATATGTTATTGATATTTTTATCAATACTTGTATTAGTTTTATTATTTTTAATTGAATAATATAAATTATGGTTAAAATATCTAATAAAAATTTGAGAACAAAATATTATTTTAGATTGAAAGTGTTTCTTTTTTCTTTTCAATAAATTTATAAAAAAATTAACCGATTTTTTCAACAAACTTACCATACAGGTGACAAAATATATTTTTTTTAAAACAACTTTGGGTAGGAAATAGTCGTTCGGCCTCTTTTATATTGAAAGAATTTTGCTGTATATATATTGTGAAAGGCTTTTCGTCTAAATTTATAACAATATATTTCTTACGAACTTATATTATCCATTACAATTAATAATTTGTCACAGATTTTAATCCACACAAAAAGACCAGCTATATAATTCAATAACAAAATTTTAAATCATTTCCTACATTATGATTCCTCTATCACAATGATTATGCATTTCTCTTAAATTATTTTCTGATGAAAGCTTAGTAAATACAACTTTTTTTTCTTGTAGTAAGTCTTAATTCGGTTGAGCAATCTAACTTGGAGTTAGTTTTAAATCAATTCACAGTTGCCAAATTTCCTTACAAATATGTCATTATTCTTCGCACCTCAACTGGCCGCTTTATACCTCTCATGGAGATTGGCCGTGGTGGCTGTTCCCGGCCTGTTTTTGTTGATTATTCCGATGATGGTCTATGGGAAGCTCTTAATGAAGAATGGAATGGAGATATATAAAGCGTATGCGGTTGCAGAAGGGATAGTCGAACAAGCGGTGTCGTCGATTAGGACTGTTTATTCCTACGTTGGAGAGGAAAGGATGATGAAAAGCTATTCGAATGCATTGGAACAAACATTGCAACTCGGAATCAAACAAGGTTTGTTGAAAGGAATGGCGCTTGGAAGTATCGGAGTCACGTTTGCATTGTGGGCATTTCAGGGGTGGTATGGCAGCGTTTTAGTGATGGAGAAACGAGATAAAGGTGGGAATGTTTTTACTGCTGGAGCTTGTATCGTTTTTGGAGGACTGTAAGTTCATAAAATTCTTACCCAACAACTTGATTTTTTGCCACTAAAGGATACAATTACTGAAATAATTATATGTTTACTCCACTAACCCACATAGTGCTCTTGGGAGTGCATTAAACAACGTTCGGTTCATTACGGAGGCCAATGTTGCAGCTTCTCGAATATTTGACTTGATTCACCGAGTTCCGAGCATCGATTCTGAAAACCAACAAGGCGAAATAATATCAGATGTTAAAGGTGAATTGCAATTCAACGATATAGATTTTGCCTATCCTTCAAGACCAGATAGCTTGGTTTTAAGAAAGTTCAATCTGAGAGTAATGGCTAACCAAACTGTTGCATTGGTGGGCAAAAGTGGCTCTGGTAAATCAACTGTTATAAATTTACTAGAAAGATTTTACGATCCTCTTAGAGGAGTAATCCTCCTTGATGGTGTTGACATAAAAGAGCTCCAATTAAAATGGCTTCGAAGTCAAATGGGTCTTGTAATTCAAGAGTGTATTCTTTTTGCTACCACAATCACAGAGAATATCCAATTTGGGAAAGAAAACGCTTCAATGGAGGAGATCATCAGAGCAGCTGAAGCCGCAAATGCAGACAACTTCATTGAGCAACTACCCAATAAATATGACACCTTGGTGAGCCCTAATCAGCCACTTTGATGTTACAAAATTCTCGGGTGCTAAAGTTTTTAACGGCCTGCCAAAAAGTGAACGACTCGCCTTCTGATTTCACATTTGTAAAGATGGCGACTAGTCGTTCACATTTGGCCTGTAAGTTGAAAATTCTAGGATGGTTTCTCTGGAGATTAACTACGTGGATGTTGATTTTAATAATATATGTGTGTGTTTTACTGTAGGTAGGGCAATTGGGAATTCAAATGTCTGGAGGGCAAAGACAAAGGATTTCTATAGCAAGGGCATTGCTTAGAGACCCAAAAATCCTGCTACTTGATGAAGCCACAAGCTCACTGGATTCACATTCTGAAAAGGCTGTGCAGGATGCTTTGAATCAGGCTTCAATCGGACGGACTACAATAATCATCGCACATCGGCTTTCTTCTCTGCGCACTGCTGATTTAATTACAGTCATTCATTCGGGAGAAGTGGTTGAATCAGGTTCTCACGAGGAGCTCTTGCAAAACATAACCGGTGCGTACTCAACAATGGTGCAACAACAGAAAACTTTGACTGATGATGAAGTTACTGTCTCCCTTGTTAAAGAAATTGAATGCAGAAAAGATAATGAACCGATTTCTGAAAGTTCCTTTGATGATAAGGAAAGAATCAAGAAGCCTGAAGATCCTTATGATCCCCCAAATCTGAAGCAGTTGATGCTTATGGCAACACCTGAATGGAAGTCAACCCTTTTAGGTTGTATTGGGGCAATTTTCTATGGGTTAATTCAGCCACTGCACACTTTCTGCATGGGTTCTCTTCTATCTGTTTACTTTCTAAATGATGAAAATGAGATTAGATCAGAGACAAAAAAGTACTGTTTCGCCTTCTTGTCCTTTGCTGCCTTGTCCTTCATCACCAATGTGATACAACATTACAATTTTGGGCACATGGGAGAGAGTTTGACCAAAAGGGTGAGAGAAGATGTACTTGGCTTGATTTTAACCTTTGAGATGGAGTGGTTTGACGATGAAAACAACAACAGCGGTGCGATATGTTCAAGATTGGCTACTGATGCTACCATGGTAAGAACTCTGATCGCCGATCGATTGTCGTTGCTGGCCCAAGCCATTTCATCGACTACTTTAGCAGCTGTTTTGACTCTAGTACTATCCTGGAGACTTGCGATTGTAGCGCTCGCTGTTCAACCGCTTGTAATTGGTGCCTACTACGGTGTTGCAATTATAATCAAGAGAATGTCCAAGAAAATACTGAAAGCACAAAACAAGGCGAGTGAATTAGCGAGTGAGGCAGTTGGAAACCACAGGGTTATTGCTGCATTTTATTCTCAAGAAAAGATTTTGAGACTATTTGAGCTCACGCAAATGATCACCAAGAAAGAGAGCCATAGACAATCCTGGTATGCCGGTGTTGCATTATATTTCTCGCAATTCATCACATCTGCAAATACTGCGTTACTTCTCTGGTATGGTGGGAAACTTCTATGTCAAGGAAATATCCTATACAAGAATATCTTTCAGATATTCTTCATCTTAATGTCCACAAGCAAAGTGATAGCAGATGCAGGAAGCACAACATCGGATTTGTCCAAGGGAACAACTGCGTTAGAGTCGATTTTTATTATTCTGAAAAGGAAGAGTAAAATGAAACCGGATGATTTACAGGGTATTAAACCAGAAAAGATCAAAGGAAGCATAGAGTTTAAGGGGGTAGATTTTTTCTATCCAGCTAGACCAAAACAGATTGTTTTGAAGAATGTAAATTTAAAGATTGATGCAGGAAGAGTTGTTGCTTTAATCGGGCAAAGTGGGTCTGGAAAATCTACCATCGTTAGATTGATTGAGAGATTCTATGACCCATCAAAGGGATGCGTGCAAATTGATGGAGTGGATATCAAGTGCTACAATCTCAAGGCCCTAAGGTCACATATAGCATTAGTAAGTCAAGAACCTACACTCTTTGCGGGGACGATCAAAGACAACATCTCATATGGGAAGGAGAATGCAACTGAGGCTGAAATAACTGAAGCCGCAACAATTGCAAATGCCCATGACTTTATAAGGTTTGCTATTACCTGACATGGAAAGAGCTTATTTGATTTTTTTTTTTTTTTTTTTTGAGAAAGATATTTATAATTATAGGGAGTTTTTAATATTTTATTGACAAAACAAAAGTGAGAAAAATGAAATAAACCCATGCAAATAAATAAATTTTTACTTTTTGTTTTTGTCATCTCGATCTTTTTCCTGCAAAATGATTTAAACTTGGCTTGCAGCTCAATGAAAGATGGATATGGAACCTACTGTGGAGAAAGAGGCGTGCAACTATCAGGGGGTCAAAAGCAAAGGATAGCAATTGCAAGAGCAGTACTGAAGAATCCAGTGATATTGCTTTTGGATGAAGCAACGAGTTCACTGGATATTAATTCTGAGAATCTTGTTCAAGATGCTCTTGAGAAGACTATGGTTGGAAGAACATGTGTGGTTGTGGCTCATAGACTTTCAACAGTTCAAAAATCAGATAAAATAAGTGTGATTGAGAATGGAAAGGTTGTTGAAGAGGGGTCTCACGGTGAGTTACTTCGTGAAGGAGAAAAGGGTGCATACTTTTCACTTGTAAAGTCTCAGCAGTTGCTTTGACCACCATGAGATGAGACAGCTGAAAGAATAGCCCCTAATATTTCACATTGCCTCCATTTACTGGCGACCACTTTATCATGATTCGGCCTATTAAGCTGTTTTGGGCTTCATCCTTTTGAACATCCCGAGCCTGTTAGTTGTGAACTTTGTTTTGGACTTCAGGAAGTGATTCTTAACCCATCTATGAACTTTTTGGTGTTTCTAAGCTTTTAAATATTTTATCATTTTGACAAATTTAGCATTAATGAAAATTTCTAAAAATGATAATAAAAAATTTTAAATATATTCACATTGTATTTTATATTATTTTTTAAATTAATATTTAATGTTTACACAAACTATATCTATAACTCTAAATTTTCATAATTATTGAGTTCAATTTAAATGTGAATTTGAAAAAAAAATATAAGTTTCAATCTTGAAATTGAGCAAAAATAGTATAAAAAATTTTATGTTTGACTTTGGAAACAAAAATGTAAGAAAAACCAAAAGGAAAGGTTTGAATTGACGAAAATGAGTAAAAACCTAATAAAGGGAAAAACAATGTAAAAAAATCAATCAAACTTAAATGGTTCTTATTTTTTTGGAATTCAACAAATATATATATATATAGTAAAAATGAATTTGTTTTGATAAATTTGGTACTTCTTATAAGGTTCTAAAATGTGTTGAGAGAATGAATAAATTGTCATATATTTCTTTGAGAATGTTACAACTTATATACAAAAGAGTTTAGTTATATAAATCCCATTTGAATTTAAAGAGCTATGTTTCAACAATACAAATCCCATATCTTAGCCACAAGTTTAAATATAAAATTATTTGAAACTATCAAATTTGTTTCTCTAATATTGGAGATGATTTCTTCTTCATAGTATGCCTCTGCAAGATAATGCTCCAGTCAAAGACACTAATCTTAGATCACAAATAAAGCAAACGATAATGACTTCGTTAGCACATTAGCAAGTTGATCATGTGTGGAAAAGTGAGATATTTGCAACAAGCTTTCAACAATGTTTTCTCTAACAAAATGATAATCTAAGGATAGATGTTTCATCAGTGAATGAAAGACTAGATTAGTATAGAAAAAAGTAGAACCAATATTTTCACGATAAAGTAGTAGGGATTGAGAAAGACTTATGCCTAGTCTTTGAAAGAATGATTGAATCCATGTCAACTTAGCTATAGTAGTTGCAACAGCTCTATACTCAGCTTTTAGAGGAGTAAGCAACTATGTGTTGCTTCTTTGACCTATAAGAAATTGGAATGCCACTAAAATAAATTATATCTGCATTAAGAGAAGTAAAATCACCCTTATTTCTAGCCCACTCTATAATATCTCGAGATTATAACGATTTTTTAGGTTAAAAATCAAGGTTAAAAGAGAGATTTTATGTTAAGAAATAGAGTTATGAGAGTTCAAGGGTAAAATAGTCATTTAAAGGCATATGTGTGGCATATGCATGGGTCTCCGTGTGAGACTTTTCCATGCATAGCATGGGAGAATTTGGACATCTATAATTTCTATAGGGAGCATGACCATGCCCTTATGGTATACACGACCGTGCATCCTAACAATTACTACCACCATATATAAAAAGACTTATTCTTTCTTTTCCAAAATTAATTTTACCCAAATTTTTTCTTCTTCCTAGATAACCTTAACCTAAGGAAGAAAAAAGAGCAATCAAAAGCAACTAATCAGGCCAATGATTGAGTTTTATTTAATGAGGAAGAAAGAAGCCATAAGCTAGAGGTAAGTGAATCCTACCCATTTTTTCCTTCATTTCGTAGCATGTGTTCTTGTTTTGCTAAAGTTGGGATGATTTTTGTAGCATGCTTTATGTTTGAATGACATGATTGTGTGAGAAATGATGAGATGAAAATGATATGTTTAAGTCTGATTGTTTAAAACCATAATTTATATATGTGTGTGAGAACAAGTGAATTTTAAGGGTTTTGATGCATGTTCTAGAGAGATTTGATGTTATGCATGCAATTCTGATATGTAAAGTAATATGTCATACATGTATCAATGTTTGAATGAGTTGGATTTGTGACATAGTTGAGGTTGGTTTGGTTCTAGAAATTTTAGGTGTGATATTGTAGAAGCAGCGTAAGACACATGACTATATGCATATAGGCGCACGATTGTGTAATTGTCCTTTTGTAATATCACAATCATGTTGGATGACCATATGCATTTGGGAAGCATAAGAGCACGACCATACTTATAAGGTCATGGTCGTGTGCTAACTTTTATAGGCATGATCATGCAAGCAAGTCTTAATCATATTGAGTGAAGAGTTTGTAAGGTCATGTGATGCAATGAATAGGATCATGTGCTCACGTACAACTGTGCATCTTAACTTGCATGACCGTATAACAAGCAAAATCATAGAGAATTATAGAATATCACACAAAACATCAAGAATCCATTTCAAAATCCATATAACACTAGTATAAGACAAGATAACAAGATATCATGTATGATAAACATTTTATGACATGACGTGCCAAAATAATATTTTCAAAAAGGGATTCAAAGATTCATATTCATGTTTTCAAAATAGAAAATACAATGTTTTGGATATCATTTTAGAGGTGATCACAAAAGAACACTTGTGATTTTGTACACCTTTTAGAGAGGGAAACCAATGTCTATTAGAGGGGACGTGGTTATTAACCAAGCAAATTAGAGAGAGTGCTAGTTATGCATTAGTAGAGTTTTAGTAGGATTAAACTTACACGACCAAAGTGTCAAATCTTTGCATTCATCAGTCTGATCAACACAGCAGTTATTTTTAGATACAATATTTTTAAATACAACTTTATATATATATATATATATATATATATATATGAATATTCAAGATTTTTGCATCATAGTTTACATTTTCAAAAAGCAGGCCCAAGGGCAAATTTATACTTTTTCAGCATGTACATGATTTCAACATTTCTCATATTCTGTCATGTGTAGCATGAAATAAAAATAAAGTGAAAATTACAAGATAGAGGTAAGTTAACACAAAACACCAAAGAATAAACAATACGAACAAAGGGATGAGATGCAAAGCCAAGAAAATAACATGACAAATCATGAAAGTAGAGCAAAATAGAAACCCACTTGTAGGTAGATATAGGGATTACTTACTAGGTAATATTTACTCACTTTCCAAAGTTTTTCTTCTTACAGGTTAGTGATTTTAAGAGTTGAGCTGGACCTAACATGACTAAGAGCAAAAGACCATTTTGAGTAGATGACATGATTTTGTGGCTCGTATGCCTATTATTGGTTTTATCTTTATATCGTATAGTTGTATGTATATTATGTATACTTACTTATACAATGACAACATTTGAGGTTTTCAACATGATATGCAATATTTTCAGTACTTTATCATTTTTTTTCATGTTTTAAGCTTTTGTATGCATATTTTTCAATTTATTATTAGTAAGACCTCTGCCATATATTAATAATGATCCTCCACAATGAAAAAAAAAATAGTAATGAATATACATATATATATCTATATCTATATATCTATATATGAACATAATAATAATAAATATAGTATGTACAGTAATATATGGCAGGGTGGCTTGCTATAGTTGGTGGTATTAGAGTATATCTGAGCGACATTTTCAAAAAATATACTTTCAAATTGCATTATTTTCAAAATTTCATGAGTTTAGAGCTAGTGCATCCCTTACAGATAGTGTTCATGATTACCTTAACGTAGGTATAGTATTGTGTGTTTTAGTAAAATCACAAAATTCTAACTTCTCTTATGTTTGTGATTTTCTAGACATGAGATCACATGTACCTAAATTTATTGAAGAGGACAGTAATGACTTCATGAGATCTATGAGCATGAATGATAGGAGAAGATCTTAAGACTTTTGAATGTCTTTTCAAATAGAGGATGTGAGAGATATCTTTCAAGAGATGATGAGAGAGGGCTTTTAGCAGATAGAGAGAGAAGGCATTCAAAAGCCAATAAGGGGTGAGCTAGTGAGAGTTGAGGCTCATTAGGGGCTAGTGAAAGGACATCAGGATTTGGTGAATGAAAAACACCAAGAGTTGGCAATAGATAGTTCTCAAATTTTTAGAGATAGTTAGAGACTAGAGATAGAGCTCAAAGACTCAAATAATAGGTATTAGCATGTCAGAGAGATTACATCCTGTTTATAGTCTATTACGGGTGCACTAGCCATTAAAGTTTAATTGGTTCAAGGATTCGATAATTGTTGAAGAGTGGATAAAGGCCATAGAGAGTGTTATAGGTTTATTCACTATAACTTAAGAGGAGAAAGTTAGATGTATTGTTTATATGCTTAGAGGAGTGATCAACACACACTTTCCCAAAATGTACAATCAATACACAGTACCTCAACACACAATCAATATGCAATTTTCCAGAGGTAGACATATAGGCATGAGAATAGTCCACACATACTCACAATTATATAAACACGTACTTAAGATTGGCTAATGTAAGGAAGACAACAAGCTTAAAAGAAAAATCATCCACCACCTTAAGTTCTCACCACCAACCTTTCCTTGCAAGAAGATTGGATAAAAAGGGAAACGATAATCTTAGAACCAACAAGTATCTAGAAGAATCAAAGCAAAACATGCAAGCTTTAGAGAGAATTCTTCTTAATATTCAAATTCAAAAATGTCTTACATGGAAGAAATTGACACTTAAATATATGTCTTACAAGCTTAAGGAATTGATAAAAATGCCCTTAACACAATTTATATAAAGAAAGATATAAGAGGCAATTTACAAATAATTTTTACAAAAGTCTAATGTTGTGCACGAGAGAGAGCTTGGCTGTGTGCTTAAGTGTACTGTGAGTTAGGCGATTAACGACTGGATATGCAAACATGTGTTAGAGATGTGTGCAAATATTGGAAAAAATAATCACATGGGTGTGTGCACAAATATGCATATAGGACAAAAGAGCACACAAGGGGAATGCACAGGAACATGCACAGGCGTGTACATGGTTTACTTTATCTTGATAAGGTTTCTTGCTTGGTTTGTAATTTTTTTAAAGCTTGTTTCACCATATGATATCCTTACTTTGGCCAAAGGATAATTTTGAGCATCCAAAGATTTGAGAGAATATATCAATGGCTAATAAAAATATGGAAAACCCAAGCAAAATAACAAAAAGCCACCCCAAGGCTACTACTTGAGTCTATAAATAGATTAGCTACCTTCAAGTATACTGATGGTTTGGAAGCTACATTCATATCATTTTCTCTAGGTTGGTGAGGATTTGACCTCAAATCCAAGTCATCCTCTAAGTAAAGGCTGAGATCTTTCACATTAAAAGTAGTTGAAACACCTTCATACTTATTAAGAAGTTCTAACTTATAAGCATTATCATTGACCGTTTCAAGGATCTCAAAAGGACAATTAGCTTTTGGTGCTAACTTACTGTTTCTCTTGCTAAAAGACCTCTATTTTCTTAAATATACCTACACGAAATCTCTAGGCTTAAAAAACCTTGGCTTTTTAGTCTTGTTGATCTTTTTCTTTACATACTCGTTGGCTCTCTCTATTTATGTTCTCACAGTTTTATGTAACTTTTTTATCTACTTAAGTTTCTCCTCAACATCTATACTTGGCTTGACGTTAAAGGGTAATGAAGTTAGATCAATAAGAGTCAAAGGATTTACACCATACATAACTTCAGAAGGTAAATGCCCTGTAGTGAAGCTAAGGTTCCTCTTTTACCAAAATTCAACATGTGGTAATTTGAGATCCCAATCCTTCAAATGGTTGCTAACCAAAGTTTTAAGATTGTCCCTAAAGTTCTATTAGTCACTTCAATTAGGCCATTGGTTTGAGGATAGTGAGAGGTGTTAAAAAAGTGTTTGCTACCTAATTTTCCTTAAAGACTCCTTTAAAAATAGCTCAAAAATTTACTGTCCCTCTCTAATACAATGGTCCTAGGGATACTATGTAACCTTATAATTTTATTGAAGAAAAGTTGGGAGACATATGAAGCATCGTCATGTTTGATGCAAAGAATAAAATTGCTTATCTTCAAAAACCTATTTATAACCACCGTAACTGAATCTTTGTTCCCTTGGGTTCTAGGAAGGGCTATCACAAAATTCATACGAAGATCTTTCCAAGATGATTTAGGTATAGACAAAAGAAGATAAGGGTTGGATTTGAATTGGCTTTAAGATCTTTAACAAGCTCTATATCTAGCCACAAGGGCTTGTACATCTCCTAACATTCTAGGCTAATATAAGTGCTCTTTAATAACCTTCAAAGTTTTTGTAACTCTAAAATGGCTAACCAATCCTCCACTATGGGCTTTTATTGATATCAATTCTGTAAAACTAAATTTATGAACATATAATTTATTTTCCTTGAATAAATAACCATTATGTACCACATAATCTTAATGTCCATCCTTCCACACTTAAGCATCAAGTTTTCATGTCCATATGTTCGTTATAACGTAACTTCATCAATTTAAAACCCAATATTTTAAAGTTAAAAAGGGTAAGCAAGACATACCTCATAGAAAGAGCATCGACTACTACATTATTGGCTCCTTGTGTATATTTAGACACAAAAGAGAAGGATTATGAGAACACCAACCATTTTGCATGCCTAGGTTGTAGCTTGTGTTGCCCATTTATGAATCTCAAGGCTTGATGAATGAAGTGGAGCACAAATTGCCTTGGTCAAATATAGTAACTCTAATTGTATAAGACCCTTACAATGACATATAATTCCTTGTCATATGTGTTATACTTCCTCCTAAATTCATTGAGTTTTATATTAAGTAAGTAATAAGCCTCTTGTTTTGGGTCACGGTCATACCAATGCCTATTTAACTTGTATTACACTCAAATTTAAAGATTTGAGAAAAATCTAGAAGGGCAAGGATAAAAACTTCACACAACTTCTTTTTTATCAGCTTAAATGCTATAGTGGCAGCACTTGTCTATTTAAAACTTCTTTTCTTTACACTCTCAGTCATAGAAGCCATCAAGAGTTAAAATTTGACACAAATCTCCTATAAAAAAAATGCTAACCCATATAAACTTCTAACTCAATGATGTTAGATGAAATAGGTTAACTTTGAATAGCTTCAACCTTAGATTGATCTACTTGGATCCTTCTCTCTGGGACAACATAGCCTAGAAAGACTATCTCTTTCATAAAAAATTCACACTTCTTCATCTTGGTAAATAATATTTGCTCTTTTAATGCATAAACACTTGTCTAAGATTGTCGACATACTCTTTCTCCTTCTTACTATACATAAGTATATCATCAAAATAAACTAAAACAAACTTGCTAATAAAAGGCTTTAGTATGTTATTCATTATTCTCGTGAAAGTGCTTGGGGTATTGGATAGTCCAAAGGGTATGACTAGCCATTTATATAACCCTCCCTTGGTCTTAAAAACAGTATTTCATTCATCCCTTGCTTTTATTCTAATTTAGTGGTAGCCACTTCTTAAATCAATCTTCAAAAAAATCTTAGCACCATAGAGCTTATCTAGTATGTTATCTAATCAGGGTATAGAATACTTATACTTAATTGTAATCTAGTTGATGGCCCTACTATACACATGCATCCTATAAGTTTCATCCTTCTTGGGTATAAGAAGAGCAAGCACTAAACATGGACTTATGCTTTCTCTCACAGACCTTTTAACAAGTAACTATTTAACTTATCTTTGCAACTTCTTAGATTCTTTGGAGTTACATTTATATGCAGGTCAGTTTGGTAGTAAGGCACTAGGTTCTAAAGCAATTTGATACTTTACTCCCCTTATGGGTGGTAGCTAATATGGTAGATCATTAGGGAAGTTATCATGGAATTCTTGGATCAATGGTTTAAGGTAAGGGTGATGGGTGGTTTCATTAGATGACACACTTCTTTCAGCCACCAATAAAGCAATGATGGGTTTGTATCTTTGAAAGGCTTTTTCTAGTTGGTTGGTATTGAGAAAAAGACTCTTATAAGGTGTATTTGGTTTGGGTAATGTTTGAGGTATGGTTTGGCTAGGTGATAATGGTGTAAGGGTTATGGTTTTTTTGTTGAACTTAAAGGAATAAGTGTTCAATTTCCCATCATACATGGCTTTTTGATACAGACCTTATCAACTTACATGAAGACCCATAAAAGATTGACTCTTACTTAGGAATAGATCGATTTTGAAACCTTAGCTAGTATGGAAGCTCTTCGTATGAACCTTGGTATAATAAATTGATACCACAACCCAAAAAAGGATAATAAGTCACTAAACACTATAATTAAGGTTGATTTGATTGATAAGTTCTATTAGTTAGGGTTTTAAGAATGCAAATCTTAAAAGAAATTCAATATTCTTTCTCTAAGTTACCGTTCACGTCTAAAAATAAGTGGCTTAAATAGTTACTTCAAAATAAACCATAATGGACTAGCCTATTACAACCAAATAAACTCAAAACAACTTAAAAATAATTAAACCCTACAAACTTGGGTGTTTAAAAGTTTGGTTATCTATAATCAATTAACGTCGCATACTTAGATGTCCTAACATGTTTGATATTCTATGGTCGAACCATGCTCTTGGACTTTTTGGTCTTTAATCAAATTAATGATTTTTCTAAATCCCTCCTATATCTAATAAGCCTCCAACATGGTTACCTTGGTCCATAACTCTCCTATAAACCTATTTAAGACCTGTTGCATCTTCTTAGCTCTACTCTTTATAATAGGCCTAACTAAAATATGTAGTAGATCTCTCTAAAGGCTCATACCTCTATTCACAGTTCTATTATTCCTTCTCTCTTAGAAAGGACCTTAAATCTGTATCATTAAAAGTAGATAAATGAAAGTCATTAAATATAACACTAATGTTATACTTACCTAAAAGATCTATATAATATGTGTTATCTCCAATCTACTCGAGTACTTGGAATAGACCATCGCCTCTAGGATATAACTTTGTTTTTCACTATTCTAGAAACCTTTCTTTATGCATGTGTACCTAAACCTAGTTGCCTCGTTGGAATACCACTTTTTCGCCCCTTATTTAATTACATGACATATTATTCCGTCCTCCTCTCGATATTCCTTCAAACCTACTCGATATTCCGTCCTCATGTATTTGTTGAATGCTTTTAACTTTTCTCTTACCATCTAAACTCGATCTTTTCTCAACAGGTAATGGAAACAAATCCAAAGGAGTTAAGGGGTTAAATCCATAAACTATCTCAAAAGGTGAATATCTTATTGTGGAATATATAATCCTATTATATGCAAATTCTACACACGACAAGCAATCTTCCTGAGATTTTAAATTTTTCTCAAGTATAACACGTAATAATTGTGATAAAGTTCTATTAACTACCTTAAATTATCAGTTTATTTATGGGTGATAAGTAGTCAAAAATAATAGTATAATACCTAATTTACTCTATAATACCTTCCAAAAATAGCCTAAGAATTTTACATCTCGATCTGATATAATGCTCTTTGGAACATCATGTAAGCGTACTATTTTCCTAAAAAACAAATCAACAATATTAGTCACATCATCAATCTTATGGAATGTAATGAAGTGTGCCATTTTAAAAAATCTATCTATGACCTTAAATATTGAATCCCTACCCTTTCTAGACTTAGGTAACCTTAACAAAAAATCCATGGAAATGTCTTCCCATGATATATTAGGTATCGGTAAAAGAGTTTACAATCCATGGGGTAATACTCTAGATTTGGCTTGTTTACATTTAGTATATTTATTAAATACACACTTAACATCTTGTTTCACATGTGCCCAAAAGAAATGCTCCCATAATACATCTAAAGACTTAGTAATTCCAAAGTGTCCCATCTCCCTACATCATCGTAGAAAACTCTCTAGATAGATATTTATTAATAACATTGAAGATGATATCATTAACATAAATTTGAACAAATAGGATATCTTGCTTATGTCTTTTAATGAATAAGGTGGTACCCATCTTACCTTTTGAAAAACCATTTCAATCAAAAAAGAACTTAATCTTTCATATCAAGCTCTTGGAGCTCGTTTCAAACCATAAAGTGTCGTTTTTAATTTAAAAACATGGATTGGAAAATTGAGATTTTCAAAACAGGGAGATTACTCTACCTACACCTACTCTTGGATAAAACCATTTAAAAGGCAATTTTAAAATCCATTTGAAATAATTTAAAAATTAAATGACAAGTATAGGTAAGCAATATCATAATTACCTCTAACCTAGCAATGAGAGCATAAGTTTTATCAAAGTCTATACGTTCCTTTTGAGAGTAGCCTTGGACAACTAGTCTAGCTTTATTTCTTACAATAATTCTGGATTCATCCACTTTGTTTTGGTATACCTATTTTATGTCAATGATAGGATAATTCATTGGTCTAGGGACTAATTTCCATACCCAATTCCTCTCAAATTAGTTTAGTTCTTCTTGCATAGCTAACACCCAACTTTTATTGTTTAAGGCTTCATCTACACTTTTAGGCTCTATCTATAATAAGAAAGCACAAACTTGCAAGTATTTTTGGGAAAGCTCTTATCTTTACCCCTAGAGATGGGTCACCAATGATCTCTCTCCCTTTGACTTCATTTTTAACCTTTGGGAAAGAAATCTTTTTCTACACTTCTTGAGGTTGCATATGTATTTCATCTTGTGGTGCTTCCTCAATTTGAGTCTTTTCATCTTTTGGAGTGGGGCTATCATTAATCTTAAGATCCTCTATAAGCTCTACCACTTGATCATCATTAGACTTATCTACACACTTATAAGAAGACTCATCAAATAATACATGTATAGATTCTTCAATAATAAGTATCCTTTTGTTGAAGACTTTATACGCTTTCAAGGTGGAGGAATACCTTAGAAAAATTGCTTCATCCGATGGTATCAAATTTTCTTAAGTTATCATTTCTATTGTTGAGTACAAAACATTTGTAACTAAATGTATGAAAGTATGCAATATTAGACTTTTTCCTTTTAAGTAAATCATAAGGAGTTTTCTTGAGAATTGGCCTAATCATCTAGGTATTAAGAGCAAAATGTCAAACACTGTAGCAAGGTAAGCTTTAGCTATCAAACCCTTTAGACATGCTCTATTACGGACCATTGACTTAAATGTGCATAGTATATTTCAGTTATTGTATTTTGTAGTAATGATTGTTCTGACAAGTGTCATCTCCACCATACTATTGATCTTAATGGAAAGAAGAAAGAACCTAAGAGTAATGTGCTTCTTGTTTTAATTGAGAATATGCAATATGTTATTATAGTATATGTCCTCTATACAGTGAGTAATTGTATTTATGTCTTATTCACATGTATTACTAATTTATTAGTTCGATTTTTCTTATAAAATGTTGTTGGTTTACTTATTATAGGTATTTTCTACATTTGGCACTATTTAGAAAATTATTATGTGTAGTGACCCCTGCCACAAGTCCTTGTCTACTATGTATAATAGATAATAGTTGTACTAATAATATACCTACAACAGGAATCTCTACAGTAAAAACTACTATTGAATTTACAATTTTACATGTGGAAGCTATAAATAAAATTTACTATTAATATAATGAGGAAAAGAAGCTAATGATAAATGAAAAAGTCCCAAGTTTCTCTTTCGAAAACATGCTTTTCATACCGTGTATTTTAATAATATAATACACACATATACATGATCAAACTATACAAAAGCATGCGAGCCATGAATATGTTATCTGCTGCCAAGTCATATCCCTAAAATTTAATAGCTTCCTCACTCCTACCCAACCCTCTACAATCACTGACCTACAAGAAAGAAACAAGAGGGGTGAGTGATAAAATCACTCCACAAGTTTTTTCTATTTCTAACACGAGCAAGTTCCAAACACTATATTATCTTGTGACTTGTCACGCTATTTTCTACTTTACTGTTTTCTTATTTCTTTATTTCTATAAATGTATTTGTTTTCTATAGTATTCTTTGTCTTTATCTGTTCTGGTTTTTATGAATGCTATATATGATAAGAAATGCATATGTTAATGTCGTGTGTATGTTAAATAGTCATAAAACTTGCTCTTAGACTTTTTTTTTGAAAACTCTATCTAAAATAAAAGCTATAATCCAAAAATCTTTAATATATACTAAAACTGAATCATAAAGTACTATATCTAAAAATAACTACTGTATTGACCAAACTAATAAAAACAAGGATTTGACACCTTGGTCGTGTGAGTTCAATCCTACTGAAATCTACTGATACACAATTAGTACTCTCTTTAACGAAATTGGTCATGACTATGTCTTCTCTAGTGGATGCTAGTTTCCTTCTCTAGCAAGTGTGCAAACTTATAGACGCCCTCTCATATTCACCCCTAATTGATGTTTAAGGTATCATATATATATATATATATATGCACTTTAAGAATATGTTGTTGGATTATTGGATTGATTTTTGAAAACTCTGATATGGTATGTCATGCTCTATGCTACTGATCATGCATGATATATTGTTTTATTTTGTTATTATTAAGTTCAGTAAGCTTAGAAATAACTTAAGTCAACTTTAAAACTGTTTTTGTGCTTTTCTTAAGGTACACGGGCGTGTGCCTCTAAACGCACGGGTATGTGGAAAGACACACAAGATCGTGTACTAGTGGTGCTTTTAGTCATGCTAGCTTCTGGAATCTTTTCATAAGAATTTGGCTGGCCACACGGGCATGTGGTGTGAGATGCTCGAGCGTGGATCAAGGCCTAGGTCATGTCCCACACTTGAACAAACATGGAGCTGCTATCCAACACTCTCATGTCTTGCTTGCACAGACATGTGAAATTGGGAATAAACATATGGGCATGTGTCTGGGCCACATGGGTGTGTGTTTGGGTTTTCCAAGCATACACAAGTGTCATATAAGGTCGTACTCATACAGAAATGAGGTCACATGGGTGTATATTTATAGGTACACAGGTGTATCTATGGGTACGCGTTCGTGTACTCAACATATTTCTTTAATAACGCGTTTGGAAACCTAAAAACCCTAAATCTCTTCCATCCAAACACTTCCAAACTTCAATCAATCATCAATATAAACTCAAGGCATTTACTAGCATGTATACATTCATCAAACTCTCATTTCAATCATGCAATATTTCATAAATAAAACATGAAACACATGTATACAAAGAGATACAAACATAATCATGGAATCAACCACTTAATCAACAATAAAATCATCATTCAATCACTCAACATGTTAAACAAACTTAATAACACAACAAGCATACTCAAATTCAAAGAACAAAGGAAAACATGTTATGAAACAAGGTGAAAGAGGCAAGGAAACAATTACCTCTAGCCATGAAAGCTTGCTCTCTCTTTCTCTAAAGGCCTCTAGATTTCTAATTTGAAGCTAAGCTACTAGTTGATTTTTCTTAACTCTAGGGTTCACGTGGAAATAGAGAGAAAGAAGAAGAATAAGATAAAAGTTGGGAACTGTGCAAATAATGAAAACTAAAATGTATATAAGGCTCAATAGCACGATGCACGGTCGTGTGTTCTAGGCATACAGTCGTGTACCTCATGAAAATCTCAATTTTTTTTGCCTTTCGCACCATACATAGAATATCCTCCCAAGAATACCCATATAAAATCCACATATAACTTATAAATGACTATTTTACCCCTGAACCCTCTCAAATCTATTTTCTATTAAGAAGTCTCACTTTTACCCTCGATTTTAAAGCCTAAAAGGACCATTCTACCCTTGGGCTATTACACTATGTTTGAGAAAAATGGTGGAACATAGGCTCTAGTTCAATATCCTGGTTACTTGTCCTCTTGGGTGTTATTACTTATACCCATGTTAACACCTTTTCTAAAACAAGCCTCATGTCTTGAACGCATCTTAATTTTATAATTTTAGCATGTAATTTGCTACTTGACTACAATTTCTTCATTCTTTTGTTGACTCTTGCTTCAAGAATTTTTTTGGATTAGGATTTTATATATAACATGTTAATATATTTTTTTGAGTTAATCCTTAAAGTTGAATGCATCTTTGCATTCTTTTCCTCTTTCCTGTTTTGACTTTTTCTTTACTTCTCCAATATGCAAGATTGTAATTGAACCTAGAAGCTTACCACACCTAGATTTGATGTATTTAAGGACAAAAACCTTAGGCATTAATATTTCAATCTTCAAGTTGATGATATATATCCATTTTTGAAAGGTGGAAGAATCTCTAATCAATTTTCTTTACATGTGAAATGGCAAAATGAATATTGGAAAATAAAAGATGTTTTAAATGGTATATATTTTTGAACAGCCATTTTAGTTATGGCAACATGGAAGTCAATGCTCGGGTGAATTTGATTTTAGTGGGTGACAAGATTTCAAATGCCTTAGCCTACCACTAAATGAACTCTGACTTGATTCTTAGTTGGAATTCTTGCCTTAATGTAGTCTATCCTATATTTTTCAAACATAAGTTTGTTTATGGGATTGACTATTGGACTATTCGTTTTAACTAAGAGAACACGAGGTTCGAATCCTTAGGAGGCACTTAGGTTCACAAACAATTATGTTTTAGGGCCAGGCTGTATTTTGTAGTTTTAAGCTTGGTCGATTCAATCAAAAGATTAGGAATTTGAGTAACGAAGAAAAAAAACTGTCTAATGCAGTAAAAGATGATTGCCAATCTGATGTGATATCATAATCTTAAGGAGGACAAATTTGAAGTATAATGGGTCAAATGGATTCTCAGAAACCTGTTTTTCATTTTCAATGAACTTAAACAATTCTTAGTGGAGGTGCTTGAATTTCTATGGTTCAATTGCAGCGTTTGGGGAATTCTTTCATAAAAGGGTAACTCTAGCTAGGTTGATAAAGACCTTAAAATTCTGCTCTTGTTAGTTCGGACAATGCAAAAGACTATCCAAGTTTAGGAGTGTGGTCGTCATTCTTTTAAAAAATTGCTCTTTAAAAGTTTTCACTTATAGCTTGTTTGAGAATCGGTTAAGATTTGGAAGGAAGAGTACCATTCATACCTTCATGGAGATTAACAGAGCCTCGTAAACTTGATATCAGAGTTTGTCTTATTCTCTATTTTGTATGCTATTTCCTATTCTTATAAGGATATAGTAGTCATCTAGTTTCAAGAGAGAGATCAAGCATGAAATTGTCTACTACTTACTCGAATAATTTAGGTGTGGGAGTCTGTATCATCGATATTGAATATTGGAGCTTTTCAAACTCCCTTAACTGATATCAAATCATCATATTTGTTTAAGAGAGAATGTTATCACATCCTTTTCGTGAGGTTCAGGATTTATCAACTGTTCCTTTTAGTTCAGCTTCCATCATCTCACTTATGTTTTTTATGTCCATGCCTGTCCCAAGACATATTTGTTAGTTAAACACTTTCTTTGTACAAACTGGAATTTGTTTTGGAGACCAAAATTAAGTTTATCTTCATTTGGATGTTAACTTGATTTCTTATTTAAACCTTTTAAGGCGTTAAAATGTTATTTTGTGTATTATTTCTTATTCTTGCCTTCTTATTAAGGCTTTTGTGAGGTTCTACTGATGTTAGGTTTCTGATTTCCAGATGTCACAGTAGCAGGCTTGCAAAAGAATCTTTAGAGGGACTTCGCATATATGATGGTGGCCATTGTAAGCTTCATCTTGAAAAGAAGAAGAGATGAAGTTCAACAATGCACCAAATTCAGAAACCAAAGCATGCAAAGCACAAAGAAGTTGCCACTTGAGAAGACAAGCCAAACTTATTTTTGTATATCATTTGTTATGGTGACATAGCTTACTAGTTAGGTAAAAGATTTAGTTACAAGTTTAATTCAAATGTAACAAAACCAATTGGATTAGGTGCATTAGGTGAACTTCTCCAAACCAAACTTTTTGTTTGTATAGTGATCCATAATTTTGGCTGAAATTTGTACTTGAACTTGAAATTACTTGATGTATATATTCAACTTGATTTAATGGAAAACAGCTGCTGTATTGCAAAAAGGAAGAACAACTATTCATAGTATTTTTCTTCCTTCATATTCTGTGAGTGAACCAGGAAAGCAAGCTACAGAATTGTGTTTTTAACACAACATTTCACAACAAAGTGGTATCAGAGCTTGGTGTTTAAAACCTTAGCTTGAAGCTGAAGCAAACAAGAAGGAAATAGCTTTTGGAAGCTTTACGGGAGGAGTGGCTCCAGTTTTTTCAAGTGAGAACTACCCTATTTGGGCAGTGAAAATGAAGGCCTATTTGAGAGCCTTTGACTTGTGGGATGTGATTGAACAGCATAAGCAGCCACTTCCCCTACCTGATAACCCAATTGTGAACCAAATGAAGCATCATTCAGAAGAAGTATCTAAAAGGTATAAGGCACTTACCTGCATTCATTCAGCCATAATTGATGCCATTTTGCAAGAATCATGGCATGTGAAACAGCAAAGCAAGCATAGGATGTCCTGAGACTGGAATTCCATGGAAGTGATAAATCAAATCAAATGCAAGTGTTTAATCTCAAGAGGGAGTATGCACTTATGAGAATGAAAGAGAGTGAGTCAGTGAAAGATTACATAAACAGATTAAAAAAGGTGGTTAACCAGTTGATACTGCTTGGAGAAGAGATGCCTGAATCCAAAGTAGTTGAACAAGTGCTCATTAGTCTTCCAGATAAGTTTGAAGCAAAAATCTCATCTTTGGAAGACTCAAAGGACTTAACAAAGATCACACTGTCAGAACTCTCGAACTCATTACAGGCTATTGAACAAAGGAAAGCCTTAAGAGATGGAAGCATAATGGAAGGGGCATTCTTTGCAAGCTTGAAAGGAAGGCCTTCGTTTACCTCAAGACAGCAGCTAGTAAAGAAGGAAAAGGAGAAAAAAAGAAAGTAGTGAAGGAAAACAAAGAGGAAGAAGGAAATTTCCTCCTTGCTCTCATTGTAAAAAAACCAACCACCTAGAGAAATATTGCTGGTTCAGACCAGGAGTCTAGTGTAAAGCATGTAAAGAATATGGACACATAGAAAAGGTCTATAAAAACAAAGTAAAGGTAACCAAGCAGCAGGCTCAAGTGGCAGAAGAATAAGTGCATGAGGTACAACGGCTAGAGGAACAACTTTTTACAGCAAACCATTATGAAAATAGAGTGTAGTCCAGAGCTTGGCTATTAGATAGTGGTTGTACACATCATATGGCCTTAAATAAAAGTCTCTTTATCAATCTCCAAAAATGCAACATCACAAAAGTTAAGGTAGGAAATGGAGCTATAGTACAAGTGAAAGGAAAATGAACTATTGCAGTGAAGTCTTCAAAAGGTACCAAGTTTATACATGATGTTTTATATGTTCCAAAAATTGCACACAATTTGCTAAGCATAGGAAAGATGCTAGAGAATAACTACACTATTGAGTTCAAAAATAAGCAATGCATAGTATATGACTTGAAAGGAGATGAGGTAATGATAGTTGATATGGTGCATAAAAGCTTTGTGTGTGATTTAGATAAAATGAATACACAAGCTTTCATTGGAGTAACTTCAGATTCAATCTTATGGCACAAGAGACTTGGGCACTTTCATGCATTTGGGCTTGACAGGTTTTATGAAGAAAATTCAGTAACCAAGATGCCAAAAATGGCAATGACAGAAAATGTATGTGAAGTCTGTTAACTTGGAAAGCAAGCTCGACTCCCATTTCCAAAAGCTGCATCTTGGAGAGCAAATAAGAAGCTGCAATTAGTCCATACTGATGTATGTGGACCAATGGCAGTAAGCTCCTTGAGTGGTAGTCAATATTTCCTACTGTTTATTGATGATTACAGTAGGATATGCTGGGTTTTCTTTTTGAAAGCAAAGGCTAAAGTAGTAGAAAAGTTCATCATTTTTAAAAGCATGGTTGAAAATGAAACAGAGAGCAAAATCAAATGCATAAGAAGTGATAATGGAGGGGAGTTTACCTCTGAAAACTTTGAAAGAATGTGCAAGAAGGCAGGAATAAAGCATCAGTTGACAGTCCCTTATACTCCACAACAAAATGGAGTATGCGAAAGGAAAAATAAGACTGTAATGGATATGGCAAGATGCATGCTGTTTCAGAAGCAGCTTCCTAAAAGATTTTGGGCAGAAGCTGTGAACACAAGCATATACTTGCTCAATAGATTGCCAAGCAAATCCTTAAAAAATCAGACTCCATATGAAGTCTGGTATAACTCAAAACCAAACATTACACATTTAAGAATTTTTGGAAGTCTATGTTAGACTCATGTGCCTGCCGCCAAAAGAGACAAGCTTGGACAGAAAGCTGAAGTTGGCATACTAGTGGGATACAGCACCATATCAAAAGCCTATAGGGTTTATAATCCTATAACTGAAAAAGTTACAGTCCATAGGGACTTGAAGATAGATGAAGATCTTCAATGGGATTGGAAAGCAATGAAACCAATGGATATGAAGACAACTCAGCAACTCAAAGAAGTACAAGTTGAAACTCATTCCAGCCCATCAGAAGTTGAAGATAATGATATCATTGGAGGCAAAATGAAAAGCTTGGAAGAAATCTATTCAAGGTGCAGCATTGCAACAGCTAAACCACTTGATTACCATGAAGCCATGAAGCTGGCAGTTTGAAGAGCTGCTATGGAGGAGAAGATTAGGATGATTATGAAAAACAATACTTGGATGCTAGTTGACAGACCTCATAACAAGCAAGTCATAGGAGTTAAATGGATCTTTAGAACAAAAGTGAATCCAGATGGGTTTATCTATAAACACAAAGCAAGGTTGGTTGCCAAGGGCTTTGTGCAAAAGGAAGGAATTGATTGTGCTGAAACCTTTGCACCTGTTGCTAGATTTGATACAATTCGATTACTCATTGCTTTAGCTACTCAAAAAGGATGGAAAATACACCAACTGGATGTTATATCTGCCTTCCTTAATGGAGACCTGAAGGAAGAAGTCTTCATTGAGCAACCACCTGGATTTGAAGAAATTGGACTAGAGAATAAAGTATGCTTACTGAAGAAGGCACTCTACGGATTGAGACAGGTACCAAGAAGCTGGTACAGCAAGATTGACTACTACTTGAAGACCATTGGCTTCAAGAAAAGCATGAGTGAAGCTACCTTGTATGTCAAAGCTGAACAAGGAGAAATATTAATTGTTTCTCTCTATGTTGATGACATATTAATTACTGGATGTGGCTCCAAATTGCTGGCTGAGTTCAAGAGAAATATGGAAGAAATGTTTGAAATGACTGATATTGGAAGATTAAATTTCTTTCTTGGAATAGAAGTGAATCAAGCTAAACATGGAATATTCATCAGCCAGCACAAGTATGCAGCCCAAGTTTTAAAAAAAAATTGGCATGGTTGAGTCAAATGGAGTAGACAGCCCCTTACCATATAATGTGAAATTAAGCAAAGTTGATGATTCAAAAAAGGTTGATGGTAGAATTTACAGAAGCCTAGTTGGAGACCTGTTATACTTAACAACCACCAGACCTGACATAATGCATGCAGCAAGCTTGTTATCTAGGTTCATGCAAGAGCCTAGTGAAATGCATTTTAAAGTTGCTAAAAGGGTGCTGAGATATATAAAGCAGACATTAAACTTTGGAGTGTTCTACAGCAGCAAAAAAGATCTAGAACTGACTGGATATGTTGATAGTGACTGGGGTGGTTCTATTGATGATTTAAAAAGCACCTCAGGCTATGCATTCAGCCTTGGTTCAAGTATGATATGTTGGGACTCTAAGAAGCAGAATGTGGTAGCCCAATCTACAGCTGAGGCAGAATATGTGGCTGCTGCTACTGCTACTGTAAATCATGCAATTTGGCTGCGAAAAATTCTTGAAGATTTGCATGAGAAGCAAGCAAAAGCCACTGTCATATTTTGTGATAATAAGTCAGTAGTAGAAATTGCAAAAAATCCAGTGTTTTATGGCAGAACCAAGCATATTAAGATCAAGTTTCATGCTATAAGACAGGCTGAAGATGAAGATGAAGTTAAATTAATCCATTGCAGCTCGGAAGTTCAACTTGCTGATATATTAACTAAGGCAGTTGCTAGATCAAGATTTCAGTATTTAAGAACACAATTAGGAGTAACTAGTAAGCATGTCAAGGAGGAGTGAAGAGAAGAAGAGATGAAGTTCAACAATGCACCAAATTCAGAAACCAAAGCATGCAAAGCACAAAGAAGTTGCCACATGAGAAGACAAGCCAAACTTATTTTTGTATATCATTTGTTATGGTGACATAGCTTACTAGTTAGGTAAAAGATTTAGTTACAAGTTTAATTCAAATGTAACAAAACCAATTGGATTAGGTGCATTAGGTGAACTTCTCCAAACCAAACTTTTTGTTTGTATGGTGATCCATAATTTTGGCTGAAATTTGTACTTGAACTTGAAATTACTTGATGTATATATTCAACTTGATTTAATGGAAAACAGCTGCTGTATTACAAAAAGGAAGAACAACTATTCATAGTATTTTTCTTCCTTCATATTCTGTGAGTGAACCAGGAAAGCAAGCTGCAGAATTGTGTTTTTAACACAACATTACACAACACATCTATCATACTCTTGTCATACTGATCTCAATGTAAAGCTATAAATATATGCTTTAAGTTAATATTCATTCGAAAATAAAAGACGAAAAATATAGGCATCCATTGATGAAATATGCTTCTTGACACTTAATTGCCCCTTCTGCCTTGTTTCTGGTTTGTTCATTATTTCTAGTTACATCTTACAGTTCATGGGATTTGCTTTATAAACCATATTGACTTCTTCAAACAGTAAACACATAGCCTTCCTGAACTTTCTGAAAACTAAAATGAAGATGCAAAAGCAGGTTAACACTTCTAAATATTCCATGCAAACCAGCCCTCCAATCGGCTGGAATTCACTCAACAAACCACAACAATACTCTATTTTATAGAATAGGGCAATAGACTCACCTGACTTCTGCGGCAGATGGCAATGACGAGCAAATCAGATGCAGTACCCGGAAAAGCAAATGGCAAGGCAGACATTTGAACTTGCGGCAGAAAGAAATGGCGAGTTGGGACATTCGTGGAAGAAAAAAATTGCGAGCTGGGACGTTTGTGGCAGAAATGAAGCCAACCTGGGTTGTTCGCGGCAGACAGGAAGAGCACCTAGGTTGTTTGCGGTGGAGAAAAGAAATGGGCAGTGGGAGAAAGAAATGCACAGCAAGCTTTTTAGGGAAAACAATGGATTTTTAACGACATTTTTAATGAGCTTTTACTGGCGTTTATATAACCGCCGCTATAAATTAGTACTATTATGGTATTTAACATGAACGTTGGCTTAAACAACAGTATAAGTGTGACCTTTGACAGCGTTCGTCTAAGTGTCGCTGAAAACCCCTTCTCTTGTAGGGCGCTTAAAGGACAATCTCCTAATGCACTGAAAAACCTGGCTGAACCTGTAGAGATATTGGCTTTAAGCAAAAATACCCAGCATAAATCAGCCCCAAAATCACGCTTTTTCGGCAGCTTTTTCCTCCCCTTTAGAGTAACCTTCCATATTTGTCAAGGAAGACAGCCCTCTTAATCGCATGCGAGATGGTCCACAATCTGCCAAGAAAATCAGCTTCAAAACTGAGTAATAAACTGATTTTACTGTTAAACATAGATTAAATTCTTCTGCATAAAGGGTACACGAAGAACGTTATCAAGGGAACAGGAACTAAATGGTATATTAAGATTAGTAGAACCTATATGTATAGTAGCCAAACCTTCCCCATCTCTGATTGCAATAGTGTTAGGACCGTAATAATTTGTGTGAATGGATAGATTATTTAGATCTGCAGTAACATGGTGCGAGACACGAATCCACAGCCTATCCTTTATCAGAAGCATGAGAAGAAGAAAGACAATTGGCAATTAGATTGCTGTGTACTGGACATTGTTGAAGTTTTGGACAACTCTTTGTTGTGCCCCCTTTTTGCTCACAGAATTGACGTATGAAATTATAGGTTAGTCCTTAATAGCCACAGCGACGTCGCTGGGAAGTGAATTGTTCGTTTTTGATGGCCACGATTGGAGAAATTTTGATTTGGCTTTCCTCTTTGATTGGAAGAACTAAACCCGGGATTATCAGTATAGGAACTTTGGGCAGATGGGAAGTTTCTATTTTTTGCATTTTGATGGTGAGATCAACGAGTAAAATTTGCTGTGATTGGAACAATGTCATTACGGGATTCTTCTCTCTTCAAGAATTCTTCATGATCAGCTAGCTTACTGTGAAGTTCTTCAAAACTAATGGAATTGTCACAGGCTCCAATGGTTACTGCTATCTCCTTTAATTCAGAGCCAATGTTATTCAAGTGTGTCAATTAAGGCAAGTTCATCAATTGTGGATTCGATTAACTGAAGATATTTAGAAATAGATTTAGAGCCATGTTGGGTGGTGGCTAAACGTTCCTTCAATGTTAACGAGAGCGATTTGCATAGAGTTCACTCCTTTTATCCCATTTATCATATGATGTTTTGGAGGATATCAATAAGGTAACAGTAGAGTCAGAAACTGATGCCATAATTCCATATAAGAGAAGTTGATCTTGTTGAACCCATAGCTTACACGTTGGATTTTCTTCTTCTTTTCCATCAGTTGTGATGGTTCTGGTGGACATGGCATATAACCATCTATATAGCCTAATAGATCATAACCAGAAAGAAGAGCATTAAACTGAGCTCTTCATGATAGGTAGTTTGTTGGTTTTAATTTGAGAACTAAAGAGGAAGCATTGATTGAGAGTAATGTGTAATTAGATGTGATAGTAATGCTGGAAGAATTTGCAATCTGTATTGTTAGTTGACTGGTGCTAGAAATGTGGTGGACCTGATTATGGAAGGAATGGATCAGATTTCTCATTGGAGATGTTTGCTCCGATACCATGTATGGTTCTAAAATGTGTTGAGAGAATAAATAATTTGTCATATATTTCTTTGAGAATGTTATAACTTATATACAAAGGAGATAAGTTTCAGTTATACAAATCTTATAATCTTGTGGACAAGTTCGAATATACAGAGCTAAGTTTCAGCAATACAAATCTCATATCTTGGCCACGGGTTTGAATGTAAAATTATTTGAAAATATCAAATCCATTACGCTGATTTTGGAGATGATTTCTTCTCCGTGATACTTATAATATTATTTTTTGCTCTACATAATTATACTCTTATATTAAATTAAAGTAATGTCTCTAATTTTATTAGGTGAAAGAAAAAAAAAATATTGTTAAAAAAATGAAAAATAAAATCATGTGTATTAACGATGGAAGACCAAGGCTTCCATATAGAGAACGCACTAAATTTATATAGGAATTATATTTTTAATTGTATTAGAGTTATTTTTTTTTTTTTGGAAAAGTGTTCTGAGAAGTTTAAATCCTAGTTTTCAATTAGAATTTCTATTTTAATTTGAATTAATTTTTTAATAGTTATCTTGGAGTATTTTCAGAAATTAGTTTTCTTTAATGATAAACCTTATTTAATATAAAAACTATGTTTATCCTTTGTAAAGAGTAGTTGAATTATGTATTAGATTTGAGAATTACTAACCTAAAAAGGGCATATATTTTTACAAATTTATTCAGTTCTTTAATTTAATAAATCAATTCAAGTGATAATAAAATAAAATTCAGATTTTAATCTTTAAGAATTTTTTTAAAAATATTAGTTTTGAATTCTTGTTTATCCTTCATATTTTGTAATGATATCAACATAATTCATTCTTTGTGAACGAGATCAAAACCTTATTAATACTTTGTTAGCTTTTTTGTTTGAGATAGGAAAACTCCATTCAAATTTTGGTGGAAACAAGTTTTATGTATTGGAAGATCATTTCTAGATCTTTGAACATATTCAAGAGTTGAATATGACTATTGTTACTTTGGCCAACACAGAAGATTGGACTTTACTACTATGGAATGGCTTTTTGTAAAAAGAAAGGAGGAAACACAACAAGAAGGACAGGTAGAAAAGGTTGGAGACAGTGACTTGCTTAAATTCTCTCCTTTTTTAAGGTGCAAAAGGCGCCCCTTTGAAAACCCCTATTTTCTTTTTCTCCCCTTAATGAAAAATGGAAGAAAAGAGCAAGTCTGCCCAAGAATACTAAAAAGGTGGAGGAATAAGAGTTTTGACAATAAGAAAGAGAAATAACTATAAGGAACCAATAATTTTCTCTTCTAAAAAACCTATATCCTCCACAGTTCACACTTAGTCAACATTTGATAGATTATTGAACCTAAGCAATCTTAGTTATTAGTAAGCATTCGAATCTAGGTCAAGGGTTTTAATTTCGAATAGGTTCCATTGTCTTTGTCTATATTGCCAAAACTATGACTAATAGCTTTTGTACTTCAAAGACAATGTAAATGGTATCCAAAAATAAGCCCTTCAGATAGTTTTCCTTATGGGCCTTCCACCAACTCTGCAACGACTACCTCAAATGGAGGTGACTTTGATATTGATGCTAATGGTATTGTCATTTTATCTGCAAAAGACAAGGCTACTGACAAGGAATAACAAATCACTATCTGCTTATCTAGAGGACTATCAAATGATAGGATTAAGAAGGTGGTCAAAGAAGCTGAGTTACATGCTTAGGAAGAATAGGAAAGAAAACCATTGATTGATATTAGAAACAATGTGACATTATTATCTATAACATTGAGAAGAGCTTAAATGAATACAAGGAAAAGATTCCTATTGCAGTTGCAAAGAAGATTAACGATGTAACATTCGTAGGTACATCTTTAAGGCATTCTAGCCTTTTCTTATTATTTGAGTTCCTAGATTGATCAATATTCTTTTTCAAGCAATATTAATCCTATTTAACAATCTAATAACCTAAATATCTCTATCTAGGTTAAATTAGATAAAAATGCATTAAGTTATATGGAATCCACTAGTTTTCAGCACGAGCCTATTGTGCCTATGACTATTGCATGTATTATCAAATATATCTTTACATATGATTAATCCATGGTTCATATTCTCGCTACTTTTATGCAATATCACCTCTCGGTCTCAATCACACAACAAAAGTCTTATTAAAAATTGATCAAGTTTTTAATAAACATGAAGTTTAGAATGCAAACTCACATGAAATTACATGTTCGTAAATTATAATCGAACAACACTACACATTCATGAATTAGATAGCCCCAATCTTAGTAAAATTTAGTTCATCATTAAAATAAATAAGCAATGAGATTCAAACGAAACATAAGCATAATGGAGAAATAAGAATAAAACCAGATAAAGTGTTGAATCTCTTATTAAAGCTGATAAAAAATTTTCTCTTAATTGCAGTCCAAAAAGTTTTGATTGAATCTTCCAAAATAAATATTAAATATCTGAAAAGTGTGTGAAAAGTATCTCAAAAACTCTCCTAGGACGACTCTCTCATTCTCTAAAATTATAAAGTACTATATATACTTAGGGTTAGGGAAGAATTTTAGTCAAAGTGAAATTCTGCTGAAAAGTGCCCATGTCGCGGCATCACGCTGTGGCATGAAGATTCTGGATTACATGTTGCTGAGCATGTTGCGGCATAATGCCATGGCATGCAACTTCTAGAATATTTATGCACCTCCTGCACTGCCCTATGATGCAACAAAATTTCGTGGCATGTAGCTTCTAGAATACGAAATTTTGGTCTTCATCAAAATTGTAGCCCTAGATGTCTAGTTTCACTTGAATTTTTAATCACCTAAATTGGACTTCAGAATCTCAAGTTATTAGAAGTTTAGTACTCAGTGGTCAGACACAAAATTTCACCAAGAAGACCTAAATTTGTGACAACGGTTGAGGGCCCAAACGAACTCAGATTTTTCCCAATAATAGCTTTTTGAAAGGCTTAAGATATCCACTACAACTTTAGTAAAGAATAATATTTCATTAAAGAACTCAAACATATTGAAAATCCTTGTTTTTATGCTATGGCGTGTAATACTCTCTTTTCTCTTTTTTGCTCTAGTTGCTCATTCTTCTTTATATTAAAGTCGAACCTCTGACTAGTCCTCCATAAGTGTCTTTTTGGCTTGATTTCCATTGAAATCACATCAAAATCAACATTTCTTGTAAAACCAAATATGAAAACCTGTGATCCCGAAATATGCACATAATAAGGGTAAAATAGTCAAATCACCCTTAAAACTCTATAAATTGACCACGAAATTATACATGTAATTAAAACTTATCAATTAGATTGTAGCTAGACCCTGATCAATTTTTCTTTGGTGAGGATAGAGTGAAAACCATGTTCATTTCTTATTTATAGGCGAGGAGATTGTTAAGTAAGGGATGTGTAGGATACTTGGCTAATATAGTATATAAGAGTACATTTGGGTTAAGTATCAAAGATGTGTCTATAGTTATAGAGTTTTTAGATGTCTTTCTTAAGGAGTTACTAGATTTGCCTCTAGAACAAAAGTTAGAGCTTTATATTGAGTTGCTTCTCGGCATGAGTTCTATTTCTAAGGCAACATATTAGATAACCCCAACTGAGCTTCAAAAGTTAAAAAAAAAAAAACTTTTAGATTTGACTAATAAGAGGTTTATTCTAAGGCACTGTATCCTATTTTGTTTGTGAAGAAGAAAGATGGATCCTTGAGGATGCGTATAGACTATAGAGAGTTGAATAAGATGACAATTAAGAACAAGTATCCACTACTTCTGATAGATGATTTGTTTGATTAGTTAAGCAAAGTTGTAGTGTTTTCTAAGATAGTTTTGAGGTTTGGATATCATCAAGTAAGAGTAGTAAAGGGAGATGCACTTAAGACTGCTTTTAAGACTAAGTATGGTCATTATGAGTTCATGGTGATGCCTTTTGGGTTGACAAATACTCTTATAGTATTTATGAATTTAATGAACTGGGTCTTCCAAGATTTTTTATATAGATTTATGGTTGTATTTATCGACGACATATTGGTTTACTTAAGGAATATGAAGGAGCATGAAGAGCATTTGAGAATCTGTCCTTCAAAGGTTGAAAGACAGATAACTTTATGTAAAGTTTACAAAGTGTGAGTTATGGTTAAGCAGTGTATCTTTTCTTGGACATATTATTTTTATAGCAATCATATCAGACATATCAGTTTGATAAGTTGGCTAAGGTCGAGGATTGCTAGGGAAGTGGGGAGTTTCCTTGGATTAAGCAGGGTATTATAGAGGGTTCATTGAGGGTTTTTTTAGCATAGTTATGCCATTGATTACTTTGACTTAGAGTGAGATGCTGTTTATATGGATTGAAGATCGTAAGGCTCAATTCAAGAGTTAAAGCAGAGGTTGATGAGTGCTCTAGTTTTGGCATTACCTTAAGAGGGTATTGATTATAACTTCTATACAAATGCTTCCTATCAGATGGATTGGGGTAGTGTTAATGTAGTCTAGTAGGGTGATTGCTTACGCCTCTAGGCAATTGAAGACCTACGAGTTAAGATACCCTACTCATGACTTGGAGATAACTATCGTCGTTTTTGCCTTGAAGATATAGAGACATTACCTTTATGGTGTAAGGTGTCATACTACTCCAATCATAAGAGTTTAAAGTATTTCTTCACCCAGTAAGAGTTAAATACGGGACAGAAGAGATGATTGGAGCTGGTGAAAGATTATGATTGTGAGATCAAATATAACTAAGGTAAAACTAATATAGTAGCTAATGCTTTAAGTAGGAGAATAACTTTGTCCATTATTACAACCTAGAGAGAGTTATAGCATAAGATTACTAGAGATGAAATTGAGATAGTAACAATTGGGTTCTCTAGACTTCAGATACCATCTACTTTATTTGATGACATCAGGGTTTCCCAGAGGGTCAATTCATAGGTTCAGAGTATGTTTCAAAAGGTTGTCAGGGTGTAGTGCTAGAGTTTGAGGTTAGAGATAAGATTTTAATATTCAAAGAAAAATTTTATATGCCAAAGAATACAGAGTTGAGACAGAGGATTTTGTTAGAGGCTCATGATACAGTTTATTCAGCATATCCAAGAAGTACAAAGATGTAACAGGATCTCAAGAAAATATTCTGGTAGTCTGGTATGAGGGGAGACATTATAGATTATATAGTCAGATGTTTGAGTTGTCAACAGGTCAAAGTAGAGCCTTAGAGACGTTCTAGTTTACTTCAGCTTTTAAGGATTCCTGAGTGCAAATGAAAAAGTATATCGATAGACTTTATATCAAGACCCCCTAGAATGCAGCATAGATATAACAGTATTTGTGTTATTATAAACAGGTTGAGTAAATCTATTCACTTTTTACCAATCAGAGATGGTATAAATACTGATCAATTCGATCATCTGTATGTCCAAGAGATTATTAGATCACATAAGGTTCCTATGGACATTATTTCTGAAAGAGATTCAAGATTTTTATCAGTTTTTTAGGGTAGTCTATAGAGAGCTTTAAGGACTAGGCTTTATTTCAATTTAGCTTACCATCCATAAATAGATGATCAGACTATAAGGGTTAATCAGATTTTAGAGGATATGTTAAGGGCTTGTTGTATGAACTTTTAAGTTAACTGGGTTGAGCTATTACCATTGATAGAATTTGCTTATAACAACACTCATCAGTTCACCATCTAAATGACACGTTTTGAGGTGCTATGTGGAATGAGGTATAGATCATTATCATTTTAGGATGAGATTGGTAAGAGAGATTGACAGTTATAAGACCAAAGATAACTCAGATGATGATTGAGCAGATCAGGGTTATCAGGCAGAGAATTAAATAGGCCTAGGATCATTAGATAAGCTATTTGAATTAGAGACTTAAGGAGATAGAATTTGAGGTTGAAGACCACATGTTTTTTAGAGTAACTCTCTGCAAGCATGTCTTGAGATTTAGTAAGAAAGGCACATTAGCTCTAAGGTTTATTGGTCTATATCAGATTCTAGAGCAAGTCAACAAGGTAGTTTATAGATTGGCCTTACCAACTATTATGGATAGAATTCATAATGTGTTTCATGTGCCTCAATTGAGGAAATATGTAAGTGATTATTCACATATATTACAGATTAAGGATCTAGAGTTGGCAGATGATTTGAGCTGTCAAAAAAGACCTATTCAGGTTTTAGACTATAAAGTAAAGACACTCAGAAATAAAGAGATACCTTTGATTAAAGTGTTATGGAGAAGTCATAAACTTAAGGAAGCCACTAGCGAAGTTGAGTCTGAGATAATAGAGAGATACCCAGAGTTGTTTTGGTAATTTTGAGGATAGAATTTTATTTAAAAAGAGGAAAATTGTAATAGCCTCAGATTAGAATTATCCTTTTAAGTTGGAAATTTAGGTTAGAAATGAGATTTTATAATAGAATATAGAATTTGTGAAGTATTAGGGGTAGAATAGTCATTTTGAGACTAGTTATGGCTTGTGCATGAGTCTCCCTGGCAGATTATTCCATAAAAGGCACAAGAGAATGGAAAGTTGTGGATTTCCCTTAACACACGCCTGTGTGCCTGAGGCACATGACTCTGTGTCGGGTAAGAGACACCATAAATGTTAAGTTTTTCTTATTTTTCACTCAGCTTATTCCATCCAACTTTCTTTCCCTTTTCTTTTCTAGCAACCCTTAGATTAGAGAACGTCTAACCAGTAGCCACAATCTAAGTTAGGAAACCAGAAGTAGCTAGAGAGAGAGATCTAAAAGCCATGACAAGAGGTAAGTATTTCCTTACCTCTTTCAACTTGTTTCATAGCATGTTTTCCTTTGTTCTCTGAGTTTAAGTATGCCTGCTGTGTTATTGAGGCTTGCTTAGCATGCTTGAGTGCTTGACTAGTGATTTTGTGGCTAATTGAATGGTTGATTTCATGATAATAGGTGTATATGTATGTACACATAGGTTTTACATTTTCTTTGTGTAATATGGCATGAATGAAATGAGTTTCCCATGAATATGATGACGTTGTAATGTTTGAAAAATCTAGAGATGATTATTTGAGATGTGGGAATTGTTTGGAAGTGATTTGGTTGGGATTTCTGGGTTTTCAAATGTCATTTACAAAAATTGAGTGGAGCACATAACTGTGTACCCATGGATACACACTTATGTGGCCTTTTTTTGCATGAGTATAGCCTTACATGGCACCCGTGTACATCTAAAAAACCTAGACATATGCCCATGTAGCTAATACACATTCATGTACTTTATCCCAATTTCACATGCTTGTGTAAGCAAGACACAAGAGTGTTGTTTATGTTGTTATACGTTCGTGTAAGTGTGGGACATGGCCTTATGCCTTAAATGCACACCAATGTGTTCACACCACACGCCCGTGTGGCTAGCCAAAGTTTCATAAATTCATTTCAAAAGCTAGCATGACCAAGACCACGACCAGTACATGATCCCGTATGTCTTTCCAGACACCCGTGTGTTCAGTAGTACACGTTTATGTACCTTAAGAAATGCACAAAAACAACTCTAGAACATTCTTAAGCCACTCTAAGTTATTCCTAAATGCATAGAACTTATTAATAACAATATATAAACTACACATCATGCATGATTAGCAGCCTAGAGCATGATATGCCATATTAGAGTTTTCAAAAACAGATCCAAGGATCCAATAACATATTTTTAAAGTATAGATATACGATATTCCAGACATCAATTAAAGATGAATATGAGGAGGCACTTGTGAGTTCGCACATCTACTAGAGGAGGAAACCAATATCCGTTAGAGGGGACATGGTCTTTAACCAAGCTCATTAGAAAGAGAGTTGGTTGTGCACAAGTAGATTTATTATAGGATTGAACTCATATGGCCAGGGTGTCGAATCTCTATATTCATCAGTTTGAGTACCATAACAAATATTTTCAGATACAATATTTTCTAATTCAGTTTTCAGCATATACTATATATATATATATTTAGGATCTTCGGATCATAACTTTTATTTCAAACAGAGTTTTTAAAAAACCATGCCTATAGGCAAGTTTTATGACTTTTTAGCATATACATGACATTAGCATACACACTTTATGTCATGTACAACATTCTATGAGAAACAGAACAGATAAAGACAAAGAACGTTATAAAAAACCAATGAAATCTTTAGAATACAGAACAGAAGGCAATAAAGCAAAAAATAATGTAAAAAGACATATAACCATATAAAGTATGAAACTTGCTAGTGTTAGAGATAGAAAATGTTTGCTAAGTGATTTTTATCATTCACCTATTTCTTTGCTTTTCATCTTTGTAGGTCAGTGATCTTGGGTTGAGCAAGAGTGGGATATCTATCAGATTTTAGGGACATGGTTTGATAGCAGACAACATGTTTTGGCTCGCGTGCTTTGTACAAAACTTTTGTTTTATGCATATCTGCGTGTATGTTACTATTATGGGATATTGTATGAATAACATGTTTAGAAATGAAAAGCTTGGGATTTCCAAGAAAGAGTCATTATTTTCTCATTATCATTACAATAATTCCCATTATAGCTTCTACATTGAAATTTTAAACATCAACAACAAATTATACTATAGAGATTGCTGCTACAGGTATAATATTAATATGACAGATATTATAAATAGTAGCATACAGTAGCCTATGGCGGGGGTCACTACAACGAACGTGAATGTGAACCAAACCCAATATGTTAATTAAAAATAATAAATAATAAAATAAGTTTTTTTTTTTTTATAAATAATCCAAATCGTTTTTTATTTTATGAATTAAGAAAATAGTAATTGAAAATAATAAATTTATGGATATGAACTCGAACATGAATCATATGAGCCGAACACAAACACGAATCCAAACTTAAATTGAAAACTTTTTTAATCATAAATTTTTAATACAATATAAATACAAACCATATGAACCAAATTTGAATATGAATACGAATACAAACTGAATACAGACTCAACTCTTGATCCCGAATCTAAACTTGAACTTCACTACAAAAAATTCACTATAAAAAAATTCAATGAATACGAACTAAATCTAATATGTTAATTCAAAGTAATAAATAGTAAAATAGGTTTTTTTTTTTAGCTATCTAAATCGTTATTATTTTATTTCATTAATTAGTAAAATAGTAATTGAAAATAATAAATTTGTGAATGCAAACCCGAACATGAACATACGAACCAAATATGAATACGAATTCGAACTTAAATTGAAAATTTTTTAATTATATTTTATTAATTATAATTTTTTAATACATTATAAATTCAAACCATATGAACAAAATGTGAACATAAATATGAATATGAATTGAACTAAACGTGAACTCAACTCTTGATCTCAAACCTGAACCTAAACTTCACTAACCCAATATGTTAATGAAAAATAATAAATAGCAAAATAAGTTTTTTTTGTAAGCTATCCAATTGTTTTTATTTTATTTGATTAATTAGCAAAATAGTAATCGAAAATAATACACCTACAATAATTACATCCTATAATATGCACCATTTACGTCTTGTACCAATTACGTCCTACACCAATTACATTTGTGCCAGTTACAATATGTACCAATTACACCTTATACCAATTACATCTTGTATCAAGTACAATATGCACCAATTACATCCTGTACCAATTACATTCTACATAATTTCTCTCCAATCTACATAATTTCTCCACCAATTACATCCTATACCAATTAGTAATATGTGACTCACTTAATTTCTGCACTATCTTTAGTCCTTATTCCTTGCCAACTTTTATGCCGCAAAAAAATTGTAACTCTCATGCTAAAAGAACTCTAGTACCCTTTTATTTTGATCTATGTTCCACCTCCTTGCCAATTAAAATCAGAATTTCTAGGTAATTCTTTTTAGTTATCTCTGAATTTTTACATTTATTTTTTCAATGTGGTTTTAAGACTTTCTATGTTGTATATTTATTGTCCTCCTTTGGTTTGATTGTCGAGAACTTTCAAGAAAACATGGGAATTGGTTGCGATTTTAAGACTTTGAATGTTGTTTTCTTATTGTCCTGGTTTTGTTTGATTACCAGTAACTTATAAGAAAATATTGGCATTGATTACGATTTTAAGACTTTCTATGTTGTAATTTTATTGTCCTTTTTTTGTGTAATTATGATGTGATCCTAGCTCATTCTAGCAGCCCCACACTTCTTCATGTTTATGGAATGAAATCAAAAGCCAAAGGAGTCTAAGATATGAAGTCTATGGTCCAAGCCAATCAAACATGCAAGCAAATGGTCCAAGGCAACAAAGTGGTCCAAGAAGAGCTCACATTGGGCTATCCTAGCCCAACCCATGTTCATCAAGGAGAATTAGGCCCACTTATCAAATTTGGCTTCAATTTAATTCAAAGAATGGAAGATATGCAAGTTGCAAAGTCAATGAGACATGATTCCTTTATTTAAGGAAAAGTGGCATGACTTGTAATTAATGAAACATGGGCTCATTTCTCGTTTCAATGGCTTAGAAATTTTTTAATATTTTGTAATTTCATTTTCTTGTATTTATATTTAATATTAGGGCTTTGACCATGCCTTTAGGATAACCATATATTAAGGCATGAAAATATTGTAAAAATTAGTTTTTATAAATATGAAAATCTCTCTCATTTTGGTTCTTGAGTTTTGTCTCTTGAATTGATTTGTTCTTCCTTTATCTAAACTTTAGCCAAAGGTTTGGTGGTGGATTTCCAAGTTGGTGGCTTTGCTTTTATGCTTGAAGTATCATTTGGCTAATCTAGTAAGCATTATATGTGTTGCATAGAAAATTTATCTAAATCGAACTTGTAGAACTTATAGTGCTTGCCTTTGGTTTTGTTAATCTTGATCTGGTGTTAACTTTTTGAATGATTTGGTGGTGAAAATCAGTTAGATTGGAATGTTTGATGATGGTTGGAAGTGATGTGTTAAGTATTGGAAGTGATTAAAGTCTAATTTGCATGTTTAAGCTTTTGAATGTAATTTTAGCCAATTTGATGGATTCACATCAAATTATAGATAATTTGCAAGAAAATATTGGAATAGTTTGCCATCATTTGTTGCCAACAAACAAAAGGTTTTTGTCATCTTCAACTGTTGACGGTTGTCTGTGTTCTTTCCAAAGAACAGGTTAATCTTTGCTTAAGGATTAGAGTTTATTTTTGGTCAATTTGTTTGGTAAATTATTGAAATCCAACCAACTAAAGGGCTAGTTTCAGTGTATTATTGAAGTGTTCTACCAAAAAGAAAAATTGCAAATGTCAATTAAACAAACACACGTGTGTGTGTATGTGTGTATATATATATTTATATATATATATATATATATATTTGTGTGTGTCTATATATATGTACACACATATATATGTGAGTGTGTTTGTGTGTGTGTATGTGTGTATATATATATATATATATATGTAACAAACTGAGAGTGAATTAATACAATAACCACTCCTTTTATATGTCTTATAATCAAACATCTGCCAAAATTGAAACAATATATGTAATTTTTTATTCAAACTCCATTATTTATCCAATTCAGCCTAATTTTGTATACATTTTAATTCAATGTAGTCTTTATTAGATTTGAGAAAACATTCTAAGAATCACTAAATTTCTTTGTTTACTTATATATACAAAAAGATAACAAATAAATGTTAGATACAACTTAACGATAAACTTGATCATGTATATATTGAAGGTGTTCGTAGATTCATAATGGTTGTAGCAAATCTTATAGACTCACTTGGTAGAGTTCGATGTCTATGTAATCAATGCAATAATTTTTACTATCATTGATTTATACGACAAGATCTACTTAGGCATGGGATTGTTGAGAGTTACACTTAGTGGATACATTATAGTGAGTCCTTTGAATCGAATAATCTTGATCATGGTGTTGATTCATATGATAATAATGTCATACTTGATAAACAATACTATAATGATGTTCCTTTAATGTTAGAAGACTTGCAATGATGAACTGTTTTGGAATCACATATAGGGGAAAGGTCAAGCAATCAGGTTCCCCCTAAAGAAAGTGATAAATTTTTTAGGTTATGGAATGATTCTCAAAAAGAGCTATATCTTAGCTATAAAAAATACTCAAAATTGTCGTTTATTGTGAAGATGATGCATAATAAGATAATGACTAATTGTAGCATTAAATCATTTAATATGAATTTGGAGTTGTTTAGAAATGCTTTTTCAGACAATGAGACACTTCTAAAATCTTATTATGAGGTTAAAAAGTTGATGCGTGAACTTGGTCTTGGTTATGAGAAGATAGGTGCATGTTTGAATAATTGTAACTTTATTTTGGAAGGAGAAGGAAAACTATGATCACTGTTTGATCCCTGATTGTGGAGCACCTAGGTGGAAATTTGGTGTTGGTAAACATAATAAGATTCCTTAAAAAATGGCTCTATATATACCTATTAAACCTAGACTTTAGAGGTTATTCATGTTAAAGGACATTGTGAAAGATATGAGGTGGCATAAAGAAAAACGTGGTGATGATAATGTAACTAGGTATCCAACTGATGATATGGAATGGAAAAAGTTTGATAAAAAGTATAACTGGTTTGCAAAGGATTTTCGAAATATCATATTAGGTCTTACAAGTGATGGTTTTAACCCATTTAGCAATATGAGTACTAGTCATAGTGTATGGCTAATTATTTTAGTTGTTTATAACCTTCCACCATGAAAATGTATGAAAGAACCCTTTTTCATTTTAGCAATGCTCATATTAGGTACAAAATCTTTTAGTAATGATGTTGATGTCTATTTGCAACCTTTAACTGAAGAATTAAAGAAGCTTTGGGAAAATGGTGTTGAGACTTATGACGCATACGTCAGTGAGACATTTCAACTATATGCTGCTTTATTATGGACTATTAATGATTTTCTAGCATATGGAATGTTGTCAAGATGGGTCACTAAAGGAAAATTAGCTAGCCTAGTTTGTAATAAAGACATGTGTTCACTTACTTTGAAAAATGGGGCAAAATAGTGTTATATGAACCATTGCCGATATTTAGAAGAAAATCATGTATGGCCACGAAGTAAAAAATTGATGGTAAGATAGGGAATCGATCAAAACCAAAAGAATTTTCTAGTGATGATATCTTAAAGCAATTGTCTCAACTTCCAAAAACTGTTAAATTTGGTAAGCCATCAAATAAAAAGAAGAAAAAACATACTGAAACTGAGCTAAATTAGACAAGAAGGAGTATATTCTTTGAGTTACCTTATTGAAAACATTAAAGTTGCGACATAATTTGGATGTAATGCATATAAAGAAAAATATCTCTGAGAATTTTTAAGGGATACTAATATGCATCGAGGGTAAAACGAAAGAAAATATAAAGGCATGATTTGATTTTGAATAAAAAAGGAGCTACATTTACAAAAGGATGGTGATAAATTTTTTATACCACCTACATGTTACATATTACCTCTTCTAGAGAGGAGAAGGTTATGTGAATGGGTGAAAGATATTAAGTTACCTGATGGGTATTCTTCTAACTTATTGGTGTGTCAACATAGTTGAAAGTAAAATATAAAGGATGAAAAGTCATGACCATCTTATCTTTCCATAATGTTTACTTCCAATTGTGGCTTAAGGTTTCTTACGAAAGGATGTCTATTTTGCTTTATCAAAGTTAAGTTACTTTTTCAAATAGTTGTGTTCAAATTTTTTAGAGAGAAGTATGGCAAAAATATTGCAAAAAGATATAACCATTATATTATGTAAGTTGGAGATGATGTATCTACCATCTTTTTTTGTAATCATGGTTCATCTTGCGATTCAACTTCCTTGTGAAATTAAATTGGGAGGCCCTATTCAATATTGACGAATATACCCTATTGAAAGGTGAGTTTAGTTGCTTTTAAATTATACCTAATGTTTATTACCGACCATGAGATCTTATACTTATATTTGTGATACATTTTTATATATAGATTTTTCTGCATACTTAAGGAGTTCGTTCATAACAAAGCATGTCTTGAGGGTTCTATAGCTGAAGCATATATAGCCGAAAAATGCCTTAATTTTTGTTCAATATACCTTCAAGGTGTTAGAACAAAATGCATAAGAGCTGCAACATACGAGGTGTTACTGGATGCTGATTTTGAAATGACCAAATGTTATATATTAAACAACTACAATGAGATAGATGACTATCTAAGGTCAGAATTGTGTTTAGTATCTTATTTTATACACATATAGAATTATCATTATAATAGCTAATTATGATTTCAGTCATCATCTATTATTGTTAGTTCACATTTGTATGAATTGAAGCAAATAAGTTGTTCGAATGTGTAAAAATTGCATCAAGAAAAATTCCCTTCTTGGTTCAATTATGTGATTTTGTATTATTATTCTATTGTTTGTCGGATTAACTAACTTATGTTTAATTTTCGTACAAATTATTTTAAGTACACCTTTATGTCCCACTCCAAAATTTTGTATTATAATTTGAAATATGTTTGAGTAATTAATTTGTGTTTATTCATAGGTTACTCAATTATGCATGAATGGACTAATTGGACTAAAGCATGATTTATTTGTTCTTGGATTAAGTCCTGATGTATGTGTTGCAAGATATAGTTGTATAGTTGTGAATGGGATTAGATTTTGTACAGTTAATCGTGATCAATATTGTCACACTCAAAACATTTGTGTTGTGGTTAAAAGAGAACATAATTCTAAGAAGATTTATTTTTATGGCATCTTGAAATAAATTATTGAAGTGCAATATAAACATGGACGTCGTGTTTGTTTATTCAAATGTGATTGGTGGGATGTTGGTGATAGAAAGAATAGAATAAAAAAATATGGGTGTTTGGTTAGTGTAAATGTGAGACGAAGATGGTATGAAAATGACCCATATGTTTTAGCAACTCAAGTTGAACATATGTTGTTGACTTAAAAAATGGTAGAGATTGGTGAATTGTAGAAAGAGAATATCCAAGAAATTTGTACAATGTTATAGAAGTCAAAGAAGAGAGTGGTGAAATAGATGATGAGGCATACTAGCCACATGCAAGCACTGAATTTCATGATTTTGAACAATTTATTAATAAAATTATTGAACCTTTACATCGGAACGATATTTCACCAGATGAAATTGTTTCTCATTTGGTAAATCAAACGGAAAGATGTTTTGAGACGGAAAATTCAACTGATGATAGTATTTCATATGAAACTGACACTACAATGGATTATTGTAAGGATGGTAGAGACTTTGGTTCTCAAGAAAATGACAAGATGGATGATGAATTTGAAAGTGAGGATGATGATGATTTACAAAAAAAAATTTGTTATTTTTCAATTGCAAATCAGGTATGTACACTGATGAATTATTTGCTAAAAATTGAGGATAAAATAAGAAATTTATGATATATGTATAGTGTTGATTTTTTTTTTTTTTCAAGTTTTTTATTGTTCAACTTTCAGTTTGTTGATTTGCTAAATGTTAATCTAGTTTGCATGTGTCAAAACACATATTTAATACTATATTTTTATCCTTGCATTATATGGTTTATAATATTTGACTTTATTTTTCCTTTTTTTTTTTTTTCAAATGAGTATTAGTGAAAAAAATAGATACTTTTGGATATGTTGAAGAACCACTTAAAGGAAACAATTTTATTTTTTAAATTTTGGTGTATTACATTTTGAACTTTTTTTCTTAATTTTGCTTTAGTTTAATGGCCAAATTTTTATTTAAATTTTGAATTTATATTAAAATGTATTTTTTTTTTTTTTTGTTCAATCTTTTGACATTAAGGTAAGTATTATTATATTATAAAATATAATGAGATTGAAAATTAATAAATTACAGTATAATAAGGACAAACCAAATGTGTTTGATTTTAAAAAAATTATCTCCAATTCACATGTAAAGATTATTATATGAATTTGATTAAAAAAATTATCTATTTATTGAAATGAAAATTAGCAAAAGTAAGAGAAGCCACTAAGATTCAAACTAAGTAAATTTATGTTTAAAAGAGTTACGCATCAAATTTAACATATTTTTATTATTAAATAATATTCTATAGTAATTTTGTCATAATAAATATATTTATACCAATAAAATTAGTATTCATTATAATAATGAGTGACTAAATAATATTTTTAATCATAATAAAAACCTTTAAGGAGACAAATAAATGATACAATAAAATAAGTGACAAATAAATAATAATAAAATAATTTTTGTATTAATAAAATTGATGTATGCCACAATAAGCAAGATGTTTTGATTAAAAATTTCTCTCTAAATTAATAGTGACTATAACTGTTGAACCCTTGATGTTTTGATGATGATAAAAATATGCTTAACTTGCCAATTAATCCCTTGCATGAATTAATTCATGACAAAAGAAGAGAGAAAAGCTTTATTTTGCAAGTTATAGGTCTCGCACGATTGTGCTTGACCAAAAAGGCTTCTCGTGTGTCTAGAACACGGGACCGTGCGCCTGACCATGCAAGGTTCTGTGAAAAATTGAAGAAAATTCTCAAAACCAACATGAGCGTGTATTTATGATGCATAACCGTGTGCATGCACAACACAGTTAAAGCACTATCAGTTCAACCGTGTAACATGATCGTGTATAGTTAAAGCTTCAAAGTCAAGGACACGACCGTGCACATTTCGAGCATACGACCGTGTGCATAATCCATGAAGAGCACAGGATGTCAAGTCATGTAATGAAGCCGTGCATGAAGTCAAAGTAAGACAGTCAACGCACAACCGTGCACCTAATAGACACACGACCGTACGTAATGATGAATGAAGAGCACTAACAAGGAAGTCGTGCAAGACTGATTGTGTAGGAAGCTTATAGGCATATAGCAGACATATAATCATGCAGATATGGCACACGACCGTGTGACAGCAAAAGATACCTCGTGTGCTGCCAGCGTGTTAGTTGTGCACTCATGTCGTGTAAGCCTCTGTACTTTTGAGCAAAAACCATGAAGGGCTGAAACACAACCGTGCATCAAAGGCATACGATTGTGCACCATTGGCGGTAATGTTTAATTCAACCGTTGGGAGTCTAATCGCGACAATAAATATGGCAAGCACGATCGTGCACTTAAAGAGCATGACCGTGCACCTGGAAAATTTATTGCAAAGCATTCATTTTCAACTACTTCAACGGATACAAAGCTAGGCAAAACAACTCCTTGCTATTCTAGGCAATAAATGGGGTATAAAAGGAGACTTATTTGAATTGAAGAAGGTTAAAGAAATGTATTACAAAAATCAAGCTATTTGCTCTACTTGTTCTTCACTCTTTGATTATTCTTTCTCTCTCTAAAAGCTTACATATTCCTACACTTGAGAGATCTGTGTTCTGTATTGGATTTTCCGCCTAGTTAGAGGCAAAATCAATCTTTTTTTAATCAATATCTCTACTGTAAAAAGGGCGAAATTCCCTTGGTGAAAAAAAAAAAACTATTGTATCTTCAAGTTTGGAAGATAGTGGAAACTTTAATCGGGTTTGATTGAGAAAGAGGACGTAGGAGGCTTGTGTTCAAAGATCCAAACCTCTATAAACCGGTTGAGTAATCTCTAAACTCTTTCTCTCTTTATTGTGATTATTGTGTATTGTGATTATAATTGTTTTGTTGTGTTAATTGCTTTAGATTTTTTTTAATAATCCTATTCAACCCCCTTTAGTATTATTTCTCTAGCTATTAAAGCTTTTCAATTGGTATCAGAGCAGGTCTCTAGGAAATTTATAAAATCTAACGATTTTTAGAGTAAAAGATCCATATAGAGAAATGACTAGCTTTTCTACATTTGTTTTTAGTGAGGGACAATGCACAACTAGGCCACCATTGTTTTGTGGTGTAAATTACACTCAATGGAAGATTAGAATGAGATTACATATAATGTCAATATATTACAAGTTATGGAAAATAATTGAACATGGAGATTTTGTTCCCGTAGACCCTAAAACAAATTACCTAAAGATGAAAATGAATATAATAATGAAGATGAAAAATTATTGAGCTTAAATGCCAAGGCCATTAATATCTTATTTTGTGCTTTGGATTCTACAAAATTTAACAGGGTATCATCATGTGAATCAGCCAAGGAAGTGTGAACTATCCTACAAACCATACATAAAGGAACGAGTCAAGTAAAAGAATCAAAGATTGAACTATTGTTTAGGGAATACGAGTTGTTCGAGATGAAAGCAAATGAGAATATAACGGATATGTATAAACGGTTTTCGAACCTGGTCAATGATTTGAAAGGATTGGCGAAGATATTTGAGAATATAGAATTGGTGAAGAAGATATTGAGGTCCTTACGGGAATCTTAAACCATGAAGGTAACTGCAATAAAAGAATCCAAAGACTTAACAAAATTAGGGATGGATGAATTAATTGGAAGCCTACTCACCTTTGAAATGAAGAGGAAACCGAAGGAAAATGAGAGCAAAAACACTAAAAGTATTGCTTTGAAAGCTGTAGAAGAAGAAGAAAAAAAATCCTCCATAGATGAGAAGGACGTCAACCTACTAACAAGAAGATTTGGCAAATTCCTGTCAAAGAACATAAGGATGAAAGGGAGAAATAACTTCAAACCAAAAGGGAAAGATAAAGAAGATAATGACAAGAACGTCATTTGTTTCAAATGCAAAAAGCCTGAACATATTAGACAAGATTGTCTAATGCTTAAGAAAAAGAAGAAGGAGAATGTTGAGGAAAGATTCAAGAACAAAGCTTTAGCTGCCACTTGGAGTAGTGGTGATGATTCAAGTGATGAAGAGGAAAATGCCAACTTATGTTTTATAGACAAAAGCGATTCGGAGGATGAAGAGGTATGTGAATCCAATTCATGTTCTTTTAATGAATTACAGGATGCTTTTGACTCTTTATTATTAGAATTTAAAAATATTAGCTCTAAGAATAAGATGTTAAAGAAAGAAATGACTGGTTTGAAGTTAAGTTTAGAAAAGGCTGTAAATGAATGTGGTGAAGTCAAAAATGAATTAAGAAATGCTTTAGATGAGAAAACTAATATTGAAAACAATTTGAAGTCACTCAAGAAAGAAAATGATGAGTTAAAAACAAACCTAAGTAAATCAAATAAAATCCTGGAAAAGTTTAAGATAGGAACTAAAAGATTAGATAAGATGCTTGCATATTAAAGAAGTGGATTAAATAAAGAAGGTTTAGGATACAATGAAGGCAATCCTTTTATAAACAGCCATAAACCTTTAAAAAGGCCTCAAGCCGTTGAAATAAAATGCAAATATTGCTCTTATCTTGGACATTTAATTAGAAAATATCCAATTAGGAATGGCGAACCTTATAGAATAAAAAGGGTTTGGGTTCCTAAAGGGACAATTAAGACTAAATTTCCTAGACCCAAAACTATTTGGGTACTAAAGAAGACTTAAATATATTTCTTGTATAGGTGTGCTTGGAGGTGAAGAGAAAGAAGTCAAGCAAGTGGTACTTAGACAGTGAATGTTCAAGACACATGATGGGAAATAAGAACCTCTTTACATCATTAAAGGAAAAGGATGAAAGAAATGTAAACTTTGGAGATAATTCGAAGGGAAAGGTTATTGGAATTGGCTCCATAGGTAACTCTTTTCTTACTATCAATGATGTTTTGTATGTTGAAGGCCTTAAACATAATTTGCTAAGGATTAGCCAATTGTGTGATAAGGGTTTCAAAGTATGCTTTCATGCCTTATGTTGTGAAATTATTGATAAAAACACTAACAATATTGCATTCATAGGACATAGGCACTCAAATGTGTATGTCATTGATTTACATAACATTGCATCAAATGATTTATGTCTCATGTCAACCAAGGAGGAAGACATGTGGTTGTGGTATAGAAGATTAGGACATACTAGCATTGATGTTTTGGAAAAATTATCTAAAAACGATTTAGTTAAAGGTTTGCCAAAACTTGTCTTCAAGAAAGATGAAATTTGAGATGTATGTGCCTTAAGAAAGTAAACAAGAACATGTTTTAAAAGTAAAAATTTTGTTTCTACACCTAGACCACTTCAACTATTGCATATGGACTTATGTGGACTTTCTAGAACCATGAGCTTAGGAGGAAAACATTATTATTTTGTAATAGTTGATGGTTTTTCAAGGTTTACATGGGTTTTGCTACTTGCACATAAAGATGATGCTTTTAAAATGTTTGTGCCATTCATTAGGAAATTGCAAAACCAAGTAGGTTATGCAATTACTTGCATTAGGAGTGATCATGGGAAAGAATTTGAAATTTTAGATTTTGAAGCATATTGTAATGAACATGACATTAAACATAATTTTCAGCCCCTAGGACACCTCAACAAAATGGAGTTGTTGAGAGAAGAAATAGAACTTTAATAGAAATGGCTAGGACCATGTTGTGTGAACATGATTTGTCAAAATCTTTTTGGGGAGAAGTCATAAACACTTCATGTTATATCATTAATAGAGCTATGGTTAGGCCAATCCTTAAGAAAACTCCTTATGAATTATTTAAAAGGAAAAAACCTAATATTGCATATTTTCATCCTTTTGGTTGTAAATGCTTTATACTTAATAATGGAAAGGATAACTTAGGAAAATTTGATGCTAAATCGGATGAAGCAATTTTCTTAGGATATTCTTCCTCCTCTAAAGCATATAAAGTCTTCAACAAAAGGACACTTGTTGTTGAAGAATCTATGCATGTGTTATTTGATGAGTCTTCTTCTAAGTGTATAGATAGGTCAAATGATGATGAAGTGGTGGAGCTTATGGAAGATCTCAAGCTAAATGATGACCCCACTCCTAAGGAAGAAGAGACTTAAATTGTGGAAGCACCCCAAGATGACATACTTGTGCAACCACAAGAAGTGCAAAAGGAGATTTCCTTCCCAAGAGTGAAAGATGAAGTTAAAAAAGGAAAGATTATTGGTGACCCATCCCAAGGAGTAAAGACAAAAGCTTTAATAAAAAATACTTGTCAGTTTATGGCATTATTGTCACAAATGGAGCCTAAGAAGGTAAATAAAGCTTTGAATTATGAGAGTTGGGTGTTGGCCATGCAAGAAGAATTGAACCAATTTGAGAGAAACCAAGTATGAGAGCTAATTCCTAGGCTAACAGATCATCCCACCATCAGCACAAAATAGGATACCAAAATAAAGTGGATAAATCCAGAATTGTTACAAGAAACAAGGCAAGACTAGTTGCCCAAGACTACTCTCAAGAAGAAGGCATTGATTTTGATGAAACTTATGCCCCTGTAGCTGGACTAGAGGCAATTAGGATATTGCTTGCTATGCATGTCGTTTAAATTTCAAACTTTTTCAAATGGATGTTAAAAGTGCTTTTCTAAATGGTTTCATTCAAGAGGAGGTGTATATAGAATAACCTCCCGGTTTTGAAAATCTAAGTTTTCCAAATCATGTCTTTAAACTAAGGAAAGCTCTTTTCGGTTTGAAACAAGCTCCTAGAGCTTGGTATGAAAGATTAAGATCTTTCTTAATTAAAAATGGTTTTTCAAAAGGTTAGGTGGATACCACCTTATTTATTAAGAAACATAAGCAATATATCTTAGTGGCTCAAATCTATGTTGATGATATCATCTTCGGTGCTACTAATGAATCTCTATGTAGAGAGTTTTCTAAGATGATGCAGGGGGAATTTGAGATGAGCGTGATGAGAGCTAAATTACTTCCTTGGGTTGCAAATCAAACAAACGAAGGAAGGGACTTTGCTCACTCAATCAAAGTACACTCAAGACCTTATAAAAAGGTTCAACATGCATAAGGCCAAGGAGCAACCAACACCAATAAGCACTTCAACAAAGATTGACAAAGATAAGGGAGGTAAAAATGTTGATACAAAGACATATAGAAGCATGATAGGTGTATTGCTATATTTAACTGCATCTAGGCCAGACATTTTGTTTAGTGTATGTATGTGTGCTCGATTCCAAGTAAATCCTAAGGAATCACATTTGAATACAATAAAACAAATTTTGAGATATCTTAATGGAACACTGAATGTTGGTTTATGGTACCTCAAGAACTCAACATTCAAATTATGTACCTTTTCAGATGTTGATTTCAGAGGTTACAAAATAGATAGGAAAAGTATTAGCGGTACATGTCAATTTTTAGGAAACATGTTAGTTTCATAGTTTTTGAAAAAGTAAAATTCGATTGAAACTTCTACTACGGAAGCTGAGTATGTTTCCGCGACTAGTTGTTGTGCCCAAATTCTTTGGATGAAACAGTAACTTTTATATTTTGGCTTCGAAAAAGTAAAAACTCTTATCTTTTGTGATAATACTAGTGTCATACAACTTTCAAAAAATTCAATATTGCATTCTAAAACAAAAGAAATAGATATTAGACATCATTTCTTGCGTGATCATGTTAGCAAATGTGATATTATGCTTGAATTTATTGACACTAACCACCAGCTAGCTGATATCTTTACCAAACTTCTAGACAAAGAAAAGTTTGCTTATATAAGGAGGGAGCTTAGAATGATTGATGCAAGTCAAGTAAGTGCCTATGAATTCCATTTTTAAATGCTTACATGATAATTGTTTGATGTTTGGATTAAATGCTTAGATATACATATATGTCATTGGATGTATGTTATTGATTAGCTATAAGCAAATGGTTGGATGCAAATAATTGGATATATATATATACTTGTATGAGTTTGCATTGAATATAAATTCGAGTCGAATCAATATAATTCTATAGTTAACATCAATCAACAACTAAATTTAGATAACAAAACCTTATTAAATCAAAATATCCAAGTTTTCATAACTTTAGGTATTTTATGTATGCATTCTTAAAATTTTGTAGATTTCTGAAAACTGCAAGTCTATGTGATTTTGGTCACACACGACCGTGTGTTACAATTATGCACGGGCGTGCTCCTGCATAAACACATGATCGTGTGTTCAAATATACACGACCGTGCGTTGTATTTTGGAATTCATGGTTAAACTATTCACGCACCATGAAAAACCACACGGGCATGCGTTTTAAAATTTCATTGTTTTTTGAACTTTTTTGCAAAAACATGACCGTGCAACTGTCACATGCACGATCATGCGGAATAGGGAATGCCACAAAACTAAGAGTGACACATGATTGTGCGGTAGAGCAACACGATCATCTGTTTGCATTTATATAAGCAGATCTGTTTCATTTTACATTTTTCATGAAAAACACAAACACTAGGCTACTATTTCTCCGATTTTTCTCTGAAATTTTCATCAAATTTGCTCAGTTTTCTTGCTGTCATTTGCTTTTAAACTTATTTTTACAAAAGTTTCTCTCACATTCTCTCATAGTTTGAGATTGTTTTTCACCAAAAGCACATTCAAAATCCCTCATTTCAATTCGTTTTCCACCTAAATCACAATGTCTCTTCAAATAAAGCTTCCAATGCGTTCCGAACCTTGCAGGAGCTTCACTAGGTTAGAAAATCCATTCAGTATTATTTGTTCATCCCGACAACAAAAGGTACTTCTATCCAAATTTATAAAGAAGTCCATTTATATTGGTAGATGTTTGGATAGATGAATTTTACTGGAAATTGGATTATTGATTGAGGTTACCAATTTAGTTAATGCTGCTAAGTTGAACGGAATGTTTTATATGAGAAACGGTGCATATGAAAACTTCGTATATGAATTTTATAATTGCTTGTCACTTAAAAAGGACACGTGTGGAACCATAACTGATCACACTATACGTTTTCGGTTGGTAAATAGTAATTGGATGGTTTCTACTGCACAGTTAGGTGAGTGGCTACAGTGTGATGCTGAAGGTATTCTGGACTTTCCCTATGAGCTGAGTTCTCAACCCGTTTGGATATTACTCAGCAGTTCTAGATTCTACGAGGCCCAAAAGGTGAAGGTTTCAACTTTGACTAATCCAGCTATGAGAATCTTTTCTCGGATAGTCACCTATACATTGAATACCCATACGAACACGAATGAAAACATTAGTGTTCGTGACATGGCAGTAATGGAAGCTGCTATAAATAAACATCAACTTGATGTAGCTCATTGGATTATTAATAAGTTCAATGATATCTAGTTACAGAGTGATAAAGAAAAGGTTTACATCGACTTTGGTATGATTATTACCTTTATCACTGAAAAGTTAGGCATAGTAGTTGACGGATACGGAGAGTTTCAGATCCCTTTTGAAGAATCTCATATGTTGAATGCTGACGCTCTCTACCGCATGCGGGTCATCAAAAAAGATGGTGAAAACGAGTGGAGATTGCTTGCTATAGTTGGTGACCACGAGCCTTCAGTTGGTCTATCTGTTGCCCCTTTTGTAACTGAAACTAGTGCTCGTCAGGGAAGACGAGCCCGTGCCGAAGTAGGTCCAGAAGTTCAATAGCCTTCGGAGCTCTAAGTCCTTCTTGAGTTGACCAAACAGATAAATGCAAAAGTGGATCGGCTCGCCAGTGATCTTAGAGACCATCGACAAGAATTTCAAGTATTTTGGGATGATCTATATACTTGCATTACACTGCTTGAGTCCTGAGTTGATGTTCTTGATGAAATGACGAATCAATCTCCTCTTCAACAGCAGCCACCCATACCATCTGAGCCTTAAATGTGCCATTCGCATTGTATTTTTCTTAAAAATCATCATTGAGGAACATATGCATAATTTTTTTTTCTTTTATAGATGTTATGGCTTATCTTGATGATTTTGACTTATATTGATGTTCTAAATTCTATTACTGTTTTGAATTCTATTGTGTTTTGGATCATATTGATGAATAATTGTTTGATGATTTGGTGTATTAAAGCAGTTGGATGGTTGATTGTTAATATATTGGAAGTGTCATTGTTGTGATTGCTTGTTTTGAAAAATGTCCAAAAAACAAGGGAGGTTATGTCAAATTTTTTTGATTAGTGGCAAAAAGAGGGAGAATAAGGTAAAAAGTATGTTAAAATTGATAATAACATATTGGTGCTTAAAGTGAGAGGGAGCATCAATAAAAATGTCATCTATATCATTCCTAATCAAAAGAAAATCAACATTTTCTATCTTTATTTGACTTTCTGAATGACGAATAGTAGAACTTTCGTCAACCATATTCATGTTAATATCCTCATCAAAAGAATCATCTCTTAAGTCAAAACTATCTTTAGGCCTTATTGGCAAAGGAACGAATCAGTCTAGATCTATTCGATCTTGGACAAACATAACTTGTTGAACTTGAGATGCAAAAACAAAAAGTTCATCAAGTGTATGATTGCCAACGTAATTTAGGTGAGAAAAACTTATAAATGTGAATTCTTGTACATCATGCTTTTTCCCTCTACCATAAGTAATATCAACCTAATCACATCTAAATAATACAATCTTAAATTCATCATAATAGTTGAGTTCAATAATATCAATCAATACATTATACTAAGCCACACCTTTTAATAATATGAAAATTTTCTTATAAATTATAAATTGAAAATCACAAGAAAGAGAAATTTACAAACGATGTTTGTTGGTCAACCCTCCCAGAGAGTTGAAGAATCTAATCTAGTCCAAAGAGCACAACAAACATAGGTGGCATAAGATATCATATTAGATTGACTTTATTAAGTTTGATTATGAATTAATAGTATCTTACTTTACCTATAATTTTCTTTTTTTAGGTCCTCAATAAGAAAGAAAATGATAAAGACCAACTTTATGGATGGATGTTTGGAATATGTGAGAGGGTGAGAAAGTAATAGTCCAATTTAATGATTTGAACTAAGGAGTTAGACTTGAAGCCCATGTGGTGGCATGTTTTGTGGAAACTTTAACAAGAAATACAGAATAGCTTCCTCTCAATATTCTAGATTGGAAGAGAATTCTACAATCAGAGAAAGAAAAAGGTGCTTGCAATTGTTATGGTAAGAATACATTTATTATCTATCTTAGTTATCATATTATTTATCTGAGTGCACAAAGCTAAATCTAAAGGCAACTTTTTTTTAATACAAGGTTTACATATCCTCCTAAAGCTGACAAATGGGTATTAAAATCTTTGAAAAAAAAAAAGAAAGACTTTGGAGTTTTCAAGGATTTTAGGGATAATGAAGGTTGGTTCTTGAACCATATGTATAGTTACACGCGGCGGGATGTTTTCGCCAAAACTTTCACCTCCCAAAAGGCCTTTTTATGCTGCTTTTCCTTTGACAGAAACTGTATTTACTGTTCACAGAAGCAGTCTGTGAACAGTAAAATCTGTATTTTTTCCAGATTCAAGGCTGATTTTTATGGAGTTTTGGAAGCCTTTTTGTGTGTGATGTAATGGGCTCTTTTCAAAGGCATTTTGGGCCATAAAAAGGGCAATGTTAAGATTCCAATGTGGTGCATTTCAAGACTGAAGCGAATGATTTTGGTAACTATTTTATTGGTTGGAAATCAGACCTGGAGCATTATCTTTATCTTACCCGATAGGTTGAATTTAGGCAATTGTCCCTCCAATTTGCAAGTGGCCCAGATTCTCAAGTGGGGCCGCATCTAGGACACGTCAAACATGGATTTCTAGCCATTCACAAGGGGCGTTGGACTATGTCTTTAGGTGAGTTTGAAGCAAGTTATATTTATCCTTATGGGAATGATGTGTACAAGGGCTGGTGGTTTGCTCTCAGCTCAAGCATGGTGGATGGAGCTCTTTCCTCCTTTAGGCTCCTTTTGTTACTTCGCATGAGAAGTTTTTATGATCCTTGCTGTTTGTACAATTTCGATGTACATATTGGTTACATTAGCTTTAGGTTGTATTTTTTTGGTTTTTGTGACTATTCTGGATTGTATAAAGGTGTGGTGTTGGTGCTTTCTTTATGGTTGGTTTTGGCCCTCTTGAGCCCTCTCTTTGTTTTGACTAGATAGGTTCTCAAGACGGTAAGGGTTTTTTGTAGTTATTTCTTGTTTTGCAAGCGTTCTCTTGCGTCGCGCTTAGGTTGTTAGGACTTGCCCTTTGTGTATGGTGTTTATAAATATGCTTACCAATATATATATATATATATGAGCTAAAAGTAGATTAGTTTGATAAGTATCCAAATATTGATGACCTTGTCAACAATAAACCTGATCGAATTCTCAGAGATTAATGAATGACACTCACTACACATTAACATTTGAAACAAGGGAAAATATGATAAGGTATTTTGTCTATTACAATTATGATATAGCCAGTTGGTTAATGACTACTTTTGAATTTTCTTAAGTAACTTTTATGTCTTAGAAACATAGTAGAACAAATAGTGTGACTTATGTAGCTCAAAAAATGCTTTATATTAGAGGCACAAAAAGCATTGTACAGTTAATGGATGACATGGTAAGTTGATTTAGCTCTAATAAATGAGTGATATATGTAATATACATAAGTAGTACAAGTATTGTACCTTTTTAATTATGATGAATAGACATCTAGTGGAAAACAGTCGTCATGAGTCAAGGTATCTATAGCAACCCATTGGAGTCATAAAGATGGAAGACCAATTGATTAGGACTTCGTGCAAACAATTGCAAGTTTTCTTTTTGTAACTTTAACTATTTTTCTTTTTACCAATGAAATGCAATTAATCAAATATTGCTCTTTATATTGAATTTAGGAACTAATATAGGAGAAGATAAATGAGCTACAAAATTTTGATCAAGAATCAAATGTGAGTCTTACTAAGATAGAGGGTAATGTATATGTTTAGGTGATGAGACCAGAAAGACATGGTCAATTACATAGATTAGGATTAGGTCCTACACTTACTATATATAGGGCATTATCTCATCACTCAATAGGCTCTTTAGGGGTGGACAAGGACACTGAGCAAAAAGTAACAGTTAAAAGATCAATTGAGACAAATGCAATTTTAGTTGTCTTTGAGTATGTCACCTTTAGGCATACTAACACCTGAAGATAATCAAATACCTAATGAAAAGGTATCATAAATATGAAATTTTTATATAATAAATTCATTTGAATAAAATAATTATATGACAATTAATATATATGTTTTGTCTAATTGTTTGTGATAGGTAACCCATCCATCGAGCAATCTTCAATCTTCATATGGAAATCAGTAAATTTGTATTTGCTAATATATGAAATCATTTTAAATTTTTGTATTCTATTGGAAATGCTTATTGATGAAATCTAACTGAGTAGAGGGTTGGTTTCATGCATTTTTGAAGTGTTAAATTATTGTATGATAAAATATGAGATTGTTGAGTTGTTAAGTTGTTGATATTGGTTGATTATTGAGTTTATAATATAATTTACATGTCAACTTTGAATGTTTGACTTGCATGAATTGGTGAAACTTTTGTAAACAAAAGGGTATAATGTTGTGTTTCATGTGTTTGCATGTCAACTATCAACGCTCAACTTAGATGAAATGGTTTACAAATCTTGAACACAAATTTTGGTTTACAAAAGTATATTGATAATATAAGGCACGTTATAGAATGGTTAGACTAGATGAAGTTTGATCAAAGTGTTTGAAATGAGTTGTTAAAATGCAATGCACTTCCATTTTACATCATATTAGTCACATTGTGTGATCGAATATTGTGTATTCAAGTATTGTTTTGAATTGAATATTCAAACTTGTATAGTCAAATTGATCTAGCAAACTTGAAACTATAATTGTAAGTGCATTATTAGATAGATTATGAAAATATATAAGATTATTTTAAATGTCTGTATTTTGTTACATTCATAGGGTTGGATACGAAGTGAACGCGTTCGGACTTGTTTCTGAGCTCACTTTGTCTGCCCGTGAAACGACACAGGCCTCATGCGAATCAAATACGAATACGAGCATGCGTGGTAAATATTCGGTTAGAACAAACGTAAAACAAACAGTTCGATTTAAATCAAACTATTCGTTCGATGACAAAATGACATCGTTTTGTCGACGGCATTTTGTGTGACAGACAAAACGACGTCGTTTTTTTCTGGATATAAAAGGCACCCACCCTTTGAGACTTCCTTTCCTTCTCTCCTTCTCTTTGTCGGTCTCGGCTCAAAAAGTCGATCGATGGACACACACACACACACACACCTATCTGGCTAGTCCCATCCGTTATCTCCTACTCTCCGTCCCATCATGGTCATAATCTGACCGTTTGTAGCTGCAACGAAGAAGTTTTGTTGCTGCTAAGGTTTCCTTTAATTAAAGGAAAAAATTGAGGTTAGGGTTTCTCTGATCTCACTCATTTCTGATTCTGATTTTTGACCTCCCTTTTATTATTGTTATTGATAACAATAATGTGCAGATGCTAAACATTTCCAAGATGTTAGAAGATGTGATGTGGTTGTATAAAGAATATATTATTATTAATATTTTGCTAGTATTTGTAGCTGATATTTTATTGTTGCTACTTCTCATTTAATTGCAAAAGTACCTCGTCGTCTTTCTCTCAACAAGACAAAAACCGGTTACCCAATTTTCAAAATTCCTTTCAAAAAGCTTGGAGCTGCCTCACTTTGCAGGTCACTCCATATTCTGAGCTGAATCCTCTGATACTTCATAATTTCAATTATTATTATTATTATTATTTGATCTATTTTCGTTTTGAATCTCTCCAGTTTGAAGCTTGTTGATTCTGCGGATTTTTGCTTTTATTTTTAGAGTTATTTTTTCTCCGCATTTTTGTTTGAATTTTGACGATAGTGTGTTTGGTTGCTAAGAGAGTAGTGGAAAATTAAGAAAAGAAAGAAAGAAAACAAGTTTGGTGTTTGGTGTTTTATTTTGGAAATGAAAAAATAAATGGTAATGGAAACAGTTGATTGATTTGTGAATTTTAATCTCTGTTGTGTTTGTTTTTTTAACGAGAAAGTCGAGGAAATGAAAAAAGGAAAGGGAATTGACTGTATTATAAGGTTTTAGGTTTGTATTATTAGGTGGTGTGGTCCTCAGTTTTATTCTGTTTTATAATTTTTGCTTTTGTTTCTGACGTTTTAGCTTCTGGTACGCCGCGTATCAGTTAATTTTTTTGGGAGAAACCCAAACGTTTTGCTGTCCTTAAATTGAGTACGGTATTTTTGTTTGTAATTTTTGAATTGGTTGTCCGAAGATAATATAAATCTATTTGTCCTTATGCGCTTATATATATATATATATATATATTGGTTTTTAGGTGTTAACTGTTTGGTCAAAGTTTAGGCTGTTTGGGTATAATGGAATCGTCTTGTTGCTAACAAGTTTCAACTTCAAGTACTTGAACGTTTGTTTTCGTGCTTGCAGTGATTGTCTTCAAGTGTTTGCCTTCTTGTTTTGATATGTTGTGACGCCAAAAATTAAAATTATTTTGCTAGCATGTTGTTGGTTTGTGTGGGAAAGGGATTTTATTGGTTAGTGTAGAAATTTTTATTGCTCGTGGTCATGGGACAAGTAGCTGATTTAATTTGCTTAATTAGCTACGAGGATGAGTAAACATATGAAAATGATAGAGGAACTCTAAATCATAAGTATTTAGTTTCACAGATTAATATAGGGCTAAGCATTATGATGTAAGCAAAAATTTGGCTAATTAATCCTATCTATTCATGTGAATGCAGTTTCACTTTGTTCTTTTGTTTCAAATTCTATAAGTTAGCTTTGGTTTGAGTGCTGGGAAAAATTAAAAAAAGATGATTGCGTGGTGTAGTGGTTTGGTAAAGTCATTACTTTAGTATTTCCCTTCCTAAGGACGTACAAGATGGTTGCTTAATTTATGTGAATTATATTCTTGCTGGATTGGTAACCATAGATGTTCTTAAGGAGTAATTTCCTTCTCTCTCACATGCCTTCTTTCTGGGTATTGGACTATGACAACTATCTTTACTTGAAATGTTGTGTTCATTGAAGTATTTAGCAAGGACATTGCTCCATCTTTGTGGAAGCTAAGTTTTCCTTTTGTCAACTCAAAGATGTAATTGGTGTCAAATACATATTCCAGGGTTAGTGTGTCCCAAGCCACAAAAAGTAACGTTTCTCTAAAGTCATAAGAAAGGCAACCAAGTAGTGAAATTTATAAACCTCAATTAGAGCCAGGTTTTTCAATTTTCAGAGCCTGTTATGTATTTTATGGCCGTTAGTTGCATGTGTGATTTTTGAAATTCGATAACATGTTGATGCCATGGTTTGAATTATTAAGAATGTAAACATGAAGTCTTGTTGAGTTTTAATTCATGTTATTTTGCTTGAGAGTTTGTAAATAGTCCTACTTTTGATTATAGGGCTGACTTAAAAATAAAATATAGTATGCTACTCAAATTTGAAAGCCTCTCTCATAAGTTTCTTTCTTTCTTTCTTTTTTAGTTTCAAGTTAGCAATAAAACTAAGTTTTTTTTTATTATATTTAGAAACCTGAAATTATGTTTTACTTTAATGGAAAATACAAGTTGTTAAGTGTTACATCCAAAACTTGACTTGAACAAACCAATTAAATGAGAAGAAAGAGACAAAATCATAATAATAAGGATGGCTTTGTTTAGCCCTTTGCGCACTCTTGGCCATCAACTTCTGTTCTTTTCAATTTTGTGGAAAATATTTAACATAACAATAGGTTTATATAACGCCATAGGTAATACTATAAGAATAATATTATTGAACTAATTTACAAATAATTCATATCCTATAGTACTAATTTTGTTAATAATGTAGTTGTTCATTGTCCAAATGATGCCTTGGGTTACCAAAATTTAATTAATGTCATCATGAGTTACCACTTCCTTTAAGGATAACCTCTTTCTAATTGCATTAATTTTTTGCTCTTTTTTCATAATAATCACTTGGTCAAATAGTATTAAGTTTATATTTGTTCTTTATTTTTTACTTTTTATATGGGTTCGATTTATTTTCATTTATGTTTATCTTCTCACACGCATCATTTAAATTTTTTCTTCAACTCGTTTACAGATTATGAATCAACGAAATATATCAGGATCAGGTCATTTCTGTTAGATTGGTAGGCATCATGTGCCCTCCGGGCCAACCCGTGATCAATTGGATGACATCGAAGTGGACATGAAGGTCGTTGAAGACTTCACCTATCAAACTTTGATAACGAAAAAGAGAGAAATGCTAGTGTTGAGCAACCACCAACTATGTCCTCCTCTTCGCCCACTACCATTATCCCACCTAGCAAAAAACGAAAGACATCAGTTGTGTGGGAATGTTTTCCTGAGGAGAAAGTAGTTACCATAGGAGGTGTACGATACGCAGTTTGTAAATTTTGTGAGAAGAAGTTAAAGCTGCAATCAACCCATACAATCACCTACTTAATGAGACACATGGAAAAATGTACGCTCAGAAAGAAAGCATTGGGGAAAGAGATTCTCCCCAAGGAGCAAACAATATTAGGGTATATGACTATTGAATCCCATGGAAGCGCATATGTGACAAACGCACGACTTATCAAAATGAGCTCTAAATATAAGCATAGTAAGGTAAACAATTCTTTTTTACATTTTCTTAGGCAATTTTAATTAACGTACACCAATATTTTACGTATGTTTGTATGTTAGAAAGGCAATCGCACATTTAATTTTGTGTGTTGTGTTGCCTTTCAACATCGCAGAGAATCTAGTGTTTAATTTCTCCTTCAAGGTCTTACAACCGTTATACAAAAAAATTGGACAAAAATAATCAAATGCCGATTGTGAATGGGTGGTTCAAGTAGAAGCAAAAAAAATAAAGAAAAAGTTGGACCACCTCTATAGAATAAGTTTAACAACCGACTTGTAGAAGTTGGATGCGTAGAATATGAAGTACATGGTAGTAACTGCCCATTGGGTGAACAACAACACTTGAACCTTACAGAAGGGTATATTGAGCTTCCTACACGTGCCTCCCCCCAAAACAGGAAGAAACGTTGTAGAGGCTTTATACAATTGTTTCACTGAATGGGAAATACAGAAGAAGGTAATACAATATGATAACTTTGACATCGTATTTACCAATTATTTTATTGTTTTTGTTTTCTAAATTCTAATTGTAAACTCTGTGTGGTTAAAAATAAAATTTACAAGTGCACACCATCATTGTCGACAATGCGAAAACCAATGATGCATGCATTACATCATTGAAAGAGGAATTTCACATGGCACAGTCATTAGTAGTTGGTGGTCAACTGTTCCAAGTTCATTGCCTGGCCCACATTGTCAACCTTTTTGTATAGGATGTTGCGGCTTTAATTAGTAGAATTACAAACAAAATAAGAGACAGTGTGAAATATATATGGGCGAGTGAGGCTAGACAGAAGGACTTAGTCTATTTTTGTAAAATATGCGGTGTACCACAATGAAAATTGATTCTTGATTATCCAATTCGATGGAATAGCACGTACCAAATGTTGAGGGTTGTTTTGAGTTTCCAAGAAGTTTTCCAATGGTATGCCTACAACTATAGAGCATTCTTGGAATTTTGTCCCACTTCGTAGGAGTGGACAAGGGTAGATTGTATATGTGAATTTTTGAGCATTTTCAATGATGTTACAGAGATTGTTTCAGGGACTTAGTACCCCACCACAAATTTGTATTTTCTCAAAGTTTTTAGAATTAAGAAGATGTTGAATGATAGAAAGCATGATTCCAATCCCAATGTGGCTCTCATAGTGGCAGCCATAAAATCAAAATTTGACAAATATTGGGGACATGTGAACTTGCTCATGTCACTTGCAAACACACTTGATCCTAGGTAAGTTTCGTGAACTTATAAACTAAACTATTCTAAACCTTCTCATGACTGATTTATACTTTTGTGTTTGTTATAGGTTTAAATTTGAGTTCATACAGTTTGCTTCCCCGTTTATATGTGGTCAGGCTCAAGTAAGTGAGGAGATGCATAATGTTCGAGAATTGCTCCATGACTTGTTTGTTGAATACAAGGACGTTATTCAACTGGAAGATCTAACCACTTTCCCTTCAAATCAATCAAAAGTACAAATCGGTAACGTTATTTAATAATTTGTACAAGTATTCTAGATCAATTTATTTATTATAATATAATTATTGTTACATTATTATTATTAACTAAACATTCTAGGAAGTGAGACACCATTGACCTCTGGTGGTACTATAATGGCCACCTCATCAACATCATAACAGCAAATACCATCATGGCATTATTGGCGACAGAAGAAGATGAGGATGAAGCAAGCATTGCCTCATAAATCAAAAATGGATATATATCTTAAGGATAGACTTAAGGAAGTTTCAGATCCTTTCAATGTTTTGGCATGGTGGCAACAAAACCAACATAGATACTCAATCCTCTATTGCATAGCTTTGAAAATTTTGGTGATTCCAATCTCCTCAGGCACTTCAGAAAGCGCTTTCAATGTTGGTAGTAAGGTAATTGACCTATATAGGGCATCCCTATCACCAAAAATTGTAACTATGCTTATGTGTGGAAGTGATTGGATCAGAGCCATGCATAACATTACGAAATCCACAAACATATGTCATAGTTTAATAATTCCTTATCTTGATGTTTACTTTATATTATGGTTTTTACCGTTTACTAAATTAACTCACTAACCGATTATTTTTTCTTCAATTTTTGTAGACTGAGAATGATATTGAGAAGATTAACTTGGAAAAGGATTGATGGGTTTTGTTATTTTAATATTGACTTCGCATGGTATTTGCATGACATTGAGGATGAGGTGTAATCTCTATTAATATTGACTTTAGATGGTTTTTTCATTATATTTATACAAATTAATACTCATTGTGAATGAAGTTTTTTGCAAGATTTTGAATTGCATTTACATTATTCAATTCTTATGTCTGTGTGTGTGCACTACCAATAATTGCATTTATTGCCATGTGATTGTGAGAGACAGTACCACTTGTTTAAAATCTTGTTTGTTCATTCTAGATAAATTGATGCCTGTAAAGAAATAAAATGAACTGATTCATTCTACACATGCTTTGGAGAATGAAATTAATGCTAGTGTGCAAAATAGCATCATTTTTATTGAAATGTTAATGAAATCTTGATGTGAAGGGTTGGTATAGTTATGGTTTTTAAATTCAAGTTGTCCATGAGTGTTTAATGCTTAGCATTTAAGTTCTTGATTTCCTATATGTGACAGTCAAAAGTTTAATGTGTATTTGATTTTTATTTTTCCTGTATAAATCAGATTTGGGCATTTGGAAGGCATAAGAGAGTACTCTATTGATGTGCTTAGGTTCTGGCTCTCATTGCAATCTATTACATCTTGCTTGCTACTAAGTTTCATTTGCACTTTTTAGTTAGTTAAATGTGTTTGAGAAATTGTAATTTGCACTATTAAATCTACAATTGCCTTTTTGTACTCAAATCCACATTCTTTCCTAAGAATATTGCTCGAAAAGTTCATCCTAAGATAACAAAAGACAAACAAAATTTTAGATCACATTAATTAAAACAAAATTACAATCTTGATGTGGCTCTCATGGTCTTACAAAGATTTGTACTCAAGAGGGAACTTTAAGTATGATGATCTTATAGCTTTCACCATAATAATCTGAAACCCATCAGTAATATCAGACATGAAATTAGTTTTCTAGCTTCACCAGTCGGTGCATACTTGATTCATTTCCAGTCTTCAGGAAGGTGGTAATAACAAGTGTGACAATACTTTTATTCTGGTCAGATATTAAACTCTCTGTATAAAAATTGCAGTTAGTGACAACCATTGGACCTGTAGAACACGTCGCGCTCATTGTCATCATGAAAAGAAAATGCTTCTCAATCTAAGCAAATTTGGCCGAACGAACATGTTTGTTCGTTTAATATAACGAACAGGTTAGTTTGTTTGCAATAGTAACGAGCTTATGAACGAACTTGGACCATTTTCGCTCGTACAAATGCGAATCACAAACACCAATCGAATGTGTTCACCAAACGCAAACCAAACGTGACCGTACCCAAGGAAAATGACAAAACGAACACGAATATACTCGAAAAACTCATAAAAACTCCCTTGTAAGTCTTCTAACAAACGTTGATAAAAGTCACTTAAACGCTAGACAATTACACACAAACCATGGTGGGAAAAAAAAAAGGTTTATAAAAATCACAAAAATGCTGCTAAAGTCATATTAATACTAGAAAATTACATGTGAACCATGACAGGAACAATTTTTTTAGCAGAAAAAGGTCTTTTACTATTACTTAGTAAAAGACCCAAAAAAACACCAGTGTATGTCCATCATTTAATAGCAACTTTTTTTACATTTACTAGCATTTTATGTAATTGTCGGTAAAAATTGTACCGACATACGTTTTACTGATGTATAGATAAACATCAACATAAATGTTAATGGTAAAAAAAAAAAAAAAAAAATCGGTAAAAACCTTATTATTATACTGTGTGTGTAAGGATGCATAATAATGCATAATGAGAATTTGAAATTCTTGTGCCAAACCATACTGTACATATAATAACTCCTTAACATGACACACATATAGTCTAAAATAAAGCCAAAAAGGCCATTGTACCCATCATATCAAATTAAACCATTTTAAAAACTTAAAAATAATTAAAATACTCATTTTAAACCTATTTACCAATTTTACGAAAACAAGCCATTATAATGCCAAATAAACATGGCATGGCCAAACATGTGTTCTTGTTGTTTCCTTATGATGGCCATTAATTTTCTTGCTCTTTCTTGGGTGTAACTTCACTCAAACTAGATGTTTTAGGACCTAGACAAGTGATTTTAATGCGAACAAAATTACCAAGTGGATTAGGACTTATAATTTCATCCATTGAATAATCACCAACATTGTTTACATATGGGTTAGAAATTATAAACATATCAACATCCACAGTGAACATTAAAGAAGATTTCATCCACTGCGAAAATGATATTGACATGTCGATTTGAAATAATAATTAACTTCGTTATGTGACCAATACAATCGCTTGCACTAGTAAGAAACCAATTGCATGACATATGGTCTTCACTACCTTTAATGTCGAATGCAATAGGATAGATCTGATTATTTCCATCATTTGCAACGACAATAAATAGAGTTCCATAATATCTACCCTTTAAGAATACCTTTTCAATATAAATGACAAGTCGAATGACCCATTGAAATACCCAATTACTACAACCCATGGCCATGAAAAACATTTTAAATTTATTATGTTCATCAGTTTTGATGTAACATCCCAAGATTAGAAATGTCTTTTAGGCTAGAAATTGGGTTTAGATGTGAGAATTAGTGATAGAATAGGAGTTAGAAGGGTTTAAGAGGTGAGATAGTGAGTTTTCAGAGTTAAGGTGGCCTACACACGATTCTCCTTAGAAGGTTTCTTTCATGTGAAGCACGAAAAAAGAAGTTTCTTTGACCGTGTGTGTTAGTGTGCACGCCCGTGAATGCTTGCAAAATGAGAGAGAGAGAGAGTAGCTTAAAAACATTTCTCTCTCGTCATCTACTTATTTTCACACAAGTTTCCTTTTTTATTTTAAGAGAATCCTAACCCTAAAGGTGTGAATCTGTAGCAAGAGGCTCCTAATCTAGTTAGAGTAAGAAATTTTGGTAGAAGAGAGAAGAAAATAGTCGTGGCAAGAGATAAGAATTTCCTTACCTTTTTCTTGAGTTTCCCAGCATGGGTTTGCTGATTTTTGAGGTATGACAGTGTTTCCAGCATGCTTTGTGATTGTATAATTTGATTATATGTTAATATGATGAAAATGAAGTGATTGTAATGGTATTTCTTGCCTATGAGCATGCTTGATGTGTTTATATGTATGGGTATGTATTTTGAGAAGTTTTGAGGATTGATTATGATGTTGTGCGTTATGGATGAAATTGATATGTGTTTATGTGTTTTTTGAAGTGTTGGAAATGAATGAAATAGATTGATTGCAGATATGCTAAGCATTGGATGAGGTTCTATATGTTTCAGGCATGGAATGCCAAAATAGGGCAGGATGCACACATGTGTGCCTGCAAACGCACGCCCGTGTGCCTTTGCAAGTGTCGCCCGTGTGCACAACTAATGCACGACTATAATTTAAAGAGGGCATGATTGTACGCCTAAAGGTAACGACTGTGTATAAGCAATATGAAAGAAATCAAGCAGAATTCTAGAACCTAGCACGACTAGGCTACATGACTAGCACACGACCTGTGTATCTTCATGCACGTCTGTGCGTCTAAGCATACACGCTCATGCGTAAGCAAAAATTGAGAAAATTGATTAAAAGGAAGCCTAAAGGATAGTAAACCCATTATATTAGCTATAACACATAATAATAGGACAAAAGATGGCACACAATACATCATGAGCATACCATAGTATAGCATGCTAAATAGTATTTTCAAAAACGGATCAAGCGATCCATTTGTATCGATTTTCAGCATTTACAGTCTGACATCTGAGTTAGTTAGTAAGGGTGAATTCGATAGGGCATCTGTGGGATCTCAGCTTTCTAACTACGATCAAATTAGTTTAGTTTCAACTTACTGGTCTAATGACTAGTATCGTACATATTTCAGCTTATTGGCACTTTACTGGTATGGTTTAGCCAGTATGACCAATATATCGAATCCTTTTATTCATCAACCTGATCAGCATTACAGACTTTCAATTGCATGATTTTCAGATATTTTCTTAGTTTAAGATCTTCAGATCTTTACAGTTATTTTTAGATAAACTAGCAGTGATTTTAGCTACTGGCCCAAGGGCCCATAGCATTTTTTCAACATGGTTTCATATCATGACATTCATTTCATAGAATGAATGAAGCAAAGAAAATGAGCATAATATAGGATACCTAGATCAAGAAAATAATTTAAATTCAACAAGAGTTTAGCTTTAAGACTTGTTTGTGTTAAAATAATATAGGATGCCAGTAGTTATTACTGGCATGACTAAGCACATGGACTAGCAACAATGATAAATACAACAACGGCTACACTTGATATCTATAGAGGCACAAATGTTACAAAGCATTAAGTTGTGGCAATAATTTAGTAACAAGGCAAATGACTCCTCTCGTATCCCCTAAAGTACACCAAGTGCTTATTTTTCGGCTCACCATGCTTATAAATAAGAAATGTTGATTTTATATGTCAGCGCAATGTCTAATATAATTTCTTTTTGCCGATATATAAACTCAACCAATATAAACCTTTTAGCCAACAATTGACCTAATGCTCGAGTTTTAGCTTATCGATGATGTGACATTATTTGATCTCTCCTATATGTGTGTTCATTTACCATTTTTAGTAGTTGGAAGAAGTTTGACTCTCCAATTTGAGTCGTCTACACATACTATGTGCAATATTGAGTACGACATACCACATTTCATCTTGATTTTGTTGGTTTTTTCACTTCAAACTATTATCCATTTTGTACAACATGCTTTTTAATGCATCAATTACACTTTATTTACTGGGAAATATATCTTCCACTTTATAGTTGTTGACATCTCTCTGCATTCTTAGAGCTTTGGACATAGAAGGCAAGTTAGGGTAATTAGGTCATTATTGAAATCTTGTGACTAGAACATTTTGCACATTAGGTTTTACATGACTATGCATATATTTGGCACTTGGACACCACTCAAACTTGTTGTACCTCACTTAACATGCATCTTCTCCTCAAACTCTCATTCTTCGATGGGAATATCATCTCTGTCATCATTAGCCAAATAAATCTCATGTAGACCTCAAAATAGTAATCATTAAATTCTTATTTTATATTATTATCGGTTACAAGAACCCTTACTTGGTCATCAATCTAATAATCCTTTCTTCATCTCTATTGTTTGCATTGCCTTCACTTACAACATCTATAAGGACTTCTTGGAAACCTTAGTTTTTGTTACATGTGGTTGTTGGACAACATAATTGTTATTTGATGTTGATGGACAAACTATTAGTTGGGTTGATTTAAAATACAGTGAAATGCATTCTTTCAAATGAAGAGAGAGTCTAATAAGACATTTCTCATGTTTATCACATGTAATCTTCAAAAGCCTCCTACTATCAAGATTAACTAGTTTGATAGATAACCAAATTTTATTATGCCTTCAGTCTAGCTAGAGAAGTTCACTCAACAATTAGATCAATTCTTCTAATATGGTGTTCCTCAGGATTTTAAACATATCTTGTCTCCCTTTAACATAAGTCATTGTCTTTTTATTATTACCTTCCACCCTTTTCTCTTCATAACAAACCAAAATATATCTCACTATTTTGATAACCCTATAATGACAATAGATTAGTCCCCAATTGAAAATCTAATATATCAATTTTAGTTTTACTTTCTGGGTTTTACAATTGTGGGATAAACTTTACATTTGTGTTTTTTATTTAAGGTTTAGGATTTATGGTACAAATTTTTTACTTTTCAGTTTACTAATTCTAGTTTACAATTTTTTGTGTTAGAGTTTACATTTTCGGGTTTAAGTTTAATCAATCAAGGTTTGTGGTTTAAGGTTTTGGTTTTTGGTTAAAGGTTTGGGTTTCGAGTTTAGTGTTCGATTTTTAGGGTTTAAAGTTTACGTTTTAGGGTTCATAATTTAAGGTTTAGGGTTTGCATTTACGTGTTCAAGTTTAAGATTTCACATATTAGGGCTTATAGTTTTTAGTTTACAATTAATGCACAAAGATTTACATTTTAAAGTTAAGGTTAATGGTTTAGGGTTTGAGCTTAAGTTTTAGTTTTTAGTGCTTAGTTTTTAGGGTTTAAGATACAATTTAGGGTTTAAAACTTACATTGTACAATTATGACATTAACTTTAACGTTTATAGTTTACAAGATGTAATTTTGTTAAATGGCAATTTAATCTTCGCCATGATATAAATTTAGCAACTACTACAAAGTTTATTCTAATTACATAAATATCTTATTGATTTTATATCATTTGTATGATACCCTCCTATGACAAATTTTTTATTCTCAACAATCCACACCACCCCCACCTCTCTCAAATTTTTGGTTTACAACATATAATTTTGTTAAATAGCAATTTGATATTTTAATTTAGTAACTACTACAAAAATTACTCTAATTATATACATACCCAATCAATTATATATCATTTGTATACTAACTCCAACAGCAAATTTTTAATTCTCAACAACTCCCCCTTTAATTTTCATTTCATCCCCCAACATAATAAATAATTAGTTAATCTTTATATAATAAAATATCAATATATCTGTCACAGGGTCAATTTCGTGCCACAAATTTTTTCGAAATAGGGTCCTGCGATGGCGCTAAGTCCACCGAAACTTAGCCAGCCAAGTCTGAAATATAGCAACAGGGAAAAATAACAACAATCGAATCACACACACAGCAGTTACGGGAGAATCGTCCCAACCTTTTTATTATCGAAAAAGGAATACACGGGTCTGCATGAAGAGCTTACACAACCTGCTTTCACACTCACTGTTTTTCGCTCAACTTTTCCTAACCCACAGAGCAAGAATACACAACCTGCCCTGTTTACAGAATTCTCTCAAACCCCTCTCTTACAACCTGAGAACAATTGTTAATTCACACTCTCCAATCTGCTAACTAGACAAGTCAGTAGCTTATATAACATTGGATACAATTAAGCCTTGGGTAGAGTCAGTCCATTGCCACTTGGTGCATTAGTCCAGCCTTCACAGACTTAGGTGGACTTCATGCAAAGCAGCCACATATCCTTCCAACATGCAAGCAGTCACATAATCTGTCCAACCTGCACATAATTCAGCCCAAGCTTTAGCCTTCAATTGGGTCAAGTTCGCCTTCAAGTAATCCAGCCCGCAAATGGAGGTTCCAGCACAATATTCAGCCCATATCAAAGAAGCCTTCCTACACACTTGAGCATGTTTATGAGTTAGATTAGGTAAGGAGCCCATATCCATGCCTTCATTGAATCTGCACCATGAGGTCTGTCCACCCACTAGCATGCTTGATCCACTTGCTTAGATTGCTTTTGTTGATGCCCAACCCATCAACATATTAGTGCTAGCCCACAACACAATAGAGTTTGAAGAATGTATTTAGCCAACAGAATTCTACCTATGCCGCCCGACTCGACATAGCGCTTTCGAAGGCTTATGTTTTTGAAAACCCGTACAGGAGCACCTGTTTGAATGTTTTTCGTCTAACAGACCCTCCCCCGACGGGAGGATTCTGACGCCCTTGTCAGAAGATTTTGTAGATAGTCACTGATTTCCTTCTCAAATTGCCACAAATTCACATCTTTTTCCTATACAGCCTGCTCATCCCCTTCCCAAAGGATAAGATAGTCTATACGTCGATTCTGTTTCGACTCACCAAGCACCCGATGATCAAGGATTTGCTTCAATTTTTGACTATATTGTACCCGGACTGTAGGAGGAGCCCTTCGAATCTGTTGCCACGACTCATCAGAATAGTAAGGCTTTAAGAAGCTTACATGAAATGTGGGATATATCTTCATCCTTTCTCGCAGCTCAAGTCAATATGCGACATTCTCGACTTGTTTCAACACCTGAAAAAGCCTATCGTATTTCTGAATCAGGCCCTTTATGGTATCTTTTATCAGTGACTTTCTTCCAAATTCGAGGAGTCAATTTCAAGAGTACCAAATCACTTTCTTGATATTCCAGAGGTCTTCGTTTTTTATCGGTATATTTCTTCATTCGGCGCTGTGCTTTAGCCAAACTGTCTCGTGCCAATTCAATAAGTTTCTACTTATCCCGTGCAAACTGATATACTGTAGGACTCAACCCTTGCGACTTTTGTTTCGCCACCTCCAATGGCATCAAGGGATAAAATCCGAAAGCCAATTCACTCGGACTTAATGACGTAGCCAAAGACTTATGAAGATTTTAAGAGCATTGGGTAACATCCAGCAAACTAACCCAATTCCTTTGGCTGGCAGATACATAATGCCTTAAATACTCCTCAAGCAATGCATTAATCCGCTCCGTTTGCCCATCCGTCTACAGATGATTCGCTGTCGAGAATTTCAATTTCGAACCCAACAGCTTTAACAAGACAGTCCAGAATTTTCCTGTAAAGCAAGCATCTCGATCACTCACTATGTCTCCCGACAGCCCAAAAATTTTCACAACATTTTTGAAAAACAATTCAGCTGCGATTGATGTTGTACAAGCTAGGGGAACAGTAACAAAAACAGCATATTTCGAAAACCTGTCTACCACAACCAGAATGGAACCCATGTCACCCAAGGCTTCTCTGGAATCGGGAGAGGTTGAAGAAGTCCAGCCTGCTTCTTCTTTTCTGTCTTGTCTTGCTAACAAACCAAACACGTTTTAACAAATAATTCAACATCCTCATTCATTTTGGGCCAATAGAAATTTCGAGACAGCAAAGCAAGCATTTTTTCGGTTCCAGGATGGCCTGCCCATTGAGGATCGTGTGTCTCCCGCAGCAGTTCCTTTCGCAAGCCCCCTGCTTTCGAAACAAATAACCGACCCCTTTTTGTAGACAACAACCCATCCTCAAGCCAGTACTTTCGAACCAAACCATCTTTAACTTGCTGTCGAATCTACCTATATGTTGAATCTTGTCCTGCTTGGATTTTAATCTTCTCTATCATGTCAGCACAAATAATTGATAAATAAGAGACATATTCGTGTACCAGTTTCCGGCTCAAAGCATCCGTGACCTTGTTTTCCTTGCCTGGACGATCCCACACAAAATCAGATTCAGCCAGAAATTTCTGTCAAGGCATCCATGACCTTGTTTTCCTTGCCTGGACGATGCACCCACACAAAATTAGATTCAGCCAGAAATTCCTGTCATCTGGCTTGCTTCGGAGACAACTTCTTTTGTGACTTAAAATAAGTATTAGCCACATTATATGTAATCACTGCAAAATGAGAACCAAGCAAGTAATGTTTCCAAACAGTTAAGCAGTGTATTACCGATACCATCTTTTTTCGTGTACAGAATACCACTGCTCGACATCCTTCAATTTTCTGCTTTCATAAGCCACGGGATGTCTTTCCTATACCAACACCCTTCCAATGGCTCTGTCTGAAGCGTCCGTATGCACCTCAAAAGGTTTTATGAAATCCGACAATCTCAAAACAAGTTTTGAAGTAACAGTTTCCTTCAAGCTGTTGAAGGTCGTCTGACACCGATCATCCCAAACCCACTTCGAATTCTTCTTTAGTAGATCCGTAAGCAGGGCAGCCTTCTTCGAGTAGTCTCGAATGAACCGTCGATAATAGTTTGCCAACCCAAGGAATGACCTTAATTCGATCACAGTAGTAGGAATAGGCCATTCGAAAATGGCTCGGACCTTGCGATCATCCATCTGAATTTTCCCCCTACTGATTCTATGTCCCAAAAACAAAATTTCCTTAGCACAAAACACACATTTTTTAGGCTTTACATACAGAGAATAGTCCCTCAAACGTTTCATTACCTTGTCCAAATGGATTACATGATCAGCAAGTGTTTCACTGTAAATTACAATATCATCCAAATAGACAACACAAAAGCAATCCAGAAATTCATAAAGTACATCATTCATAAGATTACAAAATGTTGTAGGAGCATTCGTAAGACCAAAAGGCATCACCTTGAATTTGAATGAACCATATCGAGTCACCATAGCCGTCTTCGGTTCATCCCCTTCAGCAATCCAAACTTGTCAGTAATCTGAACGCAAATCCAGCTTCGTAAAATATGAAGCCTTAGCCAACCGATCAAATAAATCAGCAACATCAGGGACATGGTATTTATTTTTTATTGTAATCTTATTCAGTGCTCGATAATCCACGCAAAGTCGAAGACTACCATCCTGCTTCTTCTGGAACAAAACTGAAGCACCGTATGAAGCCTTCGAAGGCTGCAGGAACCCAGCATCCAGTAGCTCATCCAACTGTTTTCGTAACTCAGCCAATTCCAAAGGAGACATGCGATAAGGAGCAAACACAGGGGGTTTCGTCCCTGGAATTAACTTAATTTTGTGATCAACGGGTCTGTGTGGAGGAAGTGTCCTAGGCAATTCTGAAGGCATCACATCTATATATTTTTCCAATACCGCAGCAATTTCATCAGGAACCCTGATCATCGAATCTGCCTCAATTTCCACCAAGGCAGCAAGCAAAGTTACCTCACCCCATTTGAGCCCTGCCTTGACCTGCTTAGTCGATTGTAACACCAGCTTATCTCGAATCTACCTTCCCATTTCTACCTTTACAAAATACGTATCATTCTCATCGGTCACAAACATCCCCCTCATGTATGGAATAACCATAGCTTTCGCAACAACAAAGAATTCAATTCCCAGTATCAATTCGAAATCATCTAAAGGAACAACCATGAAATTACAATCCTGCTCTCACTCACCAATTTTGAGTTTGGTCACGGTAGTACCTTGCACCGATTGAGCACTCGAATTCACAGCCTTGATTCGACTTATGCTTTTGCTAACCGACAACCCGAGAGTATCCACAATCCTTTCAGACATAAAATTATTAGTAGCACCAGAATCCAGCGTAGAACATAACTGATGCCTATTTATTCCCACCACAACATACATTAATCCCTTTCAAGCTTTCGGCCCCTCACTTGTCAAAACATTCAGTAGTTGGATGGGGTTTAGTTTAGGATTGGCAGCAACTTCGTTCCCCTCATGTGATTCCTCCTGTGAGATTAAGGCAGCCAATTTCTCACGTTTCGGACAATTTCACGTAGCATGCGGACCTTTGCACAGAAAACATCCAGAAGTGAACCTATTTTGGGGTGGATCCTGTCCCCTGTTCGAGCTCTCTCCTTTAGCCTTTCTGTTGTCCTTTGGCCCCTTCGGTTTATAGCTTTTTGAATTCTTTTTCCACTCCTTTTTGCCCTTCTTCTTGTCTGTATTGGTAGAAGAACGAGCCAATTAATAGTCCACCAAACTATCCGTTGTAGCTATAGCCATAAGTAAGTCCTTGATGTTCTGCCTTCTAAGTTCTGCCTGAGCCCAAGGCTGTAATCCAGCAAAGAAATTAAACAGCTTGTCTTCCTCTGCCATAGTTTTGATGTCAAGCATCAAGGATGAGAATTCCTTGACATAATCTCGCACCGAGCCTGTGTGTCTTAGCTTCTTGAGGGCTTCCCGGGCCACCCATGCGGCATTGAGTGGCAAGAATTGATCCTTCAATTCTTTTTTCAGAGCATCCCATGTTTCAATTCGGGGCCTCCCAGCACTTGTGTCATCATCAATCCGGGTTCGCCACCATAACTTCACATCACCCGTAAGGTACATGCTTGTGATCGTAACCTAGTCCTCTTCCGCCACCCTAGCAGCACGAAAATATTGTTCCATATCCCACAGAAAGTTTTCCAATTCCTTTACGTTTCGAGCACCCACAAATTGTTTAGGTTCTGGAGCTTTGTGTTTCGAAGAACCAGAGGAGGTTTTCACCAACAAAACCCGCACCGATCAACACCCTTTTAAGCAAAGTCATGTCACCTTCGAGTTTGAAAAATCAATCCTCAATATTGAAAAATCGGTCTTCCATTCGGTTTGCCAAGTCAAGGATTTGCTTCACCATCTCATTGCACCGTTCCAGCAAATCCTTTTCTGTATTTGAAATGCTCTATTTCAGCTCTGAAATCTGTTGAGCATGAAGGGAAGTCTACTCTGCCAGTGAAGCAGCTTCAGGGGATTGAACACCCACCAATTCCTCAAGAACGTCAACTCTTTCCGACAATGTCACCATCTTTCGAGCTCTGATACCACACTGTCACAGGGTCAATTTCGTGCCACAAATTTTTTCGAAATAGGGTCCTGCGATGACGCTAAGTCCACCGAAACCTCGCTAACCAAGTCCGAAATATAGCAATAGGGGAAAATAACAACAATCGAATCACACACACACAGCAATTACGGGAGAATTGTCCCAACCTTTTTATTATTGAAAAAGGAATACACGGGTCTGCACGAAGAGCTTACACAACCTGCTTTCGCACTCACTGTTTTTCACTTAACTTTTCCTAACCCACAGAGCAGCAATACACAACCTGCCCTGTTTACAGAATTCTCTCAAACCCCTCTCTTACAACCTGAGAACAATTATTAATTCACACTCTCCAATCTGCTAACTAGACAAGTCAGCAGCTTATATAACATTAGATACAATTAAGCCTTGGGTAGAGTCAGTCCATTGCCACTTGGTGCATTAGTCTAGCCTTCACAGACTTAGGTGGACTTCATGCAAAGCAGCCACATATCCTTCCAACATGCAGCAGCCACATAATCTGTCCAACCTACACATAATTCAGCCCAAGCTTTAGCCTTCAATTGGGTCAAGTCTGCCTCCAAGTAATCTAGCCCACAAATGGAGGTTTCCAGCACAATATTCAGCCCACATCAAAGAAGCCTTCCCACACACTTGAGCCTGTTTATGAGTTAGATTAGGCAAGGAGCCCATATCCATGCATTCACTGAATCTGCACCATGAGGCCTGTCCACCCACTAGCATGCTTGATCCACTTGCTCAGATTGCCTTTGTTGATGTCCAACCCATCAACATATTAGTGCTAGCCCACAACACAATAGAGTTTGAAGAATGTATTTAGCCAACAGATTCTGCTTATGCCGCCCGACTGGACATAACGCTTTCGAAGGCTCATGTTTTCGAAAACCCGTACACGAGCACCTGTTTGAATGTTTTTCATCTAGCAATATCCTTCTTAATAAATATCTATACACCTTTTATTAACAAAATTTTTTATGATCCATGCATTTATAATAATATCTTATTAGACCCCTAACTTCAATATACGTTATACTTTAATTTAAATTTCATATAAATACCTATTTAATTAGACTCATTTCTATAAAATTGAAATAAAAAAGTTGAGCCTTAACTAGATTTTTTTTTTTTAAAGGGTGCCTTTATATAGAACAGATAAAAAGTGACTAAGTAATTTTCATAGTAAAAGCCAAAATTGATATTAAAAATGTTATAATTAATAAAATTGATAAATATATTCAATTTTGTTTAACCTAAAAAAATTATGATTAAAAAGTTTTATATAGTTTAAATTTAAGATGCAAATTTTAATTTCGCAAGAAATTTTATATAAAAATCGCTAAACTAATTAGCCAAACATATAAAAGAGTGGAAGAAATTCAGCTTCTCCTCATTTCTACTTGTTTTTATCTTTACACCTACTTCACTTGTATATTTCAGACGATTATTACATTTAGCCTAATATCTTATCTTATTACCACAAATTACAAAGAATATTACAACCCATAGAAAGTACTCAACTAATATCATCCATCTCAATCTTGATCTCCATATCTATGACCAATATCCCTGTGTTACAATTGGGATCTTTACCTTATGCCCTCGACTACCTTTCATGAAAATTTCCCCAAAACTGTATGTTCCTGTCACTGATCTAACAGTTAGTGTGACAGAGAACTTACGTGAAGCACCGGGTTTCAATGTCATTGCTGGAGGATTGATATTGATGGCAACAGATGGTTGCATTCTGGCAGTGATCACATATGTTTCCTCCTCGGCAACATTTGTGACTGTGCGAGTAACTGTTTGAGACTTCACAAGATGAGATATGGTGATTGATGGAGTGTTAAGATTTGCTGGCTGGCCCATGGTGTAGTTGCAGGGTAAATTAGTGTAGTTCTTTATCTCATTTTTGTCAATACCCGGTGTTGTGCACAAGAACCCCAAGTAATCATCATAACCTACCAAAAATTTTCGAGGGAGTTAGAAGTTGATTGATATAATTGCATGATGATTTCCTAGTATGATTACTAGAAACTCTTGAGCAATCCTCATCTACAATAATAAAGCATTCCAAGAAACAAAGCATAATCCAAAGCACATCTCTTAAGCAATTGCTAAAACACAGCTAGAGGCTAATTAAATCTAACACCTACTTACAAATAAAAAGAGGTTAAATAATTGCAGACATACAATGATCCCCATGCATTTCAATCACAAATTGTTAAACAATCCCCTTTATTTCTTGCCAGTTATTATTGTTTGCCAATATGATTGGTCCCGCCCTTGCAGCAGCCTACTGACTTGATACTTAATGACAGACAAAACACCTTTAGTGTTTGGCGACAGACTAATAGCTAAACCAATCTACTGTTTAACTTGGTAAAAACAAAATATGTTTATCCATTGCTTGCCCTAACTTGCATCCAGTTGACTGATCAGAAAATAAACAAGAGGGAAGAAGAACAAAACCTGCATCAAAGACAAGTCCAGGATCCAGGGCAGCTCTTGGATTGACATGACCACTCCCATAATCAAAAGGTGTAGCTTTAACCAGCTTCATGGCTTCTGTTTTGGAATATTGTTGTGCCTGAAGAGGCCTTCCAGCCCTGTCCAGCTTTGTTGTTGTCGTCATCAAGGCTGATTTTATAGCAGCAGGGCTCCAATTAGGGTGCTTCTGCTTGATGAGAGCAGCTATGCCAGCTATATGTGGTGCAGCCATGCTAGTTCCAGATACCAAGGCAAATCCTTCTCCTGCTCAGAAGTCAAAATAGACAACTGCATTAAGAGCTTTCGACCAAGTGTAACAAAATCCTCTTTCAATAATATTGCTCTCTAAGTTCTTACAAATAATAGCCACAAAAACAAGATCACTGCTCAAAAGTCAAAATAGACAACTGCATTTCGACCAAGTGTAACATTGGATCCATCTTACCAACAAAATTTGGTTCATCCGTTCCATTTGGAGACCAAGCAGCCCAAATAAGAGAGCCAGGAGCCAGAATATCTGGCTTGAGAAGATCTGCATCCTGGAAACTGAAATCTTTGATGTTTGGCCCCCTAGCAGAGAACAATGCTACCTGGGGTGCTGATTTATGAAGAATGGGAATCAAACCATCCCCAATAGTACCAAGAGCTTTGAAACTCCTCACTCTTCCAGTCCAATCTCTTGTTGTTGAAGTGTTGTAGTAGTGTATAAGATCCTAGAATAAAGAAGGCCACAAAACAAAAACATGAGACTCATGAACAATATAAGCCAAACAAATGAAACAGGGAAAGGGAGGAGAGCACAGTGAAGTGAGCCAAGACCAAAAGGGTTTCAAAACAGCAACAAACCAAACATCATTATAATGGTGACAGGTTGTCATTACTAAATTGGGTTAGGCTAAAATGCAATCAAGACATTCCAAAAGTGAAAACAGACGAAGCAGGACAGCTAATTCAATTTCTGCATATTTTTTGCACTTAATAATTTTCTTGTTTGATCAGGCATTTAAATGGCATCATCAAAGGCAGGTTGTACTTATTTACGACAACGGCCTCCAGGAAATCAAATATCTGTGACCACAAAGGGAAATATCCTAAATGGACAGCAATCAACTTATAAAAAAAAATATGGCAAGAGAAGAATTGAAATAATTACCATTGACTTTGAGACATCTATTATAAGTATCCCAGGAATACCAACAGGAACAGGATCAAATTTTGTTCCCGGGGAAATATTTTCCACAGCAAGAACAAAGCCAGCCGCATGCAGGCTTTTGGCTGTCTCTGAAACTTTCTTGATTGATGCAGTACCAACAACAAAGTTGAAGGAATAACCACAAAGAAGAATGTTACCCTCAACCAAGTTCCTGTTTAATAGTTCAGGTCTTTGGCAGTCGGAGGGACTGTACTTAACCACAGAAGAATCAAGAAGAACATCATTCGCAGCAACCAAGGTAAATGTTCGATTTGGATGTGTGGCAGCTGCAGTAATCCATGTGAAAAATAAAGTTAGAGAAGCAGAACTCGAAGTAAGAATCAATATGCTAACAGCTAGTAATTGACAATCATTCAGCCACTATGTCCTTGAGTGTGCATATTTGTGCCAATAACATAACTAAGCCAAATCAACAAGCAAGTTATATATCAAAGGATACCTACTAAAATTGCAACAAGTTGGACATGAAACACACAGCTCAACTCAACTCAACTCAACAAAGAAAACTAACAAGTTCCACATTGACTATTCTAAATCAATAACTCTTATATTTATTCATAAAATTGGAAAAAAGTAGTTCGATATATAATGATTTGCCTGATGCACCTGAATAGTTTATGAATAATGAAACTGTATGGAAATTTGATGAATGATAGTAATTGTAACAGCACCCCAACATGGCAGTTGAAGCGCCTATCTGATCAATAGTACTGTGCAAAGATATCAAATAGATGTAGCTTATATTCAACTAACCCAATGAATAGGAATTCATGCAATTAAATGTGTAAGTGATAATGATAAACTAGAAGGAAAATGTCCAACCTAAAGGATAGCAACCAAAGATGAGACTGAAGACCAATTGAACACAGAAACAAGCTATATAACTTCTAAATTAATCTCCCCTAATAGGGTATGCACATACGACATATTGCTCATAATAAAAGCAATGTAGCATATTACTAGTCGAATTAAATTCACCAAAAAAAGAGGTGACTCTTGACATAATGGGCCTAATAAAAGAAAATGATATTATACAGCTGCTATTAAAAGAAAGTGAAGTAGAAAAGTCATGATGTTGGTCTTCGTGCCATTAAATGCCTCTTTGGCATGTTATTCATTTTGGGAAGGAAGACATAACAGACATCATGACGATGAAACTTACGGGACAACCCAATTCCAGCTAAAATTTTTCCATTTCCAAGATTAAGATGGTTTTTATATCGGCGATCGTCAATTGCAGCAGCAACAGATGTAATCCATGGGCTATAAGACAGCAATGTTTTGGGGAAAGGGCCTCCATTACCAGCTGCCTGTGCAATAAATACACCTGCTTTCACTGCAGAAAGAAGTGTGGCATCAAAAGGGTTTAAATATGTCATTTTGGTACTGGCTGGAGGACTGTTTGGCCCTACCGAAAGGCTAAGTATATCCACCCCGTCATAAACAGCCTGTTAATATAAGTGTCATCAATAAAAAATATGTATACAAAAATAGAACCACCAATGAAACCCAACAAAAAGAAAAAGAAAGAAAATTATCTACAAAGAGGTACATATTCACAACAAATGGACAGCAGGAAGTACAGCAGTTCATCAGCAATCAACCAAGAACTATTCAGTTTCCCCCCACCAGACTTTTCACCACCACTAAGGTTAGACAGGTCTCTCATTTTTGGTACATAGGAAGATGTGAGCTGTCCAGATTTTTCCCAGAAGTGTCAAACAAAATGGCAAGAACAAAATGTTTTGACTATAAGACAGATAAAATACAGAAAACACGGAAAATACCTAAACTATAATCTGTTTGTCAAATGTCATTGAGCAAAGATAATGCTAAAATATAAAAATCCGATATGGTGCTGCCTGTATTAAAGAATCATGAAACACAGATGAATTATACTCCCATAAATTATAGTTTATATCACAAAAGAAATACTACTAGTACCAACTTCTTGGATGATTCAGTAACAAACTGAAACCAACCTGATCAATTGCAGCAACCACATCCGCGACAAAGCCTCCAAAAAGCCTGTACAGAGCTTTGTACACGGCAATCCTGAATTCAAATAATTTCAATCATCTGATGTCTATGGAAGGATTGTGCTAGAAGATTGGTACTGGAAAACTATCACTTTACAATTATTAGTCCTCACCTGGCACGAGGGGCCATTCCACTTGCTTTCCCAAATTCATGGTCACACATTCTGACAGGAATACCATTATTTCCAGCTGCAATTGCGGCTGTGTGACTGTTTGGCAGTGGGAAAAAAAAAAAAAAACAAAGGTAAACAACATAATTTAACACAAGTCTTGGTCAAAGCCTATATAAAGAAACAACAGCAGTCAGTTTTGCGCAATATCTTTGAGAGCAGTTATCAGTCAAAATTTTCTTTTTAGAACCCAGAGGAACACTAGTAAACACACCAAAACTATGAAAATATATATTACTTCAATCCAAGACTTTCAAAAGAACATTTAAGGAATGCGATGTAAGAAGGAAATATTCTTGCTTTTAGCTTCTGAAATTGACTTTGTTCCCTAACCTGCTGTCTGCACCTTCTGCCTAATTAACTAGAATAATGAATTGCCCCTTCAACCAAGATTTTTCTGAGTGCAAACAAAACTAAATGCTAAAAATATTTATTCAACTTGAACAGCTTCTAATCAAGAGATAAGCTGTTCTGAACCAATATATAGCAGCTACAATCCAATATATGCAGCATGAAAATATTTTAAGATCCCAAGTGCAAGACATGAGATTTAAATCCCACATTAGAAAATATAGACTTCTAGTATGGGGTTTATCTGACTGTAAACTCTCCTATTTCAATAGCAAGTTTTTAAGGTGTGGTTCTCCTAAGGTTCATATCAAAATATCATAAGAAAAGAGAATAGACTTTTTAAAATATCACAATTTAGTATTCATGTCAAACAAATCTAATGTAAATTAAATCTAAGAATCAAAAAAATGAACACAAATGCAACATAGTACACTATTCATTGAAAATAATATTGATCAACTGTAAGGTATCTAACCTTCCATGTCCATCACCATCCATGGGAGAAGCAAAATCAATAGCAGGATTGAATGCCTTAGCTGCTATTGCAGCTTCAGCAAAATGTTGAGCACCAATGATTTTTCCATTACAGAAATTTCTCTTAGTGTCGGGATCAATTTCACATTTTCCCCTGTACTTTGGCACAGGACCATATGGTTCAGTATTGTGGGCTGCAAAACTTGGATGGTGAGGATAAATTCCAGAATCTATAAATCCTATCACAATATCTTCACCAGACCTGTCAAAGCCACCTCCGGTTGGCCATACTCCAGTTGGTAATCCCAAAAACTGGGGAGTGTGTGTTGTAAGTTTCCTGACCTTCCAATCTCTTTCCACAGATTTCACACCAGGGGCACAACGTAGGATTTCTGCCTAATATTAAAGGAATGAGATTTCAAGATGAATTTATATGCATAAACATTAAACTGTTTAGTGCTATTTAATTCAGCACTGAAGAGAAGAAGCTACAAGAATGTGCATTATAAAGTTTTCACCTGTTCAGGGGTAGTGTGAACAGCGAAGCCATTAATAAGGTGCTTATAGCTATAGAGTTTTTGATAAGTCCCACGCTCAAAAAGAAGCCCAAGAAGCATATCATGTTTCTTTTCAAGATGACTGGCATAGGATGTCACAAATTCACTGAAAGAAGCATGGATGAGAATGAGGGTGAGAGAGTAATAAATAGAACTTACATCTACCATCCACTTGTTTATTTCATAGAGGAAAAAGATTACGATGTGAAGCTGTATATGATACATGGCATTATGAACACCTCCCCTACTCTTAAATAAGAAGCTTAACAATTTAATAAAGAAAATTCATCACATAAACAGTGAATATGGAGCAACACCACCAGAAGTTTATGAACTGTTATGATGCAAACTGAAATAAAAATTCTCTAGTGCATGCATGACTACAAATAAATTTAGAATGACAAATATTTATAAATTTTTGATAGACAACAGAGAATTATAACATTTAGTTTACTTTCCTCAAGAGTTATTATTAACCAAAATCCAGCTGATTTTAAGTAGGGGTGAATCTTGCATGTGCATACAATATTAATATATATACATATGTACGTATGTGTGTGTGTGTGTGTGTGTGTGTGTGTGTGTGTATGTGTGTATGTATACACACACACACACACACACACACACACATATATTTATATAAACACATAAATATGTGTGTGTGTGTGTATATATATACACTGTGTGTACATGCAAGATTCATACTTGTTTATCATCAGTTGTATTGATACATGACATTATGAACACCTCCCCTCCTCTTAAATAAGAAGCCTAACAATTTAATAAAGAAAATTCATCACATAGACAGTGAATATGGAGCAACACCCTTGTTATCCCAACTTGATACCAGAAGTTTACGAACTGTTTTGATGCAAACTGAAATAAAAATTCTCTCGTTCATGCATGACTACAAATAAATTTAGAATGACAAATATTTATAACTTTTTGATAGACAACAGAGCATTATAACATTTAGTTTACTTTCCTCAAGAGTTATTATTAACCAAAATCCAACTGATGATAAGCAGGGGTGAATCTTACATGTGCATACAATATTAATACACACACACACATATATATTTATATACACAAATATAAATATGTGTGTGTTTGTATAGACATATGTATACACACACACACATATATATATATATATAGTGTGTGTGTGTGTGTATACACGTGTTTATGTTAAATGTGTGTGTGTGTATACACGTGTTTGTGTTAAATGTGTGTGTGCGTGTATATACACGTGTTTATGTTAAGTGTGTGTGTGTGTATACACATGTTTATGTTAAAAACCTAATTAAAAAATTAAATTAGAAAACTCTAAGTTAAATCCCTTTCCAAATGCCTATCTAATCTACCATTGTGTTTTAGAGATATTATATTTACAAGTTAAATATACAAACTCCACTATATAAATCAATTTGGTAGAATGTATACAAGCCTATGTAGCTTTTAAGGTTTTTATTTTTTATTTTTCCAAAAAGCTCTTTATTATAAGAATACTCTCAAACCAATATATGTGAAATGAAATTATCATTAATCCATTAATCTCAAATTTTATTTTATGCTTAATTCTTGGAAAATAACATAACCAAAAATATCTTATCTATGAATTGAAGTCAGAATTCTAACTACAATTTTGAATAGATGAAGATAAAACAGGTCAAAAGAGAGAAAAAGAAATTTGAGAATCATTATATATATGAACTTTTTTGTTGGTAAAGTCTATTCACAAGATCAACAAAATAAAGAAACAAAACAAAAATACATTTGAGATTTCAAAAATACCAAATAAAATAAAAATGATGATAGTACTGGGATTGAGGCTACTTTGATTAAATAAATAAAGGGCTGTTAATGCTAAGCACACAGTAGAAAGGTTTAACTGGAAATTTTGCAAGTTCAGTGGGGGCATGTGCCCGCACTCACCCCCCAAGCGCTCCAGCCTTGGCCACATTAGTTCACACAATGAATTTTTTTAAATAATAAACTTAACTACTACACATGCATTACTCACTGAAATCTACAATAATTTTCATGACTCTCACTTGTAGCTCCTTTCCCCAACTCCTTAAAAAACGCATTCCAAGAAAACACCATTTTACTATAACTAAATATAAATCTTTTAGACAATACTACATAAATCAAACATATGTATTATAATTTATTCCTATGTGTTGTAAAATGTTGATTACTAACTTAAAAAAATTTCGCTGTCAAATAATCATCTCATATTTTTTTTTAGAAGGCAAACTATAAATTATAAGCCACCTATTATGTGTTTTGATAACCGATATGCATATAAATTTCACCTTATTTTCAATAAAAGCAATTAATTTAATAACTTTAATGATTGATTAGAAGCGAAATGCCTTAAAAGTTTATTTTATAATAAATCGTTCATCTTTCAAAGAAGGCCAGGTACGCTGTAAGAGATGTGGATGCTGTGCTCTATTTATTTATTTTTTTTCTTGTCAATATTTCCATGTAATATAAGACTATTTAATGAGAAAATTAAAAAAATAGGAATATTGTTTACTAAGTGAAATGAGATATGATTTCTTCCCCGTTCTACCCAAAAAAATTCTCACACTACCCCAAATGGTGAGGGAAAATTCACCCAGCAAAGATTACAAGACATATCATAATGCATTCTAAAAGTCTGGGGAAAACTATATTTTGCGTGTCCATGGCTTACAGCCACATAACTCTACTTGTACTCCTATAGAAGGAGCAAACTTATTTTGTAAAATATTTTAAAAAAAAAAATGATATCTAGAGTTGTTTCACTTATTCAGAAAAAATTCACTTAAATCATTAGAACGTGATTTGATGATTTTAAAACAAAGCCTCAAAAGTGTCCAAAGACTAGAAGATAAAGGCAAAACTAATAATTTTTGGTAGATCTGTAAAAGAAATACCACTACATAAATCGGGAAACTTCTAGAGTTACCCAATTATCAATAAGCAACTTGCATTGTTCTGACAATTAACCGTTTAACCAGATTAGTTTGTACAGGCTGACGTAAAATCTAGATAATGACGGCTCTTTTGCCAACTCCACAACATCCGGTCTTTAATTACTTTCACACCTAGTTAGAGCTTACCAATACAAAAATTTGACACTATTGAACATCCATGAAGTCAATCCAAGATATGACAAGGCCCACCGGTGTATATTATCTCCAAAACATCATCTTCAGCATAAAAAATGTTACAAAACAAGACCCATAAAAGAAAAGCTACGATCTAAATTAAAAATTCCAAGAATTTTTAAAGTTCCCGACATTAAAGCTCGCTACCATAGCAAAATGACAGAGAACAGAAACTCCAACTGATAATGATGCGTATGTTATGGGGTACCTGGAGCGTTCTATTTTCTCATCAGATTCGACAGCAGTGGCTTCAAAACCATTCTCGCCCCCTTTGTAACTTATAATCGGTTCCCCTTCAACCGTCACGATATAAACCTCCGCTCCCGCAATAATCAAAACAGAAAATAACATAAAAATACTTATGCAGATAATAAACTCTATCGCCCTCATCTCTAATGATCAACTACAACAACAGCCAATCTCAGCTGTCCGCAAGATCTGTTCATCACAATCGCAAACAAAAAATAAGTCAATAATCATAATACAAATACCGACTTTCCGCTAGTCGATCAAATAAAAAAATTCTTAATTTTCTGAACTCATAGGAAAAAGAAATCAGGTTGCTGAAACACCATAAACTGAAGTAATTATTAAAGTATAAGAAGCTTAATCACTTTAAACAAAATTTTATATATATATATAAAGCTGCTTTAAACGAGGATTGAAGGAAAGAATAAATGAAGAAGAGAAGCATTCACATTTAGAAAGTTAATAAAATAATGATGAGAACAAAGCAAAAGTAAGCATAAAAGCTATAATTATAGAATCAATTAAGTATATGAACTTACTGAGAATCGAAAATGAATGAAGGAAAAGCTAGTGAGAAGGGTAGATAGCTTAAAACGACAATTACATCAGGCGTTTCGTTGAGAGCAAGACAGATACAGGGAATCGCATTTGGATTTGGGATCGGAAGGATACATGCATATTATAGAGAGAGAGAGAGAGAGAGAGGATAAAGTTGATTGAGAGTGAGGACATCAGCGAGTAAAAAGCGAAAAGATGGTCGGGGTTATTTATTTACTTATCTTTTATTTTTAATTGGGAATTTGCAGGCAGGGAGCCGAAGAAGATGGAAAAGTCATATTCGCGCAGAAATGATTATTTATTTTGAAGTTACATCATTTAATTATTATGTATTTTTCTATTATTTTATTATTCGCTTTATCCTTATGAAAAATATTTTAAATAATCAAATAAAAAAATACAACTTTTTTTTTTGCGTTTTTGAAAGTATTTCAAATTTTTTGCACATTCAGATACATACATCATATATAATATGTATAAATTTTAAACTTATCAATTTTTTACGTTCTCATGTGTAAACAATTACACATTATACACTGATTGCACATATAAAATAAAAAGTGAAATTATCCCTCACTTTTAAAAGCTACAGCCTTCGCACGCAATCTATGCAAACTCAAGCAAAAAAAAAAAACCTTTGCAAAAAAACTCTTGAATAATGGTGGTAAACTTTCATATTTTACACGATTTTTAGCAAAATTCATCACCAAAAATGAAAATTAAGATTAGTACATTGATTTTAAGCATCATAGGTTAGAGACTTCTTTTAATATTATGTTGATTTAGGGCATTTTTAGTATTTTAGAATTCGAATATTTTTTAGTTTGAAATGATATTTGTTGTTGACTTTGTTAGATTTTTTTATTTGACTAAGTGTTAGATAAGGTATTTTGGTATGTTTTGGTGCAGGAAAATTGAGTAGATAGCAATCAAGTTTTCGTACATGTGTTTGTTCATAAAGTATGCACATGCAAAAACATATGCAAATTGAGAAAAAGAGGAGTTTTTGGCTAGTTTTGAAAATAAAGTTTTTATGTATGGGTAATTTGTTATTTTTTAAAATCTAGGGGGCAACATAGGCCGTCGGATTTGATAGTAGTACTTTAGGGGGTTAGGATCTATTTAGTATGGAGAAACGCATCGCATCTTCAAAGAGATGTTATGGGACTCGAATTTAGTTGATGTAGTGAAGATAAACACTTCTGTATATTATCTTTACAGTCTATTGGATGTAGACCAAAAAAAGTCATCTTGAAGAAGGTTTTTCATATTGTGTATGACTTTGATCAATTTAATGCATTCTCTTGGGGATCTTGGGTATGAGAGATGACTTCCCAATCTACGAAAGACTAGGCCAACTGACTTAAGGCAGAGCATATTCTAACTAGGTAAGACCCCTTAGCACACCAAGAATGCTATTATGGGGTTCCCCCTAACATTATAGGAAAATATGTTGTATTTACAAATATATATATATATATTAAGAATTTAATTTTATTTATTGAAAATATATTTATAACATATTTATGTTGTGAATTTTTAACTATGGATTTATGAGACATTAAAGCTAGAGTAGTAAATGGATCGAATCGAGTTACTATTTCACATATGTTAAGGTGGAAGACCTAAGACATCATTGTATGCGATGATGCTAACATTATTGTTTTTGGAGGCGAGGTAAGTTTGTAACTTTTTTTAGTAAAAGACAATATTGTGAGATAGTAAGATTTCACCAAAAATGGGTGAATGTTAAAAAGGACCATGTCAGGGGACAAATTACACCATTGAAAGATGAGGAGGCATCGAAGTTGCATCAAGTAGTTTTGGCATACATAGGTTTTAGCATGATATTGTCTTCATCATTGGACTTTTCCTTATTTGGACCACTTGATGATAGTTTATTATGCATATAGGAGAGGATCCTTATATCTCTCATGGCTTCGTTGATGAGTTGTTATGCCTTCTATGAGGTTTCCTTTCCTTAGTTTAACAAGGTAGAGCGAGACACTTCAACTTACTTGAAAGGATGAGTAAAAGGTGTTTATCACTATTGGTTTGGACATGAGGCACAGAGTAGTTGACAAAGCATATGACAATCTAGCTAATCGATTTAGAAACACGTTTGAGAGTCAAGTCAAGCATATAGAGATAATTTTAGCGGTATGACATTGATGCATGTCAAAATTTTTAATATTATAGATGCATACAATCAATAACTTAAAGTCCTATTCATATTGGTAGGTGAGCCTAGATGGACAGGGGCATTTCAGGAATGATAGTCCTTTGGCCATGATGGACTGACTGAGGATGATTATCTCTTTATGGATGGTCTTCCTTAATAGTATATTTAGCATGACAGATTCACTAATGATGTAGGTTATAAACTAGTTACTTTGTTAATATTTTATTGTTTATATAATATAATTAATTAATTGGTTTGTTTGTTATAAGGTTCCAAACAAATGAGGGGCCCATCAATGGACCACTGCACAAAAAGAGATGATATTTGGGAGTTCTACCAAAGAAGTAACCAAATAAGCTAATGAAGTTAAATTTGCATTTAATTTATCAATTTATAATCCTTTATGAGTGCATTTTTTTTTTTTTTTTTTTTTTACATAAAGACAAGGAGTTCCTAGAAGTGACTTACTACAGGCATTATTAGAGACAATGTCTCTAAAGGCATTAGTGGTACTGCCTCTTACTATTATCATAGTATGTGCACAAACTATATAATGCGGTAGTACTATTCTGATTTTTTTGGTTACATCAATTAAGGTAATTTTATAATGAGAGGGTGAGATTGAGATAGAGAACTCGACATATGACACTTTTTGTGGCAACCCGTTGTTATATATAACTGTAGACTAGTTTTTTTATTTTATAACTAAAATATATTTCTAATATATAGTAATAGGTTCTACTCTGACTATTCACTAAAAACACATATGCGAAAGCTAGAATAAAACATGTGATGAAAACTAAAATCCATTGTATAGTATCCTGAAGTAAAACTCATACTTTAATATATACACATATATATATATATATATTAATAATAATAATATCTGAAACATACTTGATACTATAACTCCCTTGTGCGTGAGCACCACAAAGCATGTAAACCACCAACATGTTATCTATCAAAAACTAAATACATATATATGTATACATATATATAAATTAAAAACATCGAGTAAAAACTTGATCGAGCCATATCTTACTCTCCAGCCATCTTATGCTCCAAACTCAGCTCCTCAAGACACTAACCTACAAGAAAGAAAACTGAAGAGGATGAGTGAAAAGCCACTCAGTAAGCATCTCCTATCTCTACCCTTGGATAAACTCCAATATAATCTATCACTGGCTAGCTGTTAAACTGAAGAACTTAACTAAGTTCATGTCTAGCCTAATAGTTTCTTTTGTTTTAGCTTAGTTAACTACTAAGCCTTACTGAGTTCTCTTTCTGATATCCATTATTCTGTTTTCTTTCTTTATTAGTTTTTGAAACCTAGAGTACTATCAAGTCCTCTTAGGCCTTAGCTGAATTCTTTTATCTTTCTGTTTACAACATATATCGTGCAACTTTATCTTTTTTTTATTTCTTTTCTTATATGTTTTTGTTTTTACTATCTAATAATTGATTCATGTCATGTAATATGTATCATGGTATGCTTAAATCATACTATTTACCCTTAGGCCTGTTTATTGAAAACATTTACTAAAAAATGTTGTTGATAAGATTCGAAAATCTTAAAACACTAAGAAACTAAATGAAAACTGTTTCTAAAATCTATGTGTATTTGAATATATCTACCATGCTAACTAGGTTGATGAATACAAGGATTCGATATCTTAGTTACATGGGTTGAACCATACCAACAAAGTACCAATAAGTTGAAATATCCTACCATACTAATTCTTACACCAATAAACTAAAATCTAACTAATCTAACTATAGTTAGAAAGTTAAAATCCTATAGATACCCCTTCATATTCACCCTTAATATCTAACTCGGATATCGGGCCTGAATGTTGGAAACTGATGCATGTGGATCGTTTGATCCATTTTCTAAAAACATTACTTTGGCATGCTATACTGAGTGATGTTATTCATGCATACAATCTTATTATCTCTTTTTTTTTCTGATTATAGTTTATCTTGTTGAATTATCTATTATAATTTTGTTCTATATATTCTTACTATTGCTTTGTTTTTGTAACTTATTAATAAGTTCTGAGTGCACTATTTTATGTTTTGTTATGTTTATACTAGCTTTTTGTTGCTATCTTCCTATTTCGATTTTATTTTTATCTTTACCTCAATTTTCTGCTTGTAGCATATCATTAGATTATACTATTCTAAGATGTGGATAAATGTTCTTATACTTGGTAAGATTGAAGTGTGATTTTGAAAAAATGTTTTATCATTTCTCTTTTATTTTAATGTTTTATCTTTTATTTTTATTTTTTCTATTTTCTACTTTTATTCCCTAGCTCTGCTAATTTCCTTTAGTACACGGGCATATGGCATAATACACGGGATCATGCGTGAGTTGTGCTCTCGGTCGTGCTAGCTTCTGCAATGGTTCTACTAAATTCTAGCTTATTACACGAGCATGTGTTTCAAGACACATGAGCGTGTATACCAAACACACGACCGTGTCCCTACATACACAAGCATGCAACAACACTCACAACACCCCCGTGCTGTAGATACATGGGTGTGCATAATTAGGAGCGGGCATACGGGCGTATTCACTATTAACATGGATGTATGTCCAAACTTGTCCAAGTGTGCACATCAACCATGCATGGGCGTGTTAGCATTGAAATAGGACTACACAGTCGCGTGCTTATGAGTATACAGTCCTAGAAACCTGGTCAAAACTCTCTCAATCTCAACATCTTTACAAATAAACTTATTCTAGCATATAACAAGCTTCTATCATAACCTTTATCATTTCAAAATCATGCTAAATCTCTAACTAATCGCATCCAAGGATTTACATGCAAAGAAACAGGAAAGAGGTAATGAAATTCTTATCTAAAACTGCTAAGAATCTTTATCTCTCTAACTTTGACTGAATCTTAGCCAGATTAGCTACTAGAAGTTGGCTGAATATTTCTAAAAATTAGCTAGGTTAGCTAGAGAAGAAGGAGAAGAGAAATAGGTAAGCTAGATGAAATACAAAACCTTTACTTTATATAGTTATGCAACCCAAGGAAGACACACAGTTGTGTGTCATTGAGGCACAAGGTCATGCTCTTCACACAAAGGGCACACGAGCATGTGTCCAAGACGCACAGTTGTCTGTCAAGCATAACCTATATAAAGCCTTTCTAAAAAGATTATTTTACCCCTCAAACTCACTGAGACTAATCTCTGGTCATAAAATCTCTCTTATAACCTCGATTTAAGGCCTAAAAAGACTATTTTAATATTAGGATATTACATTTTTCAAGTTATTATGTCTAAAAAGGATGTTATAATATTGTCCTCCATGGCCAGTGTTGTTGATTTGGCATCATAACAAGAGATGTAAGTAGCTCGACCAACCTAAAGCATGGTATGAATGATTTGGGTTAAAGTCGTGTCTTTCTTAATTTTAAGTAGTGAATTTGTTGAGTTAATTTTTTTTAGGTGAGATGTATAAAACATAGCCAAAGAGTGATGAAAGGTCCAAACAAATAAAGCCTTTGCCCCAACTATGTCTAAAAATGACACACGATTGTGTTGGGTATCTTGTGAAGAAACATTGCCTCTGAAATCATATAACCTTATCATGCATGACAATCAAGGTTTTAAGTCAACGTATGACATGCATATATTTCCAACATGACCACATGTATGAAAAAATGAGGAGGAAAACTAGGCTAATCGTACAAAAGCAATCATGCAATGTCAATCACTGAAAAAAACAAGTTGTAGTGATGTATAACTGTGTCGGAATAAAATGCATGACCATACATTATGTAGAATGGACGAACACTACTAACCTTGTCATGTAAAATTGATTGTGTAGAGTCAAAAGGTTAACATTCAAGAAGCACAACCTTATAGCTTTGGTATACAACTATGTATAAGCTTAATGGTTATCTTGTATGTGTCATATGCTAATAGTGTTGTGATCCCGTGCAAGGTTTTGGAAAATGAAGAGAAATGATAAAGCGCAATCATGTGCAGGAAACACACAACCATGCATGGCTAGGAGGTGTTATGAATTTAACAATTGGAAGTCTAATCGAGACAATAAATAAAGCAAACACAATTGTGCACTTAAGAGACATGACCATAAAACTAGAAAATTTATTGCAATATAATTCTTTTTACCTACAAAATGGATAAAAATTGATAGTAATGACTCATTTACATTTCAAAGAACATTTCTAGTATAAAGGGGGGCTAATTTGAAATATGAAAGGTTAGAGATTACATTGCACAATCAAGCTTACATGTTTATTGCTTATTCTCATTCTTTCTCTCACTAAACTCTTACTTGATAAAATTTTGAGAGACTTCTATACTAAACGCTTGTGTATTAGACTATTTAGAGACATTCTAACATACAAATTTTTGTATTCAAATATAAAGGGTGAAATCCTAATAAACTAATTCTAAAGGGAAAAATTTCTTTGGATAAAAACTATTGTATCTTCAGGTTTTGAAGATAATAGGAATTTCAATCGATTTGATTGAAGAAAAAAATGTAGGAGATTTGTATTAAAAGCTCTAAACCTCTATAAATCGACAAAACACATTTTTTATCCTTTACTCTTTTTATATTTGCTTTATATTTAATTACTTGAGTGTTTGATCATTTGTTTGCATAATTTAGTTGACTATATTGATGTTGAGATTATGTTGACTGTAAACTTGGTTTTGGGTGCAAACTCTTTGAAGTAGAAAAGTTTTCAAAAATCCTTTCACCCTCCTTTTAGGATTATTTTTCTAACTAAAAACTTTTACAATTGGTATCAAAGCTTGAACTCTAGTTTTTGCAAAATCTAATGATTTTTAGAGTTAATTGATTTCCATAAAATGGATAGTACTTCCATACTCGTTGTCAATGAGGGACAATACACAACTAGACCACCTTTGTTTTGTGGTGTTAATTATAAATTGTGGAAAATATTTTAGCAGGGTAACTTAGTGCCTAGAGATCTTAGGACTCAATTACTAAAGAAAGAATATGATTATAATGATGATGATGATGATGATGATGAGAAATTTTTAAGCTTAAATGCCAACTATTAATGTTTTATTTTGTGTTTTAGATTCTACAAAATTCAATAGTGTTTTAGCTTGTGAGTTTGTAAAAGAAGTTTAGACTATTCTCCAAACCACACATGAAGGGACAAGCCAAGTTAACGAGTCAAAAATTGAGTTACTCATCCTAGAATACGAGTTATTTGAGATGAAAACTAGGGAAAGTATTATCAACATGTACAAAAATTTTTTAAACTTAGTAAATGATCTAAAAGGATTGGAAAAGAAGTTTGAAATTATGAAATTGATCAAGAAGATCCTTAGATTTCTACCTGAATTGTGGATTGTAAAGGTCATTATCATAGAAGAATCAAAGGATCTAACAAGAATAAGTATCAATGAGTTAATTGAGAGCCTCCAAAGGCATTACCCTGAAGATAATAAGGAAAAAGATGAGTCCCTAATGCATAAAGATAACATAAGCTTACTTGTAAGAAGATTCAACAAATTCTTGTCAAGAAATATGAGACTAAAGGGCAAAAGTGGCTTTAAGGCTAAAGATAAAGAGGAAAATGACAAGGAAATCATTTGCTACAAGTGTAAGAAACTAGAGCATATTAGATAAGATTACCCATTCCTTAAGGAGAAAAAGAAGGAAAAGAAATAAAAAAAATTCAGAAAAAAGGTTTTTGCCACTTCTTGGAGTGGGAGTGATGACTTAAGTGATGAGAGTGAGGAAGAGAAAGAAAGGACCTATTTTGCTTCTTGGCTAGAAGTAATTCAGATGAAGAGGTAAATGAATCTACTCTTTTTCTTATAATGAATTACAAAATGCTTTCTATTCCTTGTTAATTGAATTTAAGAATATTAGTTCTAGGAACAAATGCTTAAAGAAAGATCTAGTTAGCTCAAAATTGGATCTAGAAAAGATAACATGTGAACATGATCAAGCTAAAAAGGAATCGAAAATGACTTTTCATGTAAGTAAATATAACTAATGAATTGGAATTATATAGGAAAGAAAATAATGAATTAAAACGAAAGGTAATTAGTTCAAATGAAATTTTAGAAAAATTTAAAATTGGGACTAAGAGGTTAGATAAGATGTTTACATCTCAAAGAAGTGACTTAACAAAGCAAGATTAGGTTATAATAAGGGTAAACCCTTCACCAACAAAAATAGGCCATTAAAGAAACCAAATATTTTGCACATGAAATGCAAATTTTGTTCTTATATTGGGCACACATTTAAAGGATGTCCAATTAGGAATGACAAACCTTATAAAGTAAAAAAGATTTGGTTCCTTAAGGGAGTATTAAGGCTAACCTACTTAGACCCAAAACTATTTGGGTATAAAAAAAGACTTAAATGATACTTTTGTGGAGGTATGCTTTGAAGTAAAAAACATGAGGTCTAGCAAATGGTACTTATACAATGAATGCTCAAGACATATGATCATAAACAAGTACCTCTTCATCATATTGAAGGCTAAGGATAGATGAAGTATCAATTTTGGAGACAACTTAAAGGGTAAGGCAACAGGGATTGACTTTATATGTAACACTTCTCTAACTATTAATGATGTGTTATATGTTGAAAGTCTTAAGCATAATTTACTTACTATAAGTAAATTATGTGGTAAGAACTTCAAAGTTTGTTTTCATGCCATGTGTTATGAAATTATTAATGTTAGCACAAATGCCATTGCGTTCATTATTACATTCTAATATGTATGTTATAAATTTGCATGGCATTATATCTAAAGATTTATACCTTATGTCAACCAAGGAGGAAGACATTCTAATGCAACAAGCATTGATGTTTTGGAAAAGCTTTCTAAAAGAGATTTAGTTAAAGGCTTACCAAAACTTGTTTTAAAAAAGATAGAATTTATGATGTATATGTTTTGGGAAAATAATGAGATCATGTTTTAAAAGCAAAAATTGTATTTCAACCACTTCACTTTTACATATATTACATATGGATTTGAGTGGACAATATAGGATAATGAGCTTAGGTGAAAAATATTATTGTTTTGTAATTGTTGATGATTACTAAGATTTACATGAGTTTTATTACTTGTACAAAAAATGAAGATTTAAAACTTTAGTTTTATTCATTAAGAAATTGTAAAACTAAGTTGGCTTTACAATTACATGTATTAAAAGTGATAATGGAAAAGAATTTCAAAATTTAGTTTTTAAATCATTTTGTTATGAACAATATAATGAACATAATTTTTCCACACTTAGGACTTCTCAACAAAATGGAGTCGTTGAGATGAGAAATAAAACATTAGTAGAACTAGTTAGGACCATGTTATGTGAGCATGATTTGCCCAAATCATTTTAGGGTAAAGCTATTAATATATCATATTACTTCATAAATGAGGCCATTATTAGGCCAACCCTCAAGAAAAATCTTTATGAGTTATTGAAAAGGAAGAAGCCTAATATTACATATTTTTATTCATTTATTTGTAAATACTTTGTACTTAACAATATGCAAGATAACCTAGAAAAATTTGATGCAAATTGGATAAAGCGATTTTTCTAGGATATTCCTCTACCTTCAAGGCATATAAAGTTTTCAACAAAAGGACACTTGTTATTGAAGAATCTACACATATGGTATTTGAAGAATCTTTTTCTAAATGAATTGATAGGTGAAATGAAAAACAAGTGGTAGAGCTTATAAAAGATCTTCAAATCAAAGAGGCCCCCATTTTCAAAGAAGAAGAATCCTAAATTGAGGTAGTGCAACAAGATGAAAACATTATGCAACCTTAAGAAATGCAAAGGGAGATCTCTGTCCCAAGGGTAAAAGATAAAGTCAAAAAGGGAGAAATCATTGGTGACCCATCTCAAAGGGTAAGGACAAGGGCATCCATGAGGAATATATGTGAGTTTGTGGCATTCTTGTCACAAATAGAGCCTAAGAAGGTTAAGGATCCATTATAAGGTAAAGGATAGGTAATGGTCATACAAAAGAACTTGAGAGGAATCATTTATGGGAACTTGTTACTAGGCTAATAGATCATCCTACCATTGGCACAAATTAGGTATATTAAAACAAGATGGATGAAACCAGAGTTATTGTGAGAAATAAGGCTAGACTAGTTGTTTAGACTATTTTTAAGAGGAATGTATTGATTTTAATGAAACTTATGCACTTGTAGCTACACTTAAAGCAATTAGGTTCTTACTTGCTTATGTGTGCCATTTAAACTTTAAACTATTTCAAATGGATATTAAAAGTTCCCTTTTAAATGGTTCATTTAAGAAAAGGTATGTATGGAACAACCTTCTAGTTTTGAAAACTTCAACTTTTCAAACCATGTTTTTAAACTTCAAAAAACTCTTTATGGTTTAAAGTAAGCTCATAGAGCTTTAAATGAAAGATTAATTCCTTTTTAATTGAAAATAATTTTGCTAAAGGAAAGGTGGACACTGCTTTGTTTATTAAATGCATAAGCAAGATATCTTGATTGTTTAAATTTATGTTGATGATATCATCTTTGAGACTACTAATGAATCTTTATTTAAAGAGATTTCTAAGATGATATAGGGTGAATTTGAAATGAGTATGATCGGTGAGCTCAACTATTTCCTTAGACTCTAAATCAAATAAATAAAGGAAGGAATCTTGCTCAACTAATCAAAGTATACTCAAGACCTTCTCAATAGGTTTGACTTGCATGAGGCTAAGGAGTAATCAACCTCAATGAGCATTTCTATTAAGCTTAAAATATATGAGAGAGGAAAGTTGTTAATACAAAGTCGTATAGAAACATGACAGGAGCATTATTATATTTAACTACATCTAGACCTGACATCATGTTTAATATATGCAATATGTATGATTTCAAACAAATTCTAAGTGATTGTATTTGAACATTGTGAAATGAATATTGAGGTATCTTAAGGGAACACCTAATATTGGCGTATGGTGTTCTAAGAACTCAATATTCAAACTATGTGCATTTTAGATATTGATTTTTGAGGTGTCAAATAGATAGAAAAAATATTAGTGGCATTTGTCAATTTTTAAGAAACATGTTAGTTTTATGGTTTTCCGAAAAGTAAAATTTAGTTACAACATCTACTATAGAAGTCGAATATGTTTCCACAACTAGTTGTTATGCCTAAATTCTTTGAATAAAATAACAACTTTTAAATTTTGGTTTTACAAATGATACAACTCTAATTTATTGTGATAACACTAGTGTCATTCAACTTTCAAAAATTTCATTTTTCGTTTATATGCTAAGCATATTGATATTAGACACCATTTCTTATGTGATCATGTTAGCAAGAGTGGTATTGCACTTGAATTTATTGATACTAATGATCACTTTATTGATATTTTGACTAAACTCTTGAAAAGGAAAGATTTGCTTACATAAGAAGAGAGCTTGGAATGATTGATACAAATCCCTTGAATGCATTCTATTTGTGCTACTTGGTTACTTCTATGATGGTTTAGTATGTCTAAATATAATATGCTATATGACGAATTAATTTGAGTATGTTGCTACAATATTTGATATATGATATATATGCTAGATTGGTTGAAATAGGCTTGTTTTGGTTTTAAATGAGAATTCAAATCAAAATAATACAAATTTGTATTTGATATTGATCAATATTTGAGTTCATATAACAAAAACCTTAAATGATCAAAGTATCCAAGTTTTGTAACTTACGGTGTTTGATTCAACTTTTGGAATTTAGAAAATTGCATAAAAATCTACAGGTCTACAAGTTTTTTGTTAGATGAAGAGTCTTATACATTACATGGGTTCATGCACATGACCATACAAATTAAATGTTTAAATTTTTGTAAAAACATGATCATGTAACGTTTGCTAACACAACCATGTGAAATTGGGTTGTTTTAAAAAAAAAAGATGGACACACGACCATGTAATCATGCAACACAATTATGCACGTGCATCTATAAAATAAAAACCTAGAAATTCTTTCATTTTCACGTAAAATTGAAAACCCTAACTATGATTTCTCCCAATTTTCTGTTAAATCTTCATCAATTTCTTTCAAATTGTTTGCATACATTTTGTTTTAAACATAATTTGAATACTTTCTCTCACATTTTCACATTATTTCACATCACTTTCTACATCAAATTAATCTCATTCAATCTAAGTTTAAGAACTTTAAGAAATTCCCAAAATAACTCCAAGAATGAAGTTTTCCACATGTTTGGGACCTTCTTGAAGTGTCTATACTTCTCAACAACAAGTTTAATGAAACATGCTATCTTCTCAATAACATTCAATCCATTCAAGATTGTCTATACTTCTCAATAAGAAAAGCTACTACTTCAAAATTAATGAAACACGCTATTTTCATAGAAAGATGTTTAAATGAGCATATTTAATGGCAAATTGGATTGTGGGATGAAATGATTGGTTTGGTTGATGGTATGAAGTTAAGGAAACTATTTTTCTTGAAATTAAAAACTTATGAAAATTTTAGTATCTATGAAAAATGATGTTGAAGGCACAACTACAAATCACATAATAAATTTTAGATTAGCTAATTTTGATTGCGTAGGAATCTTAGATTTCATAAATAACCATAGCTTTCAGGGTACATGGGTTTTATTGAGTGGTTTAAGATTTTATGAATCATAGAAGGTGAAGGTATCATCCTTGAATAATCTAGCCATATATCTTTCATCAAATGGTAACTAATATATTAAATGCCTAAACTAACACATATAGAAATATTAGTGTTCAAAACATGGCAATTATAAAAGCTACCATGATGGGTCGACTGTTAGATATGTCACGATGGATGGTGAACAAGTTAAATAACATTCAAATGAACAATGAGAAAGGAAAAGTTCTTAACTTTGGTATGTTCATTACGTGTATAGCTATGAATTCATAGATCCCTATGAATGATTTTAGAGTTTATTAAGATTGCATTTAAGGATGCATATATGTTAAATGCTAATGCTCTATATCATACGAGAGTGATTAAAGACAAAATGAGTGGTTAGAGATTGTCACTGATGTTAGAGAGGACAAACCCTCAATCGGTATTTTAGTTAGACCTTTTATAGCTCCTTCATTAGGTGTTAGAGAGACTAGTGGCAGGTAAGGATAACATGCTTAAGCCGAGGTTGGTCCCAAGACATAATCTGCTTTAAAGTCGTAATGATTATTTAGGTTCATGTAATATTTTTAAAGTGTTTGTGACATCTTTAGGAAGAACTTTGATTCATTCAGAATAGAGTTCAGTATGTTTTGAGTTAAAATTTTAAGTCAAATAGCCTTGCTCTAAGGTAGGATTAGTGTTTGAGAAGTTAAAGTTCAATCCATGAGGTCTCAAACTCAATCGCCTTTAGACAATGTGCCTTAAACTAAAGATTGATTTCTCCCATGCATTTTATCATCATATTTGCATTATAATCACATTATCTTGTTTTCATGCACATTTTTTTTAAGAACATTATTCTATATCACTTTCTTAGCTTTTTCTTTCCTTTTACTATTTGACTATGTAATGGATATTGATTTATAGTTATTATTATTACTTACTTGGTCTTGTCAATATTGGTACTGATAACTTTGTGATTGACTAGTTGGTGATGGTGTTAATATTACCTATATGTTGTTGTGGTTATTGTGTTGAAGTTGGTAAATGATAACTTGATTTGATTATTGGGAGTGTTTTCTTTGTGCTTTGAAAAGGAAAATGTTCGAAAAATAGAGAAGACTCTGCCAGTTTTTTTTAATTAATGTCAAAAAAGGGGGAGAAAGAATAAAGTTTGATTTAATATTGGTTTTATAATGCTTAAAAACTTGGTAAATGAACAGTAAATAAATTTTAAAAAAAGAGCACTTAGCAAAAAAGAGTATGAGTATTACAAATTTGTTTTTCTATCAAACTTTGAGTGTTTGTTGCTTAATCAAACTTTGACAAATTTAACATATTTTTGTTATCAATAAAAAAAAAAAGAAATTGTTAGACTTATGATGTTTTGATGATAACAAAAATATGTTAAAAGGACTAATTTACCCTTAGCATTGTAACATCCTCAAAGGTAGAATTGTCTTTTTAGATCTGAAACTTGGGTTAAGAATAAAATTTCAGGGTAAGAAATAGTAGTTGAATGAGTTCCAAAAGTAAAATAATTTTTTGGCAACTTTTATGGCTCATGCATAGACTCATTTTTGGAGTGTTTCTTTACATGCAAAGAGCAAAAAGCTGGGAAACTAAATTTCCTATAACACATGACGTACGTGTAGGAAGTGCACAACTGTGCGTGTGCTTTTCCACTCCACTGTGGTATATTCATACTAGTTTCAACTATTTCATCAAGCTTAATATTCCAAAATTTTCTTTTTCTTTCAGATATCTAATACCCTAGAAGAGAACCAAAGTGCAGTTATGGTGTATATAATGGCCCAAGTGTTTATCAAATTAACTTAAAGGCCTAGCATAGTCAAAGAATACAACACTTTATTCAATTCCTTAGAAAGGTTTGTCTCTAGTTTGGTAGGGATAGAGGTAGGAAGAGTGCAAAAGTTTATCCATAGGTTGTATCTGACAATAGCATGAGATGTAATGACTAAGGCTATTCTCCCTTAGAGATTTAGTGATGCCTTAGGAAAAGCATTAAGATCAGAAGCCTACTTGCAAAAAATATGAGTATTTAACAGACCAATCAAGTAAGGTGAAGATCAAAGAAAGAGACCATTATCACAAAAGAAGCCAACCAAAAAAGTTAAAAAACAAAGATAAACTCCTCAGATGCTAATTTGTGTTTGGTATGAGCGAAAACATGCCACAACACAAGATTTCAGAATGTCCTCTCAAAATTAGTTTGGGTCCAATAAGGGTAATACGGGTCCAACCAAAGGCATAGTAGAACTATTAAAGGCTAGGGCAAATGTTAGTAGCGTTAATCAGACTAGAGTGATAGATGTTAATCATCCTGAAAGAGGTAGATGTACTAAGAGGTGATAAAGATAGAGTTGGAGGTGGTGGCAGAGTCGAGTATATGCCATTTAGTGAGAGTAAGCCAAGGCTAATCCATGTATAGTAACTGGTTAGTTACTTTTTTGGGTACTCTTTTATTTGTCTCAGTGGTTAATGGTGTCATGCACAGTTTCATAGTCATAAAAGTGGTAGAGAGATTAGAATTGACCTATAGTGAGGTTAGTTAGAATATATGTATTGAAATGTCTCATAAGGATATAATATTTAATGACTAGGTTCTATCAGATCAAAAGGTGATGATAATGGACAAAAAATTGAAACTAGATTTGATCATGTTAAAGTTGGTGGACTTCAATATTATCTTAAGGATGAATTTTCTGGGAAAGTATAGTGCTAAGATAGATTATAGAAGAAAGAAGATTATACTTCAAATAGGCCTTGATTAGTTTATCTTCAGAGAGGTTAAAGTAAAAAATATGATTATTTTTTGTATTAAGGCAAGGAAAATGTTGAGTAAGGGCTATGTAGGGTATTGGGCTAATGTGATATGCAGAAATATTGTTAGGCTAAGTATTAAGGAAGTTCTAGTAATAAAAGAATTTCTAGATATCTTCTTAGAAGATTTACCCAGCTTACCTCTAGAAAGGGAGTTGGAGTTTAGTATTAAGCTACTTCCTAGTATAACTCTTATTTCTAAGGCCCCATACTGAATGACTCCAACTGAACTTCAAGAATTGAAGAAGCAGTTGCAAGAATTTATAGACAAGAAGTTTATCAGACCAAGTTGCTCACCCTAGGGCACTTCTATTTTATTTGTGAAGAAGAAGGACGGGTCAATGAGGATGTGTATTGACTACCAAAAGTTAAACAAAGTCATGAGACACACCTAAGGTTTTTACTTCAAAGGTTGAAGGATAGACAATTTTATGTGAAATTTACCAAATGTAAGTTTTGGTTGGACAAGGTGTCATTCCTAGGTTATATGGTATCAACAGGTGAGATCTCGATGGATCTGACCACAGTAGAAGCTATATTAAATTAGCCAAGGCTAAAACAATTAAGGAAAAGAGAAATTTCTTAGGCCTAGTAGGATACTATAGGAGATTTATCAAGGTCTTTTTGAGTCTAATGAGACCCTTAACTGTATTGACTCATAAAGATGTGTCATTTGAGTAGACTGATGAATATAAGACACAATTTCAAGAGTTGAAGTAAAAATTGACTAGTACCTCTGTTTTGGCATTACTTGAGGATGAGATAAAGTTTGATATCTACATGGATGCTTCTCACCAAGGTCTTGGTGTCGCCTTGATATAGTCACGTAAAGTAATCACTTATACCTCTAGGTAATTGAGAGATCATGAGTTACATATCATACTCATGATTTAAAATTGGATGTAGTTGTTTTTTGTATTAAAAATCTGGAGACACTATTTATATGAGATTAGGTGTCGTATCTACTTAGATCACACAAGCTTGAAATACTTATTCATTTAGAAGGAGCTCAATATGAGACAAAAAAAATGGTTGGAGTTAGTCAAAGATTATGAGTATGAGATCAAATACAATCTAAGAAGGGCTAATATGGTCGTAGATGCACTAAATAGAAGAGTAGCCCTTTTGAGAATCTCTATCTGGAGGGAGATTCAAAGAGATTTCTATAAGAATGAGATTGAGGTAGTAACAACAGGCTTTTCAAAGCTCTAAATTGTGTCCATATTATACGATGAGGTCAGAGCCCACTAGGTGACTGATGATTGGATTCAGGGTAAGATTTCGAGATTAGAGATTGAGTTTTGAAATTTAGAGATTGAACTTGTGTGCTAGAGGATATTGATTTGAAACAAAATATTTTGTTTGAAGCTCACAGTACGATTTATACCACACATCCAAGCAATATGAAATTGTACCTAGACCTCAAAAGAGTTTCTGGTGGCCAAGAATGAAGACAAACATAGTAGGCCTTGTATCTAAATACCTGATTTGTCAGCAAGTCAAAGTTGAGCACTAGAGGCTTTTAGGACTGTTGTAGCCCTTAGTCATCCCAAAGTGGAAATAGGAGAGTATATTTATAGATTTCATAGCGAGCATTCCTAAAGTAAAGAAAGGTTACAATGGTATCCATGTGATTGTGGGTAGGTTAAGTAAATCAGCTCATTTCCTCCCAATTTGTAAGGGTTTGATGATGGATCAATTAGGCCAATTATATGTCTGAGAAATCATCCGGCTTTATAGGGCTCCTAAAGATATTGTATTTGATAAAGACCCCCATTTCCTATTTGCTTTCTAGGGTAGCTTGCAAAGAGCTTTGGGAACCAAGGTACAATTTAGCTCAACATACCATTCTCAAACTGATAGGCAAACAAAGCGAGTGAGCCAAATATTGAAGGATATGTTGAGAGCTTGCTACATGAATTTCCAAACAAACTAAGCAGATTTACTTCCTTTAATGGAGTTTGCCTATAATAATAGTTATCAAACAATTATTCAAATGGCCTAATTCAAGACTTTACATGGTAAAAAGTGTCAATCTTCTTTGCATCAGGATAAAATTGGAGAAAGAGATTTTTAGAGACAACTATAGACCCATAAATGACTCAAATGATGATCGAGCAAATCAGATTGGTTAAACTAGAATGAAATAGGCCCAAGGTCACCAGAAGAGTCACATAGATCAAAAGCATAGGAAGATAGAATGTCAAGTGGGTGATCATGTGTTCCTCAAAGTTATTCCCTAGAAACAAAAGCTGAGATTTGGCAAGAAAGGGAAACTAGCACTAAGTTTATTAGGCCCTAGGAAATCGTAAAGAAAGTAGGAAAGGTTGTTTACAGGCTAGTTTCACCTACTAATATAGAGAGTGTAGTGACCCTCGCCACAAGTCATTGTGTGTTGCGGAATAAAATGTAAATCATAAATATAAAACACCTATAACGAGGATCTCTATAAAAAAAAAACTACTATTGATTAAAATATTTGCATGCAGACACTATAATAAACTTTTACTTTTTATAGTAATGGTAAGAAGAAATTGATCATATATTTAAAATCCAGGCTACTCATGTATAACCCATATACTAATCATACAGTGTATACTAAAAATATAATACACATATATACATGAGAATTTAAATAAAAGCATGCGAGCCATAACATGTTATTTGCTGCCAAGCCATATCCACAAAATCTGATAGCTGTTTTACTCCTGTTCAACCCTCAAATATCACTGACCTATAAGAAGGAAACAAAAAAGAAAGGGTAAGTGATAAAATCACTCAGTAAGCATTTCCTATTTTTAACACTAGCAGGTTCCAAGGCTTAGTTGGTTTTGTGACTCGTTATGTTATTTTCTGCTTTTCTTTTTTCTCTTATTATTCTGCATATCTGAGTTTTCATTTGTTTACTATAGCATTCTTTATCGTTATCTATTTTGTTTCTCATGAAATACTATACATGACATGAAATATGTATGCTGAAGTCATGTGTATACTAAAAAGTCATAAACTTGCCCTTGGGCATGGTTTTCTAAAAACTCTTTCTGATATAAAAATTATGATTCGAAGATCTTGAATATATATGCATATAGAATACTCTGAAAACTGAATTAGAAAGTATTATATCTTAAAATATTTGTTATGCTGGCCAGACTGATGAATACAGAGAGATTCAGCACCTTAACCGTGTGAGCTTAACCCTAATGAAATCTACTAAAGCACAACCAACACTCTCTCTAAAAAGCTTAGTCAATGACCATGTCCTCTCTAGTGGACGCTGGTTTCCCTCTCTAGCGAGTATGTGCTCGCAGGTGCCCCATCATATTCACCTTTAACAAATGTCCAGAACATCGTATACTTATACTGTAAAATCATGCGATCAGATCCTTGGATCTGTGTTCTAAAAACTCTGATATGAAATGTCGTGCTCTATGCTGCTGATCATGCATGATATGTTGTTTATATCTTGTTATTATTGAGTTCTAAGTGCTTAGAAATGGCTTAAATCTGTTGTAAAAGTGTTTTTGTAATTTTCTTCAAGTGTACGGGTGTGTGTCTCTAAGCGCATGAGTGTGTATGAAGGCACACAGGATCATGTGCTAGTTATGTTCTCAGTCATACTAGCTTTTGGAATCAAATTATAAAATACTGGTCGGCTACATAAGTGCGTGGTGTGAAGCACAAGGTCTGTCCTGCATTGCATAGACGTATAGCTACCTTTTGACATTCCCGTGTCTTGCTTACATAAGTGTATAAAATTGGGAATGAGTGCACAGGGCATGTGTATCGACCACATAGGCATGTGTTTGGGTTTTTATGTGCATACGCGGTGCCATGTAAGGCCATGTTCACACAGAAATGAGGCTACACGAGTATGTACCTATAGGTAGATGGTCGTGTGCTCAACTCAAATTTTGTATAAATTGTCTGGAAACCCAGAAATCCCACTCAAATCTTTTCCAAGCTCCAATCATTCAATAAGACAATTTGAGGCTTCTACTAGCATATTCATAATCATCAAAATCACATATAAATCGTACCACATCTCATAAATAAACCATACGTTGTATGTATACAAAGAGAGATGCACATAATCATGGAATCAACCATTCAGTCATCCATCAAAGCATTATCTCAAAACTCAAGCATGCTAATTAAGCTTCAAACAAGCAACAATAGTTCTCAATAACTCAAAACAGCAAAGACATGCTATAAAGCAAAGTGATAGAGGTAAGGGCACCTATCTCTAGCCATGAAAGCTGGATCTCTCTCTAGAAGCTTTTGCATCTATAATCTGAAGCTGAGTTACTAGTTGGTCTCTCTCAAGAGCCCTAGAGTTCATTGAAACATGGGGAAAGAAGAAGGAGAAGAAAATAAAAGCTGGCAAATATGCGATTGGAAAAAATAAAAAGGTATATATGGCTAAATGGCTGACACATGGAATATATGGCTAAATGGCATGACACACGGTCGTGTGTGCATTGGAAATGTTAATTTCCTCTTTCTTCATACCATACATGCAATATTCTCTTAAGAATATCCAGGTACAAGCCACAAAAAGGCTTATAAATAACTTTTCTACCTCTGAACCCTCTCAAATCTACTTCTACTAAGGAATCTCACCTTTTACTCTTGATCTCAAAGCTTAAAAGACAACTCTACCCTTAGGCTATAACAAAGTAAATCTACAATGTTTTTCATGTATCTCAATTGGGAAAGTGTATAGGAGATCTAACCCATGTGCTAGAACTTTAAGATTTAGACTTAGTAGAAGATTTAAGTTGTCAAGAAAAGTCAAGTCAAATTCTTAACTATAAAGTTAAAGTCCTCAGGAATAGAAATACTATAGGCATTCCTGCTGAGTACTACTGTTTACTGCTTTTCTATAATTTAATGAAAATATAATATTAATAAACAAGGAAAATATTACCAATAATACCGAGCAGAAATACCTAAACTAAGCTGAAATACTGCAACGGAAAACCTTTGGTGCAAATGTATACATATAGATATACATGCCTAAAACTTTATTTCATCTATATTAATTTATTCACAAAAGATGTGTGTATTAAAATATATGTAATCACATACATATAAAACTGAGTAAGCATGCAAATCGAAGCATGCTGCAAAAACTGAAGCAAAATGGATCCCAAACGGCAGCCATCTCCTCCTCCCATCCCCAAAATACTGACCTGCAAGAGAAAGAAAAGTAGGGAGTGAGTGATATATTCACTTAGTAAGCGCTTCCTATCTCTGACTGTGAACCAATCCTCCTTGGAGGATTGCCACATCATCACATATAGTAATAGACTTATACAAGGAGGAAACCAAACTGGTTCTCACGTGTCATCATTCTTATATTATGCTTTCCATTTTGCTGATCATATCTTTACTGTTCTGTTACTTGTTTTCTGAAGTTCACGTATCATTATGTGGTTTTTCATGTTCTGATGTTCTGATATTCATGTCTTTTACATAATGTTTCATATCTTGTTTATTTACTGTTTCATTATTCTTACTGATCTTATTATTCTCTGAATGATATGTAGTTGTGTCATATAACAATGACATGCTATGAAATATGCTAAAAACATAGCTAGACCTGAGCCTATATACTGAAAATAGTTTTCTGAAAACTGTTTACTGAAAACTGATGTTGGGTCCTAGGATCCTATATCTGAAAATATGATATAAAGCTTATTTGAAAACTATGCTGAAAACTATGTACCCAAAGGTACCTATTATGTTACGCAGACTGATGAATACAGGGATTCGACACCCTGACCATGTGAGTTTCCTACACAAACACATGCCATAAACTGTATGGGTCACGTGATGCCTTTGAATCTCATACTGAACTGAATGCCTTGTGCTATAACTGCATCTGATCCTCGGATCAGGAAACCTATAATCTACTAACTGAGCACCCCGACATATGCTAGTACATAGGGCTAGTAATGAGTACATAGCTCCTGATGCAACGGGTATGCTAAAACTCACAAGTGCCCCTCGTATTCACCCCTGAAATCAATGTTTTTCTACTGAAAACATGAATTCGGATCCTTAGATCCCTTTCTGAAAACTCTGTATGGCATGTCATGCTATGCTGTATATATTATGCATCATTTATTCTTATCTGAGCTCATTTTACTGTTTTCTATCAATTTGATAGCTTTTACTGTGCACATTTCTTATTTTATGCTTATTTTCTCTTTTTTGCCTGACGCATGGGCATACATATCATGTGCACGGGCGTGCATGAGCTAGCACAGAACCGTGAGCAAGTCGTGCATGTGGTCGTGCTTGGTTCTGTGATTTTTCTGGACGTTTCTTATTTTCTCTTGGTGCACGGGCGTGCATTAACATGCACGGTCGTGGCCCTGTATTTTAGGTCATGCATGGCTACGTGAACACGTCCGTGACCATGTAGAAATATAGTATGCATGGGCGTGCGTCCTGCTCTACACGAACATGACCTCTTGGATCGTGCTTATTTCCATCCCATTTGCATACCAAACTCAAATTAACCATTTCCCACCTGCAAAACACTTTATATATGCATATTTTCCCTTTCAATAACTTTAAATCGCATATTCATCATTCAACCCATTGCAAAGGCATGTATGTATATTCTCACACATAACATACATATATGTATTAAATCATCATTATCATCATCATCATCTCAAATCATCAAACATGCAAGGTAAACTAACAAGTATGCTGAAATCATTCTCATACATTTCAACCAAGCATCAAACATACCAAAAGCACAAGGGAAAGAGGTAAGAAACACCTACCTCTTGACATGCTTTCTCTCTTAAAGAAATCACAAGTTCAAGCTAGATTGGATGGTCCTGGTCGTTGCTCTTCCCTTTTAGGGTTGATATTATCTGAAAATCAAATAGAAATTTGGGTGAAAATGGCTTGGAAATCGGATAAACTTAACTTAAACCAAGACGGCTAAAACATTATGCACACACAGGCGTGCACCCCATATGCACGGTCGTGCATGGCAAGAAAATTACAAAAATGCCATTTTCCCACGCTCGCATGCAAACCTCCCAATAGGATTCATGCACAAGCCGCCTAACTTAGGAAAAACATCAATTTCACCCTAAAACTTTCTCACAACCCTAAAATTCTCATCAATCTCAATCTAACCCCAGATTAGAAGTCTAAAAGATAAATCTAACCCTAGGATGTTACAAATACCTTTAATAAAAGTACTGTAGAGAAATCACCAAGTAGAAAAGGTTACATAGGAGGTAAGTCAAAGATCAGAGATAAGTTCCCAAAATTATTCAAGTAAATTTTGTGGAGGAAATTTTATTAGAGGGGGAGAATGTAACATTCCCAAGGGTAGAATTGTCCTTTTAGATTTCAAACCCCGGTTAAGAATGAGATTTTAGGGTAAGGAAGAGTAGTTAAGTGAGTTTCAATAGTAAAATAGTCTTTTAGTAGCTTGTATAACTCATGCATAAACCCCTTTTTATAGTGTTTCTTTACATGTAAAGAGCAAGAAGTTGGGAAACTGAATTTCCCATAACGCACGATTGTGTATGCAGGAAATGCACGATTGTATGTGTGCTTTTCCATTTTACCGCCATACATTTATACTAGTTTCAACTATTTCATTAGGCTTAATATTCCAAAATTTTATTCTTCTTTTAGACATCTAACACCTTAGAAGAGAATAGGAATCATCAACAACCATATAGTAACCCAAGGAAGGAAATCAAGTTAGAGAAAGAGACAAGGTTAGCATGGTTGGAGGTAAGTGTTTCTTGACTTATTTCCTTTGGTTCCATTATGTGTTTTTTTTACATAACCATGTTTTGCTTATGTTCATGGTTGTTGTTATAGCTGGATGATGAAATGAATAAAAGAGTTGTGTCATGGAAGTATAGTTGGTAGAGACATAAGGTTTTTTGTATGTATGTTCGTTTACCCAGTTTTATAGATTTATACATGTTTAATGGAAAATGATAGTATAAAGAGAGTAAAAGTGTATATAAGTGTGGAGTTATGTTGGTGAAATAGTTTGGATGAGTTTTGAAGTGTATCAGGTACTTTGGCATAGTTATAGAGTTCCTAAGTGTGATATTGTAGAATTAAGGCATGATGCACGACCGTATGCTTATAAGCACACACCTGTGCAGTTGCGTTTTACTACCTCATAATCGTATTAGACTGACCGTGTGAACTTAAAAACTTAAGGTAGATAACTATGCTTTAAAGGACACGACCGTGTACTTGGCATACACAACCGTATGTTGTGAGAAGTATGACCATGTAGCAAGTGTTAATTTTTAGTGAAAATTGCAGAAGCTAGCACGGTCGTGTGCATGACTAAGGACATGCATGTGCATGTTAACACGACTAGGCACACACCCATGCATATCATAAAAGTTGCTAAACCTCATTTTTAGCTTATTTCATGATTATAGACCTAGTGTACGGTAAGAATAACCTTTTATTATACATGATATACAATTACACGACTATACGAGTTCAATTGATGTATAACTAGTACTCTCTCTAACGAGCTTAGTTTATGACTATGTCCTTTTTAATGAATACTAGTTTCCTTTTCTAACAGGTGTATAAACCCATGGATGCCATCTCGTATCCACCCCTAAATGATGTTTAGAACATGAGTTTTCTATTTTAAAACTTACGCATGCAAAACATTTGTTTTCTTTAAACATTTCTTTGGCAATGTCATGTTATGTTATACTGATCATGCATTAAAGCTTAACATTTTCTTTAAAAATCATTATTCATGTTTTTCTTTATAACATTTCTTATTAATTCTTATGGATGGTAATTATAAGATTTCTTCTATAATTCTTTTACTAATTTCATTCTTAAATTTATAATTTTTCTTTTTCATTAATTTGAGTAATATTTTGTAAATTTCTCTTAATTAAACTTACTTAATATTCTACAAATTTTTTATAATTTAAAAATAATTATTTTTCATAATTGCTCATACTACATGATCATGTACCATAGGGTTACACTACCCTATCCTACCTAAACTCTATGGTGAATATGGATTTGACATGACTCAAAGCCTATAATTCAACTGAGTAAATTTCTTTATCCCTTACTCTCTTTATATTTGTTTAATATTTAATTATTGAGTGTTTGATCATTTGTTTGCTCAATTTAGTTGATTACATTGATATTGAGATTGTGTTGAGTGTAAGCTTGGTTTTACGTGAAAACATCTGTCAAAAATCATTAATGTAAAAAAATTTTTCAAAAATCATATTCATTATAGTGAGCTACACTATAGGTTACTGTATACTACTAATTATAATATTAATTATTACTAATAATACACTTGTAGAGGGAATTTATACTATAAAATCTGCTACTAAATTTAAACTTTACAATGCGGAAGCTATAAATGAAAAATACCATTAAATATGATAAGAAAACAATGATTCTTTCTTGGAAACTCCCAGATTTTTTCATTCCTAGACATATTATCCATACAATATATGATAATAGTGTTATACACATATATGCATACTTAAAAGTTGTATAGAGTATCTGAGCCAAAACATGCTATCTGATAGCTTTCTCACTCTTGCTAAGTCTTAAGATCACTGACCTATAAAAAAGGAAACAAGGAAATGGCGAGAGAGGGGGAGGGTGAGTGATAAAATCACTTAGCAAGCGTTTCTTATCTCTAACACAAGTAGGTTTCAAGCTCTATTTCGTTTGTAACTTGTCATATTATACCTTGTCTATTATTCTCTTTAGTCTTTGCCTTTATAATGTTTTGTTTTCCGTAATATTTTTTTTCTTTATATAGTTTTGCTTTTCAATAGTATGTTGTACATGACATGACATACATATGCTGATGCCATTTATATGCTCAATAGTCATGAAACTTGCCCTTGAGCATGGTTTTTGGAAAACCCGTTCTGAAATAGTACCTATGATATGAAAATCTTGAATAAATATATATAATATATACTAAAAACTGTCTCTAAAAGTACTATATCTGAAAAAAATTATTATGTTGGCCAGACTAATGAGTATAAGGATTTGACACCCTGACCCTATGAGTTTAATCCTATGAAATCTACTCGTACACAATCAACATTCTTTCCAACAAGCTTGGTCAAAGACCATGTCCTCTCTAACGAATATTGGATTTGGTCTCTAGCAGGTAAGCGAACTCACAGGTACCCCTTCATATCCACCCTTAATTGATATTCAGAACATCGTATAAATATATTTTAAAAATATGTTGTTAGATCTTTGGATCTGTTTCTATAAAACTCTGATATGGTTTGTTGTGCTTTATACTACTAATCATGCATGATATGTTATTTTATCTTGACATTATTAAGTTCTATATACTTAAAAGCAGCTTAAAGTTGCTTAAGAAGGCTTTAAAATTCATTATGAGCTTTATACATAACATACATGCATGCGAGAAGGCACACGAGACCATGTGTTGGTCATGCTTTCAGTTATGCTAGCTTCTAAAGTGAGATTATAAAACTTTGGTCGGCCATATGGGAATGTGGTGCTAGACACACGAGCATGCATCAAGGCACATGGGCATGTCCCATACTTGCACAAGTGTATAACAACACATAAAACATTCCTGTGTCTTGGTTATATAGACGTGTGAAATTAGGAATGAGCACATAAACGTGTGCTTGGTCATAAGGGCGTCTGCCTGGACTTTCTAGGTGCACATGGCTACCATGCAAGTCATGTTAATGTAGAAATGAGGCCATACGGGCATGTGTCTTTGGATACACAGTCATGTCCTTATCTTTATTTCTGTAATAACTCGTCTAGAAACGTAAAAATCTTAGGCATTATCACTCAAAGTACAACCAAAACTCAATCCAACATACATATAATCAACACAATAACAGATAAGCGTGCTCATTTTATCTATTTATCAGAAATTATCCAATATATCACACATTTCTCAAAATAAAGCATCAAAACATTTATGCAACAAATCTACCGAAATAACTCATCCAATACATCATCTCATCATCTAAGCATGCTAAAATAAGCCTTAAACATACAACAAACACTCTTAGAAACCCAAACTAGGAAAACATGCTATGAAACAAAGTGAAAGAGGTAAGGAAATACTTACCTCTAGCTATCTTTGGTTCCCTAATCTGGATCGTGGCTACTAGTTGGATGTTCTCTGATCTAAGGTTCACTAGAAAGAAAAAGGGAGAAAGTTAGGTGAAATAAGTTAAGTAAGAAAATGAAAGAAATTCAATATTTATGGTGCATCTAACACGATGCATAGTCATGCGCTGGAGGCACATGATCGTGTGTCATGAGAAAATCACACATTTTCTTTCTTCCTACACCTTGTATGAAACAATCTCTTAGGGAGACTCATGCATATGCGACAATTAGCTTATAAAAGACTATTTTACCCCTAAAACCTTTCAATCTTATTTTTTTAATCATAAAATCTCATTTTTAATCCAGATTTCTAGCCTAGGGCTATTACAACTCTCCTCTTTAATGAAATTTCGTCCTTGAAAATTACCTGAACAACTCTGGGTGTTTCTCTTTCATCTCAGACTCAACCTCTTAAGTGGCCTCCTCAAGTCTTTAACTCTTTCACAATACTTTAATCAAAGACATCTCCTTATTCCTAAAGGTCTTCACTCTGTCGTCTAAAATCTAAACATGTCTTTTCTCATAGCTCAAATCATCTTCCAGCTTTAGATTCTAATCCTCTAACACATGGGAAGGACATTATATATTTCCTCAGTTGAGACATATGAAACACATTGTGGATTCTGTTTATGCTAGCTAGTAAGGTCAACCTGTAAGCTACTTTGCCAACTTGCTCCTGAATTTGATATGAACCAACGAATCTCGGAGCTAAGTTACCTTTCTTACTATATCTTATGACATGTCTATAGGGAGCTACTTTAAAAAACACATAGTATCCATCCTCAAACTCAATCTTCCTGTGTCTCTGATCTATATAGCTCTTTTGACGATCTAAGGCCTATTTTATTCTCTGCTTAATGACCTGATCTAATCAATCATCATCTAAATCATCTCTAATCGGTAAAAAGTGAACAAACTTATTCAACCTGTCTATAATTATGCAGATGTTGTTACATCTGCATTGTACCCTAGGAAGTCTTAATATGAAATCTGTAGAAATACTTTCCCGTTTCCATTCAGGAATCCTCAAAGGTTGAAGTAAACTGGAAGGTCTCTGATGCTTTAACTTGACTTATTGACAAGTTAAACATCTAGCTATATAATCAAAAATATCCCTATTCATAGCAAACCACGAAAAAACTTTATTGAGATCCTGATATATCTTAGTGCTGCCTGGATGTGTTGAATAAACTATATCTTGAGCCTTTAACAAAATCCTCTATCTCAACTCTACATCCTCTACCACATAGACTTTGTTTTTGAACCTCAGAACCTTATCTTTAACCTTAAAATCTAGTGTTATACCCTCAAAAACCCTTTAAACCATATTTTGAACCCATGAATCTGCCATTTGAGAAACGCTGATGTCATCAAATCGTATGGATACTATCTGAAGTTTGGAGAAACCAGTTATCACTATCTCAATCTTATCATTGGCAATCAAATGCTATAACTTTCGTTAAATTGAAATCATGGATAAAACTACCCTCTTGCTCAAAGCATCAGTCATTACATTTGCTCTGCCCATATGATATATGATCTCATAATTATAATCCTTCACTAATTCAACCCATATTTTCTTTTTCATATGTAACTCGTATTGGATGAAGAAATACTTCAAACTCTTATGATCAGAATAAATGAAACACTTCACACCGTACAGATAATGTCTCTAGATCTTCAAAGTAAAATCCACAATAGCTACCTTCAAGTCATGAGTAAGGTATATCAACTCATAGTCCTTTAATTACCTAGAGGTATGGGTAATTACCTTACTAGACTGTTGATCTGAATTGAAAGGGTTGTAATGCTCCTAAATCAGATTCTAAAAGGCTTACAACTCCACCCTAAAAATCTAGCATTGCTCAAGCACTAAAAACATTCAATAATCAAAAATTTTTGTAAGAAAACAAACCTCAAGCATAAAAGAAATCTTCCACCAACTTGAGGGTAATCCAAGCATAAAGATTTATTGCACACAAGCTTAAAGGAAGGCTCTACCCACTTGATACAAGAATCACCAACTTGAATCTCCACCACCAACTTCCTTCTTCCAATGGAAATTGGATAAATAATGCAACTTGTTTCCCAAGAACACTAAGTTCTAAGAACTCAAGAGAGAAAAACAAAAGCTTTTAAAGTTTCATTAATTCATCAAAAGTCCTTACAATGGGTTTGAGTTGCCTTTATATAGGCAAGTTACAACCATGGTTAACTTAAACTAACCATAGTTAATTTAAGATACATTTCAAATGAAATGAAAGAAAACATAAAAAAAAAAATACAAATTAAATAAGTCTCCTAAATCTAATTACAAAGGACAATTAAATATAAACATAATTAAAATATCATAATTTACATGCTTGCATTTTCCCCTTGATTGAGTTGTCTTGGATTCAAATTTTCATTTGATTGTTTGAATTCAACCTGGAGAATCGTTGGTATTCGAATCCAGGCTGAACATCATTACAAATTCAAAAATATCAAGGCTGGAGCATTAGAGAAGTTCTGAAATTAAAAGCATGTGATAAATGCTTGAAAAATGCTAAAAAAGTGAGATCAAGGCAGAAGGCATGTAGGAGCATGGAATTGGCTCTGGGACACACACGTAGGCTGCTGGTGTGTGCTAGGCTGGGTGCGCAGGTGTGCGTTGAAGGCATGCAAGCGCTGGGCACGCGCGTAAGCATGCATGAGCATATGCTTGAATGCGTAGCAAGGCAGCTTACGGGCCCGCGCACTGGCGTGCGTGCTACTGTGTGCGCAAGGTAAGAGCGCGGTACCAAGTAGGGAAAATTTTTACGCGGCCTGTTTTCACTCGTTTCTTATCCGAATTGAGTCTTGTTTTTTTCCTTAGCTTCGTATGAAGCCACTTTATAAAATTTGATTCTTTGGTGTGTCGTTTTTGAATTTTTTGAATTCAAAACATGATCCAAAGGCCTTGAGGAATATTATGCACACTAGTTTAGGAGGTATTGGTGTTATCGTGCACAGTTAGAATTATGACTTTCAGACGCATATTTGGTCTTCTTTGCTGAGCATAGATAACTGGAATGCACTTTTGAAGGCTTGACATATAAATTGTAGGCATCAAAAACTTGATTGTTGAAGTCACCTTCAAATTCACACATAAAAGCAGATATGGATTCATGTCAACTGTATCAACACTACTTCGATCCTCTGATAAAAAGCATTTATATAGATATCATAATCAATACCCTCCTGAGGTAAGGCTAACACTGGAGCACTCGTCAAGTTTTGCTTTAACTCCTATAATCGAGTTTCATACTCATCGGTCTATACAAATAACATTTCATTTTGAGTCAAAGCAATCAATAACCTAGCTATACTAGAGAAGCCCTTAATGAACCTCTTATAATACCCTACTAACCCAATGAGACTTCTCATCTTTTTAACTACCCATGACCTTGACCAACTCAAAATCACTTTTACCATTTTAGGATCCACTAATATGCCCGTTACTAAAACAAAGTGACCAAGAAATTATCCACTACTCAACCAGAACTCATACTTATCTATCTTTTGGCCTTTAAAGGATTAACCTTAAATGCTCTTCATGCTCTTTTACACTCTTTGAATAAACTAAGATGTCATTGATAAATACAACTATGAATCTATTTAGATAATATCAAAAAAGTTGGTTCATTAAATCCATAAATACTATAAGAGCTTCATCAACCCAAAAGGTATCACCACAAACTTATAGTGACCATACTTTCTCCTGAAAGCAGTTTTGGGTACATCTCCCTATACAACTCTCACTTGATGATACCTAGACCTTAAATCTATTTTAAAGAATATTGTAGCTATACTCAACTGATCAAATAAATTGTCAATCTAGGGCAATGGATATTTATTTTTTACTGTCACCTTATTCAGCTTTCTATAGTCTATATACATTCTCAAGGATTCATCTTTCTTCTTCATAAACAAAATAATAGCTCCCCAAGGTGAAAAACCTGATTAAATAAACCTCTTAATAATTAACTCATGAATCTTAGTTAGAGCCATCTGATATGCCTAAGAAATATAAGCTATACTGGGAAACAACTTAATATAAAACTCTAACTCTCACTTTAGAGGCACACCTAAAAACTCTTCAAGAAACACATCTAAAAACTCTTTAACCACAGGTCATCCTTGATACTTGGCCCAACTGTACTCCTATATACTACATTGGCCAAATACCCTATACATCCCTTAGTTAATAATCTTTCGCTTGTATACACAAAATATGCTTGGTTTCTACTTTACCCTTATCAAAGACAAACTAATCAAGGCATAACTATAGTCTAACATTTTTTCTCTTATAATCTATCTCTGCCCCATAACTATTCAAGAAATTTATACCTAAGATCATGTCAAAATCAACCAACTCCAACATGATCAGATCTATCCTCAAGGCTCTACTCATGATAACCACTGTAACATCCGGCCTGCTGTATATTACTGTAGACCATTTTTTTTCTTTAAATAAATATATATAATATATAACAGTGGGTATTACTCATACTGCTAACTGAAAATATGCAGAAGTGAATTTATAAATCTGTGACGGGAAACTAAAACCCACTGTACAGTATCCTGATTAAAACTTATATTCATAAAATAATAATAATAATAATATCTAAAAACATAAAGATATTGTACAATCTGAATGCATGAGCAATACAAAACATGCGAGCCACAAACATGTTATCTGTTGAAAACTAAACATATATACATACATATATCTAAAAACTCAGGTGAAAACCCGCTCAAGCCATATCCCACACACTAGCCATCTCTCGTGCACCAAGCTTAACTCCCCGAAACACCAACCTGCAAAAAGGGAAAACCACGGGGGATGAGTGACAAGTCACTCAGTAAGCATTTCCTACTTCTACCCTCGGGTAGGCTCTAGACTAAGTTGTTGTTGACTATCTGCTCTCTAGGCAAATTTAACTAAGTTCCTGATAGCCTAATAGCTTCTTCTAATCCTTTGCTTTTATTTTATTAATTTTGCATTCAGATAGGATTAGCTAAATTCTTTTTATTTTTTGTTTTTGAAGTATACTGTGCAACTTATTCTTTTCTTTTATTTCTTATCTGACATGATTCTATTCTTACTGTTGTATGTTCTGTCATGCCATGTACTATGTACTATGGTATGCTGAAATCATGCTATTTGCCCTTGGACTTGTTTACTGAAAACATGTTTCTGAAATCTCTGTATCTGAAGATACCTGCTATGCTGATTAGACTGATGAAAACAAGGATTCGACATCTTGGCCAAGTGGGCTAAACCATACTAGCGAACTGCCAGTAAGCTGAAATGTCCTACCATACCAGTCCTCGGACCAGTAAGCTGAAATCTAACCAATTTGACCGAAATCAGAAAGCTGAAATCCTACAGATGCCCCTTCGAATTCACCTTGAATAAATGACTCGGATATCGAGCCCTAAATGCTAAAAACTGATGCAAATGGATCGTTTGATCCCTTTTTCTAAAAACACTGTTTAACATGCTATGTTGAATGATGCTATTCATGCATGTTATCTTTTAAACTCTCTTTTCTTTCTGTTTACAGCTTATCTTACTGTTGTACTGTTTCTATTTTGTTTATATTCTGTTTCTGTTTTCTGATTCTGATTCTATTTCTGTTTCTGTTTTCTGTTTTCTATTCGTAACCTATCACTAGATTACGCTGATTTAGTCTAGTGATGAGTTTCTTATTCTTTTTCTCTTTTTCTTTCTTCTCTTTTCTTTTCTTGTTATTGAAATTCTGCTTAATTCTTTTCTTATTCTCATTTTTCTCATTTTCTTTCTTATTTCCTTAAGGCGCACGGGCGTGCACTATCGGACGCACGGGCGTGCTTGCAGATGCACAGGCCGTGTGTCAGGCATACAACCCAACCGTGCAAGACTCTGGAAATTCTGACTAAAAATTCATTCTAGGCTGATGCACGACCGTGACCTCTCGGGCGTACGGTCGTGACCCCTCTCAAAAGCTAGTCATGCATGGCTCGCATGCACAACCATGACCTTGCTCAAAACCAGAATGCACGGGCGTGCACGCACGAACGCACCGACGTACATCCAGCCCCATTTCGACACCCACGGCCGAAATCGAAAGATCACCGCCAAAAAACTCAACCCAAACTCAACACATTCATAAATAAACATACTAGCATGCAATATACACTGCGAATAAGCTAAAACATGCATCAATCACTGAAAACATCCAACCAAGGATGCTCAAAACCAAGGAAAATGGGAAAAGGTAAGGAAAAACTTACCTGGAGTTGCTAAGATCTTCTATCTCTCTATCCTCGGCTGAAGCTTGGCTGGAATGGCTGCTAAAGCTGGCTAATCTCTCCCTCAAAAAGCTAGGGTTTCCTGGAGAGAAAAGAAAAGGGAAAAGCTGGCTGAACCGGGCAGAGGAAAACATTGGTTTATATACCAACAGGCATGCACGGGCGTACACACAAAATGCATGGGCGTGCATGGCGAGAAAAGGACGCACGGGCGTGTGCACAAGGACGCAGGCGCGTGCTCCTTCCACAAGCTGCATATAAGCCAATAAAAAGACCATTCTACCCTCCAAACTCATTGGAACCGCTTTCTAACCCCGAATCAAGGCCCTAAAAGATCATTCTAATCTTGGGCTGTTACAACCACTTTCTCGTCTACTAGTACTTGATCACTCACTATCACACCTCTATCAGACATCTTTACACAAATAATCTTTTTTGCCACACTAGGGATCAACCTTAATCTCTCAAATACTCCTCTAGATACAAAACTATGTGTGACACAACAATCTATCAATATATGTAAGGGAGTATAAAAAAAAAATCAACTAACCTATAGTAGCATAGGGAATAACCTTAGCCTGATCTCACTTTACTGTAAAGACCCTAGCTCTACCTCTGGCTCTTAATGTGCCAACACCTCTTCTAGGCACTTTGGTACCACCTTTAAAAGCTCTACTACCTCTGCCAACTAGGCCTCTAACACCTTTGCTTGGCCCAACTCTACCAATTAACGACCTAACTCCCTATTCTCTAATCAAACAAACAACTTATGGACTAGCTAGTGGCTTTTGAAATATACACTCTAACTAGCAAGGTACTCTATTGGATGTCTTCTACCACAAGTCCTACATAAAGGTAACTCTATTCTTTGTCTTTTCCACTTTAAGGTTTTCTTGAATGAATTGGTTTCTTGCCTTTATCTCTACCTCTCTCTAGAACCCTCTTTACTGGTCTAGAAAAGATACCCATCCTTTGCAAATAAACCTCAAATCTCAAGGCTATCCCTAAAGCTTCACTAAATCTCTATAAGGGAGAAGAACCAATTACCATATCATGGGCAATGGTTGGGTGTAACCCATGCATAAATTTTTACACTTTAATCGGCTTAAAACTTGCCATACCAGGAACAAACCTCTCTAATGCATTAAATTGAATGACATAATCTCTAGCTAAATTGGACTCTTGAGTCAACTCAATAAATTCTTAGGCCCTAGCATGAACCATATCGGTACTACCATTCTCTTCCTCAAACAACCTCTAAAACTCAACCTAAGACAGTCTCTCTTCATCAACTAATGTCCTCGTAAGGTTCCACCACACCTTCACGTCACTTTTCAACATAAAAGTAGCATACTAGATCTTTTCTTTGTTTCACATAGTGAAGAAACCCATGACACTCTCTATAGGTTCATTCCATTCCTTAATTATCGTTCAATCTCTAGAACCACTAATTTTAGATGGTTGATGGGCCTTAGACAAACTATATATCGGGTGTAACCCTTCAGAACCACTGGTACTGGCTGTGTCTATCTTATAACTCAAATCCCTTCAATAAGCAAACTTAGGCATCCGATAAGGTTTTTTTTTTAATTATTTTTGACATTCTTTATCCTCTCTAACCAAATTGATCTCTAACTGGCCTCTAATAAGCTCTAGTCTCATTGGCTCAAAAATATCTACTCTAACTACTGGTTGATACCCCTCTCTCATCATTTCTTTAAAAATCTCTCATACATCCTTAAGTCTAAGGGATACCCAGGAGTGTTGAGATCTCCTATAGTTACTCATACTTATAGGTCTAATAAAGGCACTACTCTCTTTTTCTACAATTGGAGGTAAAGGGGCTCTTTTATCTAAAACATCATAAACACAAAGGTCAACACCTAAAAGCATACTAAACTTCACACTATTATACTTACATTATGAGGATACAAGCAATGGCTGTTGGGATATGTTAGCTTGACTCATGCAACATTTAGAAAATGATGCATTTGAAAACTCATCTACTAAAAATATAGTTTAAATTCCACTTAATGGCTCAAAACATTGCTCTGATACTAACTGTAGTGACCCTTACCACAGATCACTGTATACTATTAATTATAATATTAATTACGCTAATAATATAACTGTAACATAAATCTCTACAGTAAAATCTACTATTGAATTCAAACTTTACAATGCGAAAGATATAAATGAAAAATACTGTTAAAAATGATAAGAAAATAATGATTCTTTCTTGGAAACTCCCAAGCTTTTTTATTACTAAACATACTATCCATACAGTATATAATAATAGTGTTATACACACATATGTATACTCAAAAGCTGTACAAAGCATGTAAGTTAAAACATGCTATCTATTGCCAAGCCATATCCCCAAAATTTGACAGCTTTTTCATTCTTGCCCAGTCTTAAGATCACTAACCTATAAAAGAGGAAATAAGGAAAGAAGGGTGAGTGATAAAATCACTCAGTAAGCATTTCTTATCGCTAACAGAAGTAGATTTCAAGCTCTATTTTGTTCTTTACTTGTCACATTATAGTCTACTTATTATTCTCTTTAGTATTTGTCTTTATAATGTTTTTGTTTTCTATAATATCTTTTGTCTTTATATAGTCCTACCTCTCAAATGATGTTATACATGATATGATATGCATATACCGATGACATGTATATGCTCAACAGTCACAAAACTTGCCCTTTGCCATAGTTTTCTGAAAACTCTTTTTAAAATAGTAACTATAATCTAAAAATCCTGAATATGTACATAAATATGGTTTGAAAATAACTAATGTGCTAGCCATATTGATGAATACAAGGATTTGCCACCCTGGTTGTGTGAGTTTAATCTTATAAAATCTACTTATGCACAATCAACACTCTCTTTAATGAGCTTTATAAAGACCATATCCTTTTTAACGGATGTTGGTTTCACTCTCTAATGAGTGTACAAACTCATAGGTGCCCCATCATATACAACCTTAATTGATGTCCAAAACATGCTATTAGATTCTTGGATCTATTTTTGAAAAACTCTAATATGACATGTCATGCTCTATACTACTAATCATACATGATATACTGCTTTATCTTGATATTATTAAGTTCTGTATACTTAAAAGTAGTTTAGAGTTGTTTAGGAAGGCTTTAAAATTTATTTTGGGCTTATTCATAGCATACAACATGTGTTTCTCAACACACGAGTGTGTGGGAAGGCATACGAGATCGTGTGTTGCTCATGCTAGCTTCTAGAATGAACTTACAAAACTTTGGTTGGCCACACGAGTTTATGTTGCTAAACACATAGGCATGTATTAAGGTACATGAGTATGTCCCACACTTACACTGGCATGTAGTGGTATATACAACACTTCCGTGTCTTGCTTACACGAGCGTATGCTTGGTCATATAGGTGTATGTCTAGACATTCCAAACACACACGATACCTTACAAAGTTGTGTTAATACAAAAATGAGGCCACCCAGGTATGTGTTTTTGGGTACATGGTCATGTGCTCAACTCTATTTCTATAATAACTCATTTGGAAACCTAGAAATCCTAGGCATTCTCACTCAAAGCACAACCAAAACTCAATTCAGCATACATAAAATTAACACATCAACAGATACGTATGCTCATTTCATCCATTCATGAAAAATTATCCAATATAGCACACATTTCTGAAAATAAAGCATCAAAGCATATATACATCAAATTTATAGAAATAACTTATCCAATACATCATCTCATCATCTAAGCATGCTTAAATAAGCCTTAAACATACAAAAAACACTCTTGGAAACCCAAACGAAGAAAACATGCAATGAAACAAGGTGAGAAAGGTAAGGAAATACTTACCTTTAGCCATGGAAGTTGTCTCTCTCTTTCTCTAGCTACTTTTAGTTCTCTAATTTGGATCGTGGCTACTATTTAGATGTTTTTTAGTCTAAGGTGCACTAGAAAGAAGATAGGAGAAAGTGGGTGAAATAAGCTGAACGAGAAAATGAAAGAAACTCAACATTTATGGTTCATTTAACACGATGCATAGTCGTGTGCTTAAGGCACAAAATCACATGTCAAAGGAAAATCACACATTTCCCTTATTGTTGTGCCTTGCATGAAACAGTTTCCTAAGGAGACTTATGCACATGTCATAACTAGCTTTTAAAAGACTATTTTACTCTTGAAACCTTTCAAGTCTTTTTCTCTATCATAAAATCTCACTTTTAACTCTGATTTCCAACTTATAAGGGAAATTCTAACCTCGGGCTATTTCATTCACTCCTTTCTAGCATTATTTTTCTAGCCAAAAGGTTTTATATGTATAATATGAATATTGTTCGTAGCTCTTTAAGGAAAGAAAGTGTGAGCATAATTTCAATCTAAGCTAGTGGAGTTATCATTTTCAAACCAAGGTAATATATTGACAAATCAATCTTTTGGACCTCTCTAAAGCTTTCTAAGGTCCTTGAAACTGCATTAGTTAAGGTAGAAAGATCAAGTATGCAAATGGAATCCATAAGAGATAAAAAAAAGAAATTCTTGCAAAAAGGAGAACCTACTAAGGCATCAAACACAGTGTAGCCAAACTCTTGTATGTTGTACCCCCAGGCTATAGCTTACTTGCCTTAGAAATGGAGTGCACACAAGCTATAACCCTAGGTAGTAACCTATTTGCTCTAGAACGTAGTAGGGTCATACACTACAGAGTAGGGTTGTAGCCTACCTTTACATCTGAAACATATTTTTTTTTAACTTGTGAAGCCATGTCACTGGGTTTTATTGTAATATTTCTTAAGGGCTTTTTAATCATTATTCTAATGACTTTAAGGAATATATAAGCCATCCTTTTTATGTAATGGGTGATTAGAAGATTTAATTTGAGATCTAAAAGCTTTTCTTTTATCCTTTGAACTTAGAACTTAATTAGTTCTTATGTTTAAATCTTTCATTTATCCAATTTTCCTTACACGAGAGAATTGGTGGTGGAGATTCAAGTTAGTAAGTCCTGAATTAAGTTTGTATAAACTTCCTTTAAGCTTGAGTCAGACATCGTTAGGCTTGGATCAACGTCAAGTGGTTGGATATTTATCTTTTAAGCTTGAGTGCATTTTCTTGCAAATTTTGTCAAGTAAGTTATTACAATTTGTGTTATGAACTTGAATTTTATTTTCCCACCTTTCCTTGTGTCGGATAAATAAGATTTGATGGTTGACTATTGAGGTATTAGAAGTTAAATAAAGTTATGATAAACTGGAGTAGAGTTTGCTTGAGTTTGAAGACAATTATTTGCATGGTAATAAATTTTTTTGACATAAATTTTAGATTTAATGTGGTTGGATTTTTTAAGGTGCCATTGAAATGACATTTGATGCCAATTTATAAGGATTAGGGACTTCATTCTTGATCATTTGGCATTACAGCTTTGGTTAGGAGATTGAGGTTATTGTAGTTGTAAATTTGCGTTAAAACGTGATGAAATTATAGTTGCATTTAGAAGAAAGAAAATTTGTTATTGGATATTTTTGTTTTTAGTTGGACAGAGAATTTCTTAAGTTGGATGGGGATTGAGTGAGTTAGTGTAATCCTTGAAACCAGGTATGTTTAATAATGCCACTTATGGAGAAATCAAAGAATGGAAAAGGCTACCTAAGAGACAAAATAGAGCATGAAAGAGAGGTTTCCCGAGTTATTCGCTTGAATTTCAAGGACGAAGTTCTTATAAGGGGGGAGAATTGTAATACTCGAAACTAGGTATATTTAACAATGTCATTTGTGCCTGTTAGTAGTTAATAATAGTTGAGAACCTAAAAAAAATGACTAAAAAGGGCATTAAACCATAAGTGAGCTTATTTGACTAATATTGTTGAATAGCGGCAAATTGATCTTTTTATAAAGAATTAGAGATTAGACCGAAGATTAAAATAAAAGGGCATAAAATAGTTTACATGGTTAGCAAGATTATTTTGGTAAATTGTAAAGAGGACGTAAAGGCATTTTTGCAAAAAGTGAGGGGTAAAATTGTAAATTTAATAAAATAGTTATTTTCTTTATATTTTAAAGGAACGCCAATATAACCTTTCCTCTTTCACCTTTCTAGTTAGTTAAAATTACAAGAATGGCTTGGTTGTGATGAAATTAAGAAATAAAGGCAAGGGTATTTTAGTCACTTAAAAGTTAGGTATTAAATGCAAGAGATAACTATGTATAAAAGTGGTCTTTCTTCTTCTTCTTGCAAACTTTCACCCTTTTGTTCTCATCATTTTTGCTTCATTTTGAGTTCAATTCAAGACAAACCAGGGAGTTTCCAAGAGAATTTTTAGAGAAAAGTAGAAGAAATTAGTTAATTTTCTCAACTAAGGTAAGAATTTCAAGGAATATGATATAATTATGTATGGGTTTATGATTTCATATTCTTTAATGGTGATTCTAAGTGGGAGAAAATAAGAAAGGTGGTGAAAAGAAAAAGAACTAGAATAATCAAAGCTAAGGTAATTAACTTATGCTTTTAGGACATTTACTTTAAAATTTGATAAAATTAGGGTTAGATGACAATTAGGGTTTTATGTAATTGATATATATATTGCAATTCATATGTCCAAGAGTGTAATTGAGTTGAAATAATGTTGAAAAGTTGTGAAATTGTGACATGTATGTATGATGTAGAATATGTCATGTTTGGAAACTTGTCATGCTTTGAGTATTGATTAAATCTCTATATAGAATTATATATTAATATATATTTAAGGATAATATATAGTGTTAAATTGAAGAAATCTTGGATTAATAGAAAGTGGTAGTCGACCTTAAATATGTTAGAAAGTTGTTTGTAACTTTACACATATACACACTTTTGGTGCAGATGGTATAAACAATTGGCAGTATATAAAGTAGTTGAGTATGGCTTGAGTTAAAAACCATGTAGAGTATGAAACTTATTGTAGAAAAAGATAAAGAGTTTGAAATCAGAAATAGAAATGAGAATTTAAAAAGAAAAAAAATAAGTATAATAGAAATAGAGAGTAAAAAAAGGGATTGACATTTTATGCATAGTATCAGAGTTTATTTAACTACATATTGTATTTTATGTAAACATCCAAACATGAGTCATATGAGTTCTGGAAACAAAGTTTATATTCGTGTGTTTAATTATTACATTATACACATGGTTTTCAGATAAGGGTATTTATATATTTTGTTTTATGAAATAAACTAGTTATAGAATTTTATTTGGATTGATGTGATGAGGAACCCACAGAGTACCTCTAAACGCTTATTGTTTTTAGTGAGCAACCCTAGAGTAGAGTTTATTATAGTTTGACAGAGTGCGTGTAGGTTGAGGATTGTTGACAGAGTTAGATTTTATGGTCAGGGTTCTTTATCCTTCAGCCTAGACAGATCAAAAAAAAAAAAAAAAAAAAAAGAGTTATCAGAAAGAATGTTAAAGCTTTTCCAAAATTTTATTTATTTATTTTTTATGATCTCAGAATATGCATGGCATGTATAGCATGTTTTATTGCATCACATATATACACACATATTCAGTCATGTTATGCATATTTAGAGTTTCAAATATTTCAAAGTGCCCAGAGAAGTGCTGATATAAGCAAAAATGTTAAAGTTCTAGCAAAATGAGAAGAAATCAGTACTAGGTTTTCTATATTATGTTAGTTTAATTTACTTACTGAGTATATTTTTACACTCACCCCATGGTTTTACAATGTTTTCTTTTTAGGTGCAAGTGGTGCAACTGCTGGGAGAGGTCACACATGCGTGTGAGCTGGAGGCACACTTGTCATAGGATTACTATGTTTTTTTTTAGATGTATATATATGTTAACTATTCTGGGAGATGGGTATATGTATATAATAGTAATGTATTAGTAGTCAGAAAATATAATTTTATTTCTGTTGTATATATACCTGTTTTCATTTATCATTGAAATTGTGAAGAAAAAATTCAATCGTTGGTAGGACTGGTATTTTGGTTGGTTGAAAATTTTGAAGTGATTTTTCTTTACAAGTTTATTATAGACAAATTATTTCGAAGTTAACTATTTTTAGAGAAAACTCTATCAGATTTTTCCTTGAAAATAACTTACTTATAGAGTGGTTTCAATTTTTGGTATCAGAGCCTGCCTTGTATGTTAAAAAAATAATTAAATTATGTTTCCAACTTTTAGAGTCTTATAGAAAAATTATTAAGTAGAGTTGAATAGATTCATAATGTGCCACTTGTGCCATGTGGATATGCTCTTAAAAACCAACTATTGTAAATAAATAATTAAATTATGTTTCCAATTTTTAGAGTTTTATAGAAAAATTATTAAGTAGAGTTGAATAGATTCATAGTGTGCCACTCATGCCATATGGATATGCTCTTAAAAACCAACTATTGTAAATTTTATTATACTTTATAGGTTTAGTGAATGAATTAGATGACTAAGCTTGGCAGTGATAGTTGGTTGTTATAGATAAGATGAGTGACGAGATCTCATGTGAGATGTCGGCCTCTTTCAAGAGAGATATCGAACCTTCGAAGAGCACCTCCCTAGGGTTTGGATGTCGAAGGAGTACGTAATATTATATAGCAAATATTACGAGAGAATAAAAAAAGGTAATACTTGAAGGTACGACACTTCCAACAAGACAAATCCTTAGGTTTACTTGTGATTCAGGTAGATTAGAGGGTAAGACTTCAGTTCCCTTTTGGTCAGAGGAAGATTAAACTGATTTATGTTTACCAAGCCAACATCAACCTGCAGAGTTTTAAGGTACTATAGATCTGGTAGTAGCGGAAGAGTGGTTATAATCGGTAGAGAGTGCCATTGAGATCCTTCATATAACTGACAGATAGAAAGATAAATATGCCAGTTTTCTTCTAAAAGACGATGCTTGAATTGGGTGGCAGTTGATTAAAGTGATATGAATTCCACTCCACCAACACAAGTAAACAAAAATGTTATCCTAACTTTTTTCATTGGTAAAAATTATGAGGATGCACTGCTTTGTGATGTAATTCCTATTGATGAATGTCATTTGTTACTTGGGAGGCCATGACAATCTCAAAAAGAAGTTACACATAATGAAAAGATGAACATGTATTCCTTCAAGTTCCTCAAAAAGAAGATTACCTTCATACTCTTATCATTTGAGGAAGTATCATCTCCATCATCATCACCCTAAACATCTTTCCTTAGAGCAAACAAACTTGAGGAGTCCATGGAAGAATATCAAGCTAGGGATGCATTAGTGGTAATTGAAAGGAAAGCTGAAATTAAGGAAGCTATCTTACATGACTGTGATGAAATGGCCAATGAAGAATCCAAGTTCAATCATGCAGATGATCGTGAAAGTAAATTACTAGAAGAAAGTTATAAAAGCTTGGTAGGTGAATTGATTGAATAGGATTTGAGGGCAAATCCTCATAAATTCGAGGGGATTGATATGAATTCCACTCCACCAATACTTCTTCATGATCATAGTAAACATCCAAGAGTAAAGGAAATTCAGAGAAAGAATTCCATGGTCCAAAACAACCACACATGTAAGCCTTTTAAGAGTAATTTCCACACACAATTATACTTCATCCCAGCAAAGTAGCCACTAAATTTACTTTAAATTAATAATGAATACAGTTATACTTCATCCCAGCAAAGCAGCCACTAAATTTACTTTAAATTAATAATAAATACAAAATAGAAGTACATTGCATTCTTAAAACCACCAAAAAATACACAACATATAATCCAGCATTTTAAGATCTCTGTCTTGGGAGAGTCAGGATTTATAACATGAAAGAATATTCAACACTTCTAAATCCCAAAAAGGCCGCCATTGTGTATAGATATCCAGCATACAGGTATGAAAGCATATTTAGGCAACATTTGAGCACTGAATTTTCTATTTCATTTCTTTTTCTTATGTCTAGTGAGTCATCATTGAAATTTCAAGAGCCATTGTGTGCATCCAACATATAACATTGTGAAATTCTCCCAGACTCTAAAACTTAAAAAACATATAACACCCCAATTTATATTACACTCTTTTCCAAAAATATATTAAGGATTACAGGTTAGAAACCACAGGTACATGTTTGAGTCTGACAAGCAGTTAATTGTTTCTTCATCATAATACATATGCTCTATCCCTAACCTCACCAGTAGTTCAAATGAGAAAATTTTAATTTACCAAACCAATGTAAACCATCTAAACCCAAGTATTTAAACCACATAAAGATGAGAGAAAAATGTACAGCCACCATTTTGTGGGAGACTTTCAAAAAGTACATATCACTAAGTATGCAAAAGGGAACCAAGTACCCAACATAAAAGAGAAAACAGATTGAACAGCAGACAAACTACAAATGTAAAGAATCAATATGATGCAGAAAAGAAAATAGTACAATTGAGGCCATTTGACCATGCAAAAAGTGTAGTAGTCAATATCAAATAACTCAAAGAAATGGGCTATCTGCATTTAATTATCACCAATTCAAAATCATCCATGCATAGCAAAGCAATCTAGCCAATCTATAGGGGAGTACAGTCATCAATCTTCCATGCAATTAGAGAAAGTTTTTGGAATAGCTTTACAATTCAAATAAGAATTATAATAAATACTATGGATTCCCTGGTGAAAGACTACATAGTGTTACTCACCAACTCTTTGTCCCCCTAAAGCATACAAAACAATGTAACGAGTGTGCTCATTGATGAGCATTTTAATGATCCTTACCCTCCTTAGTGCAACAGTACCTCAGGTTCCATGATGTTGAGAAATACAATTTTTCTTTTATTTAGGAAGCAGTAGATTGCTATTATTTCTTTTGGGATTTAGTTCCAATTTTAGTATCCATTTTATTTTCTGTTATTTCGTTTCCTATTTCTTATAGGAAAATTAATCGAATTAGTTTTTAGTTTCCACAAGTAATTCGTAATTTCCATTTCTATGTTTCTATCATCAATTGTATATAAACCAAGATCAATCCTGAAGAATAGCAAGATTAATTTACTATTCAATTTCTATCATGGTATCAAACTATAGGTTCATTGCTCCTGGACTGAGCATTTTCTTTTCTCTTGATCTTCAACGTACACCCTTTCTAATAACACCTAGAAGATTGCAAAACCATGGCAAATGCAAACGTGAGAAGTAGCATATCAAAAACAATGACGATAACTACATTTGTTAGATGCGTTGCTTAACATCTAGGCAATGTATAGGTTGAGCAGGAAGAACTATTTGAAAAATGGCCTCAATTGGTTCACACATTCTTATAGGAAAGAGCCAAAATGAGTATAAACTCAGAACTGGGCCTCAAGAAGAGGATCCAAAAATTTTTGCTTGGGATGAAGAAGACTATAGTGATGTTTTGGCTATGGAATTCAATGGTGCTGGAGATAAGTGATACCTTTGTGTTTCTGGGTACCGCCCAAGATTTATGAGGCCTTCAAGATTACGTACTCAGAAGTTACAAGATCAAAACTAAAATAATGACTATCAAACAACAAGCTCATTCGATCATTAAGTACTTACAATCCCTTGCAAACGTAATGGAAACTAGGTCAAAACTAAAATAACGACTATCAGACAACGATCTCATTCGATTATTAAATACTTCCAATCCCTTGCAAACATTATGGCAAGAGATGGATTATTATTAGTGTATCCACATAAAGTGTACTGATGCAGCCTTCAAAAAGTTTCTTACTAGTCTAAATTTTGAATTTGATGTAGTTTAAATACAGATTCTTAAGAAAGAGGATTTACCCTCAAATGAAGTCATTGCCATTGTTCATGCTAAGGAAAGGAGTAATGCTAGAGTCACCTATTGTGGAAGGATCAACCTTGGTATTTAAGGTACCAAACGCAAAGGATTTTGGTAAAAGTTGATATTCTAATGAATCCAAGAAGCAATTTGACTCATTGAAGCCAAATAATAAGGACTCCCTAAAGACTCTTCATACATAGACAGGTGTTGAAAATAACCTCCTACGAATGGACAATCAAAGAGGCAAGGACAAGCATACATGCCAAATACTCGACAAACAATGAAGAGAGTCTTCAAGCACAATCAAAAACAGTTGAGTTCAATAGAAAAGAGATTGAAAAATTGAGAAGTTTGTTAGAGTCACTAGAAAAACCAATAGGGATAGGCAGTTATATTCTGGTCTTCATAAGTATTTCTTCCTCTTCTCATACCAGATATAATCTATCCAAATTTATAGATAGTGGACTTAGGAGCTACAAACCATATGACCTATTTTTTCCACAAATTTGTTTCATATACACCCTTAGTAAGTAATATGAAAATAACCATTGTTGATGGCTCAGTAACGATCATTGCTAGTTCAATAGATGTTTGTATAAATAATTATCCCACTCTAAAAGATGTACTTCATGTGCCTGCACTATTTAATGATCTTGTGTCAATCCAAAAACTCAACAAAGATTCTAATTGCATTGTTGTTTGTCATCAATCTCATTGTGAATTCAAGAAAAAAGCACAAGGAGGATGATTGGACAAGCTAGAGAGAAAGATAGGCTTTACTTACAACCTTGAAGAATCTAGTACCCAGGTTAATCCAACAATTACTACACCCTTATCATTTCATGTCGAGTCATCCAAATCCAATAAAGACAAAATTTGGCTATACCACCTTCATCTTGGTCATTTCTCTTTTAGTATTTCCAAAACAAACTTTGCTTTATTGATTAAAGGATTAGTTATTAATGATTTTCATTGTGATACTTATAAACTTGCAAAACATAAGCTAGTTTATTTCCCAATTAGTAATAGAAAGTTTTTGTGCTTTTACAATTGTTTGTAGTGACATTTAGGGGTCTTCCACAATTCTTAATGTATTTGAGGCTCAATGTTTTGTTTCCTTTTTTTATGATTGTACCCATATGACGTGGTTATTTCTTTTGAAACAAAAATCTAAAGTAAGCTCACTTTTTCTAGCCCTTTACAATATGATCCAAACACACTTTATTTTCAAAAGAATGGTATAATTCATGAGTTCACCTCTAGAAAATAAGATTGCTGGAAGGAAAAATGAACATCTTCTAGCCTTCACAATAATGTTCCAAAACAATATTAGGGGAAAGCGATTTTCATATTTTCCCATCTTATAAACAAATTAACCTGGAAAAGCCTTGATTCCCAAAGTCCAATACAACTCCTCACAAAATTCTTTCCCACATTTAGGGTCTGTAATGGTTTAATCCCTGTATCTTCGGTTTTGTGTCCTTTGCACATGTCTATTCTCAAACCAAATGCAAACTTGAGCCATAGGCTTTCAAATGCATCTTTGTTGGTTACTCTCCCACTTAACAAGGTTATAAGTGTTATCACCCTTAACCAAAGAAAAGTCACATTTGTTAAAAATTACCTTCTTTGCTAGTCCTTCTCTTCAGGGATGGACAATTCATGTTCCTTGCCTAAATTTCCTAAGCCTTCGATTCCTATCTCTATGCCATTGTCTCTCACACTCTTACTCCATTGTGCCCAAATCTCATACTCTACCCGAATCCAAGTCTCTTAATGTTTCGACTCTCTCTAAGTCAACTTCTCACATCAAGTCACAAGAGTTGATAAAAGAAAAGAAATCAAATGTGACTCGTCCACTATAGGTATGTTTAAGGAGAAAGGCGTCAGCTACTAAATCTAGGATGGTTCAATTGTCTTAATCAAATCCTAATTTTGAAACCATCATAATAAAATTTGTTCTAAAATCTGATGACATTTATTTCAATCCAAAAGATTTAGATGTCTCTATTGTCATTATAAAAGGTACTTGAACATGCACCAAACATCCTTTGCACTTGTTCGTCACCTACTAACACATGTACCCTAACCACAAAGCTTTTCTTGCCAACCTAAACACAATTTTGATATCCAAGGCACTAGGTGACAAGAAAAATTGTCATGAAGGTAGAGATGATAGGTAAGGAGAAAAATAAGGGTGAAGTTGTTAAATGAAAAAAATTTGTAGGGTGCAAATGGTTGTTCACCATGAAGCAAGAGTCAAATAGCTTACTAGAACAATACAAGACAAAGCTAGTGGATTACACTTAGAGATATGGACTAGATCATTTTGAAACATTTTTTTCAATGGCTAAAATAAATACTATAAGAGTGTTATTGTCTTTAGCTCCCAACCTAGGATGGAAACTACGATAATTTAATGTGAAAAATGCATTATTACACGGTGATGTAGAGAAGGAAATTTACATAAAACTATGACCAGGTATTGAGTAAAAAAAAAGCAAATAAGGATGTAGTGTGCAAATTGAAAAAAACTTGCATAGGCTAAAGTAATCTCCTAGAGCTTGGTTTGGGAGATTTACTAAACTCATGCTTGGTAAGGGACGTAGTAAGAGTCAGGGTGATTATAGCCTATTTGTGAAACACTCGACTTTAAGGGCAGTAAAAAGATTATTGGCTTGCATAGATGATATTATAGTGACATGAAATGATGAAGATGGAATGGAGAACTTACAGAAGTGTTTGGTGAACGAGTTCAAAGTCAATGAACCAAGAAGATCAAAGTATTTTTTAAGGATTGAAATTGCACATTCTTGACTGGAGATTTTTATCTTCCTACAAAAAACGTCTTATATCTGTTGACCAAAATTGGAAGGCTTGGAAGTAAGGCAGTTGATACACCAATAAGCCTAATCTTCAACTTGGAGATACCCCATCTGACATTATAGCAAATAAAGGCTCCTACTAGAGACTTGTTGGAACTCTTTTTGTCCCATGCCAAACTAAATATAGATTATGTTATGAACGTTGTAAGTTAGTTCATTCATAATCCTAAGGAACCACATCTTAAGGCAATTCATCAAATTTTACAGTATCTAAAAGGATCACCGAGCAGGGGAATTTTATTCAAAAAACAATATGAATTATCACTTGAAGCCTATACTAATGAAGACTATGCAAAATCCATTATTGATAGCAAATCAACCTACGAGTACCTTTTTGGGATAAAAAAGTAAAAAGCAAAACATTGTCGCTTGGTCAAGCATAGAAACCGAGTTCAGATTAATGGTTTTGGGAATATATGAATTATTATGGCTTAAAATGATATTAAAAGATTAACAAGTTGAATGGAGGGACCCAATGAGGCTTTATTGTGATAGTAAATCAGTTACAAACATTACTCATAATCCTGAACAAAATGACAAACAAAACATGTTGAAGTTGATAGACATTTTATGGAGAAGATGGATAGTGACCTAATATATACTCTATTTGTGCCTATTGGTGGTCAAATTGCAAATATTATCACAAAAAGGCTGCCTAGTGTAGTTTGTCAAGGATAACAAGCAAGCTTGGAATGGAAGACATCCACTCACCAACTTGAGGGAGAGTATTGAGAAATATAATTTGTCCTCTTATTTAGAAAACCATAGATTGTTAAATTTGGTTCCATTTTTACTTTTCAGTTTATTTTCCTTTACTTTGTTCCCTATTTTCAATAGGAAAGTTAATCAAATTAGTTACTAGTTTCCACAACTAGCCTCTAGTTTCCAATCTATGTTTTTAGCATCAATTGTATATAAATTAGGATTATTCTTGAAAAGATTAATCTACCATTTAATTTATATCACATGACATGTTTAAATATTTTTATATTAATTTAAAATATACAGAAAAAATTAATGGTCAAACAACTCACTATAGAAGTTATATTTGTATTTCTAATATTAGCTATTTAATACAGATGTGTATTTGTGTTAAAAGTTTACACAACTTAAATGAAATGGTGGTTGACTTAAACATAAATTTGAAAGCCCACATCCTGAATCTAGAAATTGAAAACCCAAATTTATAGACCTTAGTTGCCAAAAGGCACATACACGGCCTTGGAAGAACCATAATAGTTAATAACTAACTTACCCAAAAGTATAAAAACAAATTTGATACAAATCAACCACAACAGTTGCCAACGTCTCCTTTGCTTAAGTTTTAACATTGCCCGTCAAGTTTAGACCTCCCATGTGGGATGCAGAGAGGCGTTTATTACTACAATACCAACCATAGCTGTGGGCAAAGTGATCTGTTATTTTGTGATAAATTATCTAGCTTTTATTAAACCAATGAACTCTTAAATTTGATACCACATTAAACAATTGAAAAAGTGTCATCTCCAGTCATAAATGCTAATGCAAACTAACAGTAATCATCCAACGACAATGCAACTAAAACATCTTCATTTTCAAGAAACTTGACAATAAATCCATTAGCGTTATATGAATATTCTAATGGAACTTTACAACAAACTAAACAAACAAACAGGAAATTTAACAGAGAATAGTAGGCCACAAGCTTTACATCCGTTTCACATAAACAAAAACTAAACACAAAGTTTTCCTATCAAAAATTTCTTTTGGAAACCAGAAATAAATCATTGAAGTAATACAATTTCAAATTAGTTATTGTGATTTTGTTTCTGATTTCTAAGTTTGCTCATGATTTCCAATCTTTTGGAAACCAGAAATAAATCATCTTAGTTTAGTCTATTTTGTTCCTGATTTATAAGACCTAATTTGTTGTAAACTATGTATATATTTACTTAGGGTCGGATTCGAACTGAACCAAAATGAATTGAACTCAAACTCAGCTCAACTAATAAGGAATCGAGCTCGAGCCCCAACTTGAGGAACTTGGTGGATATGAACTGGCACTTAAAGTTTAACAAGTTGAGCCAAGTTTTTTCGGGGAGCCTCTTAACGAGTTCACTAACAAGTTGTTTAAATAAGTAGCCAAAACGATATCGTTTTAATACGTTTTAGTAGAAAAATGACATCATTTTAATCAATTTGAATTGAATTTTTCAAACTCACAAACTTGATGAACCGAACCCCCCTAAATCTCAAGCTCGAACCAAGCTAGTTTTGAAAAACTTTTTTTTTTTTTTTTATACTCCTAAAGGAGGAGAAAAGGGTGAAACTTGTCGGTGAAGATTGAACTCACTAAAATCTTGTCAAAACCCTCATAGAAACCTCTTAGATCTCAAAAACTACCAGAAAACCATAAACACCACCTAAGCTCTTCTCAAACATCTGAAAAACTGTCGAATGACGCACCAAGTACATGAAAAGCAAAGACGTTGCCAAAGCTCTTCTCAAACGTCACAAAAGCCATCGAAAACTTCAAATGTCATTAGAAGTGGTCTCACAAGAAGCTCCACCTAGATCTGTCAAAAAACTTGACCAACTATTTCACTGGTTTCTACCAAAGGTGAAACTTGTCGGTGCGCCAGACTCGACAACCTCCGCTGGCTCTTCTTTTATCACCCTATGTTCCTTTTTCACCCTCTATTGTTTGATACTTATTCTCTTAAAATTATTGAGCACCATTTCAATGGTGCCAACTTGTGTGAGTGGTTTCAATCTATTATATTATTTGTATTTTACTATTGTTGCATATAGTCAATGGATAGATGAGAATTCAATTGTATGTCCTAGTTTATCCCATAGAGCACAAACTGGAATGACTCGTCTCTAATAAAAGATTGCAAAAGATATTTAGGAAGGAGTTCAAAAAGCATTCTAAAGTGGAGAACACGACCAAATGCTTTGAAATCTAGTCTATTACACATACCACAAGGCAGAGAATGATGATAGTTACAAAATTTTTATTTGTCTTACATAACTTTGCCAAGAGATTGATTTATATTATGAGACAAATTTGAATTGTTCGGAAGATAGTGCTAAATACAATCAAAGACTTGAAAAAGAACTTCTTTGGTTTCTTTAAAGGCCTAACCCTAACCTAGATGAGGGTCTGGGACATATCCTAGCAACTAAACGTTTCCCTTCAACTCATGATGCCTTTATTGAAGTTTGCAGGAAAATGGACAATTAGAAGATAGAAACAAAGGCACATGTTTTGCATACACAACAACTTTTGTAGCTAAGCCTACTTATACTCAAAAACTTCAACTTTGTGCCTCACAAGTTGAAATATTGCAAGCTATTTTAAATCAAACTAAGCTCCCTACATCATCCAATCCTCATATTGCCAAAACCTCAGTTGCTCAAGAAAAGAATTCTTAACTTTGCCTGTGTCTCACACATTACCACAATAAGTATGGATTGTTAATACTAATGCCTCAATATTATTATGAATTTCAAGACTAGTCTTTAGGAATGATGTGTAAGGAGTGCAATGACCTATATTATCCCAAGAGTGTTATATCTTCTTTAGGTTCCAAAACATTTCATCTTCCTTTTTCGTTTCTATTATTTCTAATAATGAGGTGCTTATTTGGCATCAACACCCTAAACACCATAGTTTCAGTTATTCAAAACATTTGTACTCATATCTTTTTTAGTGAGAAAATTGTATTCATGCTAAACAATCTAGACATTTTTATCCTTTGCACCCATATCAATCATCACAATTATTTCATCTTTTTCATAGTGATATTAGGGGAACTTGCTCGTTCTGTAAATTTAACTCATATTAGTTGGTTTATTATATTTATAGATGATCACGCCCAGGTTTCTTTGGGTGAACCATATCAAAGAAAGATTTCAAGACAGTTTTATATTCAATAATTCCACAAATTTATACATTTATTTTCAAAAATCAATTCAAATTCTCTATACTAATAAAGGTAAGGAATAATATGTCTAACGAATTTAAAAAATATCACTTCAATCATGGCATATTTCATCAAACAACTTATGCACACACTCCCCAATAAAACAATTTAGTTGAAATAAAAAATAGATACATTTTAGAGGTCAGTAGGTCACTCAAGTTTGCCTTTAATGTTCCTAATTCATTTTGGCATGAGGCCACACTCCAAATTTGTAAATACGGAAACAAGGAAAAAAGAGTACAAAAATTATATAGATATGATATGGTAAATGATGAAAAATACGTTTGTAAAAAAAGGGTGATGCAAGACCCATCAAAAATATTTGAATCCTATATTATAGGAAGATATTCAAAATGTAATTATATTTAGGGTTGCTTATTTTATTTAGAAAGATTTTCATATTATTTTATTTAGGTATTTTAATTAAATAAATATCTTATTTTATTTAGAATATCTTGTTTAGGGATATTTTAGGATTTTAGTTAGATACTGATTTCTTATGGAATAAGGATTAAGAGCCTATATAGAGGGCTCAAACATTTATTGTAAAATAATTTATTCAAATATTATTTCAAATACAAAATTGAGATTAATTCTCTTTTCAATCGTTAGTCGATTGTCCTTTGGATCGAGTGTCGATCCTGATCATTCGTTAATCTCTAATTATTCGTCGATTGTTTCTTTGGGTCATGTGTCAATCCTGATCGTGTGTCAATCAAAATTTGTTCTTCAATTTGTTCTACATCAATTTAGTATCAGAGCTAGTTCTATATCTGTTAGGTATCAGAGCCTAAAATCGATCATCGCTCTCCTACTCAACTTTAAAGCTTTAATTCGATCTTCATCTTCGTTGTTCTCTACAATCATTAGTCGATTATTTCTCTTTGATCTTTAGTTGAATTTTAATCGTTAGTCGATGGAGGATTATTTGTAGTTCAACTCTTCGGAGCCAAGTTCTTTTCAACCAAGGGAGAATGATACGTGACCCATCAAAAATATTTGAATCCCATATTATAGGAAGAAATTCAAAATGTAATTATATTTGGGGTTGCTTTTTTTATTTAGATTATTTTATTTAGGAAGATTTTCATATTATTTTATTTAGGTATTTTAATTAGATAAATATCTTATTTTATTTAGATTATCTTGTTTAGGGATATTATAGGATTTTAATTAAATACTGATTCCTTATAGAATAAGGATTAAGGGCCTATATAAAGGGCTCAAACATTTATTGTAAGACAATTTATTTAGATATTATTTCAAATATAAAATTAAGATTAGTTCTCTTTCCAGTCGTTGTTGATTACCCTTTGAATCATGTGTCGATCTTGATCGTTCATCGATCTCCAATTATTCGTTGATTGTTTCTTTAGGTCGTGTGTCGATCATGATCGTGCGTTGATCGAAATCTATTCTTCAATTTGTTTTAAATCAATTTAGTATCAAAGCTAGTTCTACATCAATTTGGTATCAGAACTAATTCTACATCAAAGGGTCATAAAATTTAAGTATAAAAAAGAAAATAATACATGTATATACGAATTTAATGCAACACATAATCGATAATATGTTTCTGAAAATACAACAATATCAATCACAAAATTTTAGAACTATTTATGGAATACCTAATTAAAATCAATATAACAATTCGTATATAAATATTTAATTGCCTATTAAATCTAATACAACACAATACATAATTAAAATTCAAACTATAGTCTCAAAATTATCAAACACAATATATGTATTATAGTTTCAAACATACATAGACAAGATTCAATTCAAACTCAAATTATAAACACATAACATAGAATTAAACAAGAATAATTCATGTTTTTACTAACTAGGAAGCAAATAACTAAAACTATAATCTTATAAACTAATTAATTGTCTCATCTATGGTTTCTCTACTCTCTTAAACATATAAACATATTTTTGTGGTGATGATTATATTATTGGAGCAAAGAATGATACAAATTTGCAGGCATGTAGTAACCAAAAAAAAAAATTACAAAAGATAAAAAATTGACAAAGTTCATGTGCAACAACCAAAAAAAAGAAAAAAAGACTAGATAACAAAAGGTTAAGAGAATGACAAAGTAAAAGATAATTACCATTGATGTTGGGTGAGTAGCGTATACTGCACAAAATATTGAGTTAATGTTGTGCTTGTATAATATGTGAAAATTAAAAAGGATGAAACGAAACAATCTCTAAAGCAAAAATCTTCAAACAGGCAAGTGAACAGACAAAAAGAAAGAGAGTGACTTAGGCAAATCGTTTTTGTTGATAACCTCAGACCAGTCAATCAAGAATATTGACTAATACATAATCGATCAAGCATTAGAAGTTGTTGGTTATGGTTTTTGGCTAAAATTATGAGTTGCAACTACAAAAGTTTAAGGATTTGGCGCAAGGGTAGATTTGAGCCAAACCAGGTCCGAAGTTCAACTCAAATAAAAAATGGTATGACTCGAATTCGTCAAGTCAAAATTAAGTGATGTGAATGTAGGTTCAAAGCCATTAGCATACTTGAAGGCAAATCGCACACTCATGAGCTCAAAAGGCTACTTTGGGGTGTTCTTGCTAACATCCTTGGGTTGATAAGCTCCTCAGCAGTCATCAGTGCCATCTTTTGAGTATTTGGATGCTCAAGATTGTTCCTTGGACAAGGTTGGAAAGTGAAGCAAACTTCGAAAGGCTGCAAATGGAATAAGAATTGTATGAGGAAATGAAGCAGGTCAACACACAAGACCATGTGCTCGACTGTGTGTCCCAGCCATGCTGGCTTCTGCCCTTCACACACGCCCATACACACGTTCGTGTGTCCAACCGTGTCTTGCAATTAATGCATACGATCGTGCGCTCATCTGTGCCTTTCGTCCGTGCTAGCTTTTGATTTTCGCACACATCCGAACACACGCCCGTGTGGCTGCTTGTGACCTTTCAAGCCTTTTGCACACAACTCTCTGCACGTTCAGGCACACAACCGTGCTCTCTCCTGTGCATAACATTAGCTTTTGTGAACTTTCTAAATGCAATGCCCCTTGTAATTTTCTTGTCTAGCTTATAATGAAAGGGTATTTTTGTCAATCCATTGAGCTTGTAAGGCACATATATAAGTGTCAAATTTCATCATGTAAAACACTTTTACTTGAATATTGGAAAAACTTTACTTCAAAGCTTGATGTGTAGATGTTCCTAGGTACTTGTTGGTGCTAGGTTTATCCTATCTCTTTATCCAATCTTGTTGCAAGGAAAGATTGGTGGTGAGTAGCAAAGCTGGTGGAATTCTTCCTTTAGATTGGTTTTTCTTCCTTGCCTTGGTCAAATTTAAGTATTATGTTATGTGTGAATTGATCTCATTTGCCTACATTTCTTCCTTGGAAAATCTGCTTGTAGACTCTCTATTGAGGCTGCTAGTCTGGATGGATGGCTATGGATCATTTCTAGTATCAGAGCCTAGGTTGGCATGTGTAGAGGTGTGTTAACCTGCTAGGTTTGGGGAATACTTTGGTTAAAAAAATTTCTGAAATTTTCCTTGGGTTAGAATAAGGTTCGAAGGATGAAGATGATGAACATGGCAACCATCCCTTCTTGATCACTGTTCCATTAGACACCATCCCTAAACTTTAGACACACACCTTACCTTTCTTAAGAAAATCCTATACCTTTCCTTACCAAAAGCCATACCACATTTAATGCTCAACTACCCTATTTGCCTTAAACCTAAGACCACCTTTGCTAATCACTTGCTAAACCATCGCCAGCATTATCAACTCATTTAATCCTTCATCATTTACTATCACCCAAAAAAACCTCATTATCCTTTAATCTTAATCCTACCTCATAAATTACCTTACTACCCCTCACCAAAACTACCATAATACCCTTACCACTTAAATCCTACACTCATCCACCCAACCCTATATAGCCCAAACCTTATATTTTTTTTTCCATTCCTCATCCCTAAAGACACTATTCACCTTCCCGGAATCACTTTTCACCATCACAAACACTGTTCATAGAATTTCATTTCCACCTTAATTCCATCCTAAACATTTCCCTAATCCATTATAACCTTGACCAATTCACTTCATGGCTAGTAAGGAGAGTTCTCAATACCCTTCACCACCTTGGAGCATTGATGATATAGGGTTAAAGGGCCAAAGACAAGATTTGAAGGAAGAGTTAAGTGATAAATTTGAAACCCTTACTACGATGATACAAAGCATGTCACAAGACTTGGCTAAATTGATACAAGGTCAAGGTTCAAGTAATCAAAACTAAGCTAGAACACCCCTATGCCCAAAAGATGACCCTTTCATCATTCACCATAGAGTCCAAACCACAAAAGACACCCATGACAGAACCACTCATAATAATGTACGTACACCCCCACAAGATGAGAGAGTGTCTTTGTCTAGTGATTCAAACAATAAATCCAAGCTTCATAGGAGAGAAGAGGACAATAATGATCGTGGGTTGAAAGTAGATATCCCCGAATTTGATGGTAGTTTGAACCCGACTATATTCATTAATCAGCTATATAGCATCGAAAGAGTTTTTGACTACAAAAGATATGATGATGAGAAGAATTATAGGGTGGCTACATTAAAGTTCAAGGGGTACACTTCATTATGGTGGGAGAACATAAAGAGGGAAGGAAAAGGGAAGGTTTGATCATATGATAAGTTGAAACGGATGTTGAAGAAGAGGTTTCTTCCCGAAAATCACAAAATGGACATTTACTTCAACCTACACAATTTGAAGCAAGAGGACAAGAAGGTGAAAGAATATGTGAGGGAGTTTGAAGACTTGAAAATGAGGAGCGATATACCGAAGGAGAGGGAGCATACGATAGCTAGATTTGTGGGAGGATTGAATAGAGAAATAGCTCACAAGGTAGAGTTACAACCCTACCATTCCTTTCATAATGTTTGCAATCTCGCTATGAAGGTTGAGAGGCAACTTAAGGCCTTAAAAGTTACTACCCCTAAGAAAGTTTCCAAGGAGAGTAGCTATTATAAGGGGTCCCCATCATATACCAAACCTTACGTCTCATTTAAGGATTTTGGTAAATTGAAGATTGTTGAACCTAGTACAAAAAAACCTAAAGTGCATGATGAGGCTAGTAAAAATGCACTTAGGAATAAGAAATGTTTCAAGTGTCAAGGCTATGGTCACTTCCAAGCCAATTGTCCTAACCATAGAGCCATGACCTTAATAGAGATTGCAGCTATTGAAAAGGCTTTTCAAGATGAAGGGATTGAGGAAAAGGTTAAGGAAGTGAGTGATGGGGAAGTGCTAGCTAATCCCAATCAACGAGAATTATTGGTTCTTAAGATGTTGTTGTATACTCAAGTCAACTTTCAAGATAATCAAAGGAAAAAATTTGTTTCAAACTCAGTGAACTATCAAGGGAAAGGTTTGTTTGGTGATAGTTGATAGTGGGAGTTGCACAAACGTCGTTTCCACCACCCTTGTGGAAAAGTTGAGTCTACCAACCCTTGATCATGCTAGGCCTTCTAAATTACAATGGTTGAGTAATGGAGACGTCATCCAAGCCACTAAACAAGTTGTGGTAACATTCCGCATCGACAAAAGGTATGTTGATGAAGTGGTATGTGATGTGATTCTCATGAATGCTTGTAATTTACTACTTGAAATACTATGGCAATATGATAGAGAAATTATGCACAATGGAAGATTAAACACCTACTCCTTTGTTGAACCCTTAGTGTTTTGATGATTCCGAAAATATGTTAAAATTTACGAAATGACAAAATTACCCTTGGCATGAACTTGGTTCATGACCGAAATCAGGCCGAAAAACTGTTTTGTAGGAACATGTATGCACACTGAGCAATTGAAGAGTCACACGGCCATGTATTCAGCATTTGATGCCACACACGCCCATGTATTGAGCTGCACACGCCCGTGTCATGCATTAAAGCTACACATGCACGTGTCTTGAAGTCACATGCCCGTGTTACGCAGAAGAGGACACACACGACTGTGTGCTGAAGGACACACAGTCGTGTGTCAAGGAGAAATGTCACACACGACCGTGTGCGACCGTGTGCGACCAGACACACAGCCGTGTGTCAAGGAGAAATGTCACACACGCCCGTGTGCAAAAGGACACACAGCTGTGTGTCAAAGAAGAATGCCACACACGACCGTGTAACATAAACCACACGCCCGTGTGTAAGGCCAAAGTACAGTCGTGCGCCTCCCGTGTGTGTACCCGTGTGCGCTTCTGAAATCTGAAGGCGTCTGGAAGAAAAATGACACACGCCCGTGCGTTACAAATGTGCACGCTCGTGCTAGCGCAAAAGTGACCGTTGGAAAGTGCAGAAAAAGGAAAGCACGACCATGCAACAAGAGGTCACGCCCGTGCAACTTTCCAGAAAGGCTCCAACGGTTCTCAAATCAGCAGCAACGACTATATTCTTCCAAATCTTATAAATTGGAGCTGATTTGAAGATGCAAGGTTTAGAGAATCAGGCCTAAGACTTCCATTCTCCATTCTCTAAACTCTTCTCCATTATTCTCTCACAAAAGCTTATTTGTAAACCTTTAAAGAGAAACCTTGAGCTCAATTGTTGTATTAGCCTTGTGAGACAAATTTCTTGTAATATTTTCACAAATCTTTGGGCGCAATCCCGTAAAACTAGTGTGAGACGTAATCTCTGTTAAAACTAAGTTAAGGGCGCAATCCCTTGTATCAAAACTAGTGTTAAGGGCGAAATCCCTTTGATCAAAACTATTGTAACTTTGGGTTAAAGTTAGTGGAAGCAAAATCTTCAAGCGGGGTTGCTTGGAGTAGTGGACGTAGGAGGCGTGGAGAAGCTTCGAACCACTATAAAATCGGTTGAGCATTTCTTTCCCTTACTCTCTTTATTTATATTTGCTTAGTCATTTAATTGTGCTTAATTGTGTTTATATTTGCATGTTTGTGTTGGTTGAATAGGAAAGAAATTAAAACTTGATAAAATTTTTAAATAACCTATTCCCCCCCCCCCCCCCTAGGTTATTTGCCATTTAGCATTTGGTGTTTTACATCCTTCAAGTTCCACAAGAAAACCATAACTCTCACCCCACTCTCATCTAGCCAAACCATACCACAAACACCACCCAAAACCACTACATCTACTAAAAGCCTTTTCCTCAATGCCCACCAACTGGACAAAGCCTTCCTATAGCACAAGTCCATCCTTGCTTTGTTGGTGGCTGAAAGAAATATGCCATCTAACCCACCCCCCATCCTTACCTTCAACCATTGATCAAGGAATTCCATGATGTCTTCCCCGATGAACTACCCTATGGACTACCACCCTTGAGAGGGATTGAGCACTAAATTGACCCAGAACCTAATGCCTCACTACCTAATAAACCCACATATAGGTGCAACCCCTAAGAGTCCAATTAAGAATTGATTGCTACGGGGTTTGTAAGAGAAAGTATGAGTCCATGTTCGATGTCGGCTCTCTTTGTGCCAAAGAAAGACAAAACCTATAAAATATGTATGGATAGTAAAGCCATCAACCAGATCACAATCAAATATAAGATCCTATTCCCCAGTTGGATGATATGCTTGATAAACTCCATGGTGCTAAAGTTTTTTCAATGATTGATTTGAAGAGTGGGTACCACCAAATTCAGATGAAGAAAGAGGATGAATGGAAGACCACATTCAAGACCAAAAAAGGATTATATGAATGGTTGGTCAAGCGCTTTGGGGCTTTTCAATGCTCCAAGCACCTTCATGAGGTTGATGAATGAGGTACTCAAGTCTTTTATTGGCAAATTTGTTGTCGTTTATTTTGATGACAACTAGTATATAATAAGAATGAGGAGTAGCATGTAGACCATCTTAGACAAGTGTTTGGGATGCTGAAGGAACAAAAACTTTTTGCCAAGATGGAAAAATGTGAGTTCTTTGTAAAAGAGGCTTCCTTGTCTATGTTGTGGTAAAGAGGGGAATCCAAGTGGACTAGTCCAAGGTGGAATCCATTCGTAGTTGGCCTATCATAACCAATATCATCGAAGTTAGGAGTTTCCATGGGCTAACATCCTTCTATAGGAGTTTTGTGCCAAACTTTAGTTCATTAATGTCACCTATAACTGAGTGCATGAAAAAAAGAAGTTTTGAATGGTCTAAAGCCACCAATGAAGCCTTTGAGTTGATCAAGCAAAAGTTATGTGAAGCCCCCATCCTTGCTTTCCCAGATTTCTCTCAAGTTTTTAAGTGGAATGTGATACAAGTGGAGTTGGCATTGGTGCGGTTTTGACACAAAACAAAAGGCCTATTGCCTACTTTAGTGAGAAGCTCAATGAAGTTAGGAGGAAGTATAACACATATGACAAAGAATTCTATGCCATTGTGAGAGCTCTAAATCATTTGAGTCACTATCTTAGGCCAAAGCAGTTTGTACTCTATTCCGATCATCAAGCCTTGAAGTTTGTAAATGGACAACACAAGTTCCTACTTAGGCATGCGAAATAGATAGAGTTCTTGCAATCATTCTCTTTTGTCTCTAACTACAAGCAAGGATCCAATAATATGATAGCCGACGCCCTTTTTAGAAGGTATGCCTTGCTCACCCTCCTTGGCTCTAAAATATTAGGTTTTGAGTTGATGAGTTATGCTATGAGGAGGATGTAGAAATGAAGCCTTGTATGCAAAAATGTGGGGAGAATGGCCATGAAGATTATGTGGTGCATGATAGTTACCTATTCAAGGGTACTAAATTGTATGTTCCTAAAGGAAGTTTTAGGGAGTTAATATTAAGGGAGACTTGGTTTGGATCCATTTGAGGAAGGAAAGGTTTCCTAACAAAAGAAAAAGCAAGCTTGCACCAAGGGCTGATGGACCCTTTGAAGTTCTTGAAAGGATTAATGATAATGCTTATAAAGTAGACCTTCCGAATGAGTATGGTGGTATTTCAGCCACTTTCAATATGGAAGACCTCAACCCCTACTTGGAAGATGACTTGGATTTGAAGGCAAATCCTCACCAACCTGGGCAGGATGATATGAATGTAGGTTCTAAGCCATCAACATACTTGAAGGAAGATCGCACACTTATGGGCTCAAGAGGTTGCTTTCGGGTGTTTTTGCTAACATCCTTGGGTTGTCAAGCTCCTTATTAGTCATTAGTGTTGTCTTTCGAGTATTTGGATGCTCAAAATTGTTCCCTGAACACAGTAGGAAAGTTGGAAAGTGAAGCAAACTTCAAAAGGTTGCAAATGGCATAAGAATTGTATGAGGAAATGAAGCAAGTCCATACACACAACTGTGTGCTTGGCCGTGCATCCCAATCATGCTAACTTCTGCCCTTCGCTTGTGCACACATCCGTGTGTCCAGCCATGTCTTGCAGTCCATGCACACAATCGTGCACTCACCCGTGCATTTCATCTGTGCTAGCTTCTGCCTTCGACACACATCCGTGTGGCCGCCTGTGACCCTTCCAACTTTTTGCACACAACGCCCGCACACGCCCGTATGTCTAGCTGTGTAGTTGCCCAACTTCTCTGTACGCCCAGGCACACGATCGTGCTTTTTCTCATGCACAACATTAGCTTTTGTGAACTTTCTAAGTGTAGTGCCCCTTATAATTTTCTTGTCTAGCTTATAATGAAAGAGTATTTTTGTTAATCACTTAAGCTTGTAAGACACATATATAAGTGTCAAATTTCATCATGTAAAAGGACTTTTACTTGAATATTGGAAAAACTTACTTCAAAGCTTTGCATGCTTTGTGTGTGGATGTTCCTAGGTACTTGTCGGTGCTAGGTTTATCCTATCTCTTTATACAATCTTGTTGCAAGGAAAGATTTGTGGTGAGTAGCACAGCTGGTGGAATTCTTCCTTTAGGCTAGTTTATGCTATCTCTTTATACAAATGTGAGAATTGATCTCATTTGCCTACATTTCTCCCTTGGAAAATCTGCTTGTAGATTGTGTTGAGGCTGTTGACTATGAAATGCATGGTTTGGATGGATGGGTATGGATCATTAAGGGTGGTTTGAATTTGAGACACAAACCAGAACCAATGATCCAAACCGAATTCAAATGGAGTCAACTCCCTCTAGCTTGAATTTGTCTCTATTTTAAAAATGACTCGAATTCCCATATTAAAAATATGTTCGAATTTGAATTAAACGAATTAGAGTCAAGCTGATTTGAGCTAGTTCAGTCCATATCCAAGCTTAATCTGGAGTGCCAAAAAATAGAATTTTTGTTTTATATAATTTGGCATTAAGGTAATTTATTGAAAATGCAAAGGATACTTTTATACTTATTCTATTTGTAAAAAAGTGCAATAAAACGGTCATCTAATACACATTTTACATATTTGAGACTCAAAATTTGTAAAGACGTATTTAAAACGAAAAAAAAATATGACAAAAGTGAATTAAATGCAAATAATTCATGTTTTTACTAAGTAGAGCCACACTAACTCCATCATATCTCATAAACTGTATTCCTTATAAGAGCATAAAATTTCGAATAGCGATCAACTTATTAAAAGATATTTGTTCCCATGTTCGCCTTATTGCTTTTTTACCTCCAAAGGTATTCAAATATATTACTTATGCCTGCAACCATTCCCCCACTCAAAAGGGGTAACAATGTTACTATCCTATGTCCAAACATTTCTTTGTTTCAACTAATGTCCCTTTTCTTGAGAGTCAATTGTTCGATCCTAATGCTTCTTTTAAGGGAAAGAAATAAAATAAAGCTCCATATTTGGATCCTTCCATTTCTCCATTTCTCTCCCTTTTCACTACAATAACGATGATTCTTATTCATAACACCTAGTTTAAAAGGAAAAACTAATGACAAGATAAATACCCAAACTTCAAAATATAAAGATATTATTTACTCCAAATGCCAAAAGCTTTTTCTCGTTGCCAATCATTAAACTTGGAGTCAAGTTTTGTGGTGGAAGCTTCAAAGATAGGTAATGAATAGCAAAATAACCTTAATATTCCTATCCTTGTCTAAAAAGGAGTAAGAGCTTGCACTCTATAGCCAATCATGTTACATATTCTAAATTGCTTGACCAATATGGGGAATCTACTAAAAAAATAGATTGGGGTTGAAATTCCTAAAGATATTCAATGCCATATGGGTTCTAGAGTGGAGGACTGTAATTATAAAAGGAACGAAGGCACAAACAAATAATAATATTTGGGAGACTGTAGATTTATCCAAAGAAAAAAAGATTGTAAACTTAATTCAATCAAAGTACTAATTTCATTAACTTTGCTAATCTTAACTAGCAACTACATCAGATGGTTATTAAAAAAGATTTTTTGAATGAAGAACTTAATGAAAAGATTTCTATGAAGATTCAAATAAGACTCCAAAATCAAATCACAGATAATTGAGATTGTTAAACAATGGGAAATAAAGTTTATTAATACTAAAATTACAATAGATTGGTATTTATTTCCCCAGATGTTTCACCTGATTAAGAGGAAGGTGCTACACCTTTAACAACCAACCTCCTCAATTGATACTGCCAAGGATCACCATCACTACCTTTTCATCTAAACCATCCTAGTTTAAATAAATGACCTCCATCCCTAATTCTTCTAACACTAATTTGATTTGGTAATGCAAATTTTATTCTCATCGTATCCTAATCACAGTCAAATTGATAGTTTAATCTTAATCTAATTTCAATCCTAATTGGATAATTCATAATCTTAATCTAATTTCAATCCTAATAGGATAATTCCTAAATAACTCTCATTCACATTACTACAATGGGAGCCTAAAAGATTCCACTTGATTTTGAGAATGAAGAATAAGGAAGCAAGATGTGTAAACTAAATAAGTCGTTGTATGGATTAAAACAATCTTCTAGACTTGGTTCAGAGGTTTAGCTCAACTATGAAAGGTCTCAAGTACCATCAAAGGAGAGTCGACAATATAATGTACCAAACATTCTCATGATAATAAAAATCTATGTTGATGACATTATCATAACGCGGGATGATACACAAGAGATTGGAAATTTAAAGAAACACTTGTTGAAAACCTTTAACACTTTTTTGGTATAGAGGTGGCACAGAACAAACAAGAAAAGTATATCTCTCAAAATATACTCTTGACTTATTGACAATATCTGGAAAATTAGGCAGCAAATGGGCTTGTACAATTGGAAGTGCAAAAGAAATCCCAAATGTTGGTAGGTAAACTCATTAGACCGAATATTGCTTTTGCATTAAGTGTTATAAGTCAATTCATGCATGCACCATTCCAAATGTTGTTAATCATATCCTAAAGTATCTTAAAGGGACTCCATTAAAGGTTACTATTTTGGAAGACCAATCAAAGAGGAAATGAGAGTTATGCAAATGCTAACCAGGTCAGGTCTGTTGAAAATAATAAGTCTCTACTTGTTAAGTCCCTAATCACAAATGTTTTACAAGAGAGGCACAAGGACTCAAGTAAAGGAGTATTTTCCTTGCAATGAGTTGGCAAAATAGTTTTTGTAGCAAAAGAAGCCATGCACATGGAGAGTAAAAACTGAACTGATGAGAATGGACGAAGAGTCAATGATATAAAAAGGGGTGATGAAAGGGAATTGTTGTTTTATCTCAATCAATTTCTTGCTTGATTGTGTGAATAATGGGAGATCAGTTTGGTTGATTGCACATATAGCTATCATGCAGTATCATAACCCAAAACTCAATTGAGTTAACTGGAGTACTGCACCAACCCAAAACAACATATTTCCCAATCCTTCCTAATAACTACTCAAGCCTAAATATAACTTATCCACCAACCCAACCACTTATCACTCCAACAAGATATAAAGAAGACTCCATAACTACATAATAAAATAGGCCCTTTGAATGCTTATACATAACCCAAAAGTAATAAGGATCATTAAACACACTTGAAAAAAATTCTCTGATTCTCTTTTGAAAACCAAAAATACAAAAAAATGAAATAATGTAAAGTGATCGTTATTTTAGCAAATGATGGATCTTTCACATTGCAAAAATAACACAAATGTGTCATTTATATTCAATAAATTGGTACTAAACCTTGTAGCATCAAAGCAAAACCAACGTTATTCTTACAACTGATGAAGTTATTACAATAACTAAAAATGATTTTGCTCTCAATACACTAATAATGAACTTTCACGTAAAACAAAATAATGTATTGTAGCATGCTCAAACCACAACAAGCATGTATGCGCTCCTTTTACAAGGTTTTCGATACACACACACATATGATTTGTAATAATACAAGTATTGATACTGAATTGAAAAACATTATCAACCGTCAATCCTTTCAGTCAGACCCTCATGTTCATATTTAATACTTCTACATACTGTGAAACCTCTATGGCAAGTTACATCAAAATGTTGATCCAGGAGACTGTGTTACTCAGAGGTCCATATATTTATATAATACACATTTCTTGCAGAGATAATGGAGCACAAGATTTCCACAAAAATGCATGAGCAACTCACTACATCTATTAAAGAATTATTGAAAAGAGAAGATATGATAGCATATTTTCTCACTGATAAGAAGGCAATAACTTATATCTGCAATAAAACACCAGCACCAAATTGTTGAACCTAGTATGTATGGAATTCAGCAGGCCAATACACTAGCAAATCTGTGTCTCCATCATGGTTTGATGACATATTAAAAATAACTTCAAATTAAGTACTTCTTTGCAGAATCAACTTCTTGAGCAATCACTTTTAAGTAGATTCAGAGATATCACTATTAAGAGGCAGATAGAGAGATGTGTTTCTTACTTGCAACTGAGCACGAATGAACTCTAGCTTTGATTCCTGAAAAAATTAAAATCAGTGAGGAGCCAATACTGCTAAAGATGCACTATAATTGCATACTTGAGAACATAGATTTGCTACAACACATTACTTGGTCCTGAAGTGCCTCTTTAAGCTGGAAAATCAGGGTAACTCTTGAAGTTTCAGCATTTTCAAGATGTCCAAGGCATTGCTGAACGACGTTTTCCTGTTCTTGCAGCTGATCAACCACTGCAGACCCATGTTGATTTCCTGATAAGATATAAACAAAAAAACCAAAATTTGAAAAAATCTTTTAATCCTTAAAATGGTAATTTAGTTCCAGAGAAATACAAAGTAATGATACACAGAGCTAAAAGAAAAGTGAGAATTTGTGCATAACATGCAACTAAGCTCAGTAATTAAAAATTAAGCAAAAATAAATAAATAAAGATCCTAACTTTGACCAATTTAATTTACTGGCTCAAGAGTGAAACTAATTATGTAAAATGAATTTCTGTTATATATTTCATTATATTTGAGATTACAATAAATATAAAATTCCTATAAGCTATACAAAGAAGAAATAATACACATATAATAAGAGATAGTATAGTAAGAATACAATAATATACATTAAAGAAGAAATATTTAATTTACATAAGATTAAAATATAAATAATGATGTGCCAAAACTCCCCCTCAAGTTAGAGAATAGATGTTTCTCATTCCCAACTTGTGCGTTACAAATTCAAAGGCAAGTTTGACCATAGTTTTAGTCAAAATATCTACTTCTTATGACAAGCATGGAATATAAGATAGCTTGATCTCACCTTCTTCCATTTCTCCTTTGATAAAGTTTTTCTAAATTCTTACATACTTCATTTGATCGTGTTGGATTATAAACTATACTAATAGCAGATTCACTATCAACATAGAGAATTATAGGTTTACTCATAGACAACTTCAAATCTTCAATAATTCGTTCTAATCAGATCATCACACATATTCCTTGAGCAATTGCCCTATACTCAACTTCATCACCACTTCGTGTAACAAACTGACTGTTTCTTGCTCCACCAAGTTACCAAATTGCCCCACAGTTTAGTACAAAATCCTGAGGTTGAACGAATGTCATCCAAAGACCTTGCCCAATCTACATCAACAAAGCCAGCTATCATCCAGTTCTCATTTTTTCAAAACAATAATCCCTTTCCACGAGTTCCTTCTAAGTATTTCAAGATATGCATTACTACATGAAGACGAACCTGCATAGGAGAATGCATATACTAACTCAACACACTTACTGCATAGGTAATATCTGGTCAAATTAGAGCTAAGTAGATTAACCTCCCAACCAATCTCTGATATCTTCCTGTATCTACCAAGATTCTATCATTTTTACTCTTCTAGTTCTTGTCTAATGGCGTCGTCATTGGTTTACATCCCAATATCCTAATTTCTTTTGAGAGGTCAAGAGTACATTTCCATTGAAAATACAAGTCCCATTCTTACTCATTGTTATCTCCATACTAAGAAAATATCTCATGGCTCCCAAATTCTTAACTTCAAATTGTATTGCTAATTGATATTTGAGATTCATCATCAGTAATAATTATATCATCAACATAAACAATTAAGATTGATTTCTTACCACTAGGATTAGATTTTAAGAACAACGTGTGCTCTGTCTAACTTTGCTGATATCCTAGTCTTGTAAGCATAGAATTGAAGATGGTAAACCATGCCTTGGGTGATTGCTTCAGCACATACAAAGACTTCCTCAACCTACAAGCCTTTTCAAATTCACCCTTCTTGTCAAATCTAATAGGCATTTTCATGTATATCTCTCTCTTTAAATCCCCATTTAGAAATGCATACTTTATATCAGGTTAAATGAGTTGCCAATCAAGATTCACAGCTAGATAACAACACTTGGATGGAATTTAATTTAGCGACAGGAGCAAAGGTCTCTTCATAGTCAATTCCATACGCCTGTGTAAATCACTGTGCTACTAACCTTACCTTGCACCTTTCAATGCTTCTATCAACATTATACTTGACAGTAAACACCTATTTGCACCCTACTGTCTTTTAATGTTTTAGCAAATCCACTACTTCCCATGTACCATTATTAACCAGAGCTCTCATCTCATCATGAACAACTAAGCTATACTTTTGATCTTTTAAAGCTTCTTAAATATTTCTAGGAATCCTCACTTCATCCACTGCAATAGTAAAAGCTCTAAAGCTTGTTGACAGCCCGGAATGTCATGAAGCTAAAGAGAAGATGTTTAATGCAAGATTTTACCCTTTTTCTAAGAGCAATAAAAAGGTCTAGTTCATTTTTTCTTCATTTTCAAGACATTCATCTAGTATAGGTGTCTGACAATGTTGAGGAGTTGGTTTTGGACTCCTGGAGTATACTATTAAGGCTTGTCTCCCCCTATATTAGATACAGGCTGAGGAGTAGAAATAGCAATAGGTTTTTCAGAAACAGACTCTTTTTCAGTAACAAGCTGATTAGCAATAAGTTTTGTCTCAAGTAATGATTCAGGTAGGATAGTGATAGGTAAAAATATACTGGGATCCCAATGTTGCTCTTCACTTGAGTTATCCCCCTAAAGAGGAACATTAGAATAATAAAATTGATCCTCTGAAAAAAAGACATTCAGATAGCAATAGGATTTTAAGAAACTTTTTTGCCTTCAATTATGTGAGCCTGATTGAGTATCTGTTGAAGCATTTTTATTTGTTTAGAAGACAAGTTCAAAGAGGAACTAGCATCAAGTTTGGAGGTGTTGGCCTCTGGTTTGGATGATGAGTCAACTGTGTATCCACTTCGGTTCTATTTCTTTTTATTACGAGGCTTCCAATTTGATAGCTTATCATGTATCTTCTAGCAAGTAGCTCTTATATGATATGGTTTATTAGAATGATCACACCATTATCTATCTCTAAATACATTGTCCTTAGGAGAATTATCTTGCTTCGCTCCAACTAGAGCAAATACTGTGTTATGATAAAGACCAATAAGAGGACAAAGCATAACACGTTTTCGACTTCTTCTCTTCGAACCTCAACAAAGACATCCCACAAGGACATAAGGGGCTTGGTTCCCAAAATACGACCCTAGACTTCATCTAAATCAGCATTAATCCCTTTAAGAAAATCAAAGATTCTCTTTTGTTTAACCATTTTCTTATATTTCATACCATCAATAGTTGTATCCCACTTGATCTTATATAAAAAGATACATCTCCCACCATAGTTCAATTAAAGCATTGAAATAATTTGTTACATTCAAATTTCCTTAATGAGTCATTTGAATTTTAGATCTTACTTCAAAACATTGAGAAGTATTTTCTAAATCAGAGTAAATTTTCTACACAGCCTTCCAAATCTCATAGATAGTGTTTTAAAACAAGAAAGTTCTTCCAATTTTGGGTTCCATAGAATTTATAAACCACAACATTATCATTGAATTTTCTGCTTCTCATATATCATGTTTCGTATCAATGGATACAGGTTCTTTTACAATACCAATAAGGTATCCCATTTTTCCCTTTTCCTTTGATAACAGGTTTGATAGATTGAGACTATTCTCTAATGTTAATTCCATTCAACCAATATTAAGTTATCTATACATTGGGACTATCCATTCCTTATACGTTTGATCCCTTAACAACACGCATATTTACAACTGAGGATTCTCTAGAGGTTTAGGAATCTTCCATTTTATTACTTATGGAAGATACTCAACAAGAAAGAACTTATATTGCAATATCAAAGAAGACATACCCGAGTGGCGATTTGTCAAGCACAATAGAAGTTTAAATACCTCAGGAATAAAGGTTGACAACTTGAGCACTGCAATTAATGTTTGAGAGAGATTTGGTTGCCAAAGATGGAAGTTGATAGTCTCTGGACCTTGATCAGCTAGATCTTACTAGAATCGAGCAGCTAGCAAATTTTTTATAAGGTTTTGACAATCTCTAACAAGCAGATTTCACAATCACCACTGAATTTTTCTGATCAGGCTTCTATAGAAAGTGCTAATCTTGTGATTTCCAACACACCTAGGAAAGTTCGACAGTCACACAGTTTGGTAGGTTCTGGCAACAAATTTTGTCTATCTTCGATGTGATTTTCCAATTCTTCACAGAGAAAGCTGATCGTGCTATTTCTAACACACTGCAAGAGCTTCGATTGATGGAGATGGTTTTTCAGTAAGCTTTTTAAGAAATCCAATGAATCAGGTCTTCATTGATTTCTAGCATTTCAAGCTTAGGGTTTTAGCTAGTCACTCCTAAGATTAATAGATATTTATCGATCTTCAAAGAACCAGCAATCCCAAAGCCTTTCAGGTAAGATTCGAACAAAGAATGATGGCTAATAGAAAATTTCAAAAACAGTGCTCTGATACCATGAAACTAGTTATATAGAATGAAATTCTATCATACATTTCATTATGTTTGAGATTATAATAAATATAAAACTCTTAAAAGTTGTACAAGGAAGAAATAATACACACATGGTAAGAGATAATACAGTAGGACATACAATAATATACATTAAAGAAGAAATATTCAATTTCCTTACCATGAAATTATGAATAACTGACTTTCCAACAAAGAGTGTGTAACCATCCTCTAAGTAAATTATTTTTAAGGAAAAAAAAAAAAAATTGGCAGAGTTTTCCCTAAAAATAGTCAACTTGAGAATAATAAACCTGTAAGGAAAACACTTCAAACCAACCAAATACCAGTCCTACCCAATGACTGGATTTTTTTATTTTCACAAGTCCGATGATAAATGAATCAGACATACAAACAACGGAAATAAGATTATATTTTACTCTTATATACATATCCTCATCTCTAAGATTAGTTACTTTATATATACATCTCAAAATATATTAGTCTTATAACTAGTGTGCTACCAGCTCATGCCCGAGTATGACCTCCCCCAGCAGTTGCACCACTCGCACCTAAAGAGAAAACAGTATAAAACCATAGGGTGAGTATAAAAATATACTCAGTAAGTAAATTAAGCTAATATAATCTAAAAAACTCAGTACTGATTTCTTCTCGTTTTTCTATAACTTTAACATTTCTGCTTTTAGCAGCACTTCTTTGGGCACTCTGAAGTCTCTGAAACTCTGAATATGCATCGTATGACTGCATATGTGTATATACATGATGTAATCAAATATGATATACATGTCATGCCATAAAATTCTTTCTGAAAATTCTTTTCTTTTCTTTTCTTTTCTGTAGACCAGTCTAGGCTGAAGAATGAGGAACCATGGCCATAAAATCTAACTCTGTCTACAGTCCTCAACCTACACGCACTCTATCGGACTATAGTAAACTCTACTTTGGGGTTGCTCACTAAGAACAACAAGCGTGTAAGGCTACTCTGTGGGTTCCCCATCACATCAGTCCTAAGAAAATTTTATAACTAATTGACTTCATAAAACAAAACGTATAAATACATTTCTCTGAAAACCATGTGTATAAAGTAATAATTAAACACATAAATATAAACTTTCTTTCTAGAACTCATGTGACTCATGTTTGGATGTTCACATGAAATGCAATATATGGTTAAATACACTCTGATACTATGCATAAAAATGCCAATGCCAATTATATATACCATTTGCACTAACAGTGTGTATATATATATATATATAAAGTTACAAAATTCTCTGACATAGTTAAGGTCAAACTGTCACTTTCTATTAACCCAAACTTCATTCCATTTTATTATGTATATCATCCTTAAATATGTATTAAAACATAATTCTATATCGAAATTTAACCAGTACTCAACGCATGGTATGTTTCTAAATATGACATAATCTACATCATACGTTCATGTCACAATTTTATAACCTTCCAACATTATTTCAATTCGATTACTCTCTTGGGCATATCAATTGCAATATATACATATCAATTACATAAAACTCTAATTGTCATCAAACCCTAATTTTTATCAAAGTTTAGGATAATTGCCCTAAAAGCATAATTTACTTACCTTAGCTTGATTATTCTTTTGTCACCACCTTTCCTTATTTTCTCCTACCTAAAAACACCATTAAAGAATATAAAATCATAAACTCATGCATAATTATATCAAATTCCTTGAAATTCTTACCTTAATTAAGAAGATTAACTAATTTTCTTCACTTTTCTCTAAAATTTTCCTTGGAAACCCTTTAATTTACCTTGAATTAAGTTTAAAATAACCCAAAAATGGAGAGAACAAGAAGCTGCAAGTTTGGCTACGGGAAGAAGAAGGAATATCACCTTTATGCATAATTATCTTTGACATTTAATGTCAACTTTTTTAAATGACCAAAATACCCTTGCCTTTATTTCTTAATTTCATCAAAACCAAGTCATTCTTGTAATTTTAATTAACTAGAAAGGGTGAAAGAGGAAAGGTAATTTTGGTATGCCTTGAAATATTCCAAAAATAAATCTTTAGTAAAATTACCATTTTACCCCTCATCTTTTACCAAAATAACATTTACATCCTCTTAACAATTTACCAAAAAAAAATCTTGCCAACCATATAAACTATTTTATGTCATTTTATTTTAATCTCCATTCTAACCTCTAATTCTTTGTAAAAAAACTATTTCACCCCAATTTAACAATAGTGGTCAAATAAGCTCACTTAAGGTTTAATGCCCTTTTTAGTCATTTTTCTTTTATGTTTTCAACTGTAATTACTACTAAAGGGCATTAATGACATTTTAAAACATACCTGACTTTGGGTATTACAGAGTGTGTCTAGTTAGGTCTAGCTCACTACTGGTATACTATGTAACTAGTCAAAAACATTATTGACTCTAAAAAGCTCGCTAGCATGAGTACAATTAATGAAAAATTCTACTATAACCTGAGAAGAGAAAGTCCTCTAATAGAGCCTAAGATATTAACACATGATTACAAGCTTTTATATCTCTTTTTGACACATTGGTAATAAAGAACTAGAGAAAAAGAAAAAGAAGGAAAAGTAAGAACAAGAAAGATTTTCTTGCTAGGAACAAAATATACAAGAAAATAAATTGTATACTCATAACTATGGCCATACAGAGTTTGTCAAAGAGCATGGAAAACCATTTAAAACCTTCTTTTACCATTTTTTTTAAGAAGAAGAATCTAAAACAATGTCATTGCTTGAAAATATTAGAAAAGTGTGAGCAAGATGTCCACTGTAAAAATAGTAAACAAGTTGTGAATGTTTCATATTAGGATTGTCTATATTTAGATCTTTATAGATTAGGAATGTACATATATTAGAACTGATTTAGTTCCATTGATACTTGGCTGTAAATCTTATATATATTGTAATATTTGTTTCCATCAAATACAATAAGAAATTATTGCAATCCATATCCACAAAAGTTAAGATCCATCTAACAAATCAAAAAAGATCAATACAATATAAGTTGATCAACTCAAACAAAAGCTAGACAACTTAATAATCAAAGCCAATGACACAACAGTAACTAAAACTCATCCCTAGTCTTACATGAATAAAGAAGAAAGGACATATCTTGAAAAGCTTTAGTGACTGAAGACTAAAGAGAAGGTCCAAGAAAAATCTCAACTTTACAAGGCACTCTGGCTTACCAAATTATGGGTTGTTTGAAAAAAGGTGGTTAATAGAGTGATTATCAATTAATTAACTAAAGAAGGATTTGCATGAAATGGCCAAGAAAAATGCAGCTTCCAAACTCTTCCGTCTTCTCTCATCTCATCAACGGAAATTATTTCCAAATTTTTTAAAAAGTTGAAATTCCAAAGCCAACTAAAGGAAAGAGAAAAAAAGACAACCATATCTTTAATTATATTGCTCACTTTTTTAAAATCCCTCCACAAACGGAATCATTTAACAATATTTCAATTCTATTTGATACCTAGTACAAAATTTTGAAGACAGGAAATAAAAAGGTAAAACAGATCCAACTGATTTAGTAACCAATAATAATAAAAAATTATAAAATTGTTGTAAACAGAAAGTGTTATAAAATGTGAAAACACAGTCACTAAACAGGATAAGCTTGAGAAAACTTAAAAAAGAGCAGCTATACACCGATAGCGAAGAAGACAGTGATTCCTCAAGAAATGTAGTTCTTTTTCTAGCCTACCTTTGAAAAATAATGACAAAAAGTTGATAATATTCACTGATTTAGTCTGAAGTGTACCTCCTTGGGATAAGAAAACTTTTTCCCGCTCATTAATCTTGGATTGTTAAAAAGTGGGAATAAAATTAAGTTTAAATATAAAAAAACAAGATACATTTAATTTTTTAAGGTCAGCCAAGAACACAAACCTCTCTTAATCAAGTCAACCCTCCAAATGAAACAATTAAACCAATGTAAATAAATTTAATAAATAGATCATAGCAATCAACTAACACAACTCATAAAACCTCTCCAACCAACTTAACCTTTTTAAAGAAATTTAACCAATTTATTATATTAATGAAATTAATATATTTACACAAATTAAACCCATTTAACACAAATCAAAAGTAAAATTAAGAAACTGATCATAAGAAAACATTTCTAATAAATACAAAAGTACGTAATAAATAATAAACCAACCATGAGCAGTAAATAGCATATAAAATGTAATAATTATATGGTTAAACACATAAGGAAATTGATAGATAAACCAGTTGAATCTAGAATGATGAATGGCATTTTGATGGGTAAGGATAAAGTAAAGGTAACCATATGAAATTCTTTGATGACACCAAATTATTTTCATCATATAGAGAAAAAAAAAATAACTTAGCAACTAATGACTATTTTAGTCTTTCTTTTGGTTTCGCAGTGAACATGTCAAAGAGCATCACAATGGGGCCTCAACAGTTCCAGGGATATGAGCAAACATCTAGCACCCTAAAAAAGTGGTTTTATGATCAAATCACAAATCACGTTGCAATAAACCATTACCACCCACCAATTGTGAAGTACGAAGCAAAAAATATAGATTCTATTTGAGGAAAGATAAACACAAAACTTGGCTCAGTCCGTAAAATGTTAAATTTCTTCCCCTTGAAATCTTCAAAAGTTATTGGATATAAATTAATCATAATTTTTCAAGCATATACTCGACTCTAGGTTTTACTATTCTCCCACATGGATCCAAGTATTTCACCAGATGTCCCCTAAAAATTTCTTGAAACCACACAGATTTTAACAAAAGCACAGAAAATAGTCAATAAGTGTCAATTTTCCCTATGTATTTTAAATTATCTCCCTGGGTTAAGTGAAAAAGCGATCATTACATGCATCCTAATTCTCCTAAAATAATGTTTTACTCAACCAAGCATAGTGTCTAGAGAACAGAAGTCAGAAGTTAGATCTTTACTTTAGAAGCTAACGAACCATGACAATATTACAATTGAAAATAATCTGTCACGTCTTTGTAATATCTCTCCAACTTGATCGAAAACAGTTTTAAACCATTCTACTCCAATTACTACAATAATCATCAATGTAACCATGTAGTAATTGGCACAACTTATGCGTCTTATTTTGGGTTAATGCCATATACACCCCTATAACATTGTGTTAGGAAGTCATTTAATAATTTGATCTTCATATCTACAAATATGTAAAGTACATTAATGTATGATATAAGTATTCTTACTTTAGGAGCATAGAATGTTGTATATTTATCCCCATTGTGTATAATGAAAAACAATACAAATTTTCTTCAAAGAATAGTGTTCAAGGTACCAAAGCATAGGTTTAAAGTTTATCGAGTCTATTCGAGTTGTTCATCAAATTTCCATCGAAAAAGGTGTTAGGTACTACTAGGTCTCAAAACAATCAAAAATTACCAATCTAAGAGAAGCCTAGAAAAAACCCTGAAAAGGTTCACCAAATTTTCACCAGGGATGACTGAAAGTAGCTGATTCTTCTTTATATATGTCAAAAAATCAGATAAAGCATGTTTAATACAAAATCTTATCCTTTTTTTGATAGCAATAAGTAGATCAATATTATTTTCTCCATCTTTAGAACTTTTCTCCACTTTGGACGTCTGACAATCAAAAATTAGTCTACTACAATCAGAACTCACCAATTGCTTACTGGAAACCTCTATAGCCTTAGTCAATCACGTGAACAAACTCAAAAGCACCAATAGTTATTTGGGTATTTATTTCTTGTCACATTCTTACTATCAATGGTCCAAATTATGTTGTTTCCTTATTCCCTCTGTTTGTTTAGAGAGATTTTATGACAGAATAGTGAGTTCAATAAGGTCATTGTGTTATTTCCTCTGTTTGGTGTGAGACGTTGTGTGACCAACTAATGAGAAGTTGGTTGTGACAGTGTAAAGAGTTGGGTAGTTATTTGTTTGATTAAATCATCCTGGGAAACTACGGTTTTTGTTAACTTAGTGTTTGGTTGTGTTTTGTAATTTCTTTTGGTTAGTATGGATAGGGAAGTAGAATTATCCATTATGAAATCAACCCCTATATAGAGGCACAAGACTTCTCACTCAAGAGAATCATGTGTTATAGATTACTCGACACAAACTCAATGAATCTAACTTTAATGAATGGTTCCAATCTGTGATTTTAGCTATCAAAGGGAAAGGAAAAATGGGTTATTTAACTAGAGATACTGTGAAACCTACCACCTTAAATGTGAGGTATGCTATCTAGGAAGTAAAGAATTCAATGGTGATGTCATGGGTCATATATTCAATGAAGCCGAAAATTGGGCAAACTTTTCGGTTTTACAACATTGCTCAAGAAATTTGGAAGGTAATACAAAAGATTTACCTTGATCTGGAAAATACATCTCAATGCGTTGAGATACAATCTAAAATCCACATGACTAGACAGAGGAATATGAGTGCTATTGATCAATTAGTGTATTGACTGAGTTGTGGCAAGAGATGGACCTATTTTATAAAATTGACTGGGAGACCCCATCGATAGGCTGAAACATAAGAAGATGCTGGGACGGAAAGTCTTGGATTTCTTTTAAGGGTTTAATGTTGAATTGGATGAGGTTCGATGTCATATTCTTGGATAACCATTCTTGTCCATTTGGGATGCATTTGCTACAGTAAGAAGAGAGAAGAGTCGTAAACATGTCATGCTCCACTCATCTATCAATCCTCCAACCACTAATAATTCTGTTCTTGTTGGAAGTTAAACATGATAATAACTCTCACAAGAATAATGTTACCTGTGGAGTTAATCTCACAAGGATAATGTTGCCCAGACCTTTTCATACTATAGCTATATATTGGAAAATTTATGGTAACCAACCAAACTAGAAACCCAAAAACAAGAAAGAACAACATAGATCTGCTTATACCGCAGACTTAACTCCCAAAACTAAGATATATCTCAACACCAATGTAGGCAACTCCTTGACCTGTCTTTTGATCAGTTCGTGTTACTGTAGTAGATTTTGAATCAAACCTAGATAACTAAAGGTGGAAAAGGTAGCTCAGTGTCTCATACTGCCACTGCATTTATAGCCGAGACAGGTAAGCTTGAAATATCTTTCCTCTCCTGAAATCTTATTGAAAATTGTTGGATAATTGATATTGGAGCATCGAATCATATGACTATGCCTATGAATGGGTTGGAAAACTACACAATATGCAATGATAATTTGACAATTTCAGTTGTAGATGGAAAAAATGTCTTCGATTTCTAGAAAAGGGAATCTTTCCTTGTCTACACTTACATTGCATTTTGTATTATATGTTCCAAATACAATACAATTTGATGTCTATAAGTAAGTTGACTAAAGATATGGATTGTAGTAACATCTTTTCCATTTTATTGTGTTTTTCAAAACTAACCTTCAAGGAAGACCTTGGCAATGTTGAGAAACGGGATGGATTCTATTATATACCAAGACATGACACCCCCTAACCCAATAAGTTGCTCAATAAAACTTCCCTTTTAGTTGTTCCTAATAATGATGTGATATTATAGCATAATCAAATATGACATCCTAGCCTCAGTTACTTAAAATCATTGTACCTGGACTTTTTATTAATAAAGAGAATTGTTCTTTTTCTTGTGCATCATGTACTATTGCAAAACAATCACATCCTCCATATCTATCACAACCTTATTAAACCACTAAACTAGTTCATTTAATTCATAGTGATATCACACAAGTCAGAAGTCTAACGAGCACTAGGTGGTTTAAAATGCTTATTGATAATCACATAAGGGTGTTTTAGGCATATCTAATGAAAGATAAGTCTCAAGTTAGGACCACTTTTGAAAGATTCCATAAGTTTGCCCTTAATGTCTTTCAAAATTTTATTCAGATATTTTGTACTGATAATAGTAAAGAGTATTTTTCACATGCTTTTACCAAATATCTCAACTCTGATGGTATCCTTCATCAGAGTACATGTGTTTACTCTCCTCAAAAAAATGGGGTTATTAAAAGAAAAAATAGACATCTTCCAGAAGTAACTCACTTTATAATGTACATGAGTTTTGTTCCTCATCCTTACCGAGGTGAAGTTGTCCTTACAACAACATATCTCATAAACCATATCCCATCTAAGAGTCTACATTTTAATACTCCATTAAATGTCCTATTATTTCACCGTCTTCATACCCAAGTATTTAACACATTACCACTAAAGGTGTTTGGGTATCTTGCCTATGTTCACAAACATGACCCTTTTAAACATAAGGTACAACCCAAAGCCATTAAGTGTGTGTTTGTTAGGTATTCACAACTTAGAAGAGATATAAATATTATTCACCACAAGCCTGAAAGTTCTATGTCACTATAAATGTCTCTTTCTTCGAAATCCAATTTTTTTACTCTAATGTTCCTCTTCAAAGGGAGACAACCAATGAAGAGCAAAATTGAGACTCCACAATATCATTACCAATCCCTTTATCTGCACTAGAATACATAAGCCAACTGATACCCACTAAAGTCCACACCTGAGAGAAAGGTCACATCAAAAATACCATTAGCCATATCTGAACCACCATAGCCTTTTACTATTATATCTAAACCACAACCAATGTCCATTGCAAGGGGAGACAAATCGATTATTGTTTACTCTAGGAAAAACCTAGATCTATTCCTTAATATTGTCAGACATCCAAACCGGAGAAAAGTTCTAAAGATGGAAAAAATAATCTTGATCTACTTATTGCTCTCAAAAAAGAATAAGATTTTGTATTAAACATCCTCTATCTAATTTTATGACATATTTGAAATTGTCTCCAAGTTTTAAGGCATTCACCATACAATTGATGAAGTGAGAGTTCCAAAAAATATTTAGGAACCATTAAGCCCAAAATAGAGTTTTGTCATTTATGAAGAAATGAGAACACTTATCAAGAATGGTACTTGGAATGTTATAGACATACCCAAGGATGAAAAGGCAATGGCATATAAGTGGATGCTTATCATCAACTATTGGGCAGATTGAAGCATTGAGAAATACAAAGTCAAGCTTGTTGCACAAGAGCTTATGGAATTAACCATGTAGAGACCTTTGCTTTTGTCATAAAGTTGAATTCAATCTAAGTACTGTTATTGATTGTTGTCAATCTTGATCAGAAACTCATACAACTTGATATTAAAAATGCCTCCCTAATGGAAATCTTGAGAAAGAGATTTATATGAGGATGCCACTAGAGTTTGAAAAGGAAGGAAAAATTGACACTATTTGTAAGCTATCTTTATAGTCTCAAACAATCTCCAAGAGCTTGGTTTACAAGATTTAGTGTAACTCTTACTAAACAGGGATATCAACAAAGCCAAGCTAAACATACTCCATTCATAAAAAACTAGTTCCAATGGTAAAAGATGAACATTAATTGTGTATGTTGATGATCTCATAATCACAAAGGGTGATGATACAGAGATGATGAATTTTCAGCAACAATTGAAGTGGAATTTGAGGTTAAAGTGTTAGGCACCATAAGATACTTCCTTGGTGAGGAGATAGCAAGAATCAAATAAGGAATTGTTATCTCTAAAGAAAGTATGCTCTTGATCTTCTAAAGAGAAAGGGATGTTGGGGTGTAAACCAACAAGTACACCATTGAAAAAGAACTGAAAGTGTAGAGAAAATGATACTCCAATTGATAAAAGGGGATACCAAAGGTTAGTTGGAAGATCGATTTACTTATCCCTAACTCAACTTGATCTAGTATATACGGTGAGTGTGGTCAGCCAACATATGCATTATCCTATTTAGATGCACCTAAATGCGACTATGCATATTCTAAGATACTTAAAGGGAACACCTAGAAAGGGATTACTGTTTAGGAAAAATGAATACAAAAGGGAAGCATGTTTTGCAAATGCAAACCGGGGGCAAAATCACTAGATAATAACTGTTCTACCTTGGGTTTTTGTACCAAGCAATAAGGCAATCTAGTGACCTAGTAGAGTAAAATGCAGTCAGTAGTTGCTCGAAATAGTGTTGAGGCTAAGTTTAAGGCAGTTGCTCAACGAATATATGAGTTAATCTAGATCGAAAGAATCCTTGAAGCATTAAAATCGTCTATAAAGAAAAAAAAAATCTATCATCCTCTATAGTGATAGCAAATCTACAACCAGTATAGTTTTTTTTTTTTTTTTTTTTGGTAAGTAAGTATATTTATAAACACCAAACACAAAGGGCAAGCCCTAACAACCTAAGCGCGGCGCAAGAGAACGCCCGCAAAACAAGGAACAACTACAAGAACCCCTACCCTCTTGAGAGCCTACCTAGGCAAAACAAAGAGAGGGCACAAGAGGGTCAAAACCAAACACAAAGAGAGCACCTACACCAAAACTTTATACAATCCAGAAAACAGTCACAAAAACCAAGAAACTACAACCTAAAACTTATGTAACCAATATGTACATCGAAGTTGTACAAATAGCAAGGAATATAAAATCTTCTCATGCGAAGTAACAAAGGAGCCTAAAGGAGGAAAGAGCTCCATCCACCATGCTTGAGCCGAGAGCAAACCACCAGCCCTTGAACACATCAATCCCATAAGGATAAGAATAACTTGCTTCAAACTCACCTAAAGACATAGTCGACGAGTCCCAAATGCGCCCCCACTTAAGAATCTAGGCCGCTTGCAAATTGGAGGGACAATTGCCTAAATTCAACCTACCGGGTAAGATAAAGATAATGCTCCAGGACTGATTTCCAACCAATAAAACAGCCACCAAAATCATACGTTCCAGCCTTGAAATGCACCACTTTGGAGTCTTAACATTGCCCTTTTTATTGCCCAAAATGCCTTTGAAAAGTGCCCAACGCATCACACACAAAAAGGCTGCCAAAACCCCAAAAAATCAGCCTTGAATCTGGAAAAAATGCAGATTTTACTGTTCACAGACTGCTTCTGTGAACAGTAAATACAGTTTCTGTCAAAGAAAAAGCAGCGTAAAAAGGCCTTTCGGAAGGTGAAAGTTTTGGTGAAAACATCCCCGCACGTGTAACTATACGTATGGCTCAAGAACCAACCTTCATTATCCCTAAAATCCTTGAAAACTCCAAATTGAATCTTGAGTTGGAAGGCATGCACCAACACAATAAAAGAATTGCTCCACCAAGTATAAATACCAGCCAAAGGAGTTCAAATTTTCCTTAACCAGTTCCCATAAGTGTAAACATTGGCAAGCTTTTTAGGACAACCTTCATTCCTTTGAATTTGCTTAAAGTGCCAAATTTGACCATTGGCTTGGGAAATCATACAAACTTGCCTTCTAATAACCTGTCCACTATACATAATTCCTTCAACAAGCCACCTCAAATGGTTAGATTGAGTTTCCTCCCTTGGTGAAACATCGCAAAGGTAGGAGGGGTGAAGGCGGCACCAAACAAGATAGTCCTCAAGCAAAATCTTCCTTTTACTCGCAAAATCATCCATAATGCTTTCTTTTGGCTGAAACAATGTGCATTCCTCTCCAAGATAATTAAACCACATGTCAAGATACCTAAAGGAGAACCAAAGCTCAAGAGAAACAAGGTTAGTCTCTCGTGAATAACCTGCAAAACAAATAAGCAAAGTTAGAAAAAGAAGCCCTTCCCACACATGAGTTATCAACAAAACCAAAAGAAACCCCCACAAATTTCCTCTCTAACTTAGAACTTTCCAAAAACCCTTTATTTCCCCTCTAGAATAACACTTAACCTCTCTCAATCTAATAAACTCATCTCTCACAAGGCTACAGTTAACTCTCTCCCTCAAAAGACACAGGAAGCAAGAGAGAAGAAAAAACAACCACTTAAAAAGGATCATGGTTATTAAGAGTACACAAAGGAAGAGCCCAAGAATCCACAAGGGAGCTATTCTGGAATGAATAAGGGAAGTTACCTAGCTCTGCCGCCCTGTCCCTAATGACTCTTTTTACATTAATAAAAATTCTCTCTTTAGGCAAGACCTCTCTCGAAAAGACTCTATTGTTCCTTTCCCGCCAAATACTATAAACAATTGTACCCAAACTCATGTTTGCTAAAATGGCCCTAAGAGATTTCCCTTTCCACTCTCGAGAGATCTCCTCAACATACTCTTCCCAAGGCTATCCTCTATAACTCAAGTTGCTCTGATTAAGAATATTATCCCAAATAAATCGACTATAATCACATTGAAAGAAAAGGTGGTCAATATTCTCATCAGACACATCACACAACACACAAGTAATATTAGAACATAAACCATACCTTTGCAATTTATCACGAGTGGGTAACCTCTTCCTCAGTGCAAGCCAGAGGATGATGGCATGCCTAGGGATGTGCTTCTTGTGCCAAATGAGGTGAGCCCAACCCACCAAGTTATTCTTCTTTCTAAACTCATTCCAAGCCGAAGAGATGGAAAAGCTACCATTCCCACAAGGATTCCAAACAACTCTATCAGCTCTTATCCTAGATTTACTTAAGGGAGTGTTCTTAACCTCCATATCGTGAGAGTTAGCCACCGGCCACTTCCACTCACCATTCTCAATGAGCTCCTTGACTTTAGCATTCTTCTCCATTCCTGAGCCATAGATTATTCTGTTCCCAAACCTTTTGGCAAGAGGCCCTAGAGGGTGCCAATTGTCCCACCAAACAAAAGTGTCATCCCCAGTTCCCACAATATGACTTATCCTATTATGCATCTCGTCTCTTAACTTGAGAAGTTTCCTCCACCACCAAGGGTTATCGTAAGAGGCTTCAATATTCCAGATACTCATATTCTTTACTCTGTTTCTCTTTATCCAATCAGCTCAAATGGAAGAATCGTCACCACAAATGATAGTCCATAGGTGACGAGCCATAGCAGCTTTGTTCCATTCCTTACTTGCCTTAATCCCTAATCCCCCCTCTTCATATGGCTTACAAACCTCTTCCCAAGCAACTTTTGCCTTGTTCAGATTAGTCTCTCCCCCACTCCAAAAAAAATTCTTCAGCTTGGTATCAATCTCCTTAAGGACCTTATTAGGAAGGAAGAAGTGAGTGGCCCAAAACACCTGAATGCTAAATAAAATAGCTTTGACAAGCACCAGTCTACCAGCATAAGAAAGGTATCTACTCTTCCAAGAGAAGATCCGACTCACAATTTTATTGATCAAAGGCTTGCATTCAGCTTCGAAAATTTTGGAGGAAACCATCGGCACACCCAAGTACCTAAAGGGAAAAGTCCCTTCATTGAACCCAAGGATATTAATCAAGCCTTTTTTTTCCTCTTTACCCACCCCTGAGAGAAATATGTTACTTTTATCACGATTTGCTCCCAGGCCAGACCAATATTGAAAAATATCGAGAGCATCCTTAAAAGTTTTGATGGAGTGCTTGTCCGCTCTACAAAACATAATGAGGTCGTCCGCAAAGCACAGACGCGTAATATTACTCTCTTTACACCTCCAGTGGTACTCAAATTTCCCTTTCATAATCTCCTTCTCAACAATCTTGGCGAAGGCTTCCATAGCAATCACAAAGCGGTAAGGAGAAATAGGGTCCCCTTGCCTTAACCCTCTGGAACTCTTAAAGAAGCATGATAACCATAGCAAAACTCATACCAAGAGATGGAATGTTTTCAACATCTTCCCTAACTTTTCCCACATGATGTGCAACATCATAGAACTTGTTTAAAGCAGCTTCTTCATTAAGACTTTCATCTAGGACAAACTCAAATGCAGTAATTATTTTTTCTGGCAGAGCTTCAACAGCCAATTTCTGAAGTTAAAATGGCCAAAAAAAAAACGTATAACAAATCAAATAAATAGAAATCAATAAGTAGTTCATAACCTAGTTCAACACGATTATATAAAAAATGTTCAAACTAACAAAAATTTCTTCCAAAGATCAATTGAAGAACAAGGGATCAAGCGTACATCCCATCCATAGCATAGGTAGCATATATTTTTACCCAAGCCTTGTTAAAACCAATTTTTGAGACATTGATATGCAAGCTAGAAATGATAGACATCTATTTACCAACTTGAAAAGGAGTGTTAAAAAGTTGTTTCACAATTTGATCTCTATATCAACAAATCTGTAAAGTATATTAATGTATAATATTAAGTTTCCTTGATAGATTACTATTCCTATTTAAGGAGCATAGAATGTTGTATATTTATCCCTAATGTATAATGAGAAGCAATACATGTTTCCTTCAAAGAACTGTTCACATTGGATACTAACAACTTTTAGAAACTACACTTAAATACCCCTTTTCATGCATTTTAGGCATCGCATCGTAAAACCAAACTAGAAAATGATCATAGTAGAGACCTAGCAAATACGAATCATGATAACCATAGCAAAACTCATACCTAGAAATGGAAAGTTTTCAACATCTTCCCTAACTTTTCCCACATGATGTGCAACATAATAGAACTTGTTTAAAGCAGCTTCTTCATTAAGACTTTCATCTAGTACAAACTCAAATGCAGTAATTGTTTTTTCTGACAGAGCTTCAACAGCCAATTTCTGGAATTAAAGTGGCCAAAAAAAAAGATATAACAAATCAAATAAATAGAAGTCAATAAGTAGTTCATAACCTAGTTCAACACCATTATATAAAGCATGTTCAAACTAACAAAAATTTCTTCTAGAGATCAACTGAAGAATAAGGAATCAAGAGTACATCCCATCCATAGCATAGGTAGCATATATTTTTACTCAAGCCTTGTTAAAACCAATTTTTGAGACATTGATATGCAAGCTAGAAATGATAGACATCTATTTACCAACTTGAAAATGAGTGTTAAAAAGTTGTTTCACAATTTGATCCCTATATCTACAAATATGTAAAGTGTATTAATGTATAATATTAAGTTTCCTTAATAGATTAGTATTCCTATTTAAGTAGCATAGAATCTTGTATATTTATCCCCTAATGTATAATGAGAAGCAATATAAGCTTCCTTCAAAGAACTTTGTTCACATTGGATACTAACAACTTACAGAAACTACACTTAAATACCCCTTCTAATGCATTTTAGGCATCGCATCATAAAACCAAGCTAGAAAATGATCATAGTAGAGACCTAGCAAATATGAAGCATGATAACCATAGCAAAACTCATACCTAGAGATGGAATGTTTTCAACATCTTCCCTAACTTTTCCCACATGATGTGCAACATCATAGAACTTGTTTAAAGCAGCTTCTTCATTAAGACTTTCATCTAGTACAAACTCAAATGCAGTAATTATTTTTTCTGGCAAAGCTTCAACAACCAATTTCCGAAGTTAAAGTGGCCAAAAAAAAAACATATAACAAATCAAATAAATAGAAATCAATAAATAATTCATAACCTAGTTCAACACGATTATATAAAGCATGTTCAAACTAACAAAAATTTCTTCTAGAGATAAATTGAAGAATGAGGGATCAAGCTTACATCCCATCCGTAGCATAGATAGCATACATTTTTTCCCAAGCCTTGTTAAAACCAATTTTTCAGACATTGACATGCAAGCTAGAAATGATAGACATCTATTTACCAACTTGAAAATGAGTGTTAAAAAGTGGTTTCACAATTTGATCTCTATATCTACAAATATGTAAAATATATTAATGTATAATATTAAGATTCCCTGATAGATTAGTATTCCTATTTAAGGAGCATAGAATGTTGAATATTTATCCCCTAATGTATAATAAGAAGCAATACAAGTTTCCTTCAAAGAACTGTGTTCACATTATATACTAACAACTTTCAAAAACTACACTTAAATACCCCTTCTAACGCATTTTAGGCATCGCATCATAAAACCAAGCTAGAAAATGATCATAGTAGAGACCTAGCAAATACGACTCATGATAACCATAGCAAAACTCATACCTAGAGATGGAATGTTTTCAACATTAAGACTTTCATCTAGTACAAATTGAAATGCAGTAATTAACTTTTCTAGCAAAGCTTCAACAGCCAATTTCTGAAGTTATAGTGGCCAAAAAAAAAAAAACATATAGCAAATGAAATAAATAGAAATCAATAAGTAGTTCATAACCTAGTTCAACACGATTATATAAAAAATGTTCAAACTAACAAAAATTTCTTCCAAAGATCAATTGAAGAACAAGGGATCAAGCGTACATCCCATCCATAGCATAGGTAGCATATATTTTTACCCAAGCCTTGTTAAAACCAATTTTTGAGACATTGATATGCAAGCTAGAAATGATAGACATCTATTTACCAACTTGAAAATGAGTGTTAAAAAGTTGTTTCACAATTTGATCTCTATATCTACAAATATGTAAAGTGTATTAATGTATAATATTAAGTTTCCTTAATAGATTAGTATTCCTATTTAAGGAGCATAGAATCTTGTATATTTATCCCCTAATGTATAATGAGAAGCAATACAAGTTTCCTCCAAAGAACTGTGTTCACATTGGCTACTAACAACTTTCAGAAACTACACTTAAATACCCTTTCTCATGCATTTTAGGCATCGCATCATAAAACCAAGCTAGAAAATGATCATAGTTGAGACCTAGCAAATACAACTCATCATAACCATAGCAAAACACATACCTAGAGATGGAATGTTTTCAACATCTTCCCTAACTTTTCCCACATGATGTGCAACATCATAGAACTTGTTTAAAGCAGCTTCTTCATTAAGACTTTCATCTAGTACAAACTCACATGCAGTAATTCTTTTTCTGACAGAGCTTCAACAGCCAATTTCTGGAGTTAAATTGGCCAAAAAAAAAGATATAACAAATCAAATAAATAGAAATCAATAAGTAGTTCATAACATAGTTCAACACAATTATATAAAGCATGTTCAAACTAACAAAAATTTCTTCTCGAGATCAATTGAAGAATAAGGGATCAAGCGTACATCCCATCCATAGCATAGGTAGCATATACTTTTACCCAAGACTTGTTAAAACCAATTTTTGAGACATTGATATGCAAGCTAGAAATGATAGACATCTATTTACTAACATGAAAATGAGTGCTAAAAAGTTGTTTCACAATTTGATCTCTATATCTACAAATATGTAAAGTGTATTAATGTATAATATTAAGTTTCCTTGATAGATTAGTATTCCTATTTAAGGAGCATAGAATGTTGTATATTTATCCCTAATGTATAATGAGAAGCAATACAAGTTTCCTTCAAAGAACTGTTCACATTGGATACTAACAACTTTTAGAAACTACACTTAAATACCCCTTTTCATGCATTTTAGGCAGCGCGTCGTAAAACCAAACTAGAAAATGATCATAGTAGAGACCTAGCAAATACGAATCATGATAACCATAGCAAAACTCATACCTAGAAATGGAAAGTTTTCAACATCTTCCCTAACTTTTCCCACATGATGTGCAACATAATAGAACTTGTTTAAAGCAGCTTCTTCATTAAGACTTTCATCTAGTACAAACTCAAATGCAGTAATTGTTTTTTCTGACAGAGCTTCAACAACCAATTTCTAGAGTTAAAGTGGCCAAAAAAAAAGATATAACAAATCAAATAAATAGAAGTCAATAAGTAGTTCATAACCTAGTTCAACACAATTATATAAAGCATGTTCAAACTAACAAAAATTTCTTCTAGAGATCAATTGAAGAATAAGGAATCAAGAGTACATCCCATCCATAGCATAGGTAGCATATATTTTTACTCAAGCCTTGTTAAAACCAATTTTTGAGGCATTGATATGCAAGCTAGAAATGATAGACATCTATTTACCAACTTGAAAATGAGTGTTAAAAAGTTGTTTCACAATTTGATCTCTAGATCTACAAATATGTAAAGTGTATTAATGTATAATATTAAGATTCCCTGATAGATTAGTATTCCTATTTAAGGAGCATAGAATGTTGAATATTTATCCCCTAATGTATAATGAGAAGCAATACAAGTTTCCTTCAAAGAACTGTGTTCACATTATATACTAACAACTTTCAGAAACTACACTTAAATACCCCTTCTAACGCATTTTAGGCATCGCATCATAAAACCAAGCTAGAAAATGATCATAGTAGAGACCCAGCAAATACGACTCATGATAACCATAGCAAAACTCATACCTAGAGATGGAATGTTTTCAACATTAAGACTTTCATCTAGTACAAATTGAAATGCAGTAATTAACTTTTCTGGCAAAGCTTCAACAGCCAATTTCTGAAGTTATAGTGGCCAAAAAAAAAAACATATAACAAATGAAATAAATAGAAATCAATAAGTAGTTCTTAACCTAGTTCAACACGATTATATAAAGCATGTTCAAACTAACAAAAATTTCTTCTAAAGATCAACTAAAGAATAAGGGATCAAGCGTACATCCCATCCATAGCATAGGTAGCATATACTTTTACCCAAACCTTGTTAAAACCAATTTTTGAGACATTGATATACAAGCTAGAAATGATAGACATCTATTTACCAACTTGAAAATGAGTGTTAAAAAGTTGTTTCACAATTTGATCTCTATATCTACAAATATGTAAAGTGTATTAATGTATAATATTAAGTTTCCTTAATAGATTAATATTCCTATTTAAGGAGCACAGAATCTTGTATATTTATCCCCTAATGTATAATGAGAAGCAATACAAGTTTCCTCCAAAGAACTGTGTTCACATTGGCTACTAACAACTTTCAGAAACTACACTTAAATACCCTTTCTCATGCATTTTAGGCATCGCATCATAAAACCAAGCTAGAAAATGATCATAGTAGAGACCTAGCAAATACGACTCATCATAACCATAGCAAAACACATACCTAGAGATGGAATGTTTTCAACATCTTCCCTATCTTTTCCCACATGATGTGCAACATCATAGAACTTGTTTAAAGCAGCTTCTTCATTAAGACTTTCATCTAGTACAAACTCAAATGCAGTAATTCTTTTTTCTGACAGAGCTTCAACAGCCAATTTCTGGAGTTAAATTGGCCAAAAAAAAAGATATAACAAATCAAATAAATAGAAATCAATAAGTAGTTCATAACATAGTTCAACACGATTATATAAAGCATGTTCAAACTAACAAAAATTTCTTCTCGAGATCAATTGAAGAATAAGGGATCAAGCGTACATCCCATCCATAGCATAGGTAGCATATACTTTTACCCAAGCCTTGTTAAAACCAATTTTTGAGACATTGATATGCAAGCTAGAAATGATAAACATCTATTTACCAACATAAAAATGAGTGCTAAAAAGTTGTTTCACAATTTGATCTCTATATCTACAAATATGTAAAGTGTATTAATGTATAATATTAAGTTTCCTTAATAGATTAGTATTCCTACTTAAAGAGCATAGAATATTGTATATTTATCCCCTAATGTATAATGAGAAGCAATACAAGTTTCCTCCAAAGAACTGTGTTCACATTGGCTACTAACAACTTTCAGAAACTACACTTAAATACCCTTTCTCATGCATTTTAGGCATCGCATCATAAAACCAAGCTAGAAAATGATCATAGTAGAGACCTAGCAAATACGACTCATCATAACCATAGCAAAACACATACCCAGAGATGGAATGTTTTCAACATCTTCCCTATCTTTTCCCACATGATGTGCAACATCATAGAACTTGTTTAAAGCAGCTTCTTCATTAAGACTTTCATCTAGTACAAACTCAAATGCAGTAATTCTTTTTTCTGACAGAGCTTCAACAGCCAATTTTTGGAGTTAAATTGGCCAAAAAAAAAAGATATAACAAATCAAATAAATAGAAATCAATAAGTAGTTCATAACATAGTTCAACACGATTATATAAAGCATGTTCAAACTAACAAAAATTTCTTCTCGAGATCAATTGAAGAATAAGGGATCAAGCGTACATCCCATCCATAGCATAGGTAGCATATGCTTTTACCCAAGCCTTGTTAAAACCAATTTTTGAGACATTGATATGCAAGCTAGAAATGATAGACATCTATTTACCAACATGAAAATGAGTGCTAAAAAGTTGTTTCACAATTTGATCTCTATATCTACAAATATGTAAAGTGTATTAATGTATAATATTAAGTTTCCTTAATAGATTAGTATTCCTATTTAAAGAGCATAGAATATTGTATATTTATCCCCTAATGTATAATGAGAAGCAATATAAGTTTCCTTCAAAGAACTTTGTTCATATTGGATACTAACAACTTACAGAAACTACACTTAAATACCTCTTCTAATGCATTTTAGGCATCGCATCATAAAACCAAGCTAGAAAATGATCATAGTAGAGACCTAGCAAATATGAAGCATGATAACCATAGCAAAACTCATACCTAGAGATGGAATGTTTTCAACATCTCCCCTAACTTTTCCCACATGATGTGCAACATCATAGAACTTGTTTAACGCAGCTTCTTCATTAAGACTTTCATCTAGTACAAACCCAAATGCAGTAATTATTTTTTCTGGCAGAGCTTCAACAACCATTTTCTGAAGTTAAAGTGGCCAAAAAAAAAAACATATAACAAATCAAATAAATAGAAATCAATAAATAGTTCATAACCTAGTTCAACACGATTATATAAAGCATGTTCGAACTAACCAAAATTTCTTCTAGAGATCAATTGAAGAACGAGGGATCAAACTTACATCCCATCCGTAGAATAGGTAGTATATATTTTTACCCAAACCTTGTTAAAACCAATTTTCGAGATACTGATATGCAAGCTAGAAATGATAGACATCTATTTACCAACTCGAAAAGGAGTGTTAAAAAGTTGTTTCACAATTTGATTTCTACATCTACAAATATGTAAAGTATATTAATGTATAATATTATGTTTCCTTGATAGATTAGTATTCCTATTTAAGGAGCATAGAATCTTGTATATTTATCCCCTAATGTATAACGAGAAGCAATACAAGTTTCCTTCAAAGAACTGTGTTCACATTGGATACTAACAACTTTCAGAAACTACACTTAAATACCCTTTCTCATGCATTTTAGGCATCGCATCATAAAACCAAGCTGGAAAATGATCATAGTAGAGACCTAGCAAATACGACTCATCATAACCATAGCAAAACTCATACCTAGAGATGGAATGTTTTCAACATCTTCCCTAACTTTTCCCACATGATGTGCAACATCATAGAACTTGTTTAAACCAACTTCTTCATTAAGACTTTCATCTAGTACAAACTCAAATGCAGTAATTCTTTTTTCTGACAGAGCTTCAACAGCCAATTTCTGGAGTTAAATTGGCCAAAAAAAAAGATATAACAAATCAAATAAATAGAAATCAATCAGTAGTTCATAACATAGTTCAACACGATTATATAAAGCATGTTCAAACTAACAAAAATTTCTTCTCGAGATCAATTGAAGAATAAAGGATCAAGCATACATCCCATCCATAGCATAGGTAGCATATACTTTTACCCAAGCCTTGTTAAAACCAATTTTTGAGACATTGATATGGAAGCTAGAAATGATAGACATCTATTTACCAACATGAAAATGAGTGTTAAAAAGTTGTTTCACAATTTGATCTCTATATCTACAAATATGTAAAGTGTATTAATGTATAATATTAAGTTTCCTTAATAGATTAGTATTCCTATTTAAAGAGCATAGAATATTGTATATTTATCCCCTAATGTATAATGAGAAGCAATAAAAGTTTCCTTCAAAGAACTGTGTTCATATTGGATACTAACAACTTATAGAAACTACACTTAAATACCCCCTCTAATGCATTTTAGGCATCGCATCATAAAACCAAGCTAGACAATAACCATAGTAGAGACGTAGCAAATATGAAGCATGATAACCATAGCAAAACTCATACCTAGAGATGGAATGTTTTTAACATCTTCCCTAACTTTTCCCACATGATGTGCAACATCATTGCACTTGTTTAAAGCAACTTCTTCATTAAAACTTTCATTTGGTACAAACTCAAATGCAGTAATTATTTTTTCTAGTAGAGCTTCAACAGCCAATTTACGAAGTTAAAGTGGCCAATAAAAAACATATAACAAATCAAACAAATAGAAATCAATAAGTAGTTCATAACCTAGTTCAACACGATTATATAAAGCATGTTCAAACTAACAAAAATTTCTTCTAGAGATAAATTGAAGAATGAGGGATCAAGCTTACATCCCATCCGTAGCATAGGTAGCATATATTTTTACCCAAGCCTTGTTCAAACCAATTTTCGAGATATTGATATGCAAACTAGAAATAATAGACATCTATTTACCAACTCGAAAAGGAGTGTTAAAAAGTTGTTTCACAATTTGATCTCTACATCTACAAATATGTAAAGTATATTAATGTATAATATTAAGTTTCCTTTATAGATTAGTATTCCTATTTAAGGAGCATAGAATGTTGTATATTTCTCCCCTAATGTATAATGAGAAGCAATACAAGTTTCCTTCAAAGAACTGTGTTCACATTGGATACTAACAACTTTAAGAAACTACACTTATATACCCTTTCTCATGCATTTTAGGCATCGCATCATAAAACCAAGCTAGAAAATGATCATAGTAGAGACCTAGCAAATATGAAGCATGATAACCATAGCAAAAGTCATACCTAGAGATGGAATGTTTTCAACATCTTCCCTAAGTTTTCCCACATGATGTGCAACATCATCGCACTTGTTTAAAGCAGCTTCATCATTAAGACTTTCACCTAGTACAAACTGAAATGCAGTAATTATTTTTTCTGGCAGAGCTCCAATAGCCAATTTCTGAAGTTAAAGTGGCCAAAAAAAAAACATATAACAAATCAAATAAATAGAAATCAATAAGTAGTTCATAACCTAGTTCAACACGATTATAGAAAGCATGTTCAAACTAACAAAATTTTCTTCTAGAGATAAATTGAAGAATGAGGGATCAAGCTTACATCCCATCCGTAGCATAGGTAGCATATATTTTTACCCAAGCCTTGGTCAAACCAATTTTCGAGATATTGATATGCAAGCTAGAATTAATAGACATCTATTTACCAACTCGAAAAGGAGTGTTAAAAAGTTGTTTCACAATTTGATCTCTACATCTACAAATATGTAAAGTATGTTAATGTATAATATTAAGTTTCCTTTATAGATTAGTATTCATATTTAAGGAGCATAGAATGTTGTATATTTATCCCCTAATGTATAATGAGAAGCAATACAAGTTTCCTTCAAAGAACTGTGTTCACATTGGATACTAACAACTTTCAGAAACTACACTTAAATACCCTTTCTCATGCATTTCACGCATCGCATCATAAAACCAAGCTAGAAAATGATCATAGTAGAGACCTAGCAAATAGGAAGCATGATAACCATAGCAAAACTCATACCTAGAGATGGAATGTTTTTAACATCTTCCCTAAGTTTTCCCACATGATGTGCAACATCATTGCACTTGTTTAAAGCAGCTTCTTCATTAAGACTTTCATCTGGTACAAACTCAAATCCAGTAATTATTTTTTTTGGTAGAGCTTCAACAGCCAATTTATGAAGTTAAAGTGGCCAATAAAAAACATATAACAAATCAAATAAATAGAAATCAATAAATAGTTCATAACCTAGTTCAACACGATTATATGAAGCGTGTTCAAACTAACAAAAATTTCTTCTAGAGATTGATTGAAGAATGAGGGATCAAGCTTACATCCCATCGGTAGCATAGGTAGCATATATTTTCACCCAAGCCTTGTTAAAGCCAATTTTCGAGATATTGATATGCAAGCTAGAAATGATAGACATCTATTTACCAACTCGAAAAGGAGTGTTAAAAAGTTGTTTCATAATTTGATCTCTACATCTACAAATATGTAAAGTATGTTAATGTATAATATTAAGTTTCCTTGATAGATTAGCATTCCTATTTAAGGAGCATAGAATGTTGTTTTATATCTCCTAACGTATAATGAGAAGCAATACAAGTTTCCTTCAAAGAACTGTGTTCACATTGGATACTAACAACTTTCAGACTCTACACATAAATACCCCTTCTAATGCATTTTACGCATCGTATCATAAAACCAAGCTAGAAAATGATCATAGTAGAGACCTAGCAAATATGAAGCATGATAACCATAGCAAAACTCATACCTAGAGATTGAATGTTTTCAACATCTTCCCTAAGTTTTCCCACATGATGTGCAACATTATCGCACTTGTTTAAAGCAGCTTCATCATTAAGACATTCACCTAGTACAAACTGAAATACAGTAATTATTTTTTCTGGCAGAGCTCCAACAGCCAATTTCTGAAGTTAAAGTGGCCAAAAAAAAAACATATAACAAATCAAATAATTAGAAATCAATAAGTAGTTCATAACCTAGTTCAACACGATTATATAAAGCGTGTTCAAACTAACAAAAATTTCTTCTAGAGATAAATTGAAGAATGAGGGATCAAGCTTACATCCAATCCGTAGCATAGGTAGCATATATTTTTACCCAAGCCTTGTTAAAACCAATTTTCAAGATATTGATATGCAAGCTAGAAATGATAGACATCTATTTACCAACTCGAAAAGGAGTGTTAAAAAGTTGTTTCACAATTTGATCTCTACATCTACAAATATGTACAGTACATTAATGTATAATATTAAGTTTCCTTGATAGATTAGCATTCCTATTTAAGGAGCATAGAATGTTGTATATTTATCCCCTAATGTATAATGAGAAGCAATACAAGTTTCCTTCAAAGAACTGTGTTCACATTGGATACTAACAACTTTCAGACACTACACTTAAATACCCCTTCTAATGCATTTTACGCATTGCATCATAAAACCAAGCTAGAAAATGATCATAGTAGAGACCTAGCAAATATGAAGCATGATAACCATAGCAAAACTCATACCTAGAGATGGAATGTTTTCAACATCTTCCCTAAGTTTTCCCTCATGATGTGCAACATCATCGCACTTGTTTAAAGCAGCTTCATCATTAAGACTTTCACCTAGTACAAACTGAAATGCAGTAATTATTTTTTCTGGCAGAGCTCCAATAGCCAATTTCTGAAGTTAAAGTGGCCAAAAAAAAACATATAACAAATCAAATAAATAGAAATCAATAAGTAGTTCATAACATAGTTCAACACGATTATATAAAGCATGTTCAAACTAACAAAAATTTCTTCTCGAGATCAATTGAAGAATAAGGGATCAAGCGTACATCCCATCCATAGCATAGGTAGCATATACTTTTACCCAAGTCTTGTTAAAACCAATTTTTGAGACATTGATATGCAAGCGAGAAATGATAGACATCTATTTACCAACATGAAAATGAGTGCTAAAAAGTTGTTTCACAATTTGATCTCTATATCTACAAATATGTAAAGTGTATTAATGAATAATATTAAGTTTCCTAAATAGATTAGTATTCCTATTTAAGGAGCATAGAATCTTGTATATTTATCCCCTAATGTATAATGAGAAGCAATATAAGTTTCCTTCAAAGAACTTTGTTCATATTGGATACTAACAACTTTCAGAAACTACACTTAAATACCCTTTCTCATGCATTTTAGGCATCGCATCATAAAACCAAGCTGGAAAATGATCATAGTAGAGACCTAGCAAATACGACTCATCATAACCATAGCAAAACTCATACCTAGAGATGGAATGTTTTCAACATCTTCCCTAACTTTTCCCACATGATGTGCAACATCATAGAACTTGTTTAAACCAACTTCTTCATTAAGACTTTCATCTAGTACAAACTCAAATGCAGTAATTCTTTTTTCTGACAGAGCTTCAACAGCCAATTTCTGGAGTTAAATTGGCCAAAAAAAAAGATATAACAAATCAAATAAATAGAAATCAATCAGTAGTTCATAACATAGTTCAACACGATTATATAAAGCATGTTCAAACTAACAAAAATTTCTTCTCGAGATCAATTGAAGAATAAAGGATCAAGCATACATCCCATCCATAGCATAGGTAGCATATACTTTTACCCAAGCCTTGTTAAAACCAATTTTTGAGACATTGATATGGAAGCTAGAAATGATAGACATCTATTTACCAACATGAAAATGAGTGTTAAAAAGTTGTTTCACAATTTGATCTCTATATCTACAAATATGTAAAGTGTATTAATGTATAATATTAAGTTTCCTTAATAGATTAGTATTCCCATTTAAAGAGCATAGAATATTGTATATTTATCCCCTAATGTATAATGAGAAGCAATAAAAGTTTCCTTCAAAGAACTGTGTTCATATTGGATACTAACAACTTATAGAAACTACACTTAAATACCCCCTCTAATGCATTTTAGGCATCGCATCATAAAACCAAGCTAGACAATAACCATAGTAGAGACGTAGCAAATATGAAGCATGATAACCATAGCAAAACTCATACCTAGAGATGGAATGTTTTTAACATCTTCCCTAACTTTTCCCACATGATGTGCAACATCATTGCACTTGTTTAAAGCAACTTCTTCATTAAAACTTTCATTTGGTACAAACTCAAATGCAGTAATTATTTTTTCTAGTAGAGCTTCAACAGCCAATTTACGAAGTTAAAGTGGCCAATAAAAAACATATAACAAATCAAACAAATAGAAATCAATAAGTAGTTCATAACCTAGTTCAACACGATTATATAAAGCATGTTCAAACTAACAAAAATTTCTTCTAGAGATAAATTGAAGAATGAGGGATCAAGCTTACATCCCATCCGTAGCATAGGTAGCATATTTTTTACCCAAGCCTTGTTCAAACCAATTTTCGAGATATTGATATGCAAACTAGAAATAATAGACATCTATTTACCAACTCGAAAAGGAGTGTTAAAAAGTTGTTTCACAATTTGATCTCTACATCTACAAATATGTAAAGTATATTAATGTATAATATTAAGTTTCCTTTATAGATTAGTATTCCTATTTAAGGAGCATAGAATGTTGTATATTTCTCCCCTAATGTATAATGAGAAGCAATACAAGTTTCCTTCAAAGAACTGTGTTCACATTGGATACTAACAACTTTCAGAAACTACACTTATGTACCCTTTCTCATGCATTTTAGGCATCGCATCATAAAACCAAGCTAGAAAATGATCATAGTAGAGACCTAGCAAATATGAAGCATGATAACCATAGCAAAACTCATACCTAGAGATGGAATGTTTTCAACATCTTCCCTAAGTTTTCCCACATGATGTGCAACATCATCGCACTTGTTTAAAGCAGCTTCATCATTAAGACTTTCACCTAGTACAAACTGAAATGCAGTAATTATTTTTTCTGGCAGAGCTCCAATAGCCAATTTCTGAAGTTAAAGTGGCCAAAAAAAAAACATATAACAAATCAAATAAATAGAAATCAATAAGTAGTTCATAACCTAGTTCAACACGATTATAGAAAGCATGTTCAAACTAACAAAATTTTCTTCTAGAGATAAATTGAAGAATGAGGGATCAAGCTTACATCCCATCCGTAGCATAGGTAGCATATATTTTTACCCAAGCCTTGGTCAAACCAATTTTCGAGATATTGATATGCAAGCTAGAATTAATAGACATCTATTTACCAACTCGAAAAGGAGTGTTAAAAAGTTGTTTCACAATTTGATCTCTACATCTACAAATATGTAAAGTATGTTAATGTATAATATTAAGTTTCCTTTATAGATTAATATTCATATTTAAGGAGCATAGAATGTTGTATATTTATCCCCTAATGTATAATGAGAAGCAATACAAGTTTCCTTCAAAGAACTGTGTTCACATTGGATACTAACAACTTTCAGAAACTACACTTAAATACCCTTTCTCATGCATTTCACGCATCGCATCATAAAACCAAGCTAGAAAATGATCATAGTAGAGACCTAGCAAATAGGAAGCATGATAACCATAGCAAAACTCATACCTAGAGATGGAATGTTTTTAACATCTTCCCTAAGTTTTCCCACATGATGTGCAACATCATTGCACTTGTTTAAAGCAGCTTCTTCATTAAGACTTTCATCTGGTACAAACTCAAATCCAGTAATTATTTTTTTTGGTAGAGCTTCAACAGCCAATTTATGAAGTTAAAGTGGCCAATAAAAAACATATAACAAATCAAATAAATAGAAATCAATAAATAGTTCATAACCTAGTTCAACACGATTATATGAAGCGTGTTCAAACTAACAAAAATTTCTTCTAGAGATTGATTGAAGAATGAGGGATCAAGCTTACATCCCATCGGTAGCATAGGTAGCATATATTTTCACCCAAGCCTTGTTAAAGCCAATTTTCGAGATATTGATATGCAAGCTAGAAATGATAGACATCTATTTACCAACTCGAAAAGGAGTGTTAAAAAGTTGTTTCACAATTTGATCTCTACATCTACAAATATGTAAAGTATGTTAATGTATAATATTAAGTTTCCTTGATAGATTAGCATTCCTATTTAAGGAGCATAGAATGTTGTTTTATATCTCCTAACGTATAATGAGAAGCAATACAAGTTTCCTTCAAAGAACTGTGTTCACATTGGATACTAACAACTTTCAGACTCTACACATAAATACCCCTTCTAATGCATTTTACGCATCGTATCATAAAACCAAGCTAGAAAATGATCATAGTAGAGACCTAGCAAATATGAAGCATGATAACCATAGCAAAACTCATACCTAGAGATTGAATGTTTTCAACATCTTCCCTAAGTTTTCCCACATGATGTGCAACATTATCGCACTTGTTTAAAGCAGCTTCATCATTAAGACATTCACCTAGTACAAACTGAAATACAGTAATTATTTTTTCTGGCAGAGCTCCAACAGCCAATTTCTGAAGTTAAAGTGGCCAAAAAAAAAACATATAACAAATCAAATAATTAGAAATCAATAAGTAGTTCATAACCTAGTTCAACACGATTATATAAAGCGTGTTCAAACTAACAAAAATTTCTTCTAGAGATAAATTGAAGAATGAGGGATCAAGCTTACATCCAATCCGTAGCATAGGTAGCATATATTTTTACCCAAGCCTTGTTAAAACCAATTTTCAAGATATTGATATGCAAGCTAGAAATGATAGACATCTATTTACCAACTCGAAAAGGAGTGTTAAAAAGTTGTTTCACAATTTGATCTCTACATCTACAAATATGTACAGTACATTAATGTATAATATTAAGTTTCCTTGATAGATTAGCATTCCTATTTACAGAGCATAGAATGTTGTATATTTATCCCCTAATGTATAATGAGAAGCAATACAAGTTTCCTTCAAAGAACTGTGTTCACATTGGATACTAACAACTTTCAGACACTACACTTAAATACCCCTTCTAATGCATTTTACGCATTGCATCATAAAACCAAGCTAGAAAATGATCATAGTAGAGACCTAGCAAATATGAAGCATGATAACCATAGCAAAACTCATACCTAGAGATGGAATGTTTTCAACATCTTCCCTAAGTTTTCCCACATGATGTGCAACATCATCGCACTTGTTTAAAGCAGCTTCATCATTAAGACTTTCACCTAGTACAAACTGAAATGCAGTAATTATTTTTTCTGGCAGAGCTCTAATAGCCAATTTCTGAAGTTAAAGTGGCCAAAAAAAAAACATATAACAAATCAAATAAATAGAAATCAATAAGTAGTTCATAACATAGTTCAACACGATTATATAAAGCATGTTCAAACTAACAAAAATTTCTTCTCGAGATCAATTGAAGAATAAGGGATCAAGCGTACATCCCATCCATAGCATAGGTAGCATATACTTTTACCCAAGCCTTGCTAAAACCAATTTTTGAGACATTGATATGCAAGCTAGAAATGATAGACATCTATTTACCAACATGAAAATGAGTGCTAAAAAGTTGTTTCACAATTTGATCTCTATATCTACAAATATGTAAAGTGTATTAATGAATAATATTAAGTTTCCTTAATAGATTAGTATTCCTATTTAAGGAGCATAGAATCTTGTATATTTATCCCCTAATGTATAATGAGAAGCAATATAAGTTTCCTTCAAAGAACTTTGTTCATATTGGATACTAACAACTTACAGAAACTACACTTAAATACCCCTTCTAATGCATTTTAGGCATCGCATCATAAAACCAAGCTAGAAAATGATCATAGTAGAGACCTAGCAAATATGAAGCATGATAACCATAGCAAAACTCATACCTAGAGATGGAATGTTTTCAACATCTTCCCTAACTTTTCCCACATGATGTGCAACATCATAGAACTTGTTTAATGCAGCTTCTTCATTAAGACTTTCATGTAGTACAAACTCAAATGCAGTAATTATTTTTTCTGGCAGAGCTTCAACAACCATTTTCTGAAGTTAAAGTGGCCAAAAAAAAAAACATATAACAAATCAAATAAATAGAAATCAATAAGTAGTTCATAACCTAGTTCAACACGATTATATAAAGCATGTTCAAACTAACCAAAATTTCTTCTAGAGATCAATTGAAGAATGAGGGATCAAGCTTACATCCCATCCGTAGCATAGGTAGCATATATTTTTACCCAAGCCTTGTTAAAACCAATTTTTGAGACATTGATATGCAAGCTAGAAATGATAGACATCTATTTACCAACTTAAAAATGAGTGTTAAAAAGTTGTTTCACAATTTGATCTCTATATCTACAAAGATGTAAAGTATATTAATGCATAATATTAAGTTTCCTTGATAGATTAGTATTCCTATTTAAGGAGCATAGAATGTTGAATATTTATCCCCTAATGTATAATGAGAAGCAATACAAGTTTCCTTCAAAGAACTGTGTTCACATTACATACTAATAACTTTCAGAAACTACACTCAAATACCCCTTCTCATGCATTTTAGGCATCGCATCATAAAACCAAGCTAGAAAATGGTCATAGTAGAGACCTAGCAAATAAGAAGCATGATAACCATAGCAAAACTCATACCTAGAGATGGAATGTTTTCAACATCTTCCCTAACTTTTCCCACATGATGTGCAACATCATTGCACTTTTTTAAAGCTGCTTCTTCATTAAGACTTTCATCTAGTACAAACTAAAATGCAGTAATTATTTTTTTTGACAGAGTTTCAACAGCCAATTTCTGAAGTTAAAATGGCCAAAACAAAACATATAACAAATGAAATAAATAGAAATCAATAAGTGGTTTATAACCTAGTTCAACACGATTATATAAAGCATGTTCAAACTAACAAAAATTTCTTCTAGAGATAAATTGAAGAATGAGGGATCAAGCTTACATCCCATCCATAGAATAAATAGGTAGCATATATTTATACCCAAGCCTTGTTAAAACCAATTTTTGACACATTGATATGCAAGCTAGAAATGATCGACATCTATTTACCAACTTGAAAAGGAGTGTTAAAAAGTTATTTCACAATTTGATCTCTATATCTACAAATATGTAAAGTATATTAATGTATAACATTAAGTTTCCTTGATAGATTAGTATTCCTATTTAAGGAGCATAGAATGTTGAATATTTATCCCGTAATGTATAATGAGAAGCAATACAAGTTTCCTTCAAAGAACCGTGTTCACATTATATACTAACAACTTTCAGAAACTGCACTTAAATACCCCTTCTCATGCATTTTAGGCATTGCATCATAAAACCAAGCTAAAAAATGATCATAGTAGAGACCTAGCAAATACGAATCATGATAACCATAGCAAAACTCATACCTAGAGATGGAATGTTTTCAACATCTTCCCTAAATTTTCCCACATGATGTGTAACATCATAGAACCTGCTTAAAGTAGCTTCTTCATTAAGACTTTCTTCTAGCACAAACTCAAGTGCAGTAATTATTTTTTCTGGCAGAGCTTCAACAGCCAATTTCTGAAGTTAAAGTGGCCAAAAAAAAAACATATAACAAATCAAATAAATAGAAATCAATAAGTAGTTCATAACTTAGTTCAACACGATTATATAAAGCATGTTCAAACTAACAAAAATTTCTTCTAGGGATATATTGAAGAATGAGCGATCAAGCTTACATCCCATCCATAGAATAAATAGGTAGCATATATTTTTACCCAAGCCTTGTTAAAACCAATTTTTGACACATTGATATGCAAGCTAGAAATGATAGACATCTATTTACCAACTTGCAAAGGAGTGTTAAAATGTTGTTTCACAATTTGATCTCTATAGCTAAAAATATGCAAAGTATATGAATGTATAATATTAAGTTTCCTTGATAGATTAGTATTCCTATTTAAGGAGCATAGAATGTTGAGTATTTATCCCCTAATGTATAATGAGAAGCAATACAAGTTTCCTTCAAAGAACTGTGTTCACATTGGATACTAACAACTTTCAGAAACTACACTTAAATACCCTTTTTCATGCATTTTAGGCATCGCATCATAAAACCAAGCTAGAAAATGATCATAGTAGAGACCTAGCAAATATGAATCATGATAATCATAGCAAAACTCGTACCTAGAGATGGAATGTTTTCAACATCTTCACTAAGTTTTCCCACATGATGTGCAACATCATCGCACTTGTTTAAAGTAGCTTCATCATTAAGACTTCCATCTAGTACAAACTGAAATGCAGTAATTATTTTTTCTAGCAGAGCTCCAACAGCCAATTTCTGAAGTTAAAGTGGCCAAAAAAAAAACATATAACAAATCAAACAAATAGAAATCAATAAATAGTTCATAACCTAGTTCAACACGATTATATAAAGCATGTTCAAACTAACAAAAATTTCTTTTAGAGATAAATTGAAGAACGAGGGATCAAGCTTACATCCCATCCATAGAATAAATAGGTAGCATATATTTTTACCCTAGCCTTGTTAAAACCAATTTTCGACACATTGATATGCAAGCTAGAAATGATAGACATCTATTTACCAACTTGAAAAGGAGTGTTAAAAAGTTGTTTCACAATTTGATCTCTGTAGCTACAAATATGTAAAGTATATTAATGTATAATATTAAGTTTCCTTGATAGATTAGTATTCCTATTTAAGGAGCATAGAATGTTGAGTATTTATCCCCTAATGTATAATGAGAAGCAATACAAGTTTCCTTCAAAGAACTGTGTTCACATTATATACTAACAACTTTCAGAAACTACACTTAAATACCCCTTCTCATGCATTTTAGGCATCACATCATAAAACCAAGCTAGAAAATGATCATAGTAGAGACCTAGCAAATATGAAGCATGATAACCATAGCAAAACTCATACCTAGAGATGGAATCTTTTCAACATCTTCCCTAAGTTTTCCCACATGATGTGCAACATCATTGCACTTGTTTAAAGTAGCTTCTTCATTAAGACTTTCATCTAGTACAAACTAAAATGCAGTAATTATTTTTTCTGACAGAGCTCCAACAGCCAATTTCTGAAGTTAAAGTGGCCAAATAAAAAACATATATCAAATGAAATAAATAGAAATCAATAAATAGAAAAAATAAAATAAATAAAAAAGAGAAAACAAAATTGGAAGAAACAATAGGAAACACTGCCACATAATAGATAAATGCTTACAACTCTTAATGAGTTAGCATCCCTCTTCACTATCTTGATTGGATTTGAGCTCTTTCCATTGCTTGTAGAAATAGGGTGAGGATTCTTACCGAGTAATTCATCTTTAAGATTCTGCCCTCGAGACCCAAACACTTTTCTTTCTTCCCATATGTCAACCTATCAAAATGAACAAAAGGGTTGCTTGCTCATAAATTAATAAAATGGAGCGAGTATTATATAAAGCTATATAGATATAAATATTAGAATAATAATAAATTTGAAGCATTTCCAAATCGAGTCCAAGAATCCTTACACTACTCGATTACATGATCACAAGCTAAATTAAGTCGTGCATTACTTTTGGAAGAGTTAGAGGACTAGTCAATATGGATCATTAACTAAACACCAACACCTTAATTAAGTGAGATAATAATCAGCCTTTTCATTGTCCAAAGTCAATTATGCATTCTATGAAAGCAAGTTGACAAGATTTAGTTGTTTATCATTTCTAGTGTGTAGATTAAGTGTTTTGTTTCATTTTCCTAATAAAATTAAATTTTGAATTAAATCTTTTCTCCTATAAAGAGAAAGCAATGACGTAATTGAAAATTAGAGATAATAGAAAAGAAATTTAGAAATCCTTTAAATTGTATTTAAATCCTTTATCCAATCTCTAGCCAAGATTAGTGGTGGATCACCTCTTTGACCAGTGGCCTAGCCTTTACATCTTGGAGTTATTGCTAGGCTTTTCTTGAATTTTCCTTTATTCATTCTAAAACCACCTAACCATCTAATCTTTGAATTTGGCTCACTCAATCCCACCACAAACCACATCAATCAGTACCAAAACTTAGGTTGTTTAAGTGAACTCATTTCCACCATCTTTTTCACACTCTCTCATGTAACAGCAACGTCCATCCTAAGTGGTTCCTCTTCTCCACCTACAACATGGGAAATAACAACCAAGAGGATGGATGGAGAGGTGGCTTAAATAAGAGAACCACTAAACCAGGTTCTTCAACCGCTAAGAGCACCAAACCTAGCCCACTAAGAACACCTAGATCACCATCATCCCCAACCTCTACGAACAACCATGAACGAAGATGAAGTTGCATACGATAATTCTAGTGACTTAGGACTATGGAGGAGAATAAGGGAAAAGATAGTAAAGGATGGTCGTGGCCTACGCACATACATTCCAAATTAATGAGTTCACTAACTAGCTAAGTGCTATTGAAAAAGGTTTTGAATACAAAGAGTACTCCAATAAGAATTGTCAAGTGTTTGTCCTCTAGTTCAAGGATAATGCATTTTTATGGTGGGAGAACGTAAAGAAGCAAAGGAATTGAGAGGCCAAAGAAAAGGTCTGTTCTTGGGACAAGTTCAGGAAACCACTCAAGAAGATATTTCTACCTAAGAATTACAAACAAGAGATCCACCTAAAGTTACGCTTATTCAAGTTACAAAGGCTAAAAGGACATAGCCTAAGTATGGAGTAAAATGGAAGATTTGATGCAAATTTTTAATAAGAAATAAAGGGGTTATAAGAGAGTTTAAAGGACACACCAACTCAAAATGTTGTAGAAGATGATGTATGGATTGAAAGATAATCAAGAGTTGTTGCAAAATGAAAGTATGACGACATGGAAAGACCGAACAATAAGGGCTTTGACTTATTTACTAACTCTCCTATCAGGAAAGTAGAAAAAAAAAAAATAGAGCCTTAATGACAAGGGCAAAGATGTAAATCTGGATTTGAAACCCCTTACGCTCTCTCTAAGTTTACCAAATGATTTTCTACCAATTGGTGCTTGAGGTAAAATCGCAGCTCCTGGTTCTCTAAGTTAAGGAAGGAGTAGTTAATCCTTAAAACACATTTCATACAACCTTTCATGGGCTTACTACATAAATGTCGTTTTTCTATCTTTTAGTCAATTTTTCATAATACAACTTGTTCATTATTTCATAATATTATGCATAACTTAAACAAATTTGTTCACAGGCCTCCAATATTTTAGGGAATTGATCAGGTTTCTCAAGGAAATTGGCAGGAGCAATCGAAATACAAATCCATTAAGCAAAAAGAAATTCCACAGTACACAAGGATTTTTTATGAAATAACATGGCTCGATTCATCAGTTTCAAGGTATTTCAAATCATCAACTTGAACAAGGACAACATTTTAAGGGTATAGAAGGAAGCACAGACATGCCCAATGGATTGGAAAAGCAATTGAGTTTTGCATAAAATTAGTCTACTTACCCATATCCACTAGCAAACCATGAAAATCCACATCCAAAGTTATAAGGAAAGAAGAAAGCAGCCCTGTTTGTCATAAAAAAGCTTCAAATTTCCCTTTTTTCTTTCCATGCAAGAGACTATATATGTTGATATTATAACCTATGATCCACTTCTCCAACTTGGGCCAAATCCCTTGACTCCAATGAGAAAATCCAATCACTTTCAATCCACATAATCATATGCTTTCTCTCATTTAATCCTGAATACAAATTCCTCTTCCATTCTCTTCATCTAATCCTACAACATCTCAATACAAACTAGATTAAAAATATAGTGGCCCTTTAGTAAGGACCATTGGGCTGCTAAGAATATATCCCCCACAACCTCTTTTCTCACTACAGCCAAGACTTCAGCAAAATCATTCCAAAGCTAATGGCTTAGAGTCCATAACCAGTAATCTCCAAAAATAATACAAAAGGCGTCAAACATACAAAGGTAACATAATTTTCAAATTTCACAAAATAGTTATGAATTAATTGGCAAAATACTCCATCAGATCCTTCTTAATTACCCTACAATATAAATGAAAAACCAGGGTAAGGCCTTCTAGTTCCAATGATTAATCTTCCAAATTATCCATTAGAAACAAAAGAAGGTCAATTAAAAAATCTAAGATAGAATTAGACACAAGAAAAGATTTGGGGCAAAAAAGAATATCATCCATCTACCAAGAAACTTTTCTCCACACAAATTAACATACACACATTAGCTAATCATAATATATCATCTATAATCCACTTTGTCATATAAATAACTGAGAGAAATGATTGCAATTATGAGAAGAAATTAATATAAAAAACTTTACCAGTCTTGTCACCGCTTTTTTTCCATATTCATCACCATTATCATAAACTTGCTTGAGAGCAACAGGAAGAGCTTTCCAAAATTCATTCACAAACTCGCTGCCCTTTCTCCTACTATTTTGCAGAATATCATTAGCCAAATATAGGAACAAAACACACTGCTCTTTCTGGGAAGAGTTGAACAGTTTATCCCATGTTTCAACAATCTGTTTTGCTTTCTTTCGGTGCATAATACACCATCGAGACAATGCTGAGATTGTCAAAGAAATCCATCACATACAAAACAAATCAAATTTAGAGGTTAAAAAAAAATCAAATGCAAAGATAGAAATCACATAAAACTGGAAGCATGAGGATGAAAATGATTATTTTGTCAACCGAAAATGAAATTCACTAAAAATTTGCTCATCATATTCATAAATTATTTGACCACTCAAGCTGAACTGTTATGATCATGATTAAGATAAATACTGTGTAACAATGTGAAGAACATAGAGCTACATTTCCAACAAAAAACCAGTTCTAGAGGCATATGAATTCTTCAATAATTATCTTAGCAAAACGTGAAAATACCTAGCTCTACAGTTTTTCCAACTAAAGATACAACATAAGGATACATTCAATGCTCTGTTGTGAATTGTTAAGTTTAGCTAACTTCTCCGCCAATATCACTCCATCAAAAGCCTCACTGCTCATCCTGATGTTCAATAGGTTTTGCTATATCCTGCAGTAATTTCTGTAAATTCAAACAAACAAAGATTGAAAATGTAGAATTAATTGTTATAATCTTAAGTGGCAAATCTTCAAATGAGATTAACAAGACAAGGAAGAAACAAAATTAGGCAAACTTGTCCAAGAAGTACAAGATAAAAGAAATAATTCCATGCCTCTTCAAAAGTGTTACACAATTAAATGACAGAGCCAGAAATGTGTTTCAAGGGGGCAAATTAAAGGAAACAATCAAAATATTAAAATATTAAAGATCAAAACTACGAAAAACTGAACATAAAATTAAATAAATATAGATTTATAGTTATTATTTGAATAGATGAAGAATTTAATTGCTAGAGAAAAACAGATACTTTTGAAAATATAAATGGTAGAGGTTGTTCTATTGACAAACTCTACACTCAATCATCAGTGAGAAACGAAAAATCGAAGCTTAAATTACATAGGAGTTGACGAAAAGAAACAGAACATAGAAAAACTAGTGGCACAAAGACTTAACCATTTTGATCAAAGCAAGGGCCTTTTAATAAACTTACGCAATTAAAACGAAGCTATTAAGAAATCCCTAAAATCCAAGAACCTGAAGACTGGTCTTGTTTATCTAATTTCAGAAGGTTTTTCTATATATTTCACTATTCAATTTCATCTAACATGACACCAAATGCATGCGTTTATCAAAAAAGACAAAAAAAAAATTTAATTTCACAGCTAACGGTTCGACAGCCAACGTCTTCACGGTGGAGAAGCGATCCGAAGGCCAGCTTGGACGATAGCCGGCGATCACGACTTAAACAACAACTTCATGGTTTCCATCGGCAGCATATAGAAGAGAATCGACAAGAAATCTTTGCGATAACAAGGCCGGAAGGAAAAATTCAGCCACGTGAATCTTTACGATTTGTGAAAATCTTTGTAAAATCTGTTTCCAATGATTTGCGATTCAAGGTTGGCAACACCCTTTTCTTTTTATTCTTGGTACAAAAGAATCTGCTTTCGACGCTTCACCGATGTCGTTTAGTTGTGATGTTCCAATACAATGTTAATATATCAATTAAACAGGTAATCGTTTTGTTTTGTGAAATTAGTTAAATTGAGCACAACTCATGTATCTAAATAAAAATTGAATCGTTTTGTTTTGTGAAATTAGTTAAATTGAGCACAACTCATGTATCTAAATAAAAATTGATCAATTTTTCTGGGGACAAACGGATTTGACTTCCACCTCTAACTTAATAGTAAAATCACAGGTAACAAAGACTTGAACCTTATAATCACAAGTTTTGAAATTTTACATGTTCACACCTCACTTAAGTAATATTTTTTATATCACAGTATTTATATGAACATTACTTTATTGATTGATTATAGATCAATTTATGGTGTATTAAATATAAATTTTGAATTATATTTCAAAAATAATAATAGAAATATGTGGGTATATTTTGATATTATAATCCTAGGAGGTGAACTGAAATTTATGTATGGGGTTATTGAATATTTTACAATGTAAAGGGTAATTTGATTTTGTTTGTGTATATAGTTGATTTAATATTTAATTATATAAAAAGTAAATTGATATTTTATTATACGAGACAATTTGATATCTTTTAAATTTTATATTGAATTTTTTAAGAAGATATTTTGTGTTTTTAAGTATAAATATATAGAGAAATTTTATAATAGGTATAATCAATATTTACGATGAAATAAATTAATATTTTACAAGGTAAGATATATTGATATTTTATAAATTTTGTATAAAATTATTCAAGAATATATTTGTACTCTTATTTACTATACATAGTAAACCTTTGGAATTGGTGCAACAAATATAAAATCACTGGGTGGGAGGGAGTAAATTAATATTTTACTATATAGATAGTAAATTAATATTTTATCTTAGGATAAATTAACATTTTAACATATATAAGTGAATTGATATTTTATTTATTATAGCAAGTGTAAATTGATATTATAAAACTTCAAACGCTTAAATTTCTTAAACCTTAAACCTTTAAAATTCTTAAATTAATATTTTAACCAGGCAAATGATAAATTGAAATTGATAATTATTTATCAAAAAAAGCAATAAATTGATATTTGTACATTTTGTTTTGAAATATTATAGTAAATTTTGTTGTGTACATTTTCATTATAAGATTAATCGAAAAAACAAGTTATGTTTTTGTTCAACATGCTGGAGAATAGATAAAAAATGATTTAAAAAAAAGAATGCAATATGTTAATTACTAATAGAAGAAGGTCAAAGTCCCAACAGACATGATATTCTAGAGATTAATCCAATTATTAAGCAAACTTCTCTGTATTGGTTGAAGCTGAAACGATATTTAGTTAAGTATGAAACTAAAAAATCTTGCTGGTAACAAACCTTTAAATATTGTAAATGATCAAGATCATGATTGTCTTAATGGTATTTTTCTTTACTTAAAAAGAATGCATTTAAATTTTTATGAAAACTAACCATAAATTTTTACATGCACAACAGAAGCCACCAACCAAAAGTGGTCCTAGATAAGGCCTAAGGGGGCATAGGCCCTCTAAATTTTATTTTATAATTTTTTAAATTATATTATAGATTTTTTAACTTTTAAGCATGTGATTTTTTTTTTTTTAATCTTTAAATTTAATATTATTTTTATAATATTTAAGCTCAAATTTTAATCTCATATCTCTTAAGAAGAAAAAAGCAAAATAAACTTTTTTAATAGCAAAACAAACTTTCAATTTTAATAAAAGTTTTTAATCTTGTGGAGTGGAAAGTGACTCGCACTTTGTTTATTATATTTTAGTATTAAGTCTTGTTCAGTTTTTATACAAATTAATTTTTATTTTTTAATTAAAATATTTAGTCAATATGTAGGATTTCAATTTATATTATATCAATAAAGCTAATTTACTCTAATCCCTTAGATGAAAATATGATAATATTTAATATTTACTTGCATTTTATAATATTAAAGGTATGCTAATAAATAATTAAATATTCTTATTGTATTTGTTGAAATTAACTATTTATTATAAATATCATTGTTATTTCTATTCTTCAATTGAAATTTATTCTATGAATACGAATTTTAGCTAATTAAATGGGATAGAAGAAAGTAGATTGTCGTCTACAACTTTTAGGTCTATTTTAGAAAAACGTATGAATTTATTTACTATTATAAACATTATTATTGTCTTTACTCTCTAATTGAAATTTATTTCATAAACATGAATTTTTTTTGTTATCAAAATATTTAAACTTAATTGAAAGTTTATATATTTTAATTGGACCCTGCTAACAAAAATTTATGTGACCGTCATTATTTGGAGCAACATTATAATGTACAACACAATGATGGTAGAATGGATGGATAGTGATAAAAGTAGCATGCAATATGTAAGAGGCCTACAAGAAATGGTTATAATCGAAAAGAGTGTTTGGTAGTTGTATAACCTAACCATAGTGTCATAGCAAGTATACTAGTTCTTTTAGTATGTTTAAGTCCAAATTTTGATCTCATAGAGATTGTACTGATTTCTAAACTTCTTGACTATTATGCTATTTAAACTATTTGATTAGAATGACACTTGCATGAGAAGACACTAGGGCTAAAGTTTCTCCTAGTTACTAACTCAATTATCAACTTCTCACGTTTAGTTTATTATTCACACATTGTTGGTCAAATTCACACAATTATTAATGATTGCTCTCGTGCAAAATTGCCCTATCTCTGTCTCTGACCCATTGACTCTCTGCCTTTGCTAGCATAATAAAAAAATGCAATGTGTTTAGAAACTCATACAAATACACAAATTGTGCTACCTTTCTATTTTGTCGCTAAACTCATGGTAATTGTAACAAGTTTGAATTCGTAATCTACTTCTCAGTCAAAATCACGAAGTCCAAAAAAAAAATTGAATGATGAATAATCATTCAACATAATTAAAGCACAATTATCAATTACTCAAATATACAAATATAAACATGAATTGACTAAATTAACAACTGAGTATCATAACAAGATTACATCATTGCCTAGTTTAGGAAAATTAATTCATGACAAGAGTACAATCAACAATCTTTCTCAAGGAAAACATGATAGAAATTGTAGAAAATAACCCTAATGAAATTGCAACCCTAAGATGATGAAGATCTCCTCTGAAAATTTTTTCTAAGCTCTAAAGAATGTGTTAATGAATCCTGCTTAATCTCTTTGTCACTTGTTTCTCTCTCTAGGTTCAAAATGTCTTTAAGGCTCTAAAAGTGTCAAAAAGTTAGCTACTATAGTTTTAAGTCCACTTACATAAAATTGAGTCGAATATAAATTAAGTAAGGCCTTTGTACATCCCATCGTTGTGGTGAACCATTTCTACTTTGCTTTCCTAATGAAGTCATTAAAGGTTACTTGTCACATCGCCATGACCATAATTTCTCTTATTGTGGCTATAACTTTCAACCTACAATTATTTCATGCATGTTTCCTTCGTTATGGTAATGCACTAAATCCTTAGTCAATTTCCTTTGTTTACTCGTGCAATATAGAGTCGACTCGATTTATTGGATGGTTGCATATTAATGTCTTTAAGCTTATTTTTTATCAAATTCATCTAGAATTCATCATTTCCTTCAAACACACACATGCAAACACATAATCCCAAATATGCATAACAAAGGGTAAAATTGTAATTGCACACCTTATATTCTATAATTTGACCACAAATTAGCATAGACACTAGATGCTTATCAAAACCCCTAACCAAGTTTTTGGTAGTCCCTTAGCAAAATAAGCGAACTTAAATAAAACTATAACAAAAAAAAAAAAAACATATAAAAATTATCAAACTAATCTAAGTTAACCAAACTCAACTAAACTCTTAAATTACTTCTGTAGGTTGTCACAATTGCATTTAACATATGCAATAAGTATTAGTGAATGAGTGATAGTTTCATGACGATTTCTAACAATGCTACTCGCAAACATCTTAGATATTAAACAACTAAAGGAAAAAATATATATATAAAAATTACTGATACATTACATGTCAACTAGCTCTTATCTTTGTCTCATGAACCACAATAATAATCAATGTATAACTTACAAACTTGATTTTCCCCTAAACCATTTCAAAACACCATAACACAACTATCTCGGCTCTCCTAACCAATTCATTCATATGCTTATAACATAATTATTCAGACATATTCATGCACGCATCTACAAGTTCAAGTGACTAAAAAGCAAATTTTACAAAAGATGGTTTTGTATACCAACCTTTCAACCATTTAGCCTTCGTTTATTTTTGACAATACATGAACCCCTAAATTTCTTGAACTTATTCATTATGCTTTTAATTTTTGTACATATTAGTTGATATGTATCTTATTTCTTTTTTATTTTTCCTCTTTCCATTTTTCCTCTTTCCATTTTTTTTCTTTTTGTAGGGCTTGTATTTGTTTCCCTAAGGTTGTAAACTTATCTTTTTAGACAAATTCTAATAATTATAATACCAACACCTAGTTACTTAACAAGTCACATTGATTACTCAACAAGCCATATACCTAAGGTGTTTTGCATACTCTTATCTTCAATAGCTTTTGAGTTGAAGGTTATCACGGTGGATATGCCAACCCCAACCTACTCAACATTCAAACATTAGAGCATTTAAAATTTTACTCATGCCCTTTTTAATTTTTTATATTTATAATATAGTTATATTTATACATATATCCATTCCACCAAAGGATTTAAGCATTGTACACTTCAACATTGGTCAAACAATTGTTAGGTCTACTATATTGATAGCTTTTGTAAGATTTACTCAGGTATAAGGCTCTTTTGATAAGTTTCAAACATCTAATCACTATGCGCCCTTAGCCTATAGTATGAGTTGATAGCTTTGGTGTCAAATCGAATAATCTTCCCATAGACTTTTACTTTACCCCCAACCTCATCTATTATGTTGACATAGAATTCCATTACCCTAGGTATAGAGACGTGAGAAGGCTTGAGTATGAATGTTTGCCACCCATGGTCTTGTATAACTTCTATTATAGTTAGGGGATACTAGAATGGGAAATGTAGCCTTCAACTTTTTATGAATGTCAAATTTTAGACACTTGCTAATTCTAATTTCTATTGTGCCTCAATATATGTGAAATGAGGATCCAATGGCTCTTTATTGGGCTTAATGCTCCATTTTTCCTTTTACTACCATCTATTGCTTTCCCTTTTATTCTTGATAAAGATATGATGCAATTGTGCTTGGTAGGGCAATGTCATTAACTTAGACTAAATTTCCCTTTAAAATTAAGTGTAACCTATAGCTTAGGCATTGTATCAAACATCTGGCATGCACGATAATTGGTGTTAGATTGTATGTCTTTAGTGTATACTTGTGCTTCTTTAATATACCTATAACTAATTTTATTTTACCTAGTGATTGAAATTCATAAAAAATAGCTCATTTACTTGATTGGGGACTTTTGTTAAATAGGTTATATGTATGGTTGTTTACTATGTTTTAGGGTTGCTTGTGTTTGGATGTGATAAGGAGTCAAGGGAGTGATGATGTTTTGGTGTGGCGATCTTTTAATTTTTTTTATGTGGTATAGGATTTTATGTGTCTTAGTGAAGCTTGGTGTTGGGTTATAGATTTATGTGGGTTGTTAGCTGTTAAGAGATTATATTATGGCCACACATGGGTTAGTAGGGTTTATGGGATTGTTACTTGTTACATGTTAGTTTTATGTGACACACCTTGATATTTTTCAAATACACTATAGTTGTCACAATAAATGAATTCATTATTGTGACGATAACTTTTGAAATATCTTTCTTGTTTTTCCTTTTCCTCTTTGGTCACGATGATTGTTCCTTATCGTGGTGATGACTACTTAGCCTTGAGACTTTAAATGTTGGTTTAGTAGCCACAATGAACACTTTTATGGTTGTGACAATAACTATCTATAATTGTTGCCCCTTTTTACATATCACACTTTCGTCATGGCCATTTTTTCACGTCACTACAATTGCTACTTCTGGTAGTATAACTCTTGTTAGCTCTAATTGTTACAACAAGTATTTTTGTGGCCATGACAATTACCTTTTATAAAATTTCCGCCCAATTGCATCTCTTGTTTGCCATGGTAGCCTTTCACTATAGTGAGAATATTGCATTATCATATTTTTTTCATCATGCTTTGTCACTGCAGCTAGCCTTTTTTTTGTCATGGCCATAAGTTTCTATAATTTTTAGGCTTTTCTCATGTTGTGGTGGCCTTTTCATGGCCGCGACAAGCCCTATTATTCCATTTCCTTGGTTTTTCTTCATTTTTCTATATGTCATACCTTTATTTGTACGCTTAGCTTAAGAATAAAAAAATCTACAACACAACACAACTAGAATGTTACACGTACTAGGATTACTAGAACTAAATAAAAAGAAAATATACTTGAGTTACCTCCCAAAAAATGCTTAGGTTATAGTCATGAGCTTAACTTCTTCTTTTAACTTATTTTATGTTATCAAGTAGCATAAAAACCTTCTCCTTCTTGAACTCTTCGTCTGTATGCGATTTTAGGTGTTGCCCATTCACTAGAAACTTTCCTTGGTCTCATGATAAACCTTAATTATACCTAGTAGGGTAAACTGTTATGAATATAAATTAGCCTTAACCACTAAGAACATAATTTTCCTAGAAAAAGTCAAAGTCAAGAATTAGAAAGCAATACCTTTTATCTAAATTCGAACTTTCTATTGATGATATGGTGGTCATACCACTGCTTAGTCTTTTCTTTATAGATTTAGGTATTTTCTTAGGCATTATTCCTAAATTCATCTTTCTCTCAATTGTAGAACTCGTTTCTCTCCTACAACTTGCATAACAAAATTTAATTGCTATATTTCCTAATAAGCTTTATGCTCTAATTCCATAAGTAGATGACAAGCCTTTTCATATACTAGTCTAAAGGGTGAGATGCTAATAGGTGTTTTGAATATGATTCTATAGGCCCATAAGACACCATTCAATTTGATTACCTAATCCTTTCAAGATATGTTGACAAATTTCTTAAGAATGCACTTTAATTTTCTATTAGATTTCCTTATTTCCAACTCATTTGAGGATGATAAGGTATGAATACTTAATGGTCACTACATATTTCTTAAAGAGGGTCTTAAAATGATTGTTGCAAAAATGTTTCTTTTATCATTGATAATTACTTAAGGAGTGAAGATGTGTCACAGGATAAAATTTGTAACTACCTAAGCATCATTAGTAGGTAATGCCACTATTTTTACCTATTTAGACACATACTCTATTGCCACTAAAATATACTTGTTCAAATTTGAAGAAGGAAAGCTCCCATGAAGTAAATCCCCCAAACATCAAACAGTTCCACTATGAGAATGTTGTTAAAGGGCATTTCATGTCTCTTAGAGATATTCCCTTCTTGTTGGCACTTATCATATTGTGTGACAAAACAAACTATATCCTTGAAGATAAAAGGCTACTAAAACTTACTTTGCAAAACTTTAGTAGTTATCCTCATACTGTTAAATTGCCTACTTACTTCATACGTGTGACAATGATTAAGGATGTTTTCTATCTCTTCCTTGGGTACACACCTTTTGATTATTTGATCCAAATAACATTTGTATAAGAATGTGTCCTTTTAAATTAGTATTTTAAGTTAGAGAAGAACTTTCGTCATTATTGGTATGTCAGGTCCCATGGCATTGGTTTGGTAGCTAAATAAATCCTGATGTCGATATAACATAGAGCTCCCTTCATATGCATTAGTTGCTCATTCAAAAAAATTTTCATGAATTTGGTCTTGTTCTTCACCTATCTTTTCTCTTAATTTTAGCCTTGATATATAGTCTACCACAACGACCTTAATAGATAGTTTACCATAACATTCTTAGTTCCCTTGTTGTCTTAGATTTCCAAGTTAAATTCTTATAATAAGAGTATCCATTTCATTAGCCTTGGCTAAGTTTCCTTCTTGGCAAGTAGATACTTTAATGCAAAATGATCAATGTATATGATGACCTTTGCACATATCAAATAAGAATGAAACCTGTCAAATCCAAAGACAATAGCAAGTAATTTTTTTTCAATAGTTGCATAATTTATCTATGCATCATTTAGACTTTTAATAGCATAACATATTATATGCAAGAGTTATTCTTTCTTTGTCCTAAAACTGCACCTACAAAATAGTCACTCGTATCACATATTAATTCAAATGGTAAATTCTAATCAGGTGCAACAATTATAGGTATAGAAACAAGTTTTTCTTTCAAAGTTTTAAAAAGCGTGCATGCATTTATCATTGATTTTAAAAAGCGTATCTTTCACTAATAAATTCCATAAAGGTTTAGAAATTTTTGAGAAATCCTTGATGAATCTTCTGTAAAACCTAATATGACTTAAGAAACTTCAAACACCTTTTATGGTTATAAGAGGTGGCAATTTCTAAATGAGCTCTATGGCTCTATCTACTTCAATTCCTTTAGTTGAGACATGATGTCCTAAAACTATCTCTTCCCATACCATAAAATGACTTCTTTCTCAATTAGGACAAGGTTAGTCTTTTAACATCTTTAGAAACTAAAGGCAGAGATAAATAATGTTCAAAAGTAGAACCAAATACAAAAAAAAAAAAAAAAAAAAAAAAAAAAAAATCCATAAAAATTTTAATGAAATTTTCCGCCATACCACTAAAAATGGACATTTACATAGTTGAAAGATGGTAGGTGCATTTCATAGATCAAAAGGCATCCATCGATAGGTGAATGTCCTATATAAGCAACTAAATGTTGTCTTATTTTGATCCTCTAGTGTAATGAGTATTTGATTATACCTTGAATATCTATTTAATAAGCAATAGTATGCATGTCTAGTAAGCTTTTTCAACATTTGATCAATGAAAATGAATGGAAAATGGTCTTTTTGTGTGGTTGAGTTCAACTTATGGTAGTCTATGCATACTTTCCATTCGATTATTGTTCATGTACGTATTAGTTCATTGTTTTCATTCACTACCACTATGATCCCTCTTTCTTAGGTACCACTTAAACAGGACTTACCTATGCACTATCGTTGATAGGATGTATAATACCAATACTTAGGAGTTTTAACAACCTCTTTTCTTACCATTTCTTTCACTATTAGATTCTAACTTCTTTGTGGCTACACACTTGGTTTGTAATTATCTTCCATCAAAATTTTGTGCATGCATGTTGAAGGACTACTACCTTTGATGTCTATAATTTTCTACCCTACAGTTGATTTGTGGTTCTTAAGCACCTCTAATAACTTGTCCTCTTCCTTTTTTTAGAGCATAAAGTTAACTATAACTTGAAAGGTTTTAGATTTACCTAGAAAAACATATTTCAATTATGAAGGTAAAAGTTTTAACACTAGCTTTGATACCCTAGTCTCTTTTACGTCTGCTCAATTTTTCTCAATCTCTAAATCCATAACACCACCCTTAATTGTTTGATGTATCAATATAATGGCATCAAGAAATCCTAAGCATTATTAGATTTCCATCTCTTGTGCTCTATCTTGTTAGATGTAGTAAATTATTTTCTCTATTACATCTATTTTAAAGTAAGTTTTTCTTCTTGAGGGAACTTTAAGGCATCATAAACATTAAAAGTAGCAATCTCATCATTTACCCTTAATGTCACTTTCATTTGCTTGACATCTATCAGTGCTCTACTAGTAGTTAAGAAAGGTCTACCTAAAATCAAAGGAACCTTTTTGTCTTCTTCCATGTCTAACACTATAAAGTTCACTCAAAATATGAATTTGTTTGCTTTAACCTATAAATCATCAATTATTGCCTTTGGTATTATAAATGAATGATTAGCAGTTATAGTTTAGCCATGTATCTATTGTTGTGTTTATACGTAATTATTTGTATATTTGTGTGATTTGTAAATACAATTATGATTATTAATAAAATGAGAAACTCAGTTACATTATTATTTGATGCATATATAACATGTTCTTAGTATGGTAAAACTAAGACGATATAATCAGATGACAAATCATGTTTTCCATACATACTAATTGGTGGCTATACTAACATTGTCATTAATCCTAATATCACTATGAATCTAGGGTATGAGTGATAGCATGAGGGTTATCATAGTGTGAGCGATTTCATTGAAAGATGACAATAGTTTACATGCACTAAGTTATATTGCTTACTACTTGGTTATGCACATAGGTGCATAATTTATTGGTCATGTTCACTGGACTGACCAATTGAAGAGGACTCTGTATAAATGGTGTTTCCTATGTCTATGGTAACATTTTCTTAACTTGATAGCTACATGTTGTTCTTTGACTTAAGTTCATTAGATTATCTTACATAAAAAGTGATGTCATTTGACATTATCAAATACATTACGGTAAAGAGGGTGTTATACAACTGAGTGATTGACTACATCATGATTCGTATGAAGACTGTGATGGATCAATATAGTATTTATCACTCCTAATTACAAGGATTGTCTTAGTTAAGTTATCTATAACCACTAAGACTATAGCCATAACTAGATCAGTTGAAGCCATATCAGTTGAAGCCGCATCCAATGTTTTAGTTTGGACATTTATATGTAAGGGGCACCTAAAATAGACACGTATCTATATCTCAGTCTTATGAGACATTGTAACAAAGAGATCATATTGTATGTTAACTATTGAGTTAATCAAACTTATAAGTGTTTGTTGACATTCTACCATTCAAATGGTTATGATACTTTGCTAAAGGTAGCTTATGTCCTATGCCTAGATTTAGTTTTAATCTAGACTTTATTGAGATAGTAAGGAGCTCGAGGGTCACATATTAAAAAGTTTATATTAAAGGTATAGGACTATTGTACTAGTGATTAAGTATGTGGGGTTTCATATATGATTTGTTTGACATATTCAAATCTGATTAAAAGTCAAAGTTTGAGGATTTGCTTTGATATACAATTATGAACATCTTAGGTTATAATCGTAAATTTGGGGGGTTGACAAAATCTTGAGTGTTTGGATGGAATTAGATTGGACCAAGTCACACTAATTCAAAATTTAAATAGTCTACTAATGTATAAGCATATATACTAAATGCACAGATGCATATACAGTTGATTGAGGATTATCATGATCCTTAGAGTTGTACAGATCTTATGTGATAAAGATAAGATTTTGCATTATCCAAATGTTGATACACGACTTTGAATGTCATATTTATGGGCGTACATGAAAATGTCATAGGTGTAAATTATCGAATTCATGTTGTGGCCATATCTATTTAAAGAAGTGTGATGCTTTTCTTATGTATAAGCTTGTGAAAGAGAGACACCCATACACATCTTATTCACAATCATACACCAATAGACACTAGTATCCAAATAGGTTGTGTAGCCTTTTCTAGTTACTCTATGTTGATACTTGAGTGTCACAACATATGAGATGTTGGATAAAAAGGTTTTTTTTTGTTACGAAAACACTTGAAAGAGCTGTCAAATACAAGTTTGTTTTTGGTAACCATACCTCTATATAAAAAAGTGCGATATTTTTCTTATACATAAGCTTGCGAGAAAGAGTCACACCTCTGCACACCTTATTCATAATCGTACACTGATATGTTAAGTTTTAAACCATAACTTTCTATTAAGTGTACTAAGTCCAAATAATAAAGGAAGTATTTTAGGTTGTTGTATCCATAGAATTGTGTAAGTAAGTATATCTAGACTAATGAATATATAAATAAACAATAAATCTAAAACTAAAATAAAAATGAAAACAAACAATTAATAATTGAGCCTAAGTAACTAGATGACAATATGCGAGAAAATGCTAAAAGTTTGGGTTCATTAATTCACTTCAAGGTAGGTTCTCTATGTGACTAAAAATATCATGTTATTCATATGACAATGGAACTTTCTAATTTGATTAATAATTTTTCTCAAGCAATATTAATCTTATTTTACATTCTAATAACTTAGATATCTCTACATTGGTTTGATTAGATGAAAATGCATTAACTTTTATAGAATCTACTAGCTTTCAACACAAGCTTATGGTGTTTATGATTATTGCATGTATCAACTCATATATCTTAATATTTAATTGATTCATGATTTGTATTCTCTTATCTGTGATGCAATATTACCTCTCGGTCTCAATCACACAACATAAATTTTATTAAAAATTGATCAAGTTTTCAATAAGCATTAAGTTCATAATAAAAAGTCACAAAAATAACATATTTTTCAATCATAATTGAAAAAAGCCACAAATCTATGAATCAACTAGCCCTAGTCTTAGCAAAAATCGTTTAGTTTATCATCTAGCAAAAATAAACATGCAAATTCAAGCAAAACATAATGGAAATAAAGAATGAAACTATATTAATTCATTAAATATTTATTGAAAGCTTTTGAAAATCATCTCGTAATTACAATCTACTTTGTTTTTGATTGAATCTTCAAACAAAATCAAGAATCTCTCAAAATTATATTAAAAATCTTTCAAAAGTTGTCCTAAGGTGGCGCCCCCTTTTCAAGTAAGTATACAATGGATATATATATAATCTAGGGTTAGGAAAAGAGTCTTAAAAAAACATGGATTTTTGCTCCATGATGTTATACCTTGGTGCCAAGTTTTTTCCATTTTCACATGCTTTGGTGCTAGGGCACCATGTCGTAGCGCTGAGTTCTAGATTTTTGTTGCAACTGGCAATGCAGTGCTACATTGTGGCATTAAGCTTCTAGAATATGAATTTATGATCCCCATAAAAGTTGTAGCCTTGCATGTCTAGTTTTATTTGGTTTTTGAATAACCTCACTTTGAATTTAGAATCTCAAGTTATGACCATTTTAGTCCTTAGTGGTTAGACATATAATTTCACCTAAAAGACTTGAATTTGCGGCAATGGTTGAAGGCTCAAAAAAAATTAAAATTTTCCCCATAATAGCTTTCTAAAAGGCTTGAGATGTCCATTATAACTTCACTAAAACTACTTTTAATTATAAAGCTCAAAATTATTTAAAATCCTTGTTTTCCCTTTATGGTAGACATTACTCTCTTTCCCCTTTCATACTTTGTTCACTTATTCTTCCTTAGACTAAGTTTGAACCATCGGCTAGTCCTTCATAAGTGTCTTTTAAGCTTGATTTCTATCTAGTTTACATTAAAACCAACATTTTCTGTAAAACCAAACATAAAAACTTGTGATCCTAAAATATGCATATTATAATAGTAAAATGGTTAAATCACCCTTAAAATTCTATAAATTGACCACAGAATTATGTATACAATTGATACTTATCATACAATAATAGGTACTAGCATCCAAATATTGTACATAGCCTTTTCTAGTTGCTCTATGTTGATGACTTGAGTGTCATTAACCTATGAAAGATAATGGATAGAAAAGTTCTCTTGCCATAAAAAGACTTGAAAGAGCTGTCAAATACAAGTTTGTTTTTGGTGAAAGCCTTGTGTTTATTATACTAGTTTTTTTTTTTTTTTATGCAATCAAATAATATTGATCCAATATAGGATTCACTAGACTCTGTCTAGTTTTAAATTCCATTGTGTTGACTTTTTTTTGTCAATTAAAGAATCCCAACAGTAGTATCAGAACCACTATCATTGATTGTGTGAAATTTCATACTTATGATTGATTTACATGCATGTTATTGTTATTGCAACTAAGATGGCACTTTGAATTTGTAAATCATATAAATAGTGAATTCTGTCAAGATTTGTTCTTTATAGTTTATGTTTGATAATTGTTTTGGGGTTTTGATTACTATTGGTATTGGTTGAGTGCTTGGTTTTGCATTATTGAGTAAAACTACTTTCATTGCATGTATTCTATATAGTGGGAAAGTTACTAGAGTGGTTGTTGGCGTGTAATGTCAATCTTGGCCATTTATGACATCAAGCATATCATTTAGATGGATTTTTGATAATTTTTTTTGCTAGAATTTTTGGAAATCATGCTAGTTATGGTCATGACTATGAAAAATCATAGCCATGACTCAAGCGTAATTCATAAGGTCATGCCCCATGAATTCCTATCGTGACTTTTATGTATGATCATGCATATGTGTTTAGTTCATGCCCATACATAGAGCAAAATATGCCTATACATATGATCATACATGAGCCATAATAATGCTTACACTAACTTCTAGAATTTACACTTATTTCAAAGCTTGGCAAAGTCATGAGCATATATGATTGTGTTATGCTTGTGAGACCTAATTACACAATTGTGAAGTTGTTGTTTCATGCCCATGACTAACATAAAGTTTACATTTGACCATGAGTTGACCACCAGGGTTAGATTACAAGTTTTACAAACCTAAAGGGTCTATTAAATATTATAAAACTATAAGGATTAGATACAAATTTCACAAGGCTAATTAATTTAAATTCTTTTTTTTAATTTTAATTGTATGTATATATGTTTGATGATGTATAAGCATGATGTCCAAAATATGAATTGACTTGCCAATAGTTGTTTTGGATTTATTTTAGGAATGTATATTGCAAACTTTTAAAGTAGGACTTGTATGTCCCACCTTCTCTATTTTCTTCTGGATATAATTTTTTTCTCACATATCTCCCCTTGAATGTAACTCGAGGTTTCTTAAATTTGATGTAAATATTCTAGAATTAGTTATTTGTCAGATTTCTAAAAAATTATGTAACTACAAGAGAAGACTTAATAATTACTTGAAGAATTGAATAGAGAAAGAATAACATACTTGAATTCTAAAGACAATGAAGAAAAAGGACCTAGGTTGATTTGTTGATCCTTTTACCTTAAGGACTAATAGTAGTTATAATTCGTATATCAATGCATTTTAATTTTGCCTCGTAATTTGTATGTTTACAATTTATTTTTGCAAATATCTCTTTATATTTGGACTAAAATTGGAAAGACTTAATGTAACAAAACCTTTAATAATTATAAAATCATGTGAAACCTTTCAATATAGCACTACTAAAACAAGCCTCTGTTCATGGGAGGTAAAAGACTGGTTATTGGTTATATTGCATCAAACTTAACTAATAGAAAGTAGCTTGCTCACCAAAGCAAAGGGAAAATCTATTAGATGTTGAGTAGGTACGTATTTGTCAATATGTAAGGTATATAGTATCCAACTCACTGATACCAAGAATCGCAATTAAAACTTACATATTTTGTTAAGATAAAACTCAACTTAAGATCATGGGCTTTTGTTGATTAGTTTGATTGACCTACTAATTCAGGGTCACTTTGGCTTGTTCACCAAACCAAAGGTTGAGTTGACTTGATAACATCTCAATCTACTAGGATGTCTAGTTCGGGTTGTTGGTTTGAGAAAAATAGTGAGAACACTTAATAAAAGCCTATTTAAATGATTTATTCATAGTCAATTAATTACATTCTTTTATGTGCTTATAGTTTTATGAATCATCATGACATCGTCAAACTCATTGTGAACCATTTTAGATAAAGAAAAAAAAGGCTTGAGGGCACTAATTTTCTTGATTGATACAAGAATCTATATTTTGTCCTATATTAGGAAGAGAGGTTGTATATCTTTGAAAGGGATAAACTTTCAATGCCTTGTTTTAATGCTACTAAAGTCAAAATAGATGTTTATAAAAAGTATTTTAAGGATTGTATGAAAGTATAAAGCTTAATGCTTGCTTCCATGTCACCCAAGCTGTAGTTGCAACATTAAAATATGGATTCTTAATCCATACTTCTTCACTTGCTTGAAATATCTGAGACTCAAAAAAAGAGCGAACGATATCAGGTGAGTTCAGCTATATATAAATGTAAGATGATTGAGGGTGTATAGGCAAATGCTCATGTAACCAATATGATTGGTTATATTGAGAAACTAGCTACCTTAAAGATCATCATAGACGATAAGCTAGCAATTGACCTTGTGTTACATTTCCTCTCTTCTTTATGGTCATAGTTTGTCATGAACTTCAACCTTACTGAGAAAGAGGTGTCACATATTAAGTTGTTAGGCCTAATCAAGATTGCTGAGTAGGACATGGTTAAGGGGAAAGAGAAGGAAGTATTGATGGTTATTGCCAAGCAGAAGGCTAAAGGTAAGGGTAAAGCCAAGGCTAACCCCAAATCTTCGGCATAAGTTCAAGCCTAAACTGTTACGGCTTTGTAGACTAGGTTGTTTACTCTTTGGCAAGCTAGACTACTAGAGGAAACATTAAAAAACCTTCCTAGGAAAGACGAAAAAGTAAACTACTTCTACTTTATATATGTTTGTTACTGAGATTAATTTTACTCTTGATTCATCATAGGTTATAACCATATAATGTGGTATGCCTATCACTTTTAATATATAAGGACTAGGTCGAGTAAATTGCATGGCCTATGAAAGGTAGGCCTATGAGTTGGTAATAGAGCAAAGACATCAGCTCTAATTATAGGATCTTATTATTTGTTTTTACCATCATGGCTCGTACTAGAACCTAAAAATTGTTATTTTGTACCTTTTGTTTCTAAGAACTTGATTCCTATATCTGTTTTGGATAAAAAGAGTATCTTATTCTTGGTTGGTAATAATATTATAACAATTAGTTTGAATGGTTTACTTTATGGAACAACAAATTTGATTAATGGTTTATATATTTTTAATTTAGATAACAATGAAATTCTAAATGTTAATAATAATAAATAGATCAAACATGATCAATTGAAGCCCACAAATGTATAGTATATTAGGCTTAGGCACCTAGGCCCGAAATGCATTTCAAAGCTCTATTATACTAATATTTTGCAATCATTTGACTTTTACTCATATGATGAATGTGAATCGTATCTTATGAGCAAGATGTCTAAGTCTCCTTTTATTAGTCACGGTAAAAAGGCAACTAAATTATTAAGAACCATACACAATGATGTGTAGGTCCAAGACAATGGGTAACAAAGATGAGGACATTTACTAATGACTTCAATAAATATGGCTATATGTATCTTAGGAAATATAAGTTTGAATGCTTTGAAAAGTTCAAAGAATCGAAAAATAAAACAGAGAAGCAACTTGATGAAAGTATTAAAATCCCTTAAAGTGATCAAAGAGAGAAGTATTTAAGTGCTAAATTCAATGAATACTTGAAGGAATATGAGATAATTTCATAACTCACACCTTGTAGTACACTACAACATAATAGTATGTCTAAACGAAGAAATCAAACCTTGATGGATATGTTTAGGTCAATGATAAGTTTTAGTGAATTACCCATGTCATTCTAGGGTTATTCCCTAGAGACAACAATATTTAAACTAAACCAAGTTTTATCCACATCTATGGTTTCAACTCCATAAGGGTTATGGATTAGGCGAAAACCCAATCTGGAATACATGAAGGTTTGGGGCTGTGAAGCTTAAGTTAAATAATTAACATTAAATAAGTTGAGTGCCATGTCTAAAAAATATGTATTTGTAAGGTATATAAAGGAAACTAAGGGTTACTATTTCTACCATTTGAGTGAGTAAAAGGTCTTTATTACTCGGACTAGTGTCCTTCTAGAGAAGGAATACCTTTATAGAAATATTAGCGGTAGAGAAGTAGAGTTTGATGAAACTTTTAAACCACAAATGGTCATAGAATTGGATAGAATGTTGTGCTATATAAGGTCGTTTATCATGGTACACTACAATTACATAGGTCTAATAGAGTAAGCCATAAGCCTTAAAGATTCAATTTTCTTGTGACTTAGCATGGTAACAAACTAGTCATTTTTGATGATGAACTAAAAACTTTTATAAAGGCTATGACAGATACAAACACCGAGAAATGGCTTAAAGCCATGAAATCTAAAATAAACTCCATGTTAAAACCAAGTATAGATTCTGATAGATGTACTTGAAGAGGTTAAACCCATAAGGTGCAAATGGGTTATCCAAAAGAAAACTAATATAAATGGTTACATACATACTTATAAAGCATGACTAGTTACAAAAGGTTTCAATCAAAAGCACGAAATTGACTTTGATGAAACTTTTTCGCTAATTGCATTACTGAAGTCCATTCAAATTATGCTTGTCATTGCTGCATATCATGACTATAAAATTTGCAAGATGGATGTCAAGTCTACCTTTATGAATGGTAACCTTAAGGTGGATGTGTATCTGATGCAACCTAATGGTTTCATTCTTAATGGATAAGCTGGTAAGGTATGTAAGTTTCAAAGGTCTATTTATAGGCTAAAACAAGCTTCAAAGAGTTGGAATATTCATTTTAATAAAATTGTTTGAGAGTTTAAGTTCATAAAAAATGAAGACAGGCCATGTGTGTGCAAAAAGGTTAATAGGAGTATGGTTTCATTTCTAGTATTATGTGTCAATGATATCTTGATTATTGGAAATGATGCACCTCACTTGTAGATTGTTAAAGTTTTGTCAAGTGTTTCTCCATAAAAGACTTAGGAATAGTAGTCTATATCTTTGGTATTAAGATCTATCACATAGGGTGTTTGGACTTAGTGAGAGTACTACATAAACAAAGTACTAAAAGATTTAATACGACAAAGTCAAAGAAAGGGTTATTGCCTATGACTCATATATATCTCTCTAAGAAAATGTGTCCTAGAACACGTAAGGATAGAGAGAAGATGAGTACGATACCATATGCTTCAACTATTTGATCTATCATGTATGCCATGTTATGTACTTTATAAGGTTTAAGTATATGTACTAAACATCAATTTGATCTAGGTGAAAAATATTGGATTATTGTAAAGAATACCCTTGAGCACCCAAAAAGGACTAAAGACATGTTATTAGTTTATAAAGAAGAGGAGAAGCTCATTATACTAGTTTCCAAATGGATTATGATGACTACAAATTCTAATCAACCTTAGTGTTTTATTTAAATAGTGGTGTAATGAGTTGAAAAAACTCTAAGTATTGTTGTTAATTCTATAATAGAGTTTAAGTACATTGTATAGGATAAGACAATTAAAGACGCAATTTAGATTAAGAAGTTTGTTACTAAACTTGGTATGGTGCATAGCATTGCTAAATTTATTGGCCTCTATTGTAACAAAAATAGGGTTATAGAATAAAACCATGGTCTTAAATCCAAATACATTCTTAAATGATTCCACTTGGTATAAGAGAACATTTAACATAGAGATATGTGGATTGGAAGTGTTAATACAGATGACAACATGAAAGATCCACTAACAAAGCCTCTATCATAGCAGAAAATGATATAAATGTAATGGCATATGGTCTTAGTCACATGTATGATTGACTATAGTGTAAGTAGGAGATTGTTAGGATTAATACCCTTTAACCAAGTATTTGTTGTTATATTTACATGTATTTACTTCAATATTTGTGTAATTTATAAATATATTATGATAAGAAATAAAATAAGGTATTTAGTTATGTTGTTATTTTGATACATATATAACTTGTCTTTAGTATGGTGGAGTTGAGACGATGAAATCAGATGACTGATCATGCTTTTTATATGTACTCATTGATGACTATACTAAAATTTTTTATAATCCAAACATCATCATGAATCTAGGACACTAGTGATAGTATAGAGATTAATATAGTGTAAGTGATCCCATCAAAAGGTAACGAGGGTTTGCACATGCTGAGGTATATTGCTTGTTACTTGGTCATACATATGAGTGCATGATTTGTTGGTAATGCCCACTAAACTAACTAGCTAAAAAGGTCTCTATATAAATGGTACTTCTTGTATCTATAAATGCCCTATTAACTTGATGCATATATATGGTCTTTTGACTTAAAGTCACTAGGTTGTCTTATACTAGGAGCAATGACATTTAACATCATCTGATGCACCACCATAAATGGGGTGTTCTAAAAATAAGTGATTGGTCATATCATGACTAGTATGAAGACTATGATGGATCAACATAGGATTCGTCACTCTTGGGCATAAGGGCTATGTCTTAATTAAGTTATCTATAACCACTAAAACTATGCCATTGTTGGATCGATTAGAGCCATACCTAGTGTTTCAGTTTTGACATTTACATGTCCAAATGGTACTTAAGATAGATATTTATCTATATTTTAACCTTGTGAGACATGATCATGTGGGGATTGTATTATATGTTAATAATTGAGTTGATCAGGCTTATAAGTGTTTACTGACATGTTACTATCTAGGTGGTTATGATACTTTATTAGAAGCCACTAATGATTTATATCTAGATTCGGTTCAAAGTTGGACACTATCAAGATAGTAGGAACTTGAGGGTCACATACTAAAAAGTTGATATCGGGGGCATAAGATTGTTGTCTTGGTGATTAGGTATATGGATGTTATTAGATTTGACTTACAAGATTTATTCAGATCATATTGAAAGTCAAAGTTTAAGGATTTGCCTTAATGTACGACTATGAACATCCTTGGGTTACATATGTATATTTGAATAGTTGATTAATCTTGAGTGTTTAGACAAAATTAGGTTTGACCAAATCAAACAAATTTGAAATTTAAATAATCAACAAATGCGTAGGTGTGCATATAGTTTGTTAAGGATTATCATGATCCCAAGAGTTATGTGGAACTTATATGATAAGGATAGGATTGTGTGTTATCTAAATGTTAATAGACAACCATGAATGCCATATTCATGGGCAAATATAAAGGTTTCATGAGTAAATGTTATTGAAGTCATTTTCATGACTATATGTCCATTAAAAGAAAGTGTGATGTTTTTCCTACACGCATAAGCTTGTGAGAGAAAGTCACACCTTATACACACCCCATTCATAGACATACACTAGTAGGCACTAGTATCTTAATAATGTGTGTGGCCTCCTTTAGTTACTCTGTGTGGACGACTTGAGAACTATTGGCGTATAAGACATTAGATATCGAGGTTCTCTTGCCATGAAAAGATTTAAAGGAATTGTTAAATACAAGTTTGTTTTTGGTAAATGCTTTATGTTTGTTTTGTTGGTTTTTGTTTATCATGTAATCAAATAATAATGACCCGATATGAGATTTGTTGGACTTTGTCTAGTTTTAAATTCTACTATGTGGACACCTTTTTTGCCACCAGGAAATTCTAGCAGAGTGTCATCATATTAGGCTTCACTTTTCTAATTTATAGCTTTTTGAAATCAAAGAGAGACATTAAATTTATACTAGTGCCCAAATCATATAAAATACGATTAAAACAATAATTGTCTATAATGCATGGTATAGTAAAACTCTTTGGATCTTTAAGCTTTGGTGGGAGCTTTTTTCATAGTATGGCATTGCACTCTTTGTTAAGTATTATGGTTTCTTCCTCTTTAAGCTTTTTCTTCATTGATATAATGTTTGTCATGAATTTTGCATAATATAACATCTATTCTAAGACATTAGTAAAAAGTAATTTGATTTGTAATTTCTTGAATACCTTCAGGAATTTAGAGAATTGTTTGTCTTTATTAGGTTTCCTCAGCCTTTGTGGAAAAGGAACTAACGGTGCACCCTTTAGACGTGGTATTAAATATATATATATTTTTTTAATTCTTTAGCTTTTTTCTATTTTAACACTTAAGTATCTTTAGATTTCATTTTAAGCTAATAAGTTATGTCTTGTCTTCCTTTTCTTCAATTGTAAGTCTTCAGAATTTTTATTTGGTTCTAGTTCATTTAGAACTACCCATATTCATCAAGTGATCACCTTGATAAGTTCCTTTAGGTTTGTAACTGTATTACTTAGTAAAGTTCCTCAGGATTTATCAACGATGTTTTAAGCTAGTTGTCTCAATTGTGTTTTTACATTTTTTTAGTAAATAAAGAATTAAATAAAAAACGAAAGTGAAATAACCTAAGCTCAATTAACCGAAGCTAGCTAGTTAGCAACTTATTACGTATCCAACCCCAAAAGAACCTAAGGCCCCCTCTTGCAAGTAAACTCCAACAAAAATAGAGAGCAAAAGATCTCTAAGCCAACCCTAATCAAGAGGCAATACATAGTTTTAAATCTATACAAATGCCAACAAAGAATACTAAAGCTAACTATACAATCAAGAGGCAATACATAGTTTTAAATCTATACAAATGCCAACAAAGAATACTAAAGCTAACTATACAATCAAGAGGCAATACATAGTTTTAAATCTATACAAATGCCAACAAAGAATACTAAAGCTAACTATACAAAGCACAACTCTAGGAATATGTATTTGTATACAAACTAACTCAAAGCCCATGATAATAATTTTTCAAATATTTGTAAAGTTGATAAGTAAGTGCCCAAGAGACTAATCAACAATGCCCATACTTATCTAACATCTTGGTGTACCATGATATTTCAAAATCCAAATGTTTACTCCTAGCTGTAACAAGCTTAACAAAGTCTACTCTAACATTACACCCCCACATCTTAGAAGCTTACAAACTTGTTTAATACTTGCATGTTTAGTGACAAGGACATATGTATGTGTATGACTGTAGGCTCAAAACCTTGTGTTTAGTGTTTTAAAGTCTACCAAGACTATTTACCTCCTTCTTGAAATAAAGTAGTCAAGTCATTTATATTAGAAAAATCCCATGTCATAAATTTTCATAAAATGATGCAAAAAAAGAAAACTAAAGCCTTTCAGATTTTCTTAGGCCCTTTATGTCCTTGTCATTGCTTAAGGTCGACTGATTTCCTAACTATAGACACTTTTTTTGACCTAATAGGTTTACCCATTTAAGGGACAATTTTTTATGCCTAAGAATCTAAACCTTTCAGTTGCAAAGTTATTGTAGTCAATTATCAAATATGTGATATTGATGAATGAGTTTATTTGTTACATCCTTTAAATATCTCCTAGGCCACAATCTAGTTGATGTGTAGACACAAAAGGAATACACATCCACTTACCCTCTTGGTAAGTTGGCGAATGAATTTTAGCTCACCTGTTTTTGCTTATCTTATTTATGTGGACAGAGGGTTGTGTACAAAATGTTGATATCTTTAACCCTGTTTCCTATCGATAAAGACCCAATGTTGATGGTTTTTTAACATATAAGAGGGTAAATGTCAAATGCTTTTGTACGTCTTTGACTTATGGAATGAGATTTTTAGGGTACTATAAAGCGAGGTTTCTCTTGTGTTTAAAGGAGCTTCATCATTTTATTACTAGATAAGCCACTTTCCAAAAAAAAAACACCATCTCCTTATGAATATGATGAGCATTGGGCATACACATGATTTAGGTGTAATTTCAAACTATTTTAGGTGAGATTTTATAATTTTTCCCTTGATTTTAGTAAATTCAAGATCATGTGATATTTGTTGATGTTTTGCAGGATTTTATAGGATTTTAACCTGAAATAAAGCTAAAAGAATGTGTTCGAGATAAAAAATCATAATTGAGGCAAAAAATCAAAAGGCAGATGTAAAAAGAGTGAGTTGAGCCTAGCGTTGTGGTATGAAGCCATGGTGAGGAAGGTGCTAACATTCTATAAGCTAAGCACTATGGCACCATGCTACAATACAAGAGAATGAAAATGTGTGCAAGGAAGTCAAGAGCTTGGTGTTGTAGCATGGTAGAGTCTAAGTCATAGTGTCATGCCATGACACACTCAACAAACAGGATTCACATATATAGACAGAAGCTCAGCTCTATGATGTAGCACCATTTAGAGGTTTCTACTTTTTTTGAAACTCTTTTCCTAACCCTAGACTATATATACTAATTACACTCCTACCTAAAGAAAATGAGTCACCTTAAGACATTTTTAGAGAGATTTTTCATATAAATTGGAGATTTTCTTGTTTTTTTTTTTAAAGATTCAATTAATTAAACAATGAGGATTGTAATTGTGAGAACATTTTCAGAAGATTTCAATAAAGATTCAAAGATTCTTTGGGTTTTATTCTTTATCTTGATTATGCTTTTCTTAAATCTGATTACTTATTTTAGCTTGATGATAAATTAAATTTTCTTCGTTAAGACTAAGGCTAGCTAATTGATAGATTTGGAGTGTTTCTTGATTTTGATGTAAGATCATGTTATTTCATGATGAGTTTGTATTCTAAACTTAATCCTTATTAAAAACCTGATCAATTTTTAATAGAATTTTTGTTGTGTGATTGAGACTAAGAGGTGATATTGCATTAAAGTTATGAGAATACAAACTATGAATCAATTGAATATAGAGATATAAGAATTGATACATATAATAGTCATAGACACAATAGAATTATGCTAAAAGCTAATAAATTTAATTAAATGTTAATGCATTTTCATCTAATTAAACCTATATAGAGATATATAGGTTATTAGATTGTGAATTAGGGTTGATTTCGCTTAAGAAAGAATATTGATCAAATTAGGGAGTTATGTTATCATATGAATAACACAACATCTTCAATCACATAAAAAGCCTACTTTAAAGTAGATTATTGAACCTGAAGTCTTAATTTCCTCTTACATATTATTTATCCAGTTGAATTACTTAGGCTTAGTTATTCATTGTGTTTTTTTTTTCGTTTTTATTTTAGTTTTAAATTTATTTTTGATTCATATTCGTTAGTTTAGATAAAGTTATGGGTGGTGTTATCTTGGTACTTACTTACATAATCTCATGGATACGATAACTTGGAATATTTTCATATATTATTTGAATCTAATACACTTGCTAAGAAGTTAAGGTTAAATTTTAACACATCAAGATTTTGGTGTCGTTTTCGGGGATTGCATCGTAGACAATATCAAGATTTACTATTGTTAATTCTACTCTAGACATTTATTTCATTGTTATATTAGTTTTCATTTATTTTTGTTTTTATTTTATGATGCTAATTGATATTATTTGCCTTGTAGATGTTTGTCTAATGCATGACACATACTAGTAATCCAACAGTTGAGTCTTTTGATCTTGTGATAAAAAAGGCTTTTACATCAGTTAAATAGACAAAGAAGAGTGATGACAGACGATCAATGAATGACACCTCTAGCTTTGGAAAGAGCAAACTGAGTAATAAATCAATGATCTTTGATCGACTATGTGACTCTCATAATTAAAGGGATTGTTTTAAGCATAAGAGGACTGATAATATAAACAAATAACTTTGAGATCAAACTGAGCATCAACTAGATGATTTAGACATCAATTCAATTTAGTGGATTATCCAATGATGATCCAAACTTACATATTACAAATTTCTTAGAGATCTATGATATATTCAAATAAAAAAGGATGATGCTATCAAACTGAGACTATTCCTTTTTTCACTAAAGGATAAGGCAAAAGGTTGGTTGAGGTCATTGTCTGTTAAATCAATCATTACTTAGGATAGGATATCACAAAGATTCATAGCTAACAAAACTATGTATGTATGTTTAACATCACCTTTGTAGAAACTCACTAATAATCGAGTTGTCTCAAAGTCTTGTTATTGTCAAGTTGAGAATATTATGTGTTTGAAAATAGGTTTCAACTTTATGGAGTTTAAAAATGAGTGTTAGTTTGTGCATGGGTGTAAAAAAACTATAAAATGAAATTCTCTTAAAAAAAAAATCTTCTGTCTCATTCCTGAAGCCAAAAAAACTAAAACCTTAAAAGTATTCAAAGGTCTTTTAATCAAGGGACTCCTTCCACTTGATTAGCCCATGATAAGGGAATTAATTTCCATGATTAAAAGAGTTAATTCCTTTGATCATAAATCAACCGTGTAAGATAAAAAAGCCAAGACAAATGAGAAGCTAACTCAAGGAAATTACATGAAGGAGAAGGAAAGAAAATCCAAGAAGGGAAAAAAAGTTGGTGCATAAAGGGAGACAAGCTCAGAAGAACAACTGGCATAGATGGTGAGTGGCTTATCCAACGTCCATGTGGATCACATACAAATTGAGCATCCACTTTACTTTAGCATGTCAGTGGAATGTTGGTTATAGGTCGACGTGTCTGGTCCTCCTTCTTAGGCATGGGTTACTTGCTTCTCTTCTCCTTCTTTTTCATTGGGGCCACCTCATCTTTAGCTACTGGCTTGGTGCATTTGTTTATTCTCTTCTTTTAGGTTGCTACTTCTCCTTGGGCTAATTGGATTGATTTTTCTTATGTTAGCACCTATTCAAGTAAGTTAGGTTGTTTCTCTTGGCTAAGGTTGAGCTTACTATTTTGGATTTTTTTTTTTTGGCTTTTTATTTTAATTTTTTTATTTTTTAGGCAAGTTTAGGCTTATTGTTTTTATTATTTATTTCAGCTTGTTTCTTTTTTTAATTCTTTGGGTTTGGGTTTTAGGCTCGTATTTTGGGATTAGGTTTGGCTTATTGGTTTTATTTTTATATTTTTTGGTGTGCTTGAATTTGGTTCATTTTTGGATTTTATTTATTTGAGTGGCTCATACTAGGATTTGGGTTTTATTTGGTTTTAGGTTTTTGCTTGCTTGTCCTTAATTTAATACCTTAAAAACTTAAACTAAATTCCTAAGTATTTCATTATTAGAGATGACTTTATTAAGTCCAAACTAGGCTCTTGAGCCATATACAATTGACCCTGCTACCACTGACAATTGTTTTCTCAATCTCTACACCTTCTAGCCAATAGAGAAGAACATGATGGATTTCACAAACAAATGGAGTAGTATTATACTAAGTCAGCTAGATCGACTTAAGGATCAACTACAACGGAGATTATATGACATGTAAGGGAAACTAAATGAAATGCATCAATAATTGATTCAGATGAAGGATTGACTTAGTCTAATCGAGGCTAACTTTATTTACAAGGTTAATACAGTAGAAGTAAATTTATTATTTTTCAATTATGTCATTAAAAAATGTTTTAATCAAATATTGTTCATAATGTTACAAAAAACGAGGGTTGATGGGGTCTCTATGTTAAAGGTGTCAAGTCAGATGACAATGTGCATGATGTTACATAAAGATTGTTATTTAATATCTATGGTTGTAATGAATTGATGTTTAATTTGCTTTTTTTTTTTTTTTTTTTTTTTGTGTTATAAGCAATTGACATTGGGATCAACCTTGTTCATGTTTCATCGTAAGCAGACCTTACAACCTCTAAACAACTTGTGCCAAATAAGGCAAGTTACAATTATTTTTTAACATCTGTATTTGTAATGTTAATATTTTTTAACTAACTATTTTTTTATATGTTGTAGACAAGTCATTAACTGAAGGTAGTGTACCTTAACCACACATTTCAAGGCAAGGAGAAAGATGGATGAAGTATGTATATAATTTCATATTTAATTGAGTTTAACATTAATTTTTACATAAACACTAAGAGTAACTGTATTATTTTACTAGGTTCTCATCCTTGTTAACTTTGAAAATATGCATTAGGTTTGTGGTGTCATTTGTAGCATCCCAGGTTAGAAAGCCCTTAGGAGAAGAGTTTTGGGGTTAGAAACGAGATTCAGAGAGAGATTGGGAGTCTAGATAAGTTCAGGGGTGAGTTAGTAAATTTTCGGAGCCGTGTGGCCTTCGTAGGAATCCTTTCGGAAGGATTCAATCAGACGAGTGAGCGGGAATTGAGTAATACCCATTTCCCCTTGTGCACGCCCGTGCGTGGCCTAGTATATAAGTGAGAGCCGTGAGGAATTAGTTTCTTTTTCTCACCGTTTTGCATTTTCAGCCATTTCTCTCTTCCTTTTCAGTTCCTCCCATCATTAGAGAAGAGAACCAGCAGCAAGTAGCTCCCAATCCGGTGAGAGAGCAAAGAGATTAGTTGTTTGAGAAGTTTTCAGAAGCAATAGCGCGAGGTAAGTGTTCTCTTACCTTTTCCTTGTGTTTCCTAGCTTGCTTTGTGAGTTTTGATGCCATGGATGGGTTAATTGCATGTGGATGAATGTTTGGAATGCTTATATGGCCTTGCATGTTGATTTTGATGATAAATTCCCACCCTTGAAGCATGCATGTGTTGTGTGTGTGTTTTAGTGAGAGGATCAAGAAGCTTCCATGGTAGATTTCATGTGGCTTGATGCATGTGACGATTGATGCTTGAATTGTGTTATATGAAGTGCTGGGAATGCATATTTGGAGTGATTTTGAGTTTGAATGCAAATTGGCATGAGTTTAGAGCATTTTTCAGGCGGTGCTCTTGTTGAAGAACAAGACGCACGGCCGTGCGCCCGTATGGCACGGCCGTGTGCCTTTGTTTTTCCAGATGCACGCCCGTGTGTACGGCCAGAAAATGCACATGCACGCCCGTGTGTCCGCAGACGCACGCCCGTGCTTGCGCTTTCAGTGAAAAGTTTCCAGAAATTCCAGTAGCATGCATAGTCAGACGCACGACCAGCGCAGGGCCCCGTGCGTCTTAGCTCACACCCGTGCACTTTCTTTGCACGCCCGTGCACCTGTAGATTTTCAGAAAAAGAATTAAAAATGAGAAATTAAGCATGTGAATTCAGGATAATGACTAAATTGCTTCAGATAAGCATCAGAAAAGCATGAATTCAGATATTAAAGCTGCATATGCATATCATGGCATGATATGTAGCTTCAGAGAGGATCAAGGGATCTGAATTCAACAGTATTCAGTATTCAAAATCCGATGCACGGGTAAGGGGTATAGGGTGAATACAAGGGGGCATCTGTGGGATTCAGCCTTCTGACACCAGTCAGGACGCTCAGCAGTATTTCAGATTTTACCATCTGACATCAGTCAGATCGGGCAGCAGTATCCAGATTCAGTTTTCTAGCCAGTAGTTAGACTGTTCAACCCACATGGCCAGGATGTCGAATCCCTGTATTCCACCAAGTCTGATCAGCACAGCCGATACTTTCGGGTACAGAGAGGTATTCAGATGCATGCATCCATGAGATATTTCAGTAGCATGACATGACATACACATCATGACATGAATAATAATGACATCAGTATATAATGAGAATGAGATTCAGTTAACAGTTTTCAGATACCAGCAAACGCATAGATGTATGAATAGGGCCGAGGCCCAGGTATGTTTGATTATTGTGATTGCTTTGCTTACTTGGGTTTTGAGGGAAGTAAGGAGCACTTACTGGGTGATCCTTATCACTCATCCCCCTCCTTTTTCCATCCTTTCAGGTGATTCGTGTTGTTTTTCGAGGAGCGGTGGATCAAGGCTAACAGGAGAGGGCCCACACCGCGATCTCAGTTTGTACAGTTTTCAGTGTTGGACCTGTGTGGTCACTGTGTGAATGGTTATGTATCCAGATGTACAGAAACAGTATGTATGTATATGAAAAGGTCATTGGGCCCATTGTACAGAACAGCTTATATATTTCAATGATGTATTCCAGTTTCAGCTTTCGTAATTGTACTCTGAATGTATAGCAGACTTCAGGAAGTTTATTTATTTTTCGTAGGATTCCCATCGCGGGTATCTGAGTTTTCTGATTATTAATAAAAAGGCCACTTATCATTCAGCAGCAGGGGTACTCGTGGCGGCGGGTCCTACATCATTAATCATTGTACTTGTATGATGACTATGTACAATTCTTCAAAGAGTTTCACAACAAATAATGATAGTTTCAATAGGCAGATTAAGATGTACATGACTACAATACCAAAAATGATACAATAGATACAATATTAAGAGGTTATCAAAGACTTACCTTATCTTAATCGATTCATGTTGTCAAGGAGAGTTGATGCCTCACAATAAAAGGCTAGATCTGGGGATTGTTGTGCGTATATGTTCCATTTCATTAAATGTCTTGCATTAGATTAAGCCATGGTTTCTTTGCTCGTGGAACCATCATTAAAGAGTGCTTCTGATAATCTCTCAAGCATAGTAATGAGAAAACCTCATGTATGTCTAGTTACAATATCAAAAGGCTCCACGATATTTGTAGTCATTATATTATACCTTAAGCTTAAGAAATATGCTTATGCCCATCGTTCATGCCTAATTTTGAAGAGGTAGTATGTTGCATCTATGCTTATGCTTCATTGTACCATAAATGTTATATTGAAGTATGTCATTGTATAAGTCTTTGCTACGTTCTAATATAGGATGTCAACCTTGAGTTAACCCTAAATTTAGTCTTTATATTACCTAATATGTGGTGGCAACTTTCATGATAAACATTGAGGAATAGTTCATCTACATTAAAAATAATATCAATATATTGATATGAAATTATGGTCAAATTAAGCACACGACCAATACAATCCCTCAGCTTAGTAAAAAACTAATTCTATGTTACATGGTCCTTATTGGCTCCAACACCCAATGCAATAAGGTATATATGATTATTTTCATCCTTTACAATGATAATTAATAGTCCAAAATATTTATCTTTCAAATGTACCCTCTCAACATATATGATAGGTCGAATGGCCGGTTAAAATGCCCGAATGCTACAATCCATCACCATGAATAAGTTTTTAAATCTATGATGTTCATTAGTCTTGATATATGTACAAGTACTAAAGTTATGATGAATTAAGTTAAGGTAGTAGTTTGGTAGCAAGGCAAATAACTCCTCTGGTGTGCCTTAAAGTGCTTAAGTGCCTAGTTTTTAGCTCACCATACCTAAGAATAAGAAACATCGATTCGATACTTTTATGCAATGTCTACTGTAATTTCCTTCGATCAATAAATGGAGTTGACCAAAACCTCTTAGCTCTAACCCAATGCTCAAGATCTAACTTGTCAATTATGTAACATCATTTGATCACTTATACATTGTGTTTAGTTACCATGATTCACAGTTGTAACAACTCTGAATTTTCAATTTTAGTTGCTTACACACATTATGTGCACGACTAATTATGACATATCACCTTTTATTTATTTGTTGTTAACTTCACCATTCGATGAAATGTCTTTTAAATATATCTACAACACTTTGTTTGTTGAAAAATATGTCTTTCACTTTATAATTGTTCCCATCTCTTTAGACTATTGAGGCTTGCTACGTAGAAGGCAAGTTTGGGTGATTATAAAACCATTTCAATTTTACAGGGTTACATTTTGCACATCTGATTTCACATGACTATGCATAATATTTGGCTCTTAGGTACCACTCAGACTTGCTATAACATATTGTACATGTGTCTTCTACTCAAACTCTCATACCTCAATAGGAATATTATCTTTATCATTCTCGTGCCCAAAGAAATCTCACCAAAGTACATCATGCAAACCATAAAAATAACATCATTAAATTCTTCCTATATATATATATATTATGTAGAAGACCCTATCACATCATCAATATAATCATCCTTATCTTCATCCAAGTTGTCTACATTGTCTTTGTTTATAACATCTGTTAAATATTGTTATCGGAAATTATGATAGTTATTTGATATTGATGGAAGAACCATTAGGCAAATGGTTTTAATATACAATAGAATGTATTCTCTCAGATGAATAGATAGTCCAATAAGACATTTCACATATTGATCACATGCAATCACTAAAGGATTTTTATTTTCAAGATTTGCTAGTATCATAGATAACTCAATCTCATTTTGTCTTTGGTCTATTTGAAGAATTTTACACAATAATTGAATCAATTCTTTTAATGTTGTGCCCTTTGAGATTTTCATCACATCTTGTCACCCTCTAACATAAGTAATTGTATTTTCCACTCATTCACCTTCATAACAAATCAAAGCATACTCCGACATTTCAATCAACCTTACAATAATAATATATCAACTCTCAGTTGCATGTCTAATATATTAAATTTAATTTTACATTTATATATTTATAATTGTGGAGTTTATGATCTTTATATTTTGGGGGTTTAAGTTATAATTTAAGATTTTAGATTAGGTTGACAAATCTTGTATATATTTTGTTTATGATTTAAGGTTTAGAGTGTATAGTTATATTTAAATTTAGGTTTAAGGTTTACAGTTTAGAATTTAAGTTTTACGCTTAGGGTTTCATATTTATAGTTTACAGTTTTGAGTTTCGAGCTTAGAGTTAAGTCTAGGTGTAACGTGTAGAGTTTAGGGTTATGTTTTATGGTTAGGTTTATTTATACAATTTCAAGTTTAAAATTTAGAGATTAGGTTTATGTTCCATGTTTTTTCTAACGTCTATATAATTAACATTCAATATACTTCCATATGATAAATTTTTATTTAACCTCCAACATGATAAATAAATATGAAACCCCTCTATCATATAGTAAAATATCAATATACTTCCAATCACTTACCTAATGATCAATTAACCCTTTTATGTTATATAAAATTTCCATTTCATCCTATCATTATAAAATATTAATTAAGTCTTGTATAACAAAGTATCAATATGCCCCCAATCATTTTACCGAAGATGATAAATTGTCATTAAGCCCTCTATATTATATAAAGTTTTGATTTCACCTCAACATTATAAAGTATCAAATAAATAATCAATTATCCTTTTTATGTTATATAAAATTTTCATTTCACCTCAATATTATAAAATACCTATTAAAACAAATATAATAAAATATCAATATATCCCTAATATTTTATTTTACCCCTATATTTATAATAATAACTATTAAACCCCTAACTTTAACATTAATTAAACTTTAACTATTAAATCCTTGAATTCAAACCAGAAAATTTTGTTTGCTTCAAATATGGTGCATGTTCTTTTAGTGTAAAAGGGTGATTTATATAGAAATGTGAAGGGTATACATGTAACTGTTGTAGTAAATAGTATCATAAGTTATAAAATTGAAAAATTTGGTCACTTTGGCTTAATTTTAATATAATATAATAAATTTATTTTATTAATATTTAATTAAAGTCAATTATTTATTTGACCTTTATTTCTTTTAACAAAAACTATTATTTTAACTCTTTGTGTCACATATATTTGATTTAGAACATAAATGATTCAATAATATACTTCAAACTTATAAAATCAATTTAATATATCAAAAAACTTACAAATAATCTTCAAATAAATAAACTTTACAATTAATATTCATAGAAATACCTTAGTATATCGAAGTTTATTCCTTGATATCATATTCTAAACTTCCAAAGTGGGTGATAAAGTGAAAATAAGATTTTGGTGAAGTTTCAAGGGCTTATTGTAATATTGGTTAATTGAATACTGAATGATTTTTATATACAAATGAAAAACATTTTTGTAATTAAATTTGAGTTAAACCGTATAAACATTAAAATTGCTTAATTTAATATACAGCCCATTAATTGGGAATTAATTACCATTTTCCCGTAGTTTGAAATCTTAAACAGAAAACAGAAAAATGGAAATTCAATAACATGTCTCCTTTCCCTTGAAATCTAATTATTTGGACAACAAATGACAAAAGCCCCTGAACCGAAACCAAACATTCTTTGATTCAACTTTAACAGAACCCATTAAATTTCCCAGATCATATCTCTCTTCTGTCATTCAACAATCAAATCTCAGGTCAATCCAATCCCTTCCTCTCTATTTGCAATTTTACATTCCGTTTTCAATTTTATGATATCATCTCGACTCTGTGAATATTGACTTTCATTTCTTGGTTTTCATTTAGCTTGTAAATGGTCTTTTCAATTTTCATTAACGCCATTAAGAATCATTCCAGTTTTTTTGGAGCTCGTTTGGTCCCTTTGTGCGTTTCTTACCTGAATTTTGAATTTTTCACGTAGTCACTAAGTCATTATTTTTCTTTTTCTTTTTCAATTGTAACGATAGTAACTGGTAGCAATTTTGATTCAAGCATAATATCTTAAGAATTCAATCTTGAAAGTGATTGTGATTGATTTTAATTAACCATTTGAATGCTCGGATATGGCTTTCAGATGATAAATTAGGAGATGGTAGAGAGTATTTTAGATCCAGGAAACGTTGATAATAATACAGAAAGTTACTACGTCGATAGCGCAAACAAAGCTTCTTTACTTCCTAGGGAGCCTTCGTTCTCGGGCTGGTGTGAAGAACATAACATACCACATTTGCATCATCAGCTTCAAAATTCTGAAGCAAGTGTAGAAGACTGTGATTTTGAATTGCCTTCTCTTCAAGAGGGTGAGTTAGGGAAAAGAATGCAGCTGAATGGTGGGAATACTATGCTTGGTGATTCCATACATGAAAAAAGGAGTGGAGATGAGAAGTATGAACCATTTGATATTGAAAATGGTTCTGCAAGGGAGATAAGCTTATCAAATATTGGTGTTGATGACCCCAGATTGAGTGGTGATATTGGAACATTGCCACCACATTCTCAGAGCTATATTTCTGCTGCTGATGTGTTGAAGACCTTGTTTTTCATACTTATGTGGTATACTTTTAGCACATTTTTGACCTTGTAAGTTCATGCTTTACTCAATAAATCGTGAGACTTATATGCATATGATTTACTGTTGTGAACTCATTCTTTTTTTCTTTGGTTGGTCTCTGCAGGTATAACAAAACTTTGTTGGGAGATGATATGGGAAAGTTCCCAGCTCCTTTATTGATGAATACTGTCCATTTTACAATGCAGGCTGTTTTATCAAAAGCAATCACTTGGTTTTGGTCCCATAGGTTTCAACCTACTGTTGCAATGTCATGGAGGGACTACCTCTTCAGAGGTGATCTCATTAAATTTCTATCCTTCCTTTCCTTGTTATTGTTTTTTTTTTCCTTTTTCTAGCTCATGTCAATGCAACTAGCAAGTTTTTCTTCTAGCTTTGGTGCATTATTACCAACTAATCCTGTGCTCATTATTTATTTCACAATGCTTACTAGAGAGAGCAATGGTTGGGAGGTTGATGCTTCCTTGACCTTAATGTTTCATTTCTCTTTTTTTTTCCTTCTTGGTGATGCTATAATGTTTTTTTCCATCAATTTTTTTGGACTACACTATTTTGAAAACATTGCACCTTGCCTAGTATTGCTGTAGAGGGGAAGTAAACATTCACTATACAAATGCCAAGTCAAATTAACATTTTAGAGGTGATAATAGAAAAAATAATCATCAATTCTTTTTAATAATAAGTGCCAAGACTAAAGTGTTAAAAATCACCAACTGCATACATGGTGATGTATACATAGTGGAAAAGATGTCCATACATAAGGACTAGCTGTCCCTAAACCCAACAGTTCATAGAACAAAACAAAATGAAAACACTTCTCCTGATCCAAATACTTGAACACTAAATTTTCCTAATTAAATTTGGACAAAAGTCTTCCCTAGCTAGGTATTGAACCTTCCCAATCTTGTTGCATAAAGCATACAAGGTGATATTAATGTTTGAAATATTTAATTTGATTTTTTATTGTCTTAGTGCATTGAAGTATTTAATGTCAATGTTTGATCAAAATGCTTATCACATAAACTTAGTGTGTAACATCTCCCTTTAACCAACCTCTACCTGGATGCTATTCTTTTTTCCTTCTGTGCTTCTAGTTGTGAATTCTTTATTACATATTAACTTTTCTATCAGCTAATGCTACAGATGGACTTTGCCTTTAACAGTTGTACCAACGGCTCTAGCAACAGCACTGGATGTAAACTTAAGCAATGCATCCCTTGTTTTCATCTCTGTTACTTTTGCCACAATGGTTAGTTGTATTTCTCTTTCGAACTAGTTTTGGACTTCCTTTTCTTGCCATGCTGATTGTTTACTGACTTAAATTTTTTCTTTTTTATAGTGTAAATCTGCTGCTCCTATATTTCTACTTTTATTTGCTTTTGCATTCAGGTAAATGTCTGAGCATCTGATTTTTTGCCAATCTCACCAATTTTACTGTTTACTGTATAAATATTTCACATGAAGGTAGTGTTCTATTTTATGTGTATTTTATTAATACATAATATATAAGTTAATTCTATGTGTGTGTGAATTATGTATACATTGATGTGTCTATAATCTTTGCATGTGCTCATGTTAAGTATGCATGATGTGTGTGACACTATGTCATATATATGCTTTCGATATCATTGCACTCGTGTATCAAAGTTACATTTCTCCCTTATTCATGTCATGTTCAATCATACTGACATGGAGATTGTAAGGTGAAGGGTTAGGGTGCCTCTATTTGCGAAAAAGGAAGGTTGGAATAAAATTGAGCTTAAAGGGATTAGAGAAAACATTGGTGTAGTATGCATGGACTTAATTAATTGAAGTTGAGTTTGTGGGTTAGATTGAGTTCTTTTAACTCTTATGGAGAACATTTTTAATATTGAAGATAGAAGAGAGGAAGATATTTTAATCATTTTGGGACAGGGTTATTCTTTTCACTTCTTTGTCTAGGTTGGTCTCCAAAGAATTCCGAGATAAATGTACGGAGGAAGTGTTTTATATATCGTTTTTGCATATGTTTTTGAATCCTTGTCATGAGTTTTTGTACTGATGAGTGGGCATTTGGTCCACATTTTACTCTTCTTTTTATTATAATAATTTTGAAGGATTGTATATTAAAAATAAATAAATTGGGGGAGGAGTTATGAGTTAACTTCTAATTGGCATCGCAAAGTCTATTTATTGGAGATAGCTTAAAAATTAGAAATAAATGTTTGTGCTTTTCAAAATAATGTTCCATTGCCAATTAAAATTTTTTGCTCAAATATCCTTATTTGTTAGAACTTATACTTTATAAATGATATCCCTTTTTCTTACTACATTACTAGCCATCAAAAGAAAAGTATCTCCTCAATTTCCCATGCTTTTCTTCAAAAGTGGTGTTTTGCGTATGAACCATCATATATGTGTTTAGAGCATGAATGATATTATTAAATTTTCTTCACCTTGTTTCGTGTCTCTTGGTTGCCTAACAAGATTTGTGTTCTAGGGATTTTGGTTATGAAATACAATTTGTGTGGGAATAAGGTTGTTTTTTTTTTTTTAATAAATTTGACTACAAATGTGTACAAAAGCTTATGCTTTTTCCCCAAATTTTTTAAATTTAATATGTAGTATTATGAAGCCATGAAATTTTTCTAGATTTTGAGTGCAAGGTATAATACTTGGATTCCACATTGAAAAGAGTGGGCAACTAATATGGGATATATATGGCTTTGAGCTTTCCAATTTTAATAGTTAGCTTTTAAAATATGATTCTCTCAAGATTCATATCATTTAGTATCAGAGTCACTATAACATCTCCCAGTCGTAATTGTGTGACACTGGTGGCAACACTAGTATTGCAGTGTTAGAGTAGGGAGCTAGCGCACAATTAGCCTGTGTGGGTATTAGAATTACGAAGCATGGTGGTATATTAGGATTCTAAGTGCAAGTTATGGGACTTACATCCTATATTAGAAAATGAGCTACTAGTATGGGGTTTATATGACTTTGGACTTTCTAATCTTAATAACTAGTTTTTTAGGTGTGGTTCTCCAAAAGCTCATTTTGGAATCTAATTCTAGCATCTTCCGTTTACTTTCTTCTTTTATTTTATCTTTTGTAGGTTGGAGTCTCCAAGCTTTAAACTTTTCAGTATCATAGTGGTTATCTCAGTTGGAATCCTATTAACAGGTATGCAATGTAATCTTTCTCTGTCTGAAATTTAACATGTAATATCAGTATATGAATAACAGTCATTTTCTTCCTAAATATTGTTTACATCTCTTTGCTGCAATGAAATATCAGAAACTGGGTAATGTGAAAACAAAATAGTCTTTGTAATGAATAACTACAAATAATTTATATAGCGTTACATATGCTTATGCCCTGAGATGCAGAGTTGGGAGAATACACTGGTTGAAAAGTAAGAATTTTAGTTAGTATTTCTTCAAGTTGCTTGGGTGATAAAACTATCCAGACCCCTCCAGCTTTAGAAATGTATCAGTCAATTTATGTGGGATTTACAAGTATATGACATGACACCATTTTTTATATGAAGGTATAAATTTTATATTAATATAAATAAAAAAGGTGAGAAGATGCAGCAATCAGATGTCCAAAAAGGATAAAAAATACCATGGGAAGCGAATTGTTTCTGTACAACTATAGTAAACAATCCTCCTCAGAACAAAAATGTCATAAGCTATGCAAAATCAACTGAAATGGATAAATTTATATTAAACTAAATTTTATATTAATATAAATAAAAAAGGTGAGGAGATGCAGCAATCAGATGTCCAAAAAGGATAAAAAATACCATTGGAAGCAAAATGTTTCTGTAAACTATAGTAAACGATCTTCCCCAGAACAAAAATGTCGACAAGCTATGCAAAATCAACTGAAAACTCCTTAACTGAGATGCATGACTAAAAAAAATCTCTAAGATTCCTATGCAACTGAAGCCCAAAGTAAAGCTAAAAGGTGATAGTCTCTCGTGAATGACTGAGCTTTCAGGTTTGATAATCTGTGATTGTGTTACTTTACAGTTACATATTGATGAAAGTTTCTAGCTTTTCTTGTGATCTCCACCATGATCATTGGCTGTGTTTTTTTATATTTTCTTTTTTTGTTGGGGGGGGGGAGAGAGGAGAAGGGGATGGGGAGGGAAGGTTTGTCCTTGCTAAAATTTATTGCAGTTCGCAAGCATTGTAATGAGAAACTGAGTGTTCTAATATGCTCTTCTTTATCACTTCAAACACTAGTTGCAAAGGAGACAGACTTTGAGTTTTGGGGTTTTGTTTTTGTTATGCTTGCTGCTGTCATGTCTGGGTTTCGTTGGTGCATGACTCAAATTCTTCTACAGGTATTGTTTACTAACATCCCAAATTTCCATTATCAAATTAGTTTATATTATGTGAAGCATAACTTGAATACTTTTGATTCCATAATTGTACAATCTGACTTCATTTGCTGTTTTTCCTTTTGGTGATGCATGATGAAATGAACATGTACATACAGAAAGAATCTTACGGTAGGTGCTATTTCTCACTATTCTGTTTTTCTTGAAGTGTTATCCAATATTTCTTGTGATTAGATTTGCATGTAGTGCTTTAATTGATTGCCCATGCACTCAATAGTATTTATCATTTTTTTTTTTTTTTGATAAATATTTTATTACAGTTGTATGATTAACTGAAGAATTTGCTTTTAAATTTTTCTACTTTCAGGTCTTAAAAATCCACTTACTTTGATGAGCTACTTGACTCCCGTGATGGCAGTAGTGACTGCTTTTCTATCCCTTTTGTTGGATCCATGGCATGAATTCAGAGAGAACAATTACTTCAATAATTCATGGCATGTCACTAGAAGTTGCTTGCTGATGCTTTTCGGTGGAACTCTAGCATTTTTCATGGTACAAGATGCAGTTAAACATTTTATTTTTCTTCCACAAAATGGATGTGGGAAAGTCTTACAAAGTAGATGGCAAATGCTGGATGATTTTCATTTCCTGTCTGATAAGCTTGTATGATAGACACATTTCTTTTTATGTGTCTCATTTTTGCCCAAGGAAGTAACCCATAACTCCTGTTTCAGGTTTTGACGGAGTACGTACTTGTCTCAGTAACAAGTGCTGTCACAGTAACAATAGCAGGAGTTGTTAAGGAAGCTGTAACCATATTGGTAAAGATGTTCTCTAGACCTCTAATCTTGCAAACAATTTTAACAGAATGTTGGCCTTTGTCTATGCTTTATTGTCTGGTTGTTGTACTCCCTAGCGGTCAATCTAAAAGTGTTTGCATAGATGCATTGTAAAGATTTTTTCTTAGTTTCATGTTTTCTTTGTGTTAATGGTTACAAAGTATCAAGTTTTTCATTAAAACAACTTCTGCTGACTTTGATTTGGAAATATGTAGGTTGCTGTTTTTTACTTCCATGACGAGTTTACTTGGTTAAAGGGGATTGGTCTCTTCACAATCATGGTTGGTGTCAGTTTGTTCAACTGGTTCAAGTGAGTCATCTATTGTTTTTCAAGTAGAATTATATGCTTCTATGCCTTTTATTATGGCAATGTGAATTCATATTTTATCATCTCTCCATTTAGTTCTATTTCATTTTTGGCATCAAACATATTTGTTGATAAACCTAAATTGGTAGAATTTTCATTCCATTGTATTTTGAGCTTATAGATAATAAATTCTGTGAGCTACATATTAATTGTGGGAATACAAAATTAAAAAAAAAATGATTTTTTACCAGCATAACTTGGCAACTTATTGGTTTATTTTGCTTTTAGTCAAAATTTTCAAACATTTTACCTAATTATTTATTTTTATTGACACTATCCTCTTTCAGATACCAGAGGCTACAGAAGGGTCATACAACTGCCAATGACATTTTGAGTTCACCCCCCGCAAACGATACTACAAAATATGTTATCTTGGAGGAGCTTGACGATCTGGAAGAGGGCACTTGACTGTTCCAGTTATTGCATCACGTGAATTTTAAAAATTTTTTGTAAGTATTTTGTTGAACCTCCTGAACTCAAAATGTTTATAATGTATTAATTAGCTCGTATGCAGTTTGAAGGCATCTCTTCTTTCAATTTTGTATTTCCTGTAAATGTTAATAGAAGTCATTAATTTGGCTTTTATTACTTAATATTCCAAGTGTGTGTTATGAACTACTAGTATATTGTTGATTTCAGGACGGTGTTATGAAGAAAAACAGGTGTCAGTGTTAAATTGGTCTATATGTGCAATGTTTACTGAACTTTTTGGGTGGGTAAAGCTATGTCTTCATTTTTGTTGCTCCTAAAGCACACCAGCGGCGAAGCAAGTGTGCATACAATAATTTGGGTAGAGTAAAGACGATTCACCAAACCACATCAGGGAGAGAAACCCATTTCTCAAACATTAGCACTGAGAATTTTGTCTCCTGTGTAAGATACATGCTTCAGAAATGATTAGTTTGAAATCATTTTATTGTCACTCGGTAGTTTTTAAGATGTTTAGACATTGATAATGCAAGTGGCAATCGCAAACTGTAATAGATTGGGTGTTCCGTTTTTGTTTGTACAATGTGACATGCCAATGCTTTTTGGCTTTTCTAAAACTTATATTCATCAATAAATTTAGGGATGGCAATTTATGGGTCATGAAACAACCTAAGCCTGTTTCTTGAATCCAATACCGGGGTAGGTTAGGTAAGATGCTTGGTTTGTACGTCTATCCACTGTTTAAATGAATTTTTGTATTATTAAGATCAGATTTGAGTTGAATTAAACTTAAATTTAAGTTTATTCGAACTCATTTTGACTTATAGAAGTTGAATTCAAGTTAAAGTTAGAGTTTGATAGCTAAGCTTGAGTTCAATTCGTTATTTTAGCTAAATTTAAATATATTTATTATAATATATTATATTTATAAATATATTTATTTTTATTTGTTAAAAACCTAAATTATTTATTATGATTTCTGAAAATATAAATGTATTTATTATGATTTTTCAAAACATATATATATATATATATATTTATTACATTTATTAGAACATCAATGTATTTATAATTTATTAAAAAAATTATAATTAAAAAAACTTAATTTGAGTTTGTGAACCCACCTCTAAGTTTTGAGTTTGAAAATTTTAAAGGTCATAATTTGATTTCGATTTTGATTTCAAATCATGATAGTTCGGTTTAAGTTTATTCAAATTGAATTTGAAAACAAACTTAAATGTTTAACATTGTAATATACTCTAAAATATAATTTTTTAATATAACTATAATTAATGATTAATTATATACAATATTTTTGTTATTTTCCCTTAATTTTATGATATTGTAGAAAGGCCCTGGCCCCCTTGAGGCCTAAATGGGGCGGCCTCGGGTCTTCTTGTTAGTTTTTCACAAGTCCCTCTAATGATTAAAATGCGATACAGATATATGTATTATCGTTGTGACAATTGGAGTTGTGACACATGATTTATATAAACAAGAATAAAAAATTAATAATTAATTACTTAATTAATTCTTGGAAAAAACCTGAGGAAAATATTTTATTTTTTTATTAATTATAAAACTATTTAATTATTAATGATTTATGGCTGTCTTAGAAATGATAATTATACTTTTTATAATTAATAAAAACATTGAATTTTAATGTGGTTCAAATTGTGAACATGAATTTTTTTTAGAATTAAATAGTTACGAACAAAAGTATATATGATATTTGACTTTAATTTTGGAAATTATAATTCAAATAGTCAATTTGGAATTTGTGAAGAAAATTTGAATTAAAGGTTTTTATTATAGAAAAATGGAAACTTAAATGATATTAATTTTGTATTATTTAATTAATTGTTACGATAAATGAAGTGAACTACATCATGACCAAATATATTGACGCTTTCAGTGAGATTTTTTTTTTTTTAAGATTAAGTGGGTCAAACATTATCTAGACAACATAATAAGGAAAACTCTCCAAATATACATATAGAATCTATGCAAAAAAAAATTGAAGAAAAACCCTAAAAGATCTTCTAATTTTTTTTGTGATATAGTATTTTATAGTGTAAAATTCAACAATATATTAAAAACGCTTACACGTTCATTGGATAAAAATAATGGCAGAGAAGATAAAATGATTATCGATAATCAAGTTTATTGGTTGTGTGAATACCAAATATTTATTATCAATAAATAACTTTACAAATAAAAATTAAGTAAAACAAAGAATTATTAATAAATCAAGGAAATAAAAAAAATGAAACATATCTCTATTTTGAGGACAAAAATAAATAAAAGCAACTTAACACCAAAACTATCGTTTGATTAAGCAATAGTCAAGATTGGATGGATATGAGATGCTAACTGTAATGGCCCCACTGCTGCATGCCGCGACATGCGGGCATTATTTTTTTTCTTGAATTTTTTCATTTATATGTCAATAAGCTAATCCCAAAATAAATATAAAATTAACAGTATCTATCATAACCACCTGCAAGTGTTCTAGCATGACAAACAAACAAATAGTTCTTAGAATCAAAACAAACATAAGTTATGAATATTGGCATCTTTATTATGAAGTAAAAGGACCACCACTGTCATGTTGTTGAAATCCTTATAAAGTAAGCTGCCTTACTAATAATATTATCTAACAAACCATAAACCTCAATCCTACTCTTCAGATAATAGGCTGTATACCTGCCCGATCAACCTCTGCTGATAATCTTTATTTTAATAAGCTTCAGGGTAAGAGTTCCATTTTTGTTATTTTGTTAGTGATCTGACAATTACTTGAAAGTTGAGTAACGAAAAACCTTTTATATATTTTGAAGAAACAATGAATTAATAAAATTAGATGCAGAATTTCAATGGAGGAATTAATGATTAGAAGTCCATTACTTTATTTAATTATTTGTCTTGTGCCTCATTTGTTAAAACTTACCAACAAACAAATTAAAGGCGGCCAACCCTTATAGAGTTATAATAATATATAAGATTGGAGAGAGGAGATAAATAAGTGCATAAATTTAATTTAAAGATAATAATTTAATGATCAAAATTTAATCCAATTTAAATTAGTAAAAGTATATATGATATTTTTAGCATTTCTAAATATCTAATTTTTTCCATTTGAATAATTATAAACCTTCTATGTTGATTCTGCATCATAACGAGATAGAAAACTTCACCATCTATTATTTTCCCACCTGATAATTAACATATTTTAAACCCGTTATAGTTGATTAACGACAAATACCATTCATATTTTTGTAAATAAAATGGCAAGCTTTCTTTAATAATTCATGCTCTTAAATAAATATGCATAATTACGTGTATGTGTGTGTGTAGAATATATATATATATATATATATATATATATATATATCTAATTCTTATCAGTCTCCTGAGCATTTCTTATCCTCATGATTTTTAATTTTAAGACGTTTAATTATATTAATAGATGAGATTTGTTAAATTAAAAGAACAATTAATATCATAATGGTACTTAATTTAATTTTTTTTCACCTTTTCTGTTTCATAATTAAATTTTGTATGCTAAAAAATTAATATGAAAAAAAAAAAAAATCTAACGTCTTAAGTTTAATATAATGTTATGTCTATCTAATAAGAGAAATATAGATTTTCAAGTGATGTTTAATTGATTATAAACTAATTCACCTGTCATGAAATCACTATAAAAAAAACTGTAATTAGTATCGGATCAAATTCGATATTAATTTCTATCAGATTAGTTTGAGAATAGAACTGAAAAAGATAATTAGCATTAAATCAGTATCAGATTCATTATCCAATACTAATTTATATTATAATATGTTGAAATTAGCATCGAAAACTTAAATCAAATGCTAATTAATGTTATAATATGTTAAAATTAGTATCGGATACTCAAATCGGAGGCTAATTAATTGTTTATTTTGAAAGTTAGCATCGGATACTCAAATCTGATGCTATTTAATTTTCTAATTTGTTGAAATTAGTATCGGCAACTCAAATCCGATGCTAATTAATTTTCTTATTTGTTGAAATTAGCATCAGATACTCAAATCTGATGTTAATTAATTTTTTTTATTTTGAAAATTAGCATTGGATATAAATTCGATGCTAATTAAAATTTTAATTGTTGAAATTAACATCAGACACTCAAATCCGATACTAATTAATTTTTTTATTTATTAAAATTAGTATCGGATAATTAAATCCGATGCTAATTAGTTTTTTTATTTTGGAAGTTAACATCAGATACTCAAATTCGATGCTATTTAATTTTCTAATTTGTTAAAATTAGCATCGGCAACCCAAATCTGATACTATTTAATTTTCTAATTTGTTTAAAATTAGCATCGACAACCCAAATCCAATACTAATTAATTTTCTTATTTGTTGAAATTAGCATCGGATACTTAAATCCGATGCTAATTAATTTTTTATTTTTAAAGTTAGCATCAGATATTCAAATCCGATGCTATTTAATTTTTTAATTTATTAAAATTAACATCAAACACTTAAATCTGATATTAATTAATTTTTTATTTATTAAAATCAGTATCAGATAACTAAATATGATGCTAATTAATTTTTTAATTTTGAAAATTAGTATCGGATCCTCAAATCCTATTCTAATTTTTCAATACTTTTAAGCGCCTCTGACTCTCCTTTCAGACACAGTAGATATTTTCTCCCAACCCTAATTCCCAAATCCCTTACTCCTGCCGCGCAAACCTTCAACATTTTCAGCTACTTGAAGTGCTCCCAGTCTGATTTCGTCTTCAGTCAGGTATGTTTTTAGTCTCAATTTTTTTATATATTACGCTTCTTCTTCTTGCCCAATTTCCACTGTAAACAGAAATCCCTTAGTAGCCAGCCGCCCACTTGCATTTTTCTCCCCTTGCGCACATTCAGGTACGCTACATTGCTCTAATTTCTTATTCCTGCAAGATTCCGGCCGCGTATATATATATATATATATATATATATATATATATATATATATATATAAGCATCCAATTTAAGCAAAGCTTTTGTAGGACCAGTGTTTAACCATGTACAACCAAGAGAGGTACGGAAGCAATCGGGGTTTTTTGGGGTTGAATTTGCGAAGCTTGAAAAGCGTTTAATGCAGAAGTTAGACATATGGAGGACTGCTTTGACAGAAACAGCCAACCTAGTGGGCTAGGGTTCAGATGTCCTCAGGTAATATTGATGGGAAACTATATGACACAATAACTCTTATATTTAATGTGAATATATATTTTCCTAGTTTTGAAGTTATAATTTCATACGTTTCTCCACTCAGGCCCCGTCATATCCCCCACTGCCTTAGCATCCTTTTTTCCGTATTAAGTCAACCTCAGCCTCCCGTAGTATTTTACTTTTTTCTAGAGGAAGAAACAGAGATATGGAAAAAAATAAATAAAAAAAGAAGTGAAAGATACTTATGCTTTGGAAAAAAAACAAACAGAGCTTTGCTTTTTTTCTTCTTTTTCTATTATGGTATTGGAATTAATTGATTTCTAATAATTCTGATTATTAAGAGTGAAGAATCATATGTTTTGATCAAAGGACTAAATTTTTTTGTTAAAAACAGAAATGGCGAAGACGCTTGTACTGCATATGTTTCATTTAAAGATAAGTCACCATTCACACATTTGTTCTAAGTTTTCACTACCTGCAGATAAAATTCCCATTCAGACAGAAAATGCATTTACATGCAAACTGATGCCAAGCTTTAAGTGACTCTTGTATGAAAGCTAAAAAGGATATTTTCATCCCTGTAATCTTTAAACTTGTTATGTTTGTGGACATAGATTTACATAAAAAGCTAAGTGTATTTGGTTGAACTTCCAGTGCTTGTTATATTTCAGGGAGCTGATTCAGTTTTCCCATTTTAGTTTACTTTAAGTATGTTTCTTTCCTGTTATTTCTTATGATCACTTGATCTGTTTGATTTTTTGCAATCAATCCACTAATTTGGAAAAACTTCAAAGGAATCATGTTATGTTGGCGATTGTGGACATAGAACCACACATAAGCAATGAAAGAACATTGATTGTCACTTGATTTTGTGGATTCTATTAGCTGACTTTTTTTAATAATTTTAGCAGGTCACTTTTACGGATCAATATGTTTCTACTCCTGGTGAAGCAATACCAGTTGCTTAGGAAGTTGTGAAAACAATGTTGGCTAAGGGATACGATCTGGGCAAAGATGCACTAGTCAAGGCAGAACACCTGGATGAGTCCTATGGACTTTCTGCCAAAGCTGCAGCCAAGGTTGTTGAGCTTGGCAACAAAATTGGGCTCAATTATAAGCTTTCTGCTGGCATCAAAGTTGTAGTCATCTTGAGCTTAGTAAAGAATGATGATATTTAGATACTGAATTTAACAATTTCATATATTATTGTTAATAAATTTTAGTTGTAGCAAACAAATTTGATTTTAATGTATAAAAATTTTATTTTTTATATTTTCCAATTAACAATACGAAATTGGTTTTGTATATTGAAATTGTTACAGGTGTTTTTTGTACGTTTAATTGAAAATATGGTTTGGTTTTGTATATTGAAATAGTTGCAGGGAAAAATTATTATTGTATTACAAAAAAATGAAAAAAATACAATTAAAAGATTAGTATTTGATTAAAAAAGGAATAGAATCGGTCAACAATTAAAAAATTGAATCGGATTAGTATAGGATTAGAATCGAACACAATTTAGTATCGGATTAGTATCAGATGTAGTTCTCAATTTAGTATTGGATTAGTATGGGGCATATTTTGAATTGGTTTAAATTTTCGATGCTAATCAATACTAAATTATAATCGGATTAGTATCGGACGTAATTTTCAATTTAATATCGGATTAGCATCATACATATTTTGAATCAGTTTGAATTTTTGATTCAAATCTGATAGTTAATTAGCATCGGATCTATAATCCAATTCTAATTCATTTCGCATCGGCCTTTTTTGTATCAGACACATATCCGATGCTATTCTCATTCTAAAGGCAATTAGTATCGGATCAGAATTAGAATTTGACCAATACAAAAAACAGTTTTTTTTTGTAGTGAACTGAAATTCTCTTGTTTCACAGTAATTTAAAAGGATTTTCCTTTTTCAAGTGAATTCTGATTAAGGTAGAGTATAATAAGAGCAGAAAGGCAAATGAGCACGAGAGGCATGCAGGTAGAAAGAGCTTTTAAACAAATTAATTTGTCTTATTGTCTCTGCCTAGAAAGTATCGTCGCTTACAGTTTCATGAAATCTAATTCAAACCAATTGATGAAATTATAATTAATCAAAATAGATATATAAAAGGGGTGCAGTGGAGACAAAGGTTACCTTCATAAGTTGCAGGCAGTAGGTTGCCATCTATATTCGAGATATTCTTTGTCAGGTCTTCCATTCTTCTGACAACCAAATTCTTTCTCTGTAAATGGACAGTCTCCTGTTTTATAAAGAGGATATGATTCATCCTCAATCCACCACCCTGAGAAAATATCACATTTGCTACTTCCCCGTCCATTCTTTTTGCCTGTTTCATCATGCTTATTAATATGAACGTACGGCTCTTCATGTGTTTGATTAATTAGAAGAGAAAGCGCTAGAACTAGGATTCTAGTTGCAGTAGTAATTGAATCCAATAGATTAAGATAGAGACAGAATTATTAAAGCTGGGAAACTCATGATATGAGGGACGCCATGCATTAATATATATATATATATATATATATAGAGGGAGAGAGAGAGAGAGAGAGAGAGAGAGAGAGAAAACAGCTCATGATTTCAACCTGCAGTGTCTGTGATTAAGTCTGAGAATGACCATTGATGTGTTAAAAGTTTAAACCCTAACTTTCTAGTAAGTGTATTAGTTCAAAGTAATACGTGAAGTATTCAGGATGTCGTATCTACGGGATCGCATAAGCAAGTACTAAGACGACACCACTCCTAATTTTATTTAAACTATCGAATTCGAGTATAAAATAAATATAAAAAATAAAATCAAAATAAAGTCAAGCAATTAAGAAACACGCCTAAGTAAATCGAGTAACAATATGTGAGAAAATGCTAAGATTTCGGGTTCACTAATTCACTACAATATAGGTTTTTTGTATGCGTATATATATTTTATGTTATTCATGTGACAACGGAATTCCTTAAATTGATCAACATTCTTTCTCAAGCAATATTAATCCTATTTAACAATCTAATAACCTAAATATCTCTATCTAGGTTAAATCAAATGAAAATGCATTAAGTTCTATGGAATCTACTAGCTTTCAGCACAAGCCTATTGTGCCTATGACTATTGCATATATTATTAAATATATCTCTATATTTAATTAATCCACGGTTCGTATTTTCTTTGCTTTTATGCAATATCACCTCTCGGTCTCAATCACACAACAAAAATTCTATTAAAAGTGGCCAAGTTTCAATAGGCATTAAGTTCAAAATGCAAACTCACATGAAATAACATGTTCGTAAATTATAATTGAAAAAACCCTACATATTCATGAATTAGCTAGCCCTAATCTTAGCAAAAATTATTTAGTTCGTCATTAAACACAAATAAACACTGAGATTCAAACAAATCATAAGCATAATGGAGAAACAAGAATAAAACCAGATGAAGTGTTAAATCTCTTATTGAAGTTGATGAAGAAATATTCTCACAATTACAATCCGAAAAGCTTTTGATTGAATCTCCAAAATAAAATATTCAAATTTTGAAAGTGTGTGAAGAAACTCTCCTAGGACGGCTCTACTCACTTCTAAAATTACAAAGTATTATATATGTTTAGGGTTAGGGAAGAATTTCAGTCAAACTGAAATTCTATTGAACAGTGCCCATGCTGCGGCATCATGCTGCGGCCTGGAGGTTCTGTCTGGGTCATGCCGTGGCATCATGCTGCGGCATGAGGATTCTGGACTGCATGCTGCGGCATGCTGATTCTGGAATTTTTCTGCGGCTCCTGCACTACCCTATGCTGTGGCATGATGCCGCGGCCTGTAGCTTCTGGAATCCGAAATTTTGGTCTTCATAAAAGTTGTAGCCCTGGATGTCTAGTTTCATTTGAATTTTGAATCACCTCATTTGGACTTCGGAATCTCAAGTTATGACCATTTTAGTGCTCAGTGGTCAGACACAAAATTTCACCAAGAAGACCTGATTTTGTGACAACGGTTGAGGGCCCAAACAAACTCGGATTTTTCCCCATAATAGCTTTTTAAAAAGCTTGAGATGTCCACTACAACTTCAGTGAAGACAACTTTGTCATTACAGAAATCAAACATATTGAAAATCCTCATTTTCTGCAGTGGCGCACAATACTCTCCTTTCCCCTTTTTGCTCTAGCTGCTCATTCTTCTTTAGACTAAAGTCGAACCTCCGGCTAGTCTTTCATAAGTGTCTTTTTGGCTTGATTTCCTTTGAAATTACATTAAAATCAACATTTCCTATAAAACCAAACATGAAAACCCGTGATCCCAAAATATGCACATAATAAGGGTAAAATGGTCAAATCACCCCTAAAACTCTATAAATTTACCACAGAATTATACATGCAATTGACACTTATCAACCATACTTTTTGGTCTTATAATGAAAGGTCCTAGCGTTCTAAATTGTAGAAATTACTCCCCTTAACTGACAATAATCAGATCTTAACGCTAAAATATTCCCCTCCACTAACAATAATCAAATTGTAACTCTAAAACATCATGCACGTACAGATAAGGAGTTAAAAGAGTGAATTTCCATTTTTTCCCTTTATGTATATGTGAAGGGTTTTTCACTGCAACAGAAAGGTTATATAGCAGCCTACATTTAATTTGACCTTTAACAGTGTTTATAAATTTTACCGATGCTTCATCTTTTGTTGTTGAAACATGCGTCACTATAAATTTTACCAACAATAAAATAAATGTCGATAAAGTCTAAAACAAATGCCGTTATAAGACGAACAATTGCTAGTGTTTTTTTTTAGTTTACCAGTGTTTATAAAACGTCAATAAACCCAATTCCCGCCAACAACCCTTATTCCCGCCATCGTGTGCGTGCCCTGTGATATGGCTTTTAGCGATGTTTTGGTACCTATAGCGGCATTTCGCTGGGATATATAGTAGTGTTTTTCTAGGTTTATAGTAGTGTTTGTTATTGTTTATCCGGGCTTATACCAACATTTCTCTGGGCTTATACCAGCATTTAATTTTGTTTTTAGGGGTTTTTTTTTTGTCGCAAGCTTATTATGAGATAATTATTTATTCCTACAATTTTTCGTTCTACATTACACATGTTTTGTTCAAGCAATCTAATGTTTTTTAAATGGACTTGAGTAACAAAAAAACAATTCCAATAATGTTAAATCCAATCATTCATTTGAGAATACATACAAAATCTATTAGAAAGTATATTAATAAAAATTTTTATACAATTAAAGTAAAGTACTAACTTTATACAAAAGCATATAAAGTCGGAAGTTGACAAAAAACCGTCTGGAAGCTAGTTGGTTAACTTGAGTCAAAATTTTGAAATTTTTATCTGCAAAAATAAAGGATGTTTGAAAAAATAAAACATGCAATTTATAACATACAATAATATGAACCCATATCAACATCCAATCTGTGGTGTCGGTTTTTATCGCGTCGAGCGAGGACAGACTTACCACTCTTGTTTAACCACCCTAAACGTGGTCAAGAGGAGCGCATAACGGGTTTTTGGCCCGCTATGGAGTCGCCACCCGGGAGCAACCCCAGGAAAATACATATCGATGAGGACGGACGATTTATGAATCTCTTGCGAAGGACCCAACTACCCCTCACCTGCCCAATGGGTCGGGTTCGGAGAGTTAGGTACGACAATGGGAAGGTGTTAGGCACCTATGCCGCCCGGCATGAAAGCCGGCCTCCACTTTTGTGGTTCGTTCGTTAAGCACGTTACCAAGTTTAATTAAGTTCTATATTATCACACAAATGCAATATTAATAATCATACATATACAATAAATTACATTCATCCACGAATATAATAAAATACGGAAAAGAAAATATAAATTAAAAATTACAACCATTTTTTTCATACACCCCTATACATTTCCTCTAATCCTAAACAAACCTAGGAATAATAAAATGACGAATAAATCCTGTAAAACAATTTTGTTAGTTAATCTAATAAATAAATCCTACAAAAAACAAATTAATTAATTAATTTAATAAAATAAATAAATAAACCCTGTAAAATAAAATTTTGTTATGAGTGAATTATAATTATGAAATAAAAATAAAAATAAAGTCCATAATTCCCAAGGAAAATGCAACCCACTTAAATAAATGAACAAAGTGCAGCCCGCCCAATGAAAATTGAGAGCATGCCAGCCCAACCCAAAAATATATACACACATGTACAGTACGGAAAATAACCAAAAATATATATATGCAATACATACAAATGTACACAGAATATATGCAGGATCCACAATATATTTATACATGTACATACAATACAACATAATATATATGTCAACAACATATAAAATAAAGAACACTAATACAATAAAATACATAATGCATATAAAAAAAAACAAACAAAAATATCAATATACGAAACAAATCGAGCACGAAATATACACAAAATTATAGCACAAAAAAAGTATAAAACATATAAAATATGAATACGAAATGAAAAAAATGAAATATACATGCAAAATATTTACATACGCATGGAAAACACAACAAAAAGATGAATACAAAATATTAACATATCTAAAATAAAATACAATATACAAATTATTCCTACGGATTATACGAATAATATTTATATATAACATAATATTTTATATACATGAAATAATAAATAAATAAATTATTTACAAACAAATCCCCCTCAAGGGCGTACCTAAAAATAGTTGATTCGGTGTTTATCAGTGCTGAACCGAAGATTACAGAGCACAGAAATTGGTTTTCGAATGTGTTAAATATTTTCAAGATTTTTCTCTCTTTCTTTTTTGGAAATCTTTTTCTCTATTTTTTTTTTGGTTTCCGGAAAATCCCCTCCCCTGCTCTCAATTTTTTTCTCTTCTCCCAAATCTTCCCCAGCCGTCCCCTGAAAATTTCTCTCTCTAAAATTTTTTCTTCCCCCCAAAAGTCCCTAAGTTTTTCTCTCCAGAAAAATATTTTCCTTTCCCCCAAAATCCCCCAATTTTCTTCCAATCCCCCCGTTTTCCAAATCAAAGAATGCTTTTATACCTTCGGAAAATAAAAAGACTGACAGCAGCCCAAGGGAAGGCGTGCAAGAAAACCAAAAGCAGGCCACGCGCACGCACAGCCAGCGTGCGACGCGCTGGCCTGGACAGGAGAGAGGGAGAGAGCCGCGCACGCAAAAAAGGCAGAGGCATGCAGGGAAGCGAGGCACGCGTGTAAGACACGCGCGCTGCAGGCCAGACCTTGGGCCTCAGGCCTGGGCCGCGCATTGGGCTTCCTCCTTTTTTTTTTCTTTTGTAATAAATACATTTTTTTTCTTTTTTTTCTTTTTTAAATAATATAAAATAAACATTTTTTTTTTAACTCATCCATCCTCGGCTCAACATCTTAAAAATTCTAAATCAACATCCAGGTTTTTCATCATCGGGGGTGATCCTGTTGGATCCAAAATGGGGTGTCTACACAATCTCATAGTAAAAATTTTTTAAACACAAATTAGAAGAAGTACATAAATATATACTGATAATTGCATTTTCAAGTTTGCTATATTAATTCAACTATACATGTTTGAATACTTAAGTCAACATCATACTAAAATAGGCAACTTTCAACATCACTAGCTATATCAATTTGGCATACACAATTGCATTAGGACATGACATCCCTAAACCTAGATTAACTATGACTAATACCATGCAAAATGGAATTGCATTACATTTAACAATCTGTACTTTGCCATAAAATAATTTCAACACTTCATAAATATATACAAACCAACCCTCCAATTGGTTGAATTTCAATTCATTGTTTTTACTAGGGTCACATTTATTCACATTTCTCTGTTTATTTTTTGTTTCTTTTTATTAACAAAGAAATTTAAAGGTTTTCCCAAGGTTGTTGATTTGTTTTTTTTGACGTAAACATTAACTTTGATGATAAAGGCACCTAGTTACTTAACAAGTTATGGGCTTAAGATACTTTGCATACTTTTACCCTAAGCTTTTGTTTCTTGATTAAGAGGCTTTTAAAACTCTCAAAGTTGATACTAAAGACTCACAAATCCAACCTAAAATTCAATCCTTGATCAATCACCAAAAACATGCAATTTCATGTAAATTTCTAACCTAAACTTAACATAAATTCAACTTTAAGCTATCATCACTTCAAATAATGTTCAAGAATTCAAAATTACATCACAAAACATCATATAATCAACACCAAGAAAGGTAACGGTTTGATGAACAAAGCTCAACTATAAAGGAAATGTCCCACCAATCTAAGGGTAATCTAAGCATAAAGTTCTCTTGAAAACAAGCTTAAAGGAAAGCTCTACCCACTTGATTCAAGATTCACTAACTTGAGTCTCTACTAATTTCCTTCTTGCCAAAAAATTAGATAAATGATAGGATTTGATTCATAAGAACACAAAATTTTAAAAACACAAGTGAAAAAGCACAAAGCTTTAACTTCAATTTCAAATTATTAAGTCTAACTGCTTTTACATGAGAGATTGACGTTTTTATAGGCCTTACAAAGTATATTAAAGACCAAAATAACCCCCTCAAAGGAAAAATAGAATGTAACATCCCGAGGTTAAAATGGTCTTTTTAGGTCTTGAATCGGGGTTAGGAGAGAGATTTTTCAGTAGGAATCAGTTTCAGTGAGTTAGGAGGGTAGAATGACTTTTTGTTGGCTTTATATACAGCTTATGGAAGGAGCACGACCGTGCGTCTTTGGACACATACCCGTGCATCCCTTTCTTGCCATACACACCCGTGCATGTTTATCGTATGCCCGTGCATGTCTGCTGGTATATAAAATCAGATTTTTTTCCTCTACCAGTTTCAGCGACTTTCTTATCCATTCCTCTTCTCTTTCTTATCCATTCCTCTTCTCTTTCTTTCTAGCTAACCCTAATCAAATTGAGAAAGAGATCAATCAGTTTTTAGTAGCCAATCCAGCTAAGATTCAACCAGAGATAGATAAATAGAAGTCATTAGCAGCTCCAGGTAAGTATCTTCTTACCTTTTTACCTTCTTCCTGTTTCCAGAGTTTATGTTTCTTTGGTTGGGTTAATTCAGTTATAGAAGCATGTTTCCAGTTTAATAACATGTCTTTGTGTTATTAATGATAATATAAATGAGAAATCTAGAGGTAGAAGCATGCTTAGTTCCCTTGATACATGTGTGTGTGTATTTAAGGGTTTAGAGAAATTTTAGTATGATTTGGCTATGAATGATGGGAAAAATGTGTTAATAGCAGTATATGTTACATGTTTGTATGTTATAGTATGTTTAATTGAAGTTTGATGAGACTTGAGTTGAGATTTGAGTTGAGTTTTGATAGTGATCTTGCATGTTTCGACGATAGGTGTCGAAATAGAGCAGGATGCATGCCCGTGCGTTCGTGTATACACACGCCCGTATATTTTTGTTTCAGTAGGGTCACGGTCATGTATGCAAGTCATGCACAACTTGATTTTAGTAGGGTCACGACTGTGCGGTTGAGACTCACGACCGTGCGTTAACAAAATTTAAGAATTAAGTAGAATTTTCAGAACCTAGCACGGTTGGGTTACACAACTGGTATACGGCCCGACAGGCTTATGCAAGCCTGTACGTCCGATAGTGCACGTTCGTGCGCCTAGTGAAAATGAGAACCTTCCTTCCCTTTCAATAGAATTTCAGTAATAAAACAGCTAATTGAATATTCTAAATTGAATAACACATGAAACAACTAATGATGAATAAGTATAAGTATAAAGAAGGAAAGTACATAGAGAATTCAGTTGTACCTACAAGAAACTTAATAGAATTTAGAACAGTTTAAATAACAACTTATGATCAGAAAACAGATGGAAACAACAACAAAAAATACAGTTTCTACAAACAGTAATAGAAATAGTAACACAGTAACAAAAATAGTAAAATAGTGACGAATACAGTAAATATATATGTATGTATACATATACGGGAATAGATATCGAAACTGTACAGAAAGGAACAGAAGTAGAATTAACAACAATTATGAAAGATCTAATACAGTAAACTGATAGATACAGTGACAGAATATAATGAAACTCAGAAAAGTTACACGAAACTTATTAATGGGCTTAATAAGTTACAGAAATAGTATAACATTGAGTATACGCAAAGCATAACTATAACAGATGTATATCTATACAAAAAGTAATCAGAAGAAAAGAAATGATAATTTTCTTACATGATATGCATTACATGGCATGACATGTCATACAATATTTTCAGAAATGGATCTAAGGATCTGAATACATGTTTTCAGTAGAAAAATATTGATTTCAGGGGTAAATACAAGGGGGTACCAGTGAGTTTCAACACACCCTTAGGGGAGCCAGCATTAGGAGCTATATGCTCATACTAGCCACTATATATTGGTATATGTTGGTGTGCTTCGTTAGCAGTTTAGGGTTTTATAGGACCCGCCGCCACGAGTACCCCTGCTGCCGAATAATAACAATATCTGGGGAGCTTTTTATTAATCATCTGAAAATCTGGGTACCCGCGACGGGAATCCTACGGAAAATAAAATCTTACACTGTACACTGTACACACGCGGAAGCTTTTCTGAATATACATCATCACAGAAATATATACAATATCTGTTCTGTACAATGAGCCCACTGGCCTATATCATATACAAACATACATACAGTTCAGATACATCTGAAACATACAAAAGATACATATAAACGACCACACAGGTCCAAAACTGATATACATGCTGATCGAAATGTGTGTGCGTGCCTTCTCCGTCAGCCTCGATCCAACCGCTCCTCGAACCCAGTACGAACACCTGCAAAACTGGAAGAAGGAGGGGGATGAGTGATAAAGATCACCCAGTAAGCGCTCCTTACTTCTCTCAATACCCAAGCAAGCACAGACAATCATGTAAACAAACACATACCTGAGCCTCGACCCTAATCATACATCTATGCGTTTGCTGGAATCTGGATACTGCTCATCTGGATCTCATTCATTTATTAATATCATGTGTATGCACGTCATGATGTGTATGTCATGTCATGCTAACTGAAAACTGGATGCATGTATCTGAATACCTCTCTCTGTACCCTCGGGTACCTACTGTACTGATCAGACTGGGTAATACAGGGATTCGGCATCCTGGCTATGTGGGTTAAACAGTCTAGCTACTGGCTAGAAAGCTGAATCTGAATACTATACTGCTTCGATCTGACTGGTGTCAGAGAGTTGAAACTGAAATACTGCTGAATCATCTGACTGGTGTCAGGAACTGAATCTGAAACACTGCTGAGCGTTCTGACTGGTGTCAGAAGGCTGATTCCCACAGATGCCCCCTCGTATTCACCCTATACTCTTACCCGTACATCGGGTTCTGAATACTGCTGGATTCGGATCCCCTGATCATCTCTGAAACTACATGTCATGTCATGATATGCACATGCAGTTTATTAACTGATTACATGCTCATCTGATGCTTATCTGAAGCCAATTAGCCTTTATTCTAAATTCGCATGCTTAATTTCTCATTTAATAATCATTTTTCTGAAATTCTGCTGATGCACGGGCGTGCATAAAACGTGTACGGGCGTGCACCCTGACGCACGGGACCGTGCGCTGGTCGTGCGCCTGGTCGTGCAAGCTACTGGAATTTACTATTTATCTTCACTGAAAATGCCTACGCACGGGCGTGCGTATGCGAACACACGGGCGTGCATGTACATTTTCTGGCCGTGCACAGGTCGTGCATACGGGCGTGCACCTGGAGAAACACAGGCTCACGGTCGTGCCATACTGGCGCACGGTCATGCGTCTGGTTCTTCAACAAAGCACCGCTCGGAAAATGCATGAAATGGCCAACCAAAACACATTCATTCACAAGAACACTTCAAACACATGTTCTCAACATCCCAATTAACACAATTCAAGCCTCAACTTGCACATGCATCAACCATCAAACGATTTACCATGGGAACATATTCTTTCTCTCTCCAAAGCCATACATACACACATGCAAGCTTCAAGGGTGGAAATTTGTCATCAAAATCAACATGCAAGGCCACATAATCATACCAAACAATCATCAACATGCAAAGAACACATCCATGGCATCAAGAAGCACAAAACATGCCGGGAAACTCAAAGAAAAGGTAAGGGAACACTTACCTCTCTCCATGCTTTGAAATCAAGCTTGAAATCACTAATCTCTTGGCTCTCTAATCGGATTGGGAGCTTCTTGCAGCTGGATTCCCTCTCTAGGAACAGGAGGAGCTGAAATTGAAGAGAGAAAATGGCTAAAAGAAACTTGGGTGAGAAAAGAAATGACATTTCTCTCGGCTCTCGCTTAAATATCATGCCACGCACGGGCGTGCACCAATGCTGCACGGGCGTGCACCAGGAAAAATGAACTTAATTCATTTCCCGCTCACTCGCCTAATCGAATCCTTCCGAAAGGATTCCAACGGAAGCCGCATGGCTCCGAAAACTTACCAACTCACCCCTGAACTTAACCAGACTCCCAATCTCTCTCTGAATCTCAATTCTAACCCCGAAACTCTAACCGAAAAGGCTTTCGGATCTAGGATGCTACAGGTTTGATGATTCGAAGATAAAATTTTAGTATATAGCGCGAGACGCTCAGTTTCAGTATCAGATTCAGTAGCATCACGTGTGTAGATAATTTTGAGCATGTGTTTGCATAGGAAACTCATATGGCCAGGGTGCCGAATCCTTGTATTCATTAGTTTACGCAACACAGTTTTTAGATATGATTTTCAGATACAATTTTTAGTATTTCAGTAGTTGCAATATCAACTTTTTAGTTATTTTAGAATCTTCAGATCCATCGACAGTATTTCAATAAACAGTTTTCAAACACATGAGTTTTGTAAACAGGCCAAGGCCTAGATATGATTTTAGTATACTCCATGACATGTCATTTCCACATGACATACATAGTAAAACATGATTCAGTTTATGATTAATGAGTGAGAAACCGTAAAACAGTAAATATTCAGAATACATGATAATCATGTGACAATACATGACTATATTACCAATAGAACAGAGAAATTATCAGATAATCTGATAACCAGTAATACAGACAAAATATAAAATACTAGAAAGAAAAGTCGGTATAGAATATTACATATATGTAACAGAATGAATAGATTTACAGAATAAACCTATAACAGAGTAGTAAAAAAGAAAAGATAATGAATATAAAAAAGAGAGCTTAGTAAGTTAAGTTAGATCGTTCAGATTTCTCTTCATTATGGGTTATTTATGTATATTCATATACATATTTACGATACAACATGAGGTAGCATTCGAACAGTAAGTTAACTAAAGAAGAATATTATACTAGATCATAATGAACTCAGTTGTAGTTATTAAATAAATAGTCAGACTAGCTATGGGCAAAGTAGAGTTTATTAAGCTAGTAATCAGATTGACAATAAAATAGAAATATAGTAAGAAAGCATTAAAGAAACAAAATAGAGAATAAGATAATAGAAGAAGCTATTAGGCTATCAGAGAATGTAGTTAAGTTCATCAGCTTAGTAGCTAGCCAGATATGTATCAGCTTCGTGCCTACCCGAGGGTAGAGGTAGAAGATGCTTACTGAGTGACTTGTCACTCATCCCCCTCAGTTTCCTTTCTTACAGGTTAGTGTTTTGGGAAGCTGAGCTTGAAGCACGAGATGGCTGATGAGTGGGATACAGCTCGAGTAAGTTCTTACTTGAGGTTTTCAGTTTTGTATATGTATTTATGTATGTATGTATGTATTCAGTTTTCAGTAGATAACATGTTAGCTCACATGCTTATGTTGCTCATGCATATGAGTGTACAGTATCACTTGTATTTTTAAATACTAGTATTAATAATAAAATATGAGTTTTATTTAGGATACTCTACAGTGGGTTTCAGCTTTCTACCATATTTATTTTATAAACTTCTACATTGCATATGTTTTCAGTATAGTTTTATGTAAGGTTTCTTGTTGGATGTGACCGATTATGATTTTCAGGCAGTAAAAAATAAAATAATATAATATAGTTTTCTATATAATAAATAAATACTAGCAGTACAGTAACATCTAGTAGGGGGTCTTACATAGAATATCCAAGTACAAAAGTTATATTAAAATACATAAAAAAAGAAAATTAAATAAGGTTGCTAAAATGCATGCCATAACATATGCTACACAAAAATAGGAGTAAGACACTATGATGTTAGGCTGTAGCCTGCAAGTGTATGTCTAACCAGAGTTAAGGTGTTGCAACTCTAGGCTACCGTATATGCATAGGCACAATATGCTATCTACATACCACAATATCGTATTATAATATGACCTACTGCCTTTTGCATGTTATTTTTCTTTTTGGTCCTCCTAAATGCTTTAGCTTGTATACTTGATCTATCGATTCTAAATTGAAGTGTTTTTGAGGTCCTTGGAAGCCATAGAGATGTCACAAAGCTTGATTTGTCGACACTTTACCTTGTTTAAAATATGATGATTCCATTGAATTAGAGTGAAATATGCTTGCACCTCTTTGCCTTAAAAGAGCTATGAACTATATTCATATCATCTTTTTCAAGTTGGAAAGGATTTGACCTCAAATATGAATCATTCAAATTTGTTAGCAAGCAAGCTTTAAAATTCTCTTTTAAGAAATTACTAACTTCTCTTGACAACTTTCTTTTAAAATCACTTACCTTCTTAGTCATAAACAAAGCAAAGTTGGACTTATACCAAAAGGTTGAGGACTCAAGTTAGTTAGCCTTAAGAAGGGTGTCTTTTCGAGAGTTTTTTTTGTTATAGGGGAAGTTGCTTAGGATAGTGTAAAGCTTAAGAACATATAGGTGAGGGTAATGGTTTTATGGTTGAATTTGAAAGAGTAGGTGTTGACTCTCCCATTAGATAAAACCTCTCTATCATATAGCTATAGTCTACTAAGTAACAAGTGACATGCATCCATGGTAACATATCATGCACAATCTTATCAATATAATTATTGCCTTTAGAAAAAGGAATGACAACTTATATACTTACTTGAATAGTTTTGCCATTGGGTACCATTGTGTAACTTTTACCATCAATGCTAACTTGTAGGACCCGCCACCACGCGTACCCTTGCTACTAAATAATATATCTTTTCTTTTATTAATATACTGGGTACACGTGATGGGAATCCTACGAAAAGAAATCTACTGCTACTGTATAATGCACAAGTAGAAGCTGAAAACAAAACTGATATATACAATGAGCCCAAAATGGTTTTTTCATATATACATACTGTTCTGTACACTGTTCTTACATCTGAGTACATAAAAATGTGTAAAATACAAGTCCTTCAGGCCAAAACTGAAAATACAAACTGGAAACTGGTGTGAGGCCTTCTCCCACTAGCCTCGGTCCACCCGCTCCTCGTCAACAGCACAGAAACCTGAAAATGAAGGAAGAAGGAAAAAGATGAGTGATAAAGATCACTCAGTAAGCATTCCTTACTTCCCTCAACCCAAACAAGCAAACACAATTCAAACATACCTAGCCTTGACCCTAATCATTCATCTAGTCGCTTGCTGAAATCTGAAAGCTGCTTAACTGATTATCTGTTTATTAATTCATTCATGCCATGATTTATATGTCATGTCATGCTAATTAAAAATAACCGATGATGCATGCATGCATCTGAATCTATCTGTACCCGAAGATACCTACTGTGCTGATCAAACTGATGAACACAGAGATTCGGTATCTTGGCCATATGGGCTGAACAGTCTAGCTACTGGCTAAAAAGTTGAATAATAAATACTGAACAATCTGACTGGTGTCAGAAAGCTAAAATCCTACAGATGCCCCTTCGAGTTCACTTAAACTCTAACCCGTATATCAGGTTTTGAATGCTGAATGCTTCGGAATTCAAATTCCTTGATCCTCTCTCATGGTGCATGTCATGCTATGGTATGCATATGCAACCTTTATTATCTGATTTCATGTTTATCTGATGTCATTTAGCCTTTAAATTGGTTTCTCATGCTTTATTACTCAATTTCTGCATTTTCTGGAAAATTTAGCTGGTGCACAAGCATGTGAGCAAGGCACACGGGCGTGTTGGAGATACACATGGGTGTGCATGGCAAAGGCACACGAGCTCTTTCTTTTCTACCCACCTGCACGGGCGTGCAGGGGGGGAGTGCACAAGGAAAAATGAATATGTAGACACCCCATTTTGGACCTAATAAGGTCACCCCCGATGATGAAAAACCTGGATATTGATTTAGAATTTTTGAGATGTTAAGCCGAGGATGGATGAGTTAAAAAAAAATGTTATTTTAAAAAAAAAGTGAATTTATTTTATTACAAAAAAAAAGAAAAAAAGAAAAACCCAAGCCCATGCAGCCAGCCCAAGTCAAAAAGAAAAAGAAAGGAGGAAGCCCAATGCACAGCCCACGCCTGAGGGCCAAAGCCTGGCCTGCAGCACGCGCGTGTCATACACGCCCGCCGAGTCCCTGCACGCCCTCTGCCTTGGCGTGCACGACTTTCTCTCCCTCTCTCCTGTCCAGGCCAGCGCGCCGCACGCTGGTTGTGCGTGCGCATGGCCTTCTGATTTTTTTGGGTAGACTGTCAGCCTTTTCACATTTTCCCAAGGTATAAAAGCATGATTCATTTGGAAAACAAAGGGAGAAGATTTTGGGGGAAGAAAATTTTCAGGGGGGAGACGGCCGAACGCAAAGGAAAATACAGAGAAGAGAAATAGAGCAAAAGATTTCCAAAAACAAAAAGAAAGAGAGAAAAATCTTGAAAAAAATTTAACAAATTCGAAAACCAATTTCTGTGCTTTGTAATCCTCGGTTCAATATTGACAAACACCGAATCAATTATTTTCAGGTACGCCCTTGAGGGGGATTTGTTTGTAAATAATTTATTTATTATTTCATGTATATAAAATATTATGTTACATGTAAATATCATTCGCATAATCCGTAGGAATAATTTGTGTATTGTATTTTATTTTAGATATATTAATATTTTATATTCATCTTTTTTGTCGTGTTTTCCATGTGTATGTAAATATCTTGCATGTATATTTCATTTTCTTTATTTCGTATTCATATTTTATATGTTTTATTCTTTTTTTTGTGTTATAATTTTGTGTATATTTCGTACTCGATTTGTTTCGTATATTGATATTTTTGTTTTTTTATATGCATTATGTATTTTATTGTATTAGTATTCTTTATTTTATATGCTGTTTACATGTATATTATGTTGTATAAGTATATTATGGATCCTGCATATATTCTGTGTACATTCGTATGTATTGCATACATATATTTGTTGCTTATGTGTTGGGCGGATGAGACTGGCCGCCCTGATGGCAGCAGGGGGCCATGTTATCCCCCCCTCCCAGGTTCAAATCACGCTGCTGGGGAAAAGCTGCTTTTTCTTTATGCTGTGTCTGTGCATATTGTACATATAAAATTTTGCATCCATATTGAACGAATGGGGCTGTTGCCTTGGTGGGGAAAGGCCAGAGGTTCAGTCCTTGGCACCCGGGTTCGAATCGCGGCCAGGGGGGGGGGGGTGGGGGTGGGAATTTGGTTATTTTTTCGTACTGTGCATGTGTGTATATATTATTGGCTTGGGCTGCTTGCTGGTTATTCTCTTGGGCGGGCTGGCTGGGCTGCATTTTATTTATTCTTTAGATGGGCTGGCATGCTGTCAATTTCCATTGGGCGGGCTGCACTTTGCTTGTTTCTTTAAGTGGGCTGCATTTTGTTTATTCCTTGGGTGGGCTGCTTTTATGTGGGCTAGGTATTAATTATGAATTTTATTTTTATTCTTATTTCATAATTGTAATTTGCTCCTAACGAAATTTTATTTTGTAAGGATTATTTATTTATTTTATCAGATTAATTCATTAATTTGTTTTGTAGGATTTATTTATTATTTGGATTAACTAACAAAATTATTTTGCAGGATTTATTTATTTATTAATTTATTATAGACTTATTTAGGATTAGAGGAAATGTATAAGGTTGTATGGAAAAATGATTGTAATTTTTAATTTCTATTTTCTTTTCCGTATTTTATTATATTCGGGGATGAATGTAATTTATTGTATATTTTATTGTAATTTGCTCCTAAAGAAATTTTATTTTGCAGGGATTATTTATTTATTTTATCAGATTAATTCATTAATTTGTTTTGTAGGATTTATTTATTATTTGGATTAACTAACAAAATTATTTTACAGGATTTATTTATTTATTTATTAATTTATTATAAGTTTGTTTAGGATTAGAGGAAATGTATAAGGGTGTATGGAAAAATGATTGTAATTTTTAATTTCTATTTTCTTTTCCATATTTTATTATATTCGGGGATGAATGTAATTTATTGTATATGTATGATTATTAATAATGCATCGTGTGATAATCTGAAAATTAATTAAACTTGATAACGCGCTTAACGAACAAACCACAAAAGTGGAGGCTGGCTTTCACGCCAGGCGGCATGGGTGCCTAACACCTTCCCATCGCTGTACTTGACTCTTCGAACCCGACCCATTGGGCAGGTGAGGGGTAGTTGGGTCCTTCGCAAGGGATCCATAAATCGCTCATCCTCATCAATGTGTATTTTTCCCGGGGTTACTCCCGGGTGGCGACTCCATAGACTCCGTAACGGGCCAAAAACCCGTTATGCGCTCCTTTTGAGCACGTCTAGGGTGGTTAAACAAAGGTAGTAAGTCTGTCGTCGCTCAACGCGGCAAAAACCGGCTCCATAGCTCTGGCGACTCCACTGGGGACAATACGAAGAGTCGATTCCGATGTGGTAAGTTTGTAAAGCGCTTCTGAGTTTAATCAAGTTCCTTGCATTGCACAACACTCTCACCCACTGTGCACTCCTTGTCCCTATCAACCCCGATGGCAATCCAAACTTCGCCCGAAAGCCCCCTCGGCCCAGGGGTAGTCTGTCTTGTACATCAGCCTTGGGCAACGTACCTTCGTGTATATAAAAAGAACCTTTGGTTCTCGCCTAAGGTAGCCCTTGACCTTTACCCGAGTCAAACCCATGTAGTGGCCCATAGATGTCAACCTTAGGACCTTTTTGCATGTGATTGATCGAATCGAATCTTTATGTGTAAAGTCTTGAGTTTTTATTGCCCATTTTGAAATATGCCTTGATCCATGATATCAAGATTTCATTGATTGTTTCTTTGAGTGGTCCCCACTAGGAAAAAACTTTTTGAAACATCGTTTTGTATAAATCTTTGTGACATGACTCAACATACTCCTAGATGGGCACATAAAATTTGAAACTTTATACGTAAGGATTCATTAGGTCTAGGACCATTGGGTCTTCTGGTGACTCAGTGGATACTAACCATCTAGGGTAGTATTGACTTTTCTAACTTTTCATTAACTGAAGTAATAAGGGGGCGAAGGGAGTGATAAGGGGGCGAAACCTAGATTTTAAAAGCACTTCCTTTTTCGAATCGCCTCTAAAAGGCATTTTCATCTTTGGTCAGCCTAGGTAGATATGTTCGACCTGAATCATCCTATAGGGGAAAATTTGTCACCTGTCACTCTAAGTAGATGTTTCAATCTAAGTTATTCTTGTAAGGTGAAAATCATTAGGTGTCATCTGAATTGGCTAATTTCAATCTGAATTACCTCATAGGGGCATTTTTGTCTTTGGTCTTTCGAAATAAGTAATTTTGATTCGAGTCATCTCACAAGGTAAAATCATTTAGGAGTAATAAACTTACCCTTCATCCGTCTTGTCTCACATGTTGCATAACTTTAGGTCTAAGTTGTCCCATTGTTGAATTCGAAATCTTATCTTTAGGGCTAGATGTGTTGTCAATCTCTGTTTTAACTCTTGAAATCTGGTCTCACACAACTCTGTCCATACAAACAGATTCTCTTTCCTAGTCAAAGCTGTCAACGGTCTTGCCAAACTGGAAAACCCCTGAATGAACCGTCTGTAGTAGCCTGCCAAACCCAAGAAACTACGAACCTTTTTAACTGTACTTGGCCTCGGCCAACTCAAAATCACCTCAACCTTAGCCGGATCAACTGACAAGCCCTCAGCTGATATCATATGACCCAAGAATACCACACTATCAAGCCAAAATTCACACTTACTGAATTTGGCATACAACTGTCTGTCTCTCAATCTCTGCAGCACAAATCTGAGATGATTCACATGCTCTTCTACACTCTTCGAATAAACCAGAATGTCGTCGATAAACACAACCATGAATCTATCGAGACAATCATGGAATACTCGGTTCATCAAATCCATGAACACCGCTGGAGCATTCGTCAACCCAAATGGCATCACCACAAACTCATAGTGGCCATATCTGGTCCTGAAAGCAGTTTTCGACACATCTCTGTTAGCAACTCTGACCTGGTGGTATCCTGACCTCAAATCAATCTTCGAAAAGACTGATGCCCCACTAAGCTGATCAAACAAATCATCAATTCTGGGCAAGGGATACTTATTCTTCACTGTAGCTTTATTCAATTCTCTATAGTCGATGCACATCCTCATCGAGCCATCTTTCTTCTTAACAAACAAGATGGGAGCACCCCATGGCGAACAACTCGGTCGGATAAATCTCTTCTCTATCAGCTCTTGCAACTGTTTCTTCAACTCCTGAAGTTTTGCAGAAGCCATTCTGGAAGGAGCTTTCGAAATCGGAGCTATCCCTGAGAGCAACTCAATACTGAACTCAAGCTCTCTCTCTGGCGGTAACCTCGGTAACTCATCTGGAAACACATCAAAAAACTCGTAGATGACTGCCACCTGCTCAACACTGGGCCCACTCACATCTCTACACACCACATTAGCTAAGTAGTCGATACAACCCTTACTTAGCATCCTCCTGGCCTGAACACACGAGATCAACATGGTCTCCACTCTACCCTCTCCAAACACAAACTGATCAAGGCCTAAGTGAAGTCTAACCTTTTTCTTCTGACAATCGATCTCCGCCCCATACCTCACCAGGAAATCCATACCTAAGATCATGTCAAAATCACTCAACTCCAACATGATCAGATCTATCATCAAACATCTACCCATGATCACTATCTCCTGATCAAATAATAACTGGTCGTTATACATCACCCCTCCATCTGTCATCTCTATACACATATAACTCTCTGCCATACTAGGGGTCAACTCTAATCTCTTAACTATCCCTCGAGAAATAAAACTACGGGTGACACCACAGCCAATCAAAACAAACAAAGGAGTGTCAAAGAAGAACAACTGACCAGTCACAGCATGTGGAAGAGCCTCTGCATGCTCCTACCCCATGGCATACACTCTGGCTCGACCTCCACCTCCATCTAAAGTCCCTACACCTCCTTCTGGTGCACTAGCTCCACCACTACGACGACGATCAGCCCCTCCAGCTGAACCGCCTCCGCTTCTTAAGGAGCCTCCTCTATCTCTGCCAGAACCAGGCCTATTGGAACCTGCTCCACCAGTACCACCTGATCCACCTCTAGTTGGACACTCAGATATCTTATGCCCCGATTGACGACATCCGAAGCATATTGGCTGACCAATCAGGCACTTTCCACAGTGCCTCCTGCCACATCTAAGACACACTGGTGGCTACCCTCCTGTTCTCTGACGTTGAGTACTCTTGTCTGATTTTCTCTGCTGCATAGGCCTCTTGCCTCTGTCTCTGTCACTGCCTCTCTTAGGCTGTCCAGAATACATACTCATCCTCTGTAGACACATCTCGGATCTGGTCGCTCTCTCCAGAGCATCACTGAATCTCTGCGGGGGATGGTCACCTGTCAGAATATTTCTGGCAATAGCTGGATACAGACCATGAATAAATTTTTGAACTCTACCAGCTTCTGTACCGGCTAAACTCGGAGCAAATCTGGTCAAAGCATTGAACCGAATTACATACTCTCTGACCGAACTCGAGCTCTGCTGTAATGAACTCTTGAGCTCTAGCATACATGGTCCCGGGGCTCCTAAACTCACTCTCAAACATGGCCTGAAACTCTTCCCAAGACAAGGCTTCCTCATCAACTGTAGTCCTCATGAAATTCCACCAAGACCTCACGTCACCTCTGAACATGAAAACTGCATATCTAACCCTCTCCCGATCAGACATAGTGAATAGGCTGGTCATACTTTCAGTCGCCTCTATCCACTCCTTGGCTGCAACCGGATCTCTACTGCCCATAAACTTGGGAGCCTGGTGAATACCAGGTAGACTGTAGATAGGATGGATTCTTTCTGAACCACTGTTGCTAACTGTATCAGACCCAGAACTCTGTCCTTGATACTGCTGATACTAACCCATATCTGGCCATTGACCACCCATCTGCTCCGGATAACCCTGTCTCTGAAACTCAGACTGTCTTCTTCTTGGCCTTTGGAAGGCATCCTCTCTAGCTGGCATCTCTCTGCCATAACCCTACTCATCGCCTCTGACTGGCTACTGAGGCCTTTCTCTCATCATTTCTCTGAAGATCTGCCTGACATCCTGTGCCCCAAGGGCACCACGGGCAGCCTGCGATCCCCTTCTTCCACTTCCACTAGATTGCCCAACTGAAGCACTATCCTCATCCTCGGACGATTTAGGAACACGGGCTCTCCTATCTCTCTTATCTGAAGAATCACAGAGCATTAGGGTCAACAAAACAAAACAGATACTACTGTACTTACACTGAGAGGAAGACGAGCTCTGGCTGCTGGGATATGCTGAAATACACACATATGCATCTTGAAAACAATGCAATTCACACACATGCACATAGTTTCCCCGCTTTGATATCGCTCTGATACCAAAAATGTAAGACACCCTAGTTGGGTATTACTGTTCACTGCTTAATATAAAATAATAATAAATAAATAAAGAAAATATGGTCAATAGTACCCAACCGAAATGCTTAAACTGAACTGAAACATTGCAGCGGAAAAACTCATGGTATAAATGTATACATACATATACATGCCCAAATAAGAACTGTATTATATGAAAATATTCACGGAAAAACATATACGTGTGCATACAAATAACACTGATACAAACTGGATCCCAGACGGCCGCCAACATCTCCTCCCAGCTCCCAAAACTTACCTGCAAAAGAAAGGAAAGTAGGGAGTGAGTGATAAAATCACTCAGTAAGCACTTCATATCCTCAGACCCTAAACCCAATCCTTCTCGAAGGATTGTCACATCAACTCAAATAGAACAGGCCATACTGACATCATACTCTGGCATTCTCAACTTCTACAGACCGGATACTACCTCATATCGGATCGTAAAATACGTATATAAGTATACGTAAACAACCTAGAGTGAAGAGTAATCCGAGCGGGTCAAACTTGACACACTAAATTCTGTTACTACTGATACTCATAAACTGTACTGTTCTGTTACTATTACTGTTTTCTGAAGTTCACCTGTCATTATGTAACTTTTCATGTTCTGATATTCTGCTGTTCGTGTCTTTTACACGTTTCATATTCTGTTCATTTACAGTTTCTTACTGTCTTATCATTCGCTGAATGATATGCAACTGTGTCATATAATGATGACATGATATGATAATATGCTGAAATCATAACTAGGCCTGGGCCTGTATACTGAAAATAGTTTTCTGAAAACTATTCATAAAAACTGCTGTTAGATCCTGGGATCCCATATCTGAAAATCTCATAAAAGCTTTATCTGAAAGCTGTACTGAAAACTGAGTACCCTAGGGTACATGCTATGCTGAGAACTGTGCTGCGCAGACTGATGAATACAGGGATTCGACACTCTGACCATGTGAGTTTCCTCTGTAAACACGTGCCACAAACTGTATGGCCCACGTGATGCCATCAGGCCTGGAAACTGATCTGAACTGAGCGCCTCGTGCTAAAACTGCATCTGATCCTAGGATCAGGAAACCTAAACTGCTAGCTGAGTAACCCGACACATGCCAATACATAGGGCTATTAATGAGCATATAGCTTCTGGTGTCACGGGTGCTGAAACTCACAAGTGCCCCATCGTATTCACCCCTGGAATCTATGTTTTACATCTGAAAACATGAATTCAGATCCTTAGATCCATTTTTGAAAACACTGTATGACATGCCATGCTATGCTGTATGTATGATGCATCATGTATTCTTATTTGAGCTCATTTTACTGTTTTCTATCCATTGGATAGAGTTTACTATGCATATTTCTCATTTTAAGCTTAAATTCTGATTTCTGCCTGACGCACGGGCGTGCGTGACGTGTGCACGGGCGTGCATAAGCTTGCACGGGACCGTGACCCAAATCGTGCGTGTGGTCGTGCAAGGTTCTGAAATTTCAAGCAATATTCTCATTTTCTCTTGGTGCACGGGCGTGCATAAACTATGCACGGTCGTGACCCCTCAAATTAGGTCATGCACGGGCACGTAAACACGGTCGTGACCATGTAGATAACGCAGTATGCACGGGCGTGCGCCTCGGGTGCACGGGCGTGCGTCCTGCTCTGCACCTCCATGACCGCCTGGAATCAACTCGATTCTAGCCCAAAACACATACAAAACTCAAATTAAACATATTCCACATGCAAAACACTTCAAATAAGCATAATAACACTTCCAGCAACTTCAAACCTCAAGCAAATCATCCAACCCAATCCCAAAACATATATAAACACATATTCTCACTCATCATAATCATATAAGCATCAATCATCATCATAATCATCTCAAATCATCATATATGCAATTAAAGCATCAAAAGCATGTTGGAATCAAACTCTTCTCAACCAAAACATACATCAAACATAATCAAACCGCACGGGAAAGAAGAAGGAAGCACCTACCTTTTGACATGCTTCCTCTCTCAAGAAGAACACAAGATCAAGCTGGATTGGAAGGTCCTGGAAGTTGCTCTCCACTTCTAGGGTTAAGGTTCTCTGAAATTGAAAGGAAACTTTGGGTGAAAATGAGTTTAGAAACGGATAAACGCGACTTAAAACCAAGACAGTTGGAAAAATATGCATGCACGGGTGTGCACCTCTCATGCACAGTCGTGCATCTCGGAAAAATTACAAAAATACTATTTTCCCGCGCTCGCATGCAAATCCTCCCAATCGGATTCATGCACAAGCCACCAAACTCTAGAAAAAGCTCTATTTCACCCCAAAACTCTCTCACAACCCTAGAAAACTCAGAAATCTCAATCTGACCCCAAACCTGGGATGTTACACTAAAGCCATTCAGTGGGAGAAGAGATATATGACCAAGGGAAACATGATGGAGGACATGATAGAGAAGTTTGAGAATATAATAGAAAAAAAAAAAACTTACTATAAACTAGAAGGTGTTGGGATATAAATTGAAGATGCCTTGGTTGCACAAGAGGGGAAGAACTATGCCTTCAAGAAGAATGTGCCTGAAACAGAAATGATGATGGTATTAGAAGATGAACCAACGACCTGGTGGAAAATTCCTGTGAAACGTGAAGGGCATTATATTTTGAACTTATATTTTGCATGTGCTGCATCTCATGAATGCATGTATTGACCAAAATTTTGGCAACAAAATGTTATTCGAATTTATTGAAAAAAAGGTAAACTAGTCTTGGTAGACTTTAAAACACTAAACGTGAGATTTTGAGCCCACGGTCATGCACACGCAAATGACTTTTGTTTTCTTTATTGAGTGTGTTCTCTCTGCTAAGTGTCTATAGAACTTGCTTCAAATACTGATCAAAATCACAATCAATCACATGCATTCACAGAAATGATGATGGTATTAGAAAATATACCCCATTGACGAAAAATCCAACTAGGATACAAGTTGACTCTAGAGAATTCTATTGAGCCTAACACACTTTTTTTGGCAAAACCTACATCACAAATCATTGACCTCCTTTTTGGCCCTACCCTGCCATGGGGGCTGATAGAGCATTTAAGACTATGTTAACAAGGCGAGGCGAATGAAAAGCAGTGATACTTGTACTCATCCATATGAAATATGAACAAAAAAAAAAAAAATAGAGGAAAAAAAAAAACAGAATGAAAAGAATGAAAAGATGAAAACAAAAAAAAAAAAAAAAGAAAAAAAAAAGAAAGAAAAGAAGGAGAGAGAAAAACAAAGAAAGAAAAGAGAAAAAAGAAAGAGAAAGATCTTTGTGCAACAAAACGCAAGCACTCTAGAAGCTAAAAAGAGGAACAAACGTGAATTGATGTTCAAACCTTGAAGAAAAAGTTTTAGATGACTCTATCAGTCCCTTCGGTTATGGAGATCAGATGAACAAGCAAGCCTATGGTAGGCACCATTCATGAGTTGAACCTGAGCGTAAAATTTTCACTTTTTCAAACACTTGAGTGAACTGAGTGACGTGTGAGCGTCTACCAAGCTAGATAACTTCTTTTTTCGGATAAAAATCTCGTCACATCGAATTGTGAGTAGAAGTTGAGATGTCAAATCCTATCAGGATAAAAGGAAAAAGAAACAAAAAAAAAAAAAAAGAAAAAAAAGAATAGAGAAAATCAGGGTGTGTTCCCTTGGTCTAAGTCTTCTACCTCCCATTGATATGGTCATGACATAATGCATTGCATACGAGCTAGAAAAGTCAACATACATATGTCATCATGCATCACATAGTTTGTTGTTTCAACCCACCATTACAGTCATTTTGTGATTCATCTTGAAGACACATTTGATTTTGTCGCATTCATTTATTATAGTCATTTTATGATTCGTCTTGCAGGGACGTCTTCATCCTTCTGTAGGAGCATTTGATTTTGTCGCATTCATCCATTAAAGGAAAATCTAATCTTGTCGAGCTTACCCACCACGGGCAAATCTAATTTTGTTGAGTTTACCCAACCGAGGGGAAATCTAATATTGTCAAAATTCATCCACTAGGGGTAAATCCAATCTTGTCGAGTTTACCCAATCAGGGGCATATCCAATTTTGTCAAGCTTACCCAACCAAGGGGCAAATCCAATTTTTGTTGAACTTACCCAACCAGGGGTAAATCCAATCTTGTTAAGCTTACCCAACCAAGGGCATTCTACCAATTAGTTGAGAATAGAACTTCACCGTTATGAAGTCTCTTTAGCTTTGCCATAGGTTAAATCATCCAATTGTCGAAGACGCCTAGAAAAGGCTAATCCGCCTTAGGTTTGTCTAGAATAGGTATCCTATGTTCGAAAAAATTAACTTCAAGGGGTAATTTACTTTTTGAGTTCTGTCTAGAAGGGACTGTTCTTTTCTTCGGAGACGCCTAGAAAAGGCTAATCCATCATAGGTTTGTCTAGAAGGGACATCTTAGTTCAGTAAATTTACCTAGAAGGGGTAATTTACTTTTCGAGTTCTATCTAGAAGGGACAGTTCTTTTCATCGGAGACACCTAGAAGAGACTAATCCACCCTAGGTTTGTCTAGAAGGGACATCCTAGTTCAGTAAATTTGCCTAGAAGGGGTAATTTACTTTTCAAGTTTTGTCTAGAAGAGACAGTTCTTTTCTTCGAAGACGTCTAGAAAAGACTAATCTATCGTAGGTTTGTCTAGAAGAGACATCCTAGTTTAGTAAATTTGTCTAGAAGGGGCAATTTACTTTTCGAGTTCTGTCTAAAAGGGGCAGTTCTTTTCATCAGAGACGCCTAGAAGAGGCTAATCCACCCTAGGTTTGTCTAGAAGAGACATCCTAGTTCAGTAAATTTGCCTAGAATGGGTAATTTACTTTTCGAGTTCTGTCTAGAAGGGACAATTCTTTTCATCGGAGACGCCTAGAAGAGGATAATCCACCCTAGGTTTGTTTAGAAGGGACATCCTAGTTTAGTAAATTTACCTAAAAGGGGCAATTTACTTTTCGAGTTCTATCTAGAAGAGACAGTTCTTTTCTTCGGAGACGCCTAGAAAAGGCTAATCCACCCTAGGTTTGTCTAGAAGGGATATCCTAGTTCAGTAAATTTGTCTAGAAGGGGCAATTTACTTTTCGAGTTCTGTCTATAAGGGACAGTTCTTTTCATCGGAGACGCCTAGAAGAGGCTAATCCACCCTAGGTTTGTCTAGAAGGGACATCATAGTTCAGTAAATTTGCCTAGAAGGGGCAATTTACTTTTCGAGTTCTGTCTAGAAGGGACAGTTCTTTTCATCGGAGACGCCTAGAAGAGGCTAATCCACCATAGGTTTGTCTAGAAGGGACATCCTAGTTCAGTAAATTTACCTATAAGGGGCAATTTACTTTTCGAGTTCTGTCTAGAAGGGACAGTTCTTTTCATTGGAGACGCCTAGAAAAGGCTAATCCACCCTAGGTTTGTCTAGAAGGGACATCCTAGTTCCGTAAATTTACCTAGAAAGGGTAATTTACTTTTCGAGTTCTGTCTAGAAGGGACAGTTCTTTTCATCGGAGACGCCTAAAAGAGGCTAATCCATAGGCTTAGGGAGCTATAAGAGTTACCTTTGCCGCTTTGTTTGTTGACTTTTGTTGGTCCAAAATTATGTGTCTTCTTTCTGTACTTTATTGCATTTTATATGTATGTTCATTGCATTCACAACACACACAAAAATCACAAAGTAAGGGGCATCTGTAGACACCCCATTTTGGACCTAACAAGGTCACCCCAAATGATGAAAAACCTGGATGTTGATTTAGAATTTTTGAGATGTTAAGTTGAGGATGGATGAGTTAAAAAAAATGTTATTTAAAAAAAAAAAGTGAATTTATTTTATTACAAAAAAAAAAGTGAATTTATTTTATTACAAAAAAAAAAGAAAAAAAGAAAAACCCAAGCCCATGCAACCTGCCCAAGTCAAAAAGAAAAAAAGAAAAAGAAAGGAGGAAGCCCAATGCACAGCCCACGCCTGAGGGCCAAGGTCTGGCCTGTATGACACGCACGCGCCGAGTCCCTGCACGCCCTCTGCCTTGGCGTGCACGGCTCTCTCTCCCTCTCTCCTGTCCAGGCCAACGCGTCGCACGCTGGCTGTGCGTGTGCATGGCCTTCTGATTTTTTTGGGCAGGCTGTCAGCCTTTTCACATTTTCCCAAGGTATAAAAGCATGATTCATTTGGAAAACAAGGGGGGAAGATTTTGGGGGAAGAAAATTTTCAAAGGGGAGACAGCAGATAGCAAAGGAAAATACAGAGAAGAGAAAGCAGGGGGGGATTTTCCAGAAACCAAAAAAAGAAATAGAGAAAAAGATTTCCAAAAAAAAAAAAAAAGAAAGAGAGAAAAATCTTGAAAAAAATTTAACACATTCGAAAACCAATTTCTGTGCTTTGTATTCCTCGGTTCAACATTGATAAACACCGAATCAACTATTTTTAGGTACGCCCTTGAGGGGGATTTTTTTGTAAATAATTTATTTATTTATTTATTATTTCATGTATATAAAATATTATGTTACATGTAAATATCATTCGCATAATCCGTAGGAATAATTTGTGTATTGTATTTTATTTTAGATATGTTAATATTTTGTATTCATCTTTTTTGTCGTGTTTTCCATGCGTATGTAAATATCTTGCATGTATATTTCATGTTCTTTATTTCGTATTCATATTTTATATGTTTTATACTTTTTTTTTGTGTTATAATTTTGTGTATATTTCGTACTCGATTTGTTTCGTATATTGATATTTTTGTTTTTTTATATGCATTATGTATTTTATTGTATTAGTATTCTTTATTTTATATGCTGTTTACATGTATATTATGTTGTATTGTATGTACATGTATAAGTATATTATGGATCCTGCATATATTCTGTGTACATTCGTATGTATTGCATATATATATTTGTTGCTTATGTGTTGGGCGGATGAGACTGGCCGCCCTGATGGCAGCAGGGGGCCATGTTATCCCCCCCTCCCAGGTTCAAGTCACGCTGCTGGGGAAAAGCTGCTTTTTCTTTATGCTGTGTGTCTGTGCATGTTGTACATATAAAATTTTGCATCCATATTAAACAAATGGGGCTGTTGCCTTTGTGGGGAAAGGCGAGGGGTTCAGTCGTTGGCACCCGAGTTCGAATCGCTGCAGGGGGGGAATTTGGTTATTTTTTCGTACTGTGCATGTGTGCATATATTATTGGGTTGGGCAGCTTGCTGGTTATTCTCTTGGGCGGGCTGCATTTTCTTTATTCTTTAGATGGCTGGCATGCTGTCAATTTCCATTGGGCGGGCTGCATTTGCTCGTTTCTTTAAGTGGGCTGCATTTTGTTTTTTCCTTGGGTGGGCTGCTTTTATGTGGGCTAGGTATTAATTATGGATTTTATTTTTATTCTTATTTCATAATTGTAATTTGCTCTTAACGAAATTTTATTTTGCATGGATTATTTATTTATTTTATCAGATTAATTCATTAATTTGTTTTGTAGGATTTATTTATTATTTGGATTAACTAACAAAATTATTTTGCAGGATTTATTTATTTATTAATTTATTATAGGCTTGTTCAGGATTAGAGAAAATGTATAAGGGTGTATGGAAAAATGATTGTAATTTTTAATTTCTATTTTCTTTTCCGTATTTTATTATATTCGGGGATGAATGTAATTTATTGTATATGTATGATTATTAATAATGCATCGTGTGATAATCTGGAATTTAATTAAACTTGGTAACGCGCTTAACGAACGAACCACAAAAGTGGAGGCCACTTTCACGCCGGGCGGCATGGGTGCCTAACACCTTTCCATCGTCGTACCTGACTCTCCGAACCCGACCCATTGGGCAGGTGAGGGGTAGTTGAGTCCTTTGCAAGGAATCCATAAATCGCCCATCCTCACCAATGTGTATTTTTCCCGGGGTTACTCCCGGGTGGCGACTCCATAGACTCCGTAGCGGGCCAAAAACCCGTTATGCGCTCCTCTTGACCACGTCTAGGGTGGTTAAACAAGGGTGGTAAGTCTGTAGGATTTATTTATTTATTTGGATTAACTAACAAAATTATTTTGCAGGATTTATTTATTTATTAATTTATTATAGGCTTGTTTAGGATTAGAGGAAATGTATAAGGGTGTATGGAAAAATGATTGTAATTTTTAATTTCTATTTTCTTTTCCGTATTTTATTATATTCGGGGATGAATGTAATTTATTGTATATGTATGATTATTAATAATGCATCGTGTGATAATCAGAAATTTAATTAAACTTGGTAACGCACTTAACGAACGAACCGCAAAAGTGGAGGCCACTTTCACGTCGGGCGGCATGGGTGCCTAACACCTTCTCATCGTCGTACCTGACTCTCCGAACCCGACCCATTGGGCAGGTGAGGGGTAGTTGGGTCCTTTGCAAGGAATCCATAAATCGCCCATCCTCACCGATGTGTATTTTTCCCGGGGTTACTCTCGGGTGACGACTCCATAGACTCCGTAGCGGGCCAAAAACCCGTTATGCGCTCCTTTTGACCACGTCTAGGGTGGTTAAACAAGGGTGGTAAGTCTATTCTCGCTCGACGCGGCAAAAACCGACGCCACATAATATAATTCATTTCCCACGCTTCGCATGATTAAAACCTCCCTAAAGGAATCATACGAAGGCCACACAAGCTCTGAAAACTTATCATCTCACCCCTAAACTCTTCTAGACTCCCAATCTATTTCTGAATCTCACTTCTAACCCCAAAACTTTATCCCTAAGGGCTTTTCTAATCCTGGGATGCTACATAACCAAATACACCTTTTCATTAATGACCATCTAGTTTGGAATAACTTCTCCCTTGGCTCCTCTTATGTAATCATTTACGATTGTATAAACGTTCTTATCATAACACGCTCTCTTTAATTCAAATCAATAAGGACTTTTTCACCACTTCTATTCTTTTTTTCCCTAAGGTTATCATCTTGCTAAATTTCTTCAATGGCTATAATTTCTCTAAATATCATGATTCTCTTGTTAGGATAGTCAGCTTGGAAGTGTTCATAACCATGACGTTTAAAGCATTTTCTATTCTTTAGAGTCACTCGGGCATTATCTACAAGCATCTTGGGTTTCTCTTTGCTTGGCTCAACTATGTTGGCTTTTTTAAAGTCCTTAGGAGAAACATTGAGCTTGGTCAAGGGTAATACTCCTTGGTAAGTATTCTCTCTAAATGGCTTTCTAGGAGTTATGTCTTCTACGTAGTGAAAGTGTTTTTCCACCTTAATAGCCAAATTATAAACATCATGAAATGAATGGTATGCTTGTACTTCAACCTTGTGGGCTATCTTTTTATTCAATCCTCTCACAAATATTGCTATAATGTGCTCCCTTTTTTCAGGTATGCCACTTTTCATTTTCAAGTTTACACTCCCTAATACAATCCTTAACCTTCCTCTCCTTTTATTTCAAATTATATAGGCTGAAGTAAAGATCCAACTTGTGATTTTTAGGTAGGAACTTTTTCTTCATCGTCTTTTTAAGCTTCTCCCATGATCTAACTCTTCTTTTTCCCTATCTTTCTCTTTTTTCAAAATTTTCCACCATAAGGATTTATACTTCTTAAATTTTAGGATGGCAATTCTACTTTTCTTCTCATCATCAAGCATGTAACAAGGTTGACCAAAATTCATTCACAAATCTTACAATCAACCAGGTAAAGGAAAGAAAAGTTTTGTTTGAAAGGCTAGGTACATTGTAAGGCTAAAACAAAAAAAAGACAAATTAATGATGACTACTCTTTATTCATCTTTTCACACAAATTTTCTTCTCTCTATCTCACCCAATACCTAACTAACTCAATGAAATTTTCCAACCAGTTTAATACAAAAATATCTAGCAATAAATTTTCTCCCTTCTAAGTGTAGCCATAATCTTATAACATTTCAACATAAATTTACAATTGCAATAAGCCTAATCTCTTAGCCAAAGTTCTGATACTAAATGATCTAGAATGAAGTCCTTAATCCTCACAAATTGGTATCAAATGTCATCCAATCGTACTGTAAAAATTTTTAAATTTCTATGTAGATAGTTGTCATACAAAATACCATGGAAATTACCTCTCACAGCCTACAAAACCACATATAACACATATTCATAGGTCTTAAAAGTTTGACAGGTAAAACAAATTGATTTTTCAAGTTACTGTTGGCAATATCATCAAACTTGAACAAAGAACAAAATAATAGTCAATAACACCCAAATATCAGCTCAATTAGACCTTATTTAGGTAAATAATTTTAAAATCAGTAATACATTAATTAAGTTGACTGCTGAAATATTTACCTAAATAAGGAAAAACACATTAATTTTCATATAAAACTTTGACAAAAACTTAACCACATACCATCAACCATGTAGCCAAAATAGCAAATTTAAGCTATGTTATGTTTGACTAGCATTTAGATCATTCATTCATCAGAAAAGATTAAGAAAGAAAATATAAAGTTGACTAAATCATTAGGTAACTTCCAAGTCAAAGAAGTAAGTCATAGTTCACCACAGGCTTTCTAAAAATGGAGTGGTATCTACATTGGAAGTTCAGTAATACCACATAATCTTCAAATTGTCTTAGCACTAAAACCCCTAACTAAGCTGACTGCTTATTTATGTAAATATCAATTCTATTGTAGTGTAACTTGCGCTTCTTATATAATTTTTTTTGGAAAGATTACAATGCACAACTATACGTCCCCTTGTTTTTATTTTGGCCAAAGGACATTGTCCCACCCATAGTTTGAGGCTGGGACAAATTCCCACCCGCTTAAGTTTAAAAGCCTGAAGTCCCATCCATCACCAAATTTTTTATTATTTTTTTATTAAAATTACTAAATTACCCTTTTAAAAATTAAAAATTTATAATAAAAATATAAAATAATTTTTAAATAATATAAAATATTAAAAAATTAAAAAATTTTTAAAATTAAAATTTGGAAATTCAAAAACCCCAGCTCATCACCGCCGCGCAAAGCGTAATCGCGGCGTCTATAGAACCAGGTGGCCATTTTCGGCCACCTGGTTTCAAGGGAGGCCAGATCTGGCCTCCCCGTTCGGTGGAGGAGGCTGCCAGATCTGGCCGCCTCCGCCCGAAATAAAGGCCGGAAACGGCCAGTGGGGTCAAGGCCTGCCCTTTACTGCTGGGTTTTTGAATTTCTAAATTTTTTTAAAATTTTTCATATTTTATATTATTTAAAAATTATTTTATATTTTTATTATAAATTTTTAAAAGGGTAATTTAGTAATTTTAATAAAAAAATAATAAAAAAATTGGTGATGGGTGGGACTTCGGGCTTTTAAACTTAAGCGGGTGGGAATTTGTCCCAGCCTCAAACTATGGGTGGGAAAATGTCCTTTGGCCTTTTATTTTTTATTCGAAAGTCCGATTTGTGAGATACTCAACATTGAACTCCAAATACTTGACATTGATCATATGCACGACAACCTTTCAAACTTTACAGTTTATACCCTGTAACTTTTAATTAAATTACTACCAATCAAGTATATTAATATAAAAAGATTATATTGCTTCTAAGAATTATCTATTTGTGTTACGTTAATTGATATTTCATTCAGGCTAAAACAAAAAATAATATCTATTTAACATTATCCTTGATCTTAGTGTTTGACTAATCAAGAAATGACCAAATAAACATTAGATGAAGCTCACCGTGTGGGTTCCAGGTCTTACTCAGAAGCTATATACTATATCAGCTGGTCTAAAATGCTTTGATTTCTTTTAGGTAGCTATACACAATAAAAAGCTTCTGGAATTGACCGTCTGTCAAATATCTGCAACAGTGACCATGGAAACAATTATTATACAGATTAAGGCTTCCTATTAAAGGTGGTATCATTCCAGCCAACACTAGCAATTCCAAGTTCAAGATTGTGACTCTTTTACTAGTTGAATTGCATGTAACACCAGTCCAATTGCAGAATTGGATAGAAGCATTCCAAGAGCTCATGATGTGAAGAAGATCTTGAGTTATTCGATGGTTGAAATCAAGTAAAGCGAGTTCATTGGATTCGACTGAGGTAATCCTCCACAAAGCATGAAACCAAAGAAGTAAATGTAATAAAATATATATATATATATATATATATATTCAGTTCTGATACGTAATTAATGTAGAAGAGAAAGCATAAAACCTAGTAGTATTATTAATTTAAAAGCCTTTTCAGGATGATGATCCGCTTGTAGACTAAATTTAATATCAAACTTCCTTGTTTAATTCAATACTTGGCAGGTTTTCTCTGCATCATGGTTATTTTAAGGTTCCGATTCTGGTCCTTCACAACCGAATCAAAATTGATTTCCACGGAATTGGAATCAAAACCTGCCGTACGTAAGCTCCACATAGAAACCGGACCCGAAAGCCCAATATCCGCAATCCTGATTCTGATTCAATTTTTTTACTTAGGTCTAAAGTAAGTACGATGTAGAATTTATGTTTGATAATTTTTTTTATTAATAAAACTATTTACACTTATTAATAAATATCAATTGGATATTAATGATAATATATCATTATATAAATTAAAAATAAAATTGATATTAATTTTAATCGCACTTAGCATCACTCTTTTGTTATTGTTTTATTTAAGATTTGAATGATAAATTGCATTATCTTACTCGTACATATATCTTTGAAATAAAAGATGACAATTTAAATATTAGAATTAGGGATATGACTATAAGATTCAAACCCCTTATTTTATCACAAACAACTAAAGCTCAAAAGTTTTAGAAAATCAAAAGAAATACAAACCAAACCAGAGATAATATGATGCAACATTACCATAAAAAAAATTCAGTAAGTTATGAGTAAGTTTACTATGTGTAGCACCTCATCAGCTACTAATCATTTGATCACAAAAAGCTACAACAATACAATTGTACCAATTATAACTAGTACATTTGCTATATCAATCAACAGTATTTGAGAATAAATAATACTGGCAGCAAATATGAATTTCAAAGTTTGGGAATAAAGATTTGTAGGAATCCATTTCTGCAACAAAAAAAACACATATAAGATCAGCTTGTGAAGAGTACAGCACTAGCCACCAAAAATTCACAACGGTATCATCCATCCGATTATATCGACATCCTACTTCAAAATTGCAGGATGATAAAACTGAATTGTGCAAATACAAAGCATTGAACAACAATTTTTGGTTTGGAACCAACAATCTCAGACATCCAAGTACATTGTGGGAAAACTCCTACCTATTGACAATGTCTAGGAAGCAAAACACTAAGAAAATGTCCAATGCCATAAAAAATGGCAGTGACAAGGATTTATATAAAATTATTACAAAGTAGTCAAAATATTAGAAGTGATTTTATGAACTTTGCCTAAAAGAAAACTTAATTTCTCACGTTATCGATGCCATTACATGCATAATCAAATATCATTGGCGATTTTATGAACTTTGCCTAAATCTGAGTTTCTGGAGACAAAGTACTATAACTTTCCAGGACACTAGAAAAATAAGTTGCTGTAAAGTAGATGCAAGTACTTTTGTCTCAGAGTAGATTTGTTTGTTGTCAACGAAAAGTAGAAACATAAATCATGAACTGCAGTGACAAGAACCAACAACTTACAGAAACTCAGCCGAGATACTGTCTTTGTTCACGTCTGAAGGAATTGGCCACACAACCAGGTATGGCTCTTCCTTGTATTCTCTCCTGTAATATGTGCCATTTGAATGACCTCTTACTTTCCCATGCTTGTTGGAACGTTTCGCCATCACAGTTAAGCTGTTAAAAAGTACCATTCTTAACAAATCAAAATTCAAACTATAATTTTAATATATTGATCTCTAAGAATAGTGAGCTTGAAGAAAATAATATTATACATGGTATGATAAAATCAAGACTCAGACAAATAAAGAGAATGAGTGAGCCAGCACACAAGATTCTTGCTATTCAAACAAGAATATAAATAATTTGAACCACTTTACTTTTGATCATCAACTTCCACTCTAATCTCATTGATGCTAACACCTGGAATTTCTATAACCATAACATAATTGACTCCCAATTCTCTTACATCCATCCTTGGCACTCCTGCATGAATAAGAAAGAAAAATGAACTGTAGTTACACAATCCAACAGAAATTTTCAAAATTGTGTTTATTAAAATCCCAATATCAGAAGAGGTGACAAAAAGCTTCTTTAATAAAACATTTTAGCCTTGCACTCATTATCCCAAAGATGAATAAATTAAATGCACCACATCTATATAACCTCTATGCTATGGCCAGGCACAAAAAAGATTCTAGAGAGATATGCAACTATGACAAGCTTGAAATTTTAAGTATATAAAGAAATCAACTAAAGCACTCTTAGAAAGCCAAATTCATGTCTTTTCCACATGCCTACATTCTTGACTTTCATTAGAAAAAACTTGATTAGCAAGAAACTGAAAATTTTTACAAAAGGTTAACAAAACACGAGGCGCCATTAACTTACCTCTAGGTACAGAAAAATAGGTGCTTTTCTTCAGATGGAATTGCTCTTTTGGACCAGTTCTTCTATCTTGTTTAGAAAATTTAGAAATTTCAGGGGTGGAAAATTTTCCTTCTTGCACCTGAGGTTTGATTTGTGATAAATTAGCATTGTTTAGCTCTTTGCTTGCAGGTCTACAAAACATTGGTGCCTCAGAAGTATTGTAACAGCCCTCATTTGTGAATTCAGAGCATTTAAGAGACACAGAAGGTCTAGCAAATAATGGTGCTTCAGACGTATTGCAAGAGCCATCATTTGTGAGTCCAGAGCATTTAAGAGGCAGAGAAGGCCTAGCAAATAGTGGGGCTTCAGAAGCTTTGCAAGGACTCTGGCAGATATTTGAAAAACGCAAGCATCGACAAGCATCAGTTTCCAAATTATTGACCGAACATCAGGAATTGTAATGAATATCACGTATAAGCACCTGTTCACTTGAACTTGGCCTCATGAAACAACCTTGGGAACTGGACGCTTGGCGTGCAAAAGACATTCTGTTATCACACCTTTGGATCACAGAGTTGAAACTACTGCAGTTCTGAGACACGTAAAGACTAATGGGTAATGGTAAAATGTGCAAATGTAATATATCTACTGGAGTTCAGAAAATTACTACATACAGTAATTTTTGGATAAATGGACAAAAGAAGTACATTTTAATCTAGGAATGGGATTCCAGGTGCCACTTCTTTTGAAGTTTATACAATAAGATTATTTTACATTGTCACTGACTGTTTTGGACATAAAATTGTTCTGGGGTTTACCCTTGTACATACAGTATATATGTTCCAAGGTTAAGGTCAAATAAATGGAGCAAAAAAAAATTAATAATTTGCCCATTTGTCAAAAAATTACTGTATGTAGTAAGCATCAGAGAGACAATTAAGCGAGAAACAAATATCAGTCAACAGTCATGGATATACACTCGTCTCAACCAATAATTTCGCAATGAGCAAAAAAATTGGAAACAACATCGATTCATTCAGTGACACAGGAAATAATTTACATCAGTTCTCAAACAAGTTAAATTTACATCAACATAGAGTGAATTAATTGCTATTTCTATAGGAACATAAACTATGTTAATTTAATTTCTTTCTCATTTCCTCCAAGGGTTCAACTGAAAACCTTGGATGACAAGTACAAGGGTTATAGTTTTCACTTATAAATGTTCCCGAAGTGGAAGAATTTCCTCCTTATGAACCATACTGCTTGACTCCGATTATAGCTGTTTTTAGTTTCAATGATCCCGTACAAACGAAGTATAGTATGTAAGCTAATTACATCTATTATGTGATTAAAATATGATCTAATGCATGGAATACAAAAAGATATACTTCATGATAAGTTGTTTAGACTTTGCAACCTCCTTTCATATATAATAATAAAAAAAATCAATGCTCTAAATAAGTAAAAAGAATACCATGGGAAAAACATGGGTGGTGGAAGAGATAATATCATCATTAGTGGGTGCTACAAAGTGGCCTGCAATCTTGTGGACTCTTCTTCTCACGACTACAGTCTCCATTTTTTAGCATTCAAAAGGATCTGTGTTTGTTTTGAAGACGGCTTTGAGGATTTAAAGGGCAGAGGTGAGATTTTTTGAATGGGAGGAAGAAATATCTTCGGGGTGCTAGGGACTAAAACCTAAAATTATATCTTTCTGAGTACTCTTTCCACTTTAGGGCCCACTTGTTGGGTATGTAGGGTAATTTAGATTACATTAAGGACCGCGACAATTTGTTGGATTAAGCCTCAAGCCTAGGTGGAGTGACAACAAAGCATGTTTTCATGTGCTTAATGTGTGAGTGTAGTCATTGAATTTAAAGTTTACTGGCGTTTAATGTACTTCGGGTTAGTTTGATTAAATTAAAATAATAACTTTTAATTAGAGAAAAAATAATTTAAATTTTTTTATTAAACACAAAAAGATAATCTAAAACTTGCCTTTAAACACGAAAGAATAATATGATCCACAAAAAAAAAGAGATAAGATTAATTTTTTTTTTTTTTTTTTATAGAGAAGGGATAGCGTTTATTATCTTGCTTCAGTCTTCTTAGTAGTTGATGTTGACTCGTTTTCTTAACATCATTAAAAATATAAAAAAAAAAAGAAATTGATATTGTGTCAATCTCTCTATTTCTCTTTTATTGTTAAAAAAACACCTTAATTTCATAAATACAAAATTAGATGATGCTATTTTAAGAGATCGGTAATGACAACTAAACAACTCTTTCTTGATGAAGTTACAATTAAAAGACCCTTAAAAATAAAATGTAATTTACGTTAAGATGATAAAGAATGTTAATGAAATTTTTTAAATAAACTTTTTTCAACAAGAGTTGCAAATAAAATAAATTAGATTTTGTTTTTTTTTTAACGAGTGCTATTATTGCTCTCCCAATTTCATCTCTTTAGATCTCATATACTATTAATTTTAATTAAATTATATACCTTATAAAAATTACTAGATCAGACGTGAAGAGAAATATAGGTTACAGTATAATGTGACTAATATGATGGTGGTATATTATGTAACTATGATACTTTTGTAAGCTAGATACATAGAAAGGTCAATACATATATATTTTGTTGACTTAAAGTTAAAGATTGGACATAGTCGGAGACACGGAACGTTAAAGGGTAAGAAGAAGTATTGTTTTCATGTAAGTTCTTGATTATAATTTTAATTAATTATTTTGATTCAAAATGAAATAACCAAATAGTTGGTTCGATTATTAGATATATTTAGTTAGATTCATAACTAATTAATCTTTGTTCAATTTTGGTTTAATATTTTTTCTAAATCGAAAATTTAATTCGACTCAAAAAATTTCAAATTGATTTAATTAATCAGTTTAAAACACCCCTATTGAAAGATCCACAAGCTCTTTCTTCATAACTATTCACTAAGTTTTCTTTGAACAAATCAATCAAGTTCATCTATAATCAAGAACAATCATGAAAAATTATTATTATTATTATTTTTAAGATGTAGGTGTTTTTGTGGGTTTGAGTTTAGATTTGGGGTGGTGATTCTGGTGGATGAAGGCTCCAATAGGTGTGGATTTGAGTGAACGGTTATAATGGGTTTAGGATTCCAAATTTGAGTTGTAGGTTTACATACACATAAAAGGACCAAATTATTATTTTCATAATGTTAAGTGAGATACGTAAAATTATTTTTTTTAGTTTTTTAAAATTTTTGAATAATAAAATTATTGTGACTTCTGATTTTTTTTCTAACATAATTAAATTTGGTATGAAAAAAATATTTTAAAACACAACTTTGGGTGAGAACATGTATGTCGCTTTATATAAATTTTATTTATCCTTTCAACAACAAACTTTAATTATATTTTAAAACAATGGATACAAACTAATGCAAGTAGTAAATTCTTTGGTCTGTTATTTTTCTTCTTAATTTTTCTTTATTATTTTCTTCTGCATTTTTCCAAACATTACAAACTAGTTTGATACCATCACATTTCTTATTAATCTTACAATCTTGGAAATAAAAACATGTCACTGGATTGGGTCTCTAAATATTATATTTAAAACAAAAATAAAATATATATTAAAATTATAAATAAAAAGTATATCTTTGAAAGTAGGTGGATTTCGTAAAATATTTCCATATGTTAAAAATAAAAATATTTTAATGAAGTAACTTACAAGGGAGATATGAAAGGACAAAATGCGGGGTAGCATCAAATTTTTTAATATATATTTTTAATTTTTAAAATTATATTATTATAATACATATATTATTTATTTATTTCGGAAAAATGTTGTCGAAATAGCGTTACATATTAAATTTAAGTTATTTTAGGGAAATCAAGCATAATTAATGTTTTTTTATCCTTTAGGCCATTTTTATCGGTTAGAATTCTATTTAAATGGAAAAGGAAATAGAAATGGGTACATAATACCAATAATCAATCAATAATGGAATAGGTAAATTGAATAAAATGTGTGTCATGTGGACAAAAATATCTCCACCATTAAGTGAACATGTTATGGAAAGTCGGAGAGATATTTTTCTCTCTTACAAAGGGGAGGACGACTAGGCGGGGAAAAACTTAATGCTTATACCCAATTTATGCTACACATTTGATATTCCTAATACTATTTTTATATAGTCTAGACATTTTTAACCTATTCCTTTATTATATATATATCAATTGGGTCTAGGAAATCCTTAATAAATATTCTTAAATATTATGACAGATTAGAGATCTAAATTTACTATTTGGGATTGACCCAAAGTAATTTACTCTTTGTCATTTAAACCCTAATCTAACTTTCAATAATTTTCTAACCCCTAAACTTTGGATTAGTACCATTTGGTCCTTAATATTTAATCCTTTTACACTTAGGTCCTTGATGATATGATTGGATTCATATTTACTCATTAATAGAGTTCTAATTTACAGTGTTTAGGTGAGATCACTCTATATGTAATAAATCTATCATCTTTTAATCATAGCCACCGACCTCATATTGTGTATGGCTTGTAGGTTTCTTATCATGTTAACAATGAATATATTCTTGATTAATTGACAATTAATCATCTATTTATTCACAAACCATAAACAATATTTAGCAAGATATTATGACTATCCAATTGATAAAGAATCAACAAAGCACCAACGTTAACCTTTTAATAGTATAATTATTGTGCATTTGATGTTAGAGTATTGCCTTAGAGCCAATTGATATTTGTTATGACTTTGTAATTATTTATTTGATTATTAATAAAACATCATTCTATCAATTATCCATAAATATGTATATATGTATGTATGTATGTATGTATGTATGTATGTATGTTTACACAATTAATATATCCTTAGAATGGTAGAACCATGATGAAGGGTTTAGTCAATTGATGTGGGAACCTTATGTACACATTAGGTGATGATACTAAAAAAGTTTTTAATCTTGACATTACAATGACCCGAGGTATATATAATAAAGATGAGATTGTCATAGTGTTGAGTGATATCAAAAGGCAACAATAATTCTCATATGTCAAAACTGTTTGTCGACAGCTTAGTGTAACATATGGGTGCATATTATTTAAACATGTTCAATAAATCGACTCAATAAAAGGATTCTATACAAATGATTACTCAAATGTCTATGAAAATATCTTTTAACTCTAATGGTACATATAATACTTTGCCTTGAGGTCACTATAGTGTCTTAACAAGGATTAATATGGTTTGACACCACCCAATGTGCCTGTTGAGAAAGTTTAACCATAAAGGTAGTGATTAAATATATTGAGATTTGTATGAAGGCTATAGTAGATCAATAAAGGTTTTTATCACTTCTAAGCATAGGAAAAGTATCTATGATAAAAAATGTTAATAAATGTCAAAGACCACTCAAATTTGTAGCAATAGTAGGTTCAAGTTGTTACCTAATTCAATTCATTTGATCATCATACATGTGTTAATTAAGTCAAGGAGCCCTTAAGATAAATATTACATATGTGTCTCAGCTTTAAGAGATATCAATTGATGAAAGGATCGTATTGTACATAAATATTAAGTTGTCCAAGCTAAAAGTTGTTTGTTGACACTTTATTGACCAAGTGACTATGATGCCTTGCCATAAGCTAATCTTAGTCTATTCGAGTCATCCAAATTCAACACATATATAGATACTATTAGCCTAATAGAGAAGTTATAGGTCATGCATAACAGGAGTCAATCAAACTTAAAGACAGATGATTGTTTGAGATAAATCAAACTTATAATTGGATAGATGATTTTGAGTCTGAAAACCTTAATGGCTAGGGAAATAATCCTTTTAGGGGGTTGAATAGGATTATGCAATATTTTATAAAATTAAATATTTAACTATAAGATAGCTAAGTAGTGAAACCAAATAAATCACATAATAAAAATAATTCAAGTTAAACACAAAATTAAGAGAGAAAAGCTAGAGAGTGCTCAGTTGAGTTTATAAAGGTTCAAAGCTCTGAACATAAGCCTCTTATGTCTTCTTCTTCAATCACTACCCAATTGAAGTTTCACTATCTTCCAGCACCAAAGATACAATAGTTTTTTGACAAAGGAACTTTGCCTTTTTTATAAGTGGTTTGTTAATATAAGAAGAGTGTAAAATTACCTCTAAATAGGCTGAAACACACAATGAAGTATAACTCTCTCAAACGAGTGTAATTGTAAGCTTGGGAGAGATTTTTAGTGAGCATTTTGAGAAGAACAAAAGGCTTGGGCATGTCATACATTTTTCTAACCTCTTTCTCTTCAAAATGGTCTCATTTTATACTTAATTCATTGCCTGAAATGGTAAGGAGCCATTTCCATAAATTTCTATCCATTGGGTTGGTTGAAAAAGCTGGTTCTACAATAAATTTTCCAACTACACAGTTGTGTTTGTGAAACACATGGTCATGTTTGCTGCATTTATGACGTCGAGTAGAATCCTAATGGTCAAATTTAATATACGCACCAAGGATACATGATCGTGTGCATATGATGTATAGTTGTGCTTCATGTCTTCAAGATTATTGCTTAAAATTCTAGAAGCTCACAGAAATTCTGTACATTGGTAAGTCACTGTCTTCATATGAGAGTTATTATGCTTGCACACGGTCGTGTGCCAATTATGCATGGTCGTGTGCTAGTTGTATGACTTGACACTTCTCTACACGATCATCCTTGCATGACCCATATGGTAGTGTGCTTTATGTTTCTTAGCATATGATCGTGTGGTTATTTTCTATACGATCGTGTGTTGACTGTGATCTTTGACTTTATACATGACTAAGTGTCTCGTGCTCTTTTGAAAGCATATGCTTATAGTCGTATGCCAAAAATATGCACGGTTGCGTGCTTGACTATTCCTCTTTAACTCAGCATGCTTACCACCACGTGATTGGAATACTCGTGCTTTATTGTGAAAAACAGTAACACAATCATGTGTCAAAGTATAACATGATCATGTGTTTAACTTGAGGTCTTTGACTAAACACGTTCACCTTGTACGGTTATGCTAGTAGTATTGCTTATGTGTTGTGCATATATAAAGTTGTGTAGTAAATAAGCACGATAGTGTTAGACCTAAAAAAATTTTAGAATAATTACAAACCCTAGCATAGTTTCTTGTACAGTCTCGTGTTTTGGCCACATAAGTTGTCAAATTGTCACGTACGATTGTGCCAAAAAGGTACATAGTCATGTGAGACGTGAAATCTGCAACAATATAACTGTTTTCATTTCTTTTATCATGAAATCATTCATGTAAGAGATTTATTAGCTATTTTAACATATTTTTATATCATCTAAACATCAAGGGTTCAACAATCTCCCTTTTTTTTATTAATAACAAAAATATGTAACTATTTGTTAAAATTTTTTATAAACCAAGTTTCAAAATATACTCTCTCTCACTTTAAGCACTCCCCCTTTATTTAAGCTTTATTTAATCATCATGTTAATGTTTAATTTTAACAAAATATGCTCACTCAACCCATTCTCTCCGTTTTTTGACATTAATCAAAAAAATTTTGATAGAGTCTCCTTTATTTTTTTTGATATTTCCCAAGACAAGAAAATACACTCTTAATATATATCAAAATCAAGCATCAACAACTCCAAGTCACAATCATTATCATCCTAACCATTATAAAACACATCATATTAAAGTCAATCATTGATAATCAATATCAAGAACCAAAAACCAACATCAAAATCATATGAACATCATCAAAGTGCCAAGCACGAAAAACCAAACTAAACACAAGAATCATGTACCTAAAACAAAAACATCAAAAGAAATGAAAACATATGCAAGTTCAAAGAGTGTTCCTTCGTAAAAATACTAAAAATCATGAAATGCAATGTATGAAATAGGTGAAAGACATCAAGGCCTTGGAGGCATCTATGGGGATGGCTATAAAGGTGATCGAGTCACCAAGGCTTCAACTCCTAAGACGTTTACTCTGGATTCAAGGAGAGTTAATCGAGTTGTGACACTATCCTACTATGTTTTGAATACGTATCGATGGTCTCGAATCTTATTTAAAAGTTAAGCAACAGTGCCTTGAAGTTGATCCACTATCTTAGAAAGTCGATCCACTATCCCAAAAAGCTGGTCCACCTTCCTAGAAAGCTGGTAAACTGTCTTGCACATATAGTGGACAAACTATAGGAGGGTTTGAAGATTTGAAGTAAATTGTGCCTTAAGTCTTACTTCTTACATGCTCGTCTCCCTCTACGAGAATTTTCTTAGCAACTAAGGAGGCAATAAATAGTCCCACAGAAGGCTCGTGCTCTCTAAATAAAGCAGGTAAGCACCACTTATTTGCATTATCTTTTTCTATGACCTACATCCAATATAGAGCTTTAACATTAAACATAAGTGACTCTTCACATGGTATTCAAAACTCAGCATACCCATCAAGATATATCCTTAACTTTATAGCTAAAAAGGTACTTATCATTCCAAAATCGATGAGAACCTTTTCCTTATCACTGTTGGCTTAGTCGTTAAACTTGTTAATTACTCAATGAGCGATGTCCATCTATCGACCTACCATGGTAGCTTATATTATAATTACATTTTTGTTCGTGTTCATACTGACATTCAAAGTATAAGTAACCATGCGATGAAAAATTCGTATGGTCGGATTAGTCAACACTAATGCCCTTATCTTCTGAGCTTTATAAAATCCAAAACCACCTAACAAAGTCCAAACTACTTGTAAGCTTTGCTCATGTGTAAAGTTTAAAATGCCTATCACCTCATATTGGAGCCATTCAGCCAATTACTTTGGTATGACTACCTAGTCTTCATTCGTTAAATGAAAAGACATTGTGTGGTCCATAATAATTTCCTTCATATCTTTTTTAAGCGATAAGGAGTTATAAAACTCATACCCAAGGTTTCGTAAGCAACAAACCTCATGTGAAACACCTTATGTAATTAAGCACCATTCACCAAATTTGTCACATCCGTCAACAACCCAATTTCATTCAAAATCCTATTATCTAGGCATCTATCAACATAAATGAAATGTTTCATCATTTTTGCAAGAAGTATTTTTGTTGGCAAGTTGAAAACACGATTCCAAAGAGGGTATCTAGTATTTCTATGCTCTTTAATGGTTTAAATCAAACAAGAAGCTTCATTTGGGATGACATTATTGGATTTTTGTGAAATGGATGAATGTGAATGGGCTTGATTGTATTTTGTATGAAAGTCAAACTTAAAACTTAAGAAGATATGGGAGAAACTTGTAAAAAAAAGTTTAAAAGCTAAACGAGGTAGAAACTTTAAGGGAAAATTGTGAAAATTTGAAAGAAAATTGAAACAAAACACGGCTAGGGTTTATGTTTTATGTGAAAATGAAAGGAATTAAATAGATCTGCTTATATATTTATGCGTGCATGATGGCGTTACTCGATTACAAGTCGTATATATGCCTTATTTGAGTGACGATCCTAATTTCACATGATTATGCTAGCAATAATTGCACGGTTGTGTTTTTGCAAAAAAAGGTGAAAAAAAATAAAATTTTAAAATGCATGCCTATGTGGGTAACTCATGTCGTGCATGCAGGTAACTGTAAAATTTGAAATGCCTGCATGGACGTGCACTAATTAGACACAAGGTTGTGCATGTCCTGTAGGGATATGTCCATGCATGTTTGTGACACACGGTTGTATGTGACCAAAAATACACAGACCTTCACTTTTCTAGAAAAATTGCACCTTATAATAATGTATTCTCAAAATACCTCAAATTACAAAACTTGGATAGTTTGATTGAATGAGGTTTTTGATAAATGAATTCAGGTTTCGACTTGAATTTGCACTTAAAACTAAATCAAGCACATACATACATAACATTCAATCACTTGCATAGAACTATGATTAAGCACCAACATAAGTTGTTGTATACTTTAATCACTCACATCATTAATTAACTAGTGCTAACAACATGCAACATTAAAAGTTAAGTTGTATACTTTAATCACTCACATCATTAATTAACTAGTACTAATAACATGCAACATTAAACGTTAAGTCATTAGGCACTTACTTGTCTTGCATTAACCATTCCAAACTCTCTTTTTATATAAGCAAATCTTTCCTTATCTAGAGGCTTGGTGAAAATATCAGCTAGCTGGTGGTTAGTATTAATAAATTCAAGCACAATATCACCTTTGCTAACATGATCGCACAAGAAATTATGCCTAATGTCTATATGCTTAGCTTTAGAATGCAATATTGGATTTCTTGAAAGTTGTATTGCACTAAAGTTATCACAATAAATTGGTGGTTTTTTTTTTTTGAAAACCAAAATCTAAAAGTTGTTGTTTTATCTAAAGAATTTGAGCACAACAACTAGCTATGGAAACATATTCAACTTCTATAGTAGAAGTTGCAATTGAGTTTTGTTTTTTTGAAAATCATGAAACTAACATGTTTTCTAGAAATTGACATGTACCACTAGTTCTTTTTCTATCTACATCTTTCAAAATCAGCATCCAAAAATACTCATAATTCGAATGATGAGTTCTCAAAGTATCATAAGCAAACATTAGGTGTTTCTTTAAGATATCTCAAAATTTGTTTCACTACATTCAAATGTGATCTTTAGGATTAGCTTGAAATCTTGCATACATGCATGCACTATATAAAATATCAGGCCCAGATACAGTTAATCTTTGGGCATACCACCATTTAAAGATGATCAGGAACCTAGAGTAGAGGTAACGTCTGTATGGATGTTTTTATATAATAATTTGTTTTCTTATGAAGTTATTAACAGAGGATTAATATATATATTTTGTCTAATTGTATTTTTGATAAATGCCCCATCTATCGAGTAGTAATCAAGCTTCAGATAGAAATCAATAAGTTTATATTTACTTAAATTTTTATCTCAATAAAAGCTACCAGAGACAAACGACGCTATAAGCCTAAATAAATGTCACTATAAGTTAAACAACAACATTACTGTAGTCCCAAAAACGTTGCTAAAAGTCATATCACAGACATAACTAATTGCACACACGATATGGTGGGGAAGACGTTTGTTGATGGAAATAGGCTTTACTGATGGTTTTAAACATCGCTAAATTTTGAAAAAATCGTCGACACTTATCTTACCTATAGTGGCATTCTATTTGGACTATATCGGTGTTTATTAAAACGTCAGTAAAACTTATAATGACATATATTTCAATTACGAAAGTATGAATGCCAACAATTTTTTTTGCGGTATTTAAAGACGCCGCTAAAGATCAAAGTAAACGCCACTATATACCTCTTCTCTTGCAGTGCCTAGGCTAAGGGCATATATCTAATGTCTACCTTAGTTATCCTCATTATTAGAATTAACAAGCTAACAAATAAATGACTGAATAGATCAAGCTATGACTTGGTCCTATTATGATCATAGATTTGAGTCATCAATAAGCATCAACATAAACTATTTAGAGTTAAAGTCTTCCATTACCAAAAGTGACAAATCCTATATGAAACCATCTTAGCATATATATAGATTTTGATATAGTAAATCACCACTATTATAGTTGTAATAGCCTAGGGGTAGAATTGTCATTTTAGGCTCTAAGACTAAGGGTAAAAAAGAGATTTTCACTTAGAAATGGATTTGAGGGTAGAAGAGTCTTTTAGAGGCCTTTCATGGCTTATATATGGATATTTTAGGAAGAATAACCCATGTATGGCGCGAGGAGAGAGAGATTTTAGTTTTTTAAGGGCATACGCTCGTGTGTCAAGTGAGAGGCACGATATAAGTTGATTTTTCCCACATTTATGTCATTTCATTTTCCTTCAGCTTATTCTCTTCTCCATTTCCAACAAACCTTAGGTAAGAATTCATCCAACCAGCAGTCATTATTCTAGCTAGAGATCCAAGAGCATATAAAAAGAGAGATCTAGACGTAATGACTAGAGTTAAGTATTTCTTTACCTTTTTCACTTAGGTTTCTAGCATGCTTCTCCTAATATTAAGCTTCTTAGATGGTTGTTGTGTAATGAGTATGTTTTTCAGCATGATTTGATGATAATGAGATGCTTTGAATGATGATTTATGAGATCATTATGAAATGTGTGAAGATTTGATGCTTGGGCATGATTTTATGAGAAATGTATGATTTTGGCATGTTTTTATAATGAATGAATGAGATGAGAATGCTTATTGGCATGTATGTTTGATGAATGCAAGTTTGATTGAGAAATGGTTGAGATTTGGATGAGTTTGATTGAGATTTTCTGGGTTTCTAGATGTATCTATAGAATTTAGGTTGAGCACATGCCTATGCACCTAAGGGTACACGTTTGTGTGGCCTCAATTCTTATGAGACATGACCTTTCATGACACCCGTGTACGTATGAAAATCCAGACACATACCCGTATACTTGAGTGCACACGCCTGTGTGTCTAATCCTAATTCTACATGTCCGTATGGGTAAGACACAGGACAGTGTTAAGACAGTTACATGCTCGTGTAGTGCGACACATGCTCGTGTACCTAGCTTATGCACGCCCATGTATTTACACCACATGCTTATGTGGCTAGCAAGAGTTTTATGAATATTTTCTAAAAGCTAGCACGATCAAGGGCACGACTTGAGCACGATCAAGGGCACGGCTTGAGCACGACCCCGTGTGCCTTCAAACATGCCCGTGTACCAAGCATAACACGTCTGTGCACTTTAAGAAAAGTGGAGAAACAATTTCTAAGCGCATTTAAAGTAAAGAAAAGCAAACCTAAGCAAATTCCAAGCATGAGAAACATAAGAATAATACGATATAATAACATATCATGCATGATTATCAAGCATTGAGCACGACATGCCATATGAAATGTTTTTAGAAAGGGATTTAAAAATCTAAGAGTATGATTTAAAAGTATAGATATACGATGTTTCGGTGATCAGTTAGAGGTGGATACAAGGGGGCACCTGTGAGTTCGCACGCCCGCTAGAGAGGGAAACCATCATCCGCTAGAGAGGACATGGTCGTGCATGAGTAGTTTTATCATAGGTTTGAGCTCACGCGGCCAAGGTGTCGAATCTTTGTGTTCATCAGTCTAGCCAGAATAGTAGAGATATTTTTAGATACAGTACTTTCTAATACAGTTTTTAGTTATACTATATGTATATATATAAGATCTTCAGATCAGAGTTTTATATCAGAAAGAGATTTCAAAAAAGAATGAGTTTTCAATAAATCAAGCCCGAGGGGTAAGTTTTATTATTAATGAGATTTACATGACATCAGAGCATGCATATTATGTCATGTACAACATTCATGAGAAATGAGACAGAGAAAGACAAGAACATTCACGAAAACATAATGAATAAAGAAAGTAAAGAAAAAAAAGAGATAAGAAAGAATGAATAAGAAAATTGTAAAGTAGAGAATAGTGAGATTTAAGGCATGAGATCAGCTTGTGCTCGATGACTTGTCTGTGTGAGAGATAGGGAATGCTTTCTGAGTGATTTGTCACTCACCGCTTTCCCTTCCTTTCTCTTTTGTAGATCAGTGAGTTGGGGACTGAGTTGTAGGGATGTAGCTATCAGGTTTTGGGGACATGGCTCGATGGCTAGTAACATGTGTTAGCTTGCATGCTTTGATGACATTTTTGTCATGTATATATGAGTGTGTATTATACTATAGTTTAAATTGTATCGATATAGTATTTTTATACATGAGCAGCCTAGGAATTTCAGAAAAAGTTATTATTTTCTTAATTGGCTATAATATTTAAGTTTCCCACTTTCGTATATAGATTTTTAAATTATTTTGAGTAGCAGTTAAGTTTCCTTTTTCTTGTGGGGATTTTCGTTATAGGCATATTTTTAGTATAATAATAATATATATATATATTTATGTATTTTGAACAGTTGCGCACAGTAAGCCTGTGGCGGGGGTCACTACAGGTTTTGGTATCAGAGAAATGTTTTGAGTTATCAGAGCAATGCTTTGAGCCATTTAGAAAGAATTCAAAATATATTTTAAAGAAAATAAGTTTTGAATGCATTGTTTTCTAGGAGATTACATGAGCTAAGACCAGCATGTCCCAACAACTGTTGCTCGCTTTTTCTCAGTGTAAGTATAGTAATGTGAATGTTGTATGCTTTGAATGTTTACCCTTGTGTTGTGTTGTTTTATATATAAGAGCCCAAACCCTTTTACCTCTAGTCGTAGAGGAAGAGAGTAGTGCTTCAGTTAGGCCTATGAGTACTAGTGATTCTAGGAGGTCTTGATACTCTAGAGTATCTCTTAGACCTGAGGATGTAAGAGACATTTTCAAAGAGATTATCAGATAAAGTTTTCAACTAACAACAAGAGCTGAGGGTTTTGAGCCAGAGAGACAGAAAACCCATCAGTGGCCGATTAGATAGTAGTATGGCCATAGAGATCAGGGTATATCAAAGACTATCAAAGAGCCTTATCAGATGCTAGAGTTTGGTCATCAGAGAGATATGAGTTCAGGGACAAATACAATGGGTATAAGTGGTTCAGACAGATTACATTCGATGTACAGTTTGCTCGGTACTCATCAACCTTCTAAGTTCTATGGTTCTAGAGGTCCAACTATGGCTGAGAAGTGGATAGAATCGGTAAAGAGTGTGATAGGCTTATTCACTATAACCAATAGAGAGAGGATTCGGTATGTTACGTTTATGTTGAAAGGTGATGCGAGGGTATGGTGAAACCTCGCGAGGACATCAGTAGATGTTGAGAGTTTGTCTTGGACTGAGTTCAGGAGGATGTTTGAAGAGGAATATCGTAGTGCAGATATGGTACGTGCTAGAGTCTAGGAGTTTATTGAGTTGACTTAGGGGAACAGTTTGGTTAAGGATTATGCCACCCATTTTAATGCACTCGCCAGATTTATTCCAGGAGTAGTAGGTTTCGAGCCTATTAGAGTTCAGAAGTTTGTTCATAGGTTACATCCAGCTATCGCCAGAAATGTGATGACTGATTCTTCATCGCCCTAGAGATTCAATAAGGCTTTAGGAAGAGCATTGAGATCTGAGGTATATTTATAGAGGATGAGTTTCTTTTCGAAGCCAGCAGAGAGGGTGTCTAAGAGAGATGATAATAGAGGTAAGAAACCTATGCAGTCGAGGAAACAGTTTAAAGGAAAAAGATAGAGGTAGAAAATAGATACGTCAGTTTATTGGACGTATGGTAGGAGTCACCCAGGAGAGTGTCTTACAGGCCAGGACGTATACTTCATATACTGTCAGCTTGGTCATAGAGTTTTTGAATGCCTAACTAGAGGAGTTGGAGTTAGAGTTAGGCCATCAATTGGTGGAGTAGGTCCCAACCTACTATCTATTACTGTAGACCATTTTTTTTTTTTTTTACTTTTCTTTTATATAAATATATATCTCTAATATATAGCAGTAGGTACTACTCTGACTGCTTATTGAAATTGTGTGGAAATTGGTTTAAACATCTGTGATGGGACACTAAAGCCCACTGTACAGTATCTTGAATAAAAACTCATGTTTATAAAATAATAATAATATCTGAAAACATAAAAGATACTATACAATCCGAATGCATGAGCAAAAAAAAGCATGCGAGCCAAAAACATGCTATCTGTTGAAACTAAACATATATACATACATATATAACTAAAAACTCGGGTGAAAACCCGCTCAAGCCATATCCCACACACCAGCCATCTCGTGCTCCAAGCTCAGCTCCCCGAAACACCAACTTGTAAGAAAGGAAACTAAGGGGAATGAGTGACAAGTCACTCAGTAAGCATCTCCTACCTTCACCCTTGGGTAGGCTCTAGACTAAGCTGCTGCTGCTGACTAAGTGTTATCTAGGCGAACTTAACTAAGTTCCTGAGAGCCTAATAACTTTTTCTAATCCTCTGCTTTTCTTATTAATTCTTACGTTCTAATAGGATTAACTGAATTCTTTTATTTCTTTATTTCTGATGTATACCATGTAGCTAAATTTTTCTTTTATTTCTTATCTTACATGATTTTGGTCTTACTGTCTGTATGCTCTGCCATGCCATGTACTATGTATCATGGTATGCTGAAATCATGTTATTTACCCTTGGGCCTGTTTACTGAAAACATGTTTCTGAAAACTATTGTTAGGATCTGAAGATCCAAAACACTGAAAAGTTGAATAAAACTGTTTCTGAAATCTTTGACCTACTATGCTGATCAGACTGATGAAAACAGGGATTCGACATCCTAGCCAAGTGGGCTAAAGCATACCAGCAAAATGCCAGTAAGCTGAAACTTTCTACCATACCAGTCCTTGGACCAGTAAGCTGAAATTTAACCAATCTGATCGAAGTCAGAAAGCTGAAATCCCACAGATGCCTCCTCGAATTCACCCTTACTAATTGACTCGGATATCGAGCCCTGAATATTGAAAACTGATGCAAGTGGATCACTTGATCCCTTTTCTGAAAAGACTGTAACATGCTATGCTGAATGATGCTATTCATGCATGTTATCTTATAAATTCTCTTTTCTTTCTGATTACAGTTTATCTTACTGTTTCCCTTTTTTTCGTTTTTTTCTGTTTCTGTTTCTATTTTCTGTTTCTATTTCTGTTCTTGTCTTTATTTCTATTTTGCTGTTTCTGTCTTTATTTCTGTTTTCTAATCGTAACCTATCATTAGATTACACTGCTTAAGTCTGTTGGTGAGTTTGTCGTTCTATTGTGAGATTAACGTTTGATTCTGGAAAATATCTTATTCTTTTCTCTTTACTTTTCTTTTCTTTCTTGTTATTGAAATTTTGCTTATTTCTTTTCTTTTTCTCATTTCTATAAGGCGCACGGGCATGTACTATCAGACACAAGGGCATGAATGCAAGTGCACGGGCCGTGAGCTGGTTGTGCAGCTCAACTGTGTAAGGCTTTGGAAATTTTGACTAAAAGATCAACTGTGTAAGGCTCTGGAAATTCTGACTAAAATCTCATACTTGGCTCATGTACGACCGTGACCCTTAAGTACATGGGCGTGACTCCCTTTCTAAAAGCTGGTCATGCATGCCTCACATACACGACCGTGACCTTGCCCAAAACCAGAATGCACGGGCGTGCATGAATGAAAGCACGGGCATGCATCCAGCCCTATTTCGACGCCCATGGCCGAAATCTGCAAGATCACACCAAAACTCACCACATTTCTAATTAAACATACTAGCATGCAACATAGACCGCTAATAAGCTAAAAACATGCATCAATCACTGCAAAATCTCAACCAAGGAAGCACAACCCAAGGAAAATGGGAAAAAGGTAAGGGAATACTTACCTGGAGCTGCTAAGATCTTCTATCTCTCTATCCTCGGCTAAATCTTGGCTGGAATGGCTGCTAAAGCTGACTAATCTCTCCCTCAAAAAGCTAGGGTTTCCTGGAGAGAAAAGAAAAGGGAAAAACTGACTGAAATGACGGAGGAAAAAAATTGGTTTATATACCAACAGGCATGCACGGGCGTACAACAAACATGCACGGGCGTGCATGGCGAGAAAGGGATGCACGGGCGTGTGTCCAAAGACGCACGGTCGTGCTCCTTCCACAAGCTACATATAAAGCCAACAAAAGACCATTCTAACCCCTCATCTCACTGAAACAGATTTCTGACTGAGAAATCTCTCTTCTAACCCCGACTCAAGGCCTAAAAAGGACCATTCCAACCTCAGACTGTTATAATCTCCCCTTCTAATAAAAATTCTGACCCCTAAATTCCTTTTCTAAACTGCTCTAAGGGGAAACTCTCTCTCTAGCTCAACTCTACAGAAGGCAAACTTGTGCTAAGCTACTCTTAACTCTTTTCACTCTCTGGAAGCAAGCTGACATCGTTGGGCACCTCTAGTACTGAACTTCTTCCTTTGCTTTCAGTGTGCACTCTGATCCACTTACTTGGACCCTATCTTGGTGCTCTGACCAAACTGAACTGATATTTAGCTGAAATGACGCATCTGAAAAGAAATACTGACCCAACTCACTGAGCTGGATGGTCTCTGCCTCTCTCTATTGCCTCTACACCACCCCTGACTAAGTCTGTTCTACCTCTTTTGAGTCTAAATCTATCTCTGGGTAGACCTGCATCTCTTCTAGCTGGACATTCTGAAATCCTATGTCCTGGCTGATGACATCTGAAACACACATCACAACCAGCTAAATATTCACCCAGATGTCTTCTCTTACACCTGGTACACTCTAGCAGTTGAAACTGGGGCTAATCTCTTTGTCTCTCCTCTTTTCTCATTAGCTGATTTTTCTTCTTGTCTCTCCTTTCATGAGCTGGCTCTTTTCCTTGGTCTTCAACCTTATTTTTCTCTGACAATTTCTCATATCCTTCCATTCTTTAGAGGTACAACTTTGATCTCAAAGCTTTACCCAAAGCATCACAAAATTTCTGAGGAGGATAAGATCCTGTCATAATATCTCTTGCTTGACTAAATAAATCATCGATCTTGGGTAATGGGTACTTCTTAACAATCACTTTATTCAACTCTTTATAGTCTATACACATCCTTAGATATCCATTTTTCTTTTTTACAAACAAAATCAGAGAACCCTAAAAAGAACAACTTGGCCTAATAAACCTCTTATCAATAAGCTCCTGAAGTTACTTCTTCAACTTCCTAAGCTCTATTGGAGTCATCCGATACAGAGCCTTAGAGATAGAAGTCATACTGGGAAATAGCTCAATGTAAAACTCCAGCTCTCTCTTAAAAGGTAACCCTGGCAAATCTTTTGTAAACATAACTAGGAACTCCCTCACTATAGGCACCTCTTCGATACTTGGCTCAACTATACTCTTATAGACTACATTAGCTAAGTATCATACACAATCTTTATTCAATAATCTTCTCATCTGAATATAAAAGATAAACATAGTCTCCACTCTCCTCTCTCCAAACACAAATTGATCAGGGCTAATTGTAGTCTAACATTTTTCCTTCTACAGTTTATCTCTACCTCATAGCTACTTAGGAAATTCATGCCTAAGGTCATATCAAAATCAACCTACTCCAATATGATCAAGTCTATCATCAATCTTCTACTCACAATCTCTATCTTATGATTTATCAGTACCTAGTCACTCAAAACTATACCACCATCTGACATCTCTACACATATACTTCTATCTGGCACACTAGGGATCAACCTTAGGTACTCTACTACCTCTATAGATATGAAGCTATATGTGACACTACAATCAATCAACACATAAATAAAAGTATTAAAGAAAAATAACTGACTAATAACTACATGTGGAGTAACATCTGCCTTATCATATTTGACTACAAATACTTTGGCTCTACCTCTACCAGATGAATGACACCTCCTCCAGGTGTATCAGTACCACCCTTGCTAGTACCACTACCTCTAGTTGTTAAGCTAGGAGTACCTTTACTCAAACTTGCTGTACCATTGGTTGGGTACTCTAACAACCTATGCCCAGACTACTGATATTTGAGACACACACTCTAACCTATGCGACATTCCTCTGGATACCTTTTACCATAAGTCCTACACACAGGTAACTTTGTTCACTATTTTTTTCCTCTGGTAGGCTTTTTGGATTACATAGGTCTCTCACATTTCTCATTGCCTTTATCAGAACCCTTGTCTAAAATTCTCTCTTTTGGTCTAGTGAATACACTCATCCTTTGTAGATAAATCTCCGACTTCAAGGCTTTTTCTAAAGCATTATTGAATCTTTGAAGAGGGGAAAATCCTATTATCATGTCTCTGGCAATAGCAGGGTATAGTCCATGCACTTTTATACTTTGGTCATCTTTAAAGTTGTCATACCAGGGACAAACCTTACTAGCGATTAAATCTGGTGGCATAATCCTTCACTAAACTTATACCCTGAGTCAATTCTATGAATTCTTGAGCTTTGGCATAAACCATATGTACACTGTTATACTTCTCATCAAATAACCTCTTAAACTCATCCCATGTCAAACTCTCTTCGTCAATCAACATTTTCACAAGGTTCTACTATACCCTTACATCACCTTTGAGCATATATGTAGTATACCTAACATTTTCTTTGTCTATTATGGAGAACAACCCCATAACACTCTCAATTATCTATATCTAGTCTTTTACTATTATAAGGTCACTTAAGTCGCTGATGAGCTCTAAGAAAATTGTATATTGGATAAAGCTTCTTTAAACCATTTATACCAACTGTCCCTATATAAGAACTCTAACCTCTTTGAAATTCAAACACTGGTATCTGATAACCCTCTATCCTTTACTTATAATAAGCTCTACCTTGCCCTTGATAAGTCTTACCTCTAATAGGCTCTTAGGTTTTTGCCTTCTTTACATGTTATAACCCTTCTCTTAGAACTTTTTTGACTATTTCTCTAACATCTTCTGTTTTGAGAGATAACTATGAGTATTGAGACCTCCTAGCATTACTAGTACTCATGGGTCTTATTGAAGCACTACTCTCTTCACCTATAAATCTAGGTAGGTAGGATCTCCTATCTGGAGAATCACAAACACTGGCTGTTAGCATCTAACATAAAACTGAAATTCAATACTAAAATACTTATACTGAGAGGATACGAGTAATGGTTGTTGGGATATGTTGGCTCTAGCTCATACAAATTGTAGAAAATAATGCACGTGAAAACATATTTCTCTAAAAAATATGGCTCAAATATGCTCTAATGGCTCAAAACATGCTCTGATACCAAAACACTATGGTGACTCCCGTCATAGGTCATTGTAGACTATTATTTATAATAATAATATAATTGTTGAAAATTACATCAAAAAATGCTACATCAAAACTGTTGTACTGGCCAAACTAATAAATATAGAGATTTAACACCCTGACTATGTGAGTTCAATTATACTGAAATCTACTAATGCACAACTAATACTCTCTCTAATGAGCTTGGTCAATGATCATGTCCTCTCTAAAGAATATTAGTTTCCCTCTCTAACGAGTGTATGAACTTATAAGTGCTCTATTGTATTCACCCCTAACTGATATCGTATACCTATATTTTTTTTAAAAATATGCTATTTGATCCTTGGGTCCACTTCTAAAAACTCTAGTATGACATGTCGTGCTCTATACTACTAATCATATATGGTATGTTATTTTATCTTCTTATTATTAAGTTATGAATGCTTAAAAATGGTATAGAGTGGCTTAACATTTCCTTAAAACTATTTTTGTACTTTTTTCAAGATTCACAAGCATGTGTTACTTAGCACACGAGTATGTAGGAAGCCACATGGGATCTATATTAGTCGTGCTCTTGGTCATGCTAGCTTCTGACATAAATTTATAAAACTTTGGCTGGCCACATAGGCGTGTAGTGTGAGACACATAAGTGTGCATCAAGGCACAAAGTCATGCCCCATAATTACATAGCCATGTAGTTACTATTTGACACTATCGTGTCTTGCTTACAAGCATGTGAAATTGGGATTGAGCACATAGACATGTGCTTGGTCACACAGACATGTTTTTTATTTTATCAAGTGCATATGGGTGCCATGCAAAGCCATGCTCATATAGAAATGAAGTCATATACGACAAGTGGTGTAAGACATACAGACGTGCATTAATGCACAAGGTCGTGCCTCATAATTGCACAGACGTGTAGCTACCATCCAACACTCTCGTGTCTCACTTATGCAAGTTTATGAAATTATGATTGAGTATACAAGTGTGTGTCTAGGTTTTTTAGGTGCACATAGGTGTCATGCAAGGTCGTATTCATGTAGAAATAAAGCCATATAAGCATGTACCTACAGGTACATGGTCATGTGTTTAACTCAATCTCTGCACTCTTTTTTCTATAAACCCAAAAATCCTAATTGTCTTCCATATAAACACTTCCGAACTTCAATCAATCACTAAGACAAACTTAAGGCTTTTATCAGTATGTACACTTTCATCAAAATCTTATTTGAATCATGTCATATCTCATGTATACAAACATATACACATATTATCATGGAATCAGCTACTCAATCAGTTTCTAAACTAGCATTCACATGCTTAAACAAGCTAATCAAGTATCAAGCAAGCAACAACCATCCATATAACTCAAATAATAGGGGAAGGATATTATGAAACAAGGTGAAAGAGATAAGGAAACACTTTACTCTAGCCATGGAAGCTTGCTCTCTCTTTCTAAGAGTTTTTCAAATTTTAATCTGAGGCTAATAAACTACTGGTTGATCTCTCTTAACTCTAAAGTTCATTAGGATACAAAGAAGAAGAAGAAGATAAAAGCTGAGAACTATACAAAAGTTAAAAAATAAAACATATATATGGCTAAAATATGTAACACATGGTTGTGTGTCCTGGGCACACGGTCGTGTGTCCTATCGAAATCTCAGTTTTCTTTCTTTTCGTATCATACATGAAATAGTCTCCTAATAAACCTATGTACAAGCCACAAATAGTTTTTAAATGACTATTTTACCCTTAAATCTATTTTCTATCAAGAAAATCTCACTTTTACCCCTAAATTCAAGTGTAAAAGGACAATTCTACCCTTAGGCTATTACATAGAATTTCTTAGCAAAGTTTTTCCCCCCTTTTAAAGATAACCAAACTACGTAATGACATCACCATATTTATGTAGTACGATATAGTCACTATATGAAGCATGGGAAAGATACAAAGACACCTATATGGTTTTAGGTATAAGGTTTTTTTAATGGTTTAATGTCTATAAATCGTACCTTAGTTGATGTAGCTGTAGAGGGTAACTCCATGAGAAAAACACAAAAGGAAGCATTTGAGTTACTTATTGAGATAGCTTTCAATAGCTACCAATGGCAAAGTGATATAACATTAAGGAAAACTATAACAATACATGGAATGGATTCATTCAATACCTTGGCTACTGAACAAGAAAATAAATACCATGGTGGTTATATAAGTGAAAAGTATGGTTTATGATCTATATGGAGAGGGACATTTAAGCATTGATTTCTAAGTAGGTAACCCATCGACAGAATCTTCTAAAAGTGCTAATTATGTAAGAAAGTTTTGTAGGCCTCAATAGAACAACCTATATTCAAGCATATATAATCCAGGGTAATGAAATCATCCAAACTTCTCATAAAGTAATTAGAATCCAGTTAAGCAACCATCATCAAGATTTCAACTTCAAAAAAAGAAGTTTAATCTAGAGGAGCTCATGACAAAGTTCACTAATAGTGTTGAAGTTAGATTTCAAAACAAGAAGCATCCATCAAACATCTGGAGGTGTAAAAAGGCCAATTAGTAAATATAGTTTTTGGAAGAACTTAAAGGACCTTACTTAGTGATACTAAAAGGAATACTAAAGAGCTAGGTATGGCTATCACCTCAAAAATAAAATCCATCATAAATGAACCTCAACTACATATAATAGAGTCACAATAATAATAGAAGATTAAAGAGAAGACACAACCCATCGAGCATGAAAAGGTAGTTATAGACGTATGCATGCCAAAATGGAAAAAGTGCAAGGAGTAAGCAAAGGTTATATAACAAAAAAGTAGAAAGGAAATCAAGGGTAAAAAAGAAGACAAAGCACTAAAAAAGCGACAAGATGAATCAGTTACACAGCAAATTGAGCCAAATCCTATTCACATCCAACCTCATTTTCCTCTTGCAAATAAGAAATGGTAGTTGGATAAATAATATGCAAAATTCTTAGATATATTTAAAAATTTTCATATAAATATACCTTTTGTAGATATTTTACTTCAAATGCCTATCTATGCTAAGTTTTTAAACGATAACTTATTAAATAAGAGGAAGCTAGAGGAGTATGAACGATTAAGCTTATGGAGGAATGTTCAACCATTTTACTAAATAAATTACCTCCAAAGCTTAAGGATCTAAGAATTTTTTCAATTTCTTGCACATTAGACCTAATTTCATTTTCTAATATTTTATGTGATTTAGGTATTGACATTAACTTAATGCCCTTGTTTATTTTCAAGACATTAGGACTTAGAGAACCACAACCTACCATAGTATCCCTATAGCTAGTAGAGAGTTCAATCAAATATCTAAGATGTATTGTGTAAGACGTGCTCACAAAGGTAGATAAATTTGTTTTTCCTATAGAATTCCTTGTGTTAGACATGGAAGAAGATATCAAAATGTCTTTAATTTTTAGAAGACCATTCTTGGCCACTAGAAGGGAACTAATTAATGTGAGAGAAATGATAATGAAATTAAGAGTAAATGATGAGACAGTAACCTTCAAAGTGTATAAAGCCATAAATCCCTCTAATGAAAAAAAAAAGCATGCCATAAAGTGGAGGTGATAGAGATAACAACATATCTTAGGAATGAAAATGTTAAAGATGGTAAAGACAAACCTAAAATTGGTAACACTTACAACCTACAAAGAACAAACTTAATGGTAGCCAAAAAAAATTCTTTTCTAATGCCCAACACCAAGCCTTCCTTCAAAAGCTAAGAGCTCAAGAAATTAGTTCATTCACTGTCACCAAAGCCTATCTTAAAGAAGCTATAAAGATAAATAACAAGAATAACAACACCTACATGATCATAATGCAATGGTTAAAATATTATAAAGATAATGAATGGCAAAAAGACAAAGTTTCCATCCTAATGAATGATTCGACCTAAAAAGACCAATATCAAGTCAAGCTAAAGACTATAAACAAGTAGTTATTGAGAGGCAACCCAAGTTGTATCCTTTATGTTTCATTGTTTTTTGTTTTTCTTGTTTATAATTTTTGTTTATTTATCAAACTGATATAATCTAACAATATTGTTTGAGGTTTTTTTGTTGTTAGAATTGGCTATAGAGAAATTTTTTAGTTTCAAATCTAGAGGTACGAGCAAGCAAAGACACCTTTTACAAAATAAGGGAAATAGTTCTAACTTTTTACTTTTCTTATTCACCATTAAGGATAGTGTCAATGCTAGGTTAAAGGTAAGGAGAAGGTAGAACTAAAATTGCATGCATGGCAACATTAGAGACAAATTTTTGAATTTATCTATTTTTTTTGTTTGAATTTTTTGTTTTATTTTGGTGCATGTGTGTTGAATTAGGTCATATTTCTATAATTACACTTAACTATGATGAATGATTGAAATATTATAAGCTAATTTTTTTTTATTTATAAGTATGGAGACATTAACATAGTAAAATTGAAGCTTTCAGGTTTGATGTATATATGGTTGATGACTTAACTTGAGGAGTTATTTATGTGTTGTGTTCATGTATGCAAGTGACAATTCAAAAACCCCTAGATAGACTTGAAAATTGTTTGAACTATAGTTGAAAACGTACATTGCTTAGATCCTTAGATAGAATGAGTGTAAAAAGACTAGTTCACAACCTAAGGGAACCAAATAAAACCCTAAAAAATTATATGTAAAATGAAAGAACAACAAAGAAAAATATTATTCAGTATGATACATAGCAAGCATAAAAGTCATGACATCTAGGGTCAAAGCATTGTCGCTAATATATCAGCGAAAGACAATTGAATGGTTTGTCTAAGGGAACCTATTCATTAAATTTTTATCAGTAACTTGTACATGTAAATGCATGCATGGATATATTCTGAAAGTTTAGTTAATGATTTATGAATGAGGTAGATGTGAGAGTTGATAAAGTAGTGGTGTGTTGTTTTGAAATACTTCAAGAAATATAAGATTGATAAGTTATGTACTAGTTATTTGTTGCACTTCATGAGACATTTATACAAGTTAACTATGGTGCTATTGTAACACAATGTGTATCTATTACGTTTTTTTTAGATTAGGTAAATGATTTTTATAGATAGCATCACTAGAAACTCTTATAAGACTATAAATCATCCATTAGTGCTGGTTAGGGGTTTAACAGATTATTGCATTCACTAAATGCAATTGTGACAACTTGGAAAAGTGGTTTAGATAGTGAACATGTTAGTTTAATTTTATTTTTGCTTAGTTTTGTTCTTATTTTGTTCTAGTAAATTGTTTATTTTACTAGGGCTAGCAAAATGTTAGTTAAGGGTTGTGATAAGTGTTAAATGCATGTAAGAATCTGTGGTTAATTTATAGAGTTTTAGAGGGTAAGTTGACTAGTTTATCCTTATTATGTGGATATCTTGAGATCATATATTTTTATGTTTGGTTTTATAGAAAATGTTGGTTTTAATGTGAATTCAATGGAAATCAAGCTAAAAGGACACTTATAAAAGACTAGCTAGCGGTTCAAACTTAGTCCGATTAAGAATGAGCGACTGAAGCATAAAAAGAAAAGGAAAACATTGTATGCCACAATAAGAAAACAAGGATTTTCACTAAGTTTGAGCTTTATAATGAAAAATTAGTCTTTAACAACGTTATAGTACAAGCTTTTCAGAAAGATATTATAGGGGAAAATTCAAGCTTGTTTGGGCCTTCAACTATTATCGCAAATTTAAGTCTTCTCAATAAAATTCTGTATCTAATCACTATGGATTCAAATACTCAGAACTTAATGTTCCAAAGTCTAATAAGGTGATTCAAAAGCTAAATGAAACTAACATCTAGGGCTACAACTTTTATGAAGACCAAAAATTCATATTCTATAAACTCTGCATCACAGAGTTGCACTACAATGCCAAATGTAGCAAAAATCCAAAAACTAGGTGTTGTGGCATGCCATCCTAGACTAATTGTAATTGTGAATTCACATCTTATGGCAAGAATTCACATTTTTTGAAACTCTTTCCTAACCTTAGACTATATATACTAATTATAATCCTACCTGAAGAAGAAGGAACCACCTTAGGACAATTTTAAAGAGAATTTTATACAATTTTGAGATGTTTTTAATTTTGTTTGAAGATTCAATCGATTAAACAACACTAATTGTAATTGTGACATGATTTTTCAAAAAATTTCAATAAAGATTCAAGAGATTCATTGAGTTTCATTTTTTTATTTCTATTATGTTTTTCTCGAATCTGAACGCTTTTTCTTACTTGATGTTGAACTAAATATTCTTTGCTAAGACTAGGGCTATCTAATTCATGGATTTGTAATGTTTCTTGATTTTGATTGAAGAGTATGCTATTTCATGATAAGTGTGTATTCTAAATTTAATGTCTATTAAAAACCTGATCAACTTTTAATAAGATTTCTGCTATATAATTGAGACTAAAATGTGACATTGTGTAAAAGTTATGAAAATACAAACTGTGGATCAATTGAATATAGAGATGTATGAGTTGATACATGCAATAGTCATAGGCATAATAGGTTTACGCTGAAAGCTAAAAGATTCCATATAACACTAATACATTTTTATCTAATTAAACCGATACAGAGATATCTAAGTTATTAGATTGTGAAATAGGATTGATCTTGCTAGAAAAAAAATATTGATCAAATTAGTAAGTTTTGTTGTCACATGAATAACAAAAATCTTCAATCACATGGAGAGTCTACCTTAAAGTGGATAAATGAACCTAAAGTCTTAGTATCCTCTCACATATTATTTAACCAATTGAATTATTTAGGCTCAATTATTTATTATTTTTTTTCATTTTTGTTTTAGTTTTAGATTAACTTTCAATTCATAATCATTAGTTTAGATAAAGTTAGAAGTGGTATTGCCTTGGTACTTGCTTATGCAATCCCATGGATATGATAACTCAACATTATTTTTCTTATTACTTAGACCTAATACACTTGCTAGGAAGTTAGGATCAAAACTTAACACATTAGATTCCACTTAGCACAAGAGATCATTTACCATATAAATGTACAAATTGAAAAAGTTGACACAAATAACAACTTAGCATATCCACTAATAAAGCCTCTATCATACTAGAAGCATGACAAACACGTAATGGCATATGGCATTAGACATATGTGTGGTTGACTATAGTGCAAGTAAGAGATTATTAGGTTTAGTACCCTATAGCCATGTATTTGCTAACATGTTTCTATGTATTTACTTGTGTACTTACATAATTTGTAAATAAATTTTGATTATTAATAAGATGATATATTCAATTATGTTGTTGTCATATATATATATATATGTAAAACTTATCTTTAGTATAGTAGAGGCAAGATGATGGAATCAAATGACTTAACGTATTTACCATATGCACTCATTGGTGGCAATACTAAAATTATCTATAATCCTAACATCACTATGAATCTAGAATATAATTAATGGTATAAAGATTATCATAATGTGATTAATCTTATTACAAGGTGGTAATGGTTTACACATGCCAAAGTATCATACTTACAATCTGGTCTCACATATAAGTGCATGATTTTTTTATCATGACCACTAGACTAACCTACTGAAGAGGATTTCATATAGTTGATGCTTTTTGTGTCTATAAAAAATGTCTTTCTAACTTAATAGGTATATGTAGTTTTTTGACTTGAGATCATCAAACCATTTTATACTAGGAGTTATGTTATTTGATGTTATCAAATACACCTTCATAAATGGGGTCTTATAAAGGTGGGTGGTTAACCACACCATCATTAGTGTGAAGACTATAGTGAATCAATCTAGGATTCATCATTCTTAAACACCGGAGTTATGTCTTAGTTGAGTTGTTTTTAATCACTAAGACTATAACCATAGTTGGATCAATTGGAGATGTATCTAATATCTTAGTTTAGACATTTGCATATACAATGGGTCCTTGAGAAAGACATACGATTGTTTATCCTGGTGATTAGGTATACAAGTGTTGTCATATGTGATTTGCCAAATCCATTAAGTTTATGTTGAAAACCAAATTAAGAGATTTGCCTTGATTTACAACCATGAACCTCCTTGAGTCATAAGCGTACATCTGGATGGTTAACAAAGTCTTAAGTGTTTGGATGGATTTTGATTTGACTAAGTCAAAGTAATTTGAAGTTCATATAATTTGATGCATAGGCATACATATTTCATGCATGAGCATACACATAGTTGGTTAGGGATTAGCAAGATCTCAACATTGTGCAAATTTTGTGCAATATGGATAAAGTCATGTGAAAATGTAATTGCCAACAAAGGAACGCTTGTATCGAAACTTTTGCATAGACTTATCTATGAAAAATGAATTTTTTAACATTTGACTTCGTACCAACAAAAGATTTAGTCACACACTGGAAAGATAACCCAAAAAATTGATAAAATGCCTATAGAAGTGCTTTATATGAACCCTTATCGGTTGAGACCACAAGTGAAAATGTGATTGCTAGAAATTGACACGATAATATTTCGATTTATTCATCAAAAAAGGCGTATCCTTATTCAAACACTAATGTACAACTATGAATGTTGCATTCACGAGCATATATGGAAGCGTCATGAGTGTACATTTTTTATGTCACACCCATGACCTAACTCCATATAAGAAAGTGCGATGATTTTTTGTTCACACATAAGCTTTTCCAAAGAGTGAAACCCATGCAAACCTTATTCATAGTTGTACACCATTAGGTATTAACAACCCAAAAGTGTGTGAAGCCTCTTCTAGTTGCTTTGTGTGGACTTCTCAAATGCCTTTGGCCTATAAGACATTGGAAAAGTGATTTCTAAGCCACATAATAACTTAAAGGAGCCAACAACGCAGTTATAAATTTAGAAACACTCTATGATTGTTTTTATTATTTTATGTATTTTTATGCATTTGAATGACGACGATCCAATATGGAATTCATCAGACTCTATTTGATTTTTAATTCCATTTCATAGAAGAACTTCTGGCAATTAGGGAATCCCTACACCTCTCTCTTTATTTTTACTTATTTTGTTTGAAAATTTTTATTGTACCATTGTTTACATTATTGGTTATACTTCGCACTAAATTTTAGAAAATCCTATTTAACCCCTTTCCCCCTCCCATTTTCTAAAATTATTCCAGCCATGAGGGTGTTCAACAGTAACTCTTATACAACTTTTTATAGAGTTTGGAATGAGCGGAAATCAACCTTGGTCATTCGAGTTAAGTTAATGGCATGTTTTAACCATCTAGTGAGGTATTTGAATCGTCACCCAATAAATTAATAATGGCAATTTGAATATTCCACTAGTATATGTTGTAGGCATGCATCACTCTAATACAAAGTGGAAACATCATTTTCACAATCCCAATCATTCACATGTTCATCTATGCAAAAGAGCAAAGTGTTTCAAAAATTTTACTCACACTTTAAAAACAGGGGGCAATTGATTTTTGATAAAATTTTTCCAAAATGTGAGTAGAATTTCTTTTATCTATAATAGTAAAAAGAGTGACTCTCGATAATTTTAATAGTTTCTATGAACTCCTCATTATGCAATTTTATATCATATTATTATCACATTTCAAAACCTTTCTGTAGAATTTAATAACATAACAATAGATATTAATTTTTAAATAATATATCGAACCATTTTAAAATTTCATCATTTTCATTTTTTCTTTAAAATAAATTACCCCTTAATTATGTGTACTTTCGATTGGACTGTAATCATTAAAGCCGTTACAACCATATGAGCAATCAGTGTACTCATATATGTTTGCATGTATCAAACAATCAACTCTACTAGTCTAGCAGATTCTTTGTGTCAACCTAACCTATTGAAACTGTGTCGTGCTCATGTTGTGTGTTATGACCTTTTTGCCACTCATGTTACACAATTGGCTCTTCTAATGTGGAAGATAGTTTTCCAAAGACACTTAAACAAAAGCTATTTTTTCTGAAATATACGTTCTAAACAAGGAGACATATATCAACAGAAGCATGCACCAATTAATCCTTTGGTGCTGTAACTTGGTGTGACATACATACAAAACTAATGCACCAATACAATAAAGTCAGAAGATGTGAAGTCTGTCACCTTCTCACTAATTATGTTACAATATATATACCGACCAAGACATCATGCTGAAAAAAATAAAATAAAACATACTATGTTCTTCCAGCAGAAGTAAGCTTCCCAAAATGTATTGTAAAGTTATCTAAATTGTTTCGGTTCCACCAGCAATTTCCGAGATCAGCTCCCTTGCTAACCATAGCCCCGTCTTCGGTAGCCCCATTTTCCGTCTTGATCTCCTGTGCATTTAATGAAGCTGCCGGAGGGTCTGTGAGGAATTGCTTCCAGAACACATCATTAATTCCAAATTTTACAGAAAAATTTGTTGACTCTATCGCCTCTTTGCTTGATGCCTCAGCCTGAGGGACACTAGCAGGCTTCAAAATTACATCAGTCCCTGGGGGTTCTGGTTTTTCATCAGCGTTTAAACACATAGATGATATGTTAGGCCAATGACCATCCATATGATCCGCATATGAATGAATCTCCATTGAATGAAGAGCGGGCAAATTTGATTTTGTTGAACAATATTGACCATACAGATCATCATCTTCAGACGATGCACCCCCGTCTGAAACAGTTAATGCAGAAACTGATGGCAGCACACCAAAATCATATACATCTTGACTAAAGGCTTCATTGATCCCAAGCAGAAAACCAGCCCAAAAGTTCACAGATGATTCTAACTTTTCAATTTGTTCTAAATTCGAAATGGGAGCAGAAACTGCATTTCGGTTTTCTTTCTGGTCAGTCAAACTCCAGTTTTTATCCATATTGAACTCATAACCAAAATTATTAGTCTTTAACAATCTTCTCTTTTTGTTATGAACTTCTGACTGCTGCATAAGAACTGAGGCAAATCCAGGTTTTTTAATCAAGTCGGCAAAGAAAGTCATCAGTTCCATCTGTCGACCCTCCAAATACTTCATACGCTCGCTTAATGATTGTACCTGAAATGCAAACCCCTGATTTTCACTCTCAGATCTCTGTAGCTCCAACTGTAGTAAACTCCTCTCTTTCTTCAGTTTCTCAATTTTCCTCTCAAATTCATTTCTTTCAGTTACCGTCAATGGAATGCCAAAATTCCCTTGATTCTGCACGGAATGGCTATGAACTGGCTTGCGTCGGTAAATATTCTTTAGAAGATGTTTCTTTCCTCTTACAAATTCCTCATTCGCAAACTCCCACACCTCAGGATCAACCTTCCTAAATCCCTGATAACATAATACAAGCTCGTAATTCACCATCAACGCCAAAAGCAATTGAAAATATCTTTGCTAGATTAAACATATACAAATTGTTCAAACTAGGAAAAACTAAAATTGAAATATTACACATAGAGGCAACAATTAGTACACAAAAGTTACGAATTCTAAACAATTACAAAAATCCAAGTGAAGTTTGAATATGCAAATCCTTTTGCTCGAAAAATAACAATTATTTCCAAAATTAAATAGCACAAAAGTTATCTGAAGCAAAGTGAACACAAAAAAAGAACTTACATACGTATTGAGCTGCCTTACAAAGCTTGAAAAATTGTTGTGCTTGAAATACTTGGGCAGCAAATCTCTTGAAAAATCAGGTGGATTCCACACCAAAAAACTATATCCACTTAAACTCCAGGACACCAATGAGTTGGTTATTGGATCATCTACCATCTCATATGTCTTTGTGAGAAACGGAGCCGGCGTATTTGAACTACCCTGTTCGTGTGATTCTTCCATACTAAATTCTTACAAATTTTACTTAAATTTTCATTAAACTCGAAGTGGGTTTCAAGAAATCAATGTAAAATTAAGAAACCACAAGCCAAATCACGTGAGATCATGGAATATTTTCTAAAGAGAAGCAATCTAATTGAACAACTTGGGGGAAAAGCAAGGGGAAGTTAGAATAGTCAGATGACATGTAAGAGAAAGCAGACAAGTTTGACTTTTTCTAGTTACCTAATGCCACAAGGTAAGAAAGTATAAATATATTATTATGCGGGAAACTTTTATTTTTTTATTTTTTTTGACAATTTTTCAAAGTCTCCGATCTAGTCTTCTTGGGTGAGAAGAAACTCTGCCCTTGTGTAGTTAATAAAAGAAATATGGATTGACCTGCGGCCGTTGATTTTCAGTTTTCAACAAAGAGTGAAGAATAATCAGTCTTGTCTTATATAAAGTTAAATGACATGTTTGTTCTCGAAGTTTGTCTAAAGTATTAATTAAGTTTTAATAAAGTAAGAACATAACAGTTAATTTGAATAAAATGAAATTGTTTAAACTCGTATAGAGTCTGGTAAAGTAAACAATTGATTAATTATTTAAAGGATAACATCATTTTTTTTTTTTTATTGGAGGGGTCAAAATTTTTTTGACTTTATTGACTAAGTTAAATTTTTATTGATTTATATTTAATATATTCAACTAATCAATTTACTTTGAAAAAAATAAAAAAAAACAAACAATCAAACCATATTTGTTATGAATTATCAATAGAAAATAACTATAAGTTTGATCAAAATTTGAATTTCTTTAATAAAAAGTTTAAAATTTTAATTTTTTAATAAAAAATTGAAAATTCAGTCCTTTCAATAAATCTAAATAATTTTTTTTTCTTCAATTAAAAACGGGTGGTAGTTGGATACTATTAAACATTATTGTCATTTTAGTATATATAAAGAAAAATAAAATAAATAACTTAATTGAAATATTATAAAAGCAAATTAAACGCCGGATAATAGAATTCAACCAAACTAACCACATTTTTCAATTTCTTCAATCAGCATATTTCTTATATTAAATTTACCCTTAATGATTACATTTCATATTTTATATGTAAACTACTAGTATCTATTAGAAACTTTTCAATTTTTGTAAAGTTAGTATCTCTTTGAAAGCACTGCAGTAGTTTTTCGTGTTTAAAACTTTTCATATTATAGCTCTTTAAAAGTACCGAAATCGTGTTTTTCGCTAGGTTTGAACACCTTACTTGAAGCAAAAAAAATTCCTAATTCAAGTTGAAAAAAAGGAAATCGATTGTTCAAGTATTTATATATATTTAAGTTAAAAAATGATTGTTGAAAATATAAGGGGTTTATTGAACTTTTGTCATATAGAACTTAATTGATATTTTTATAATGATTGGGTGGAATGGAAATTTGATATAATATAGAGGGTTTACAATTATATAACATGAGAGACATTATGGCAAAATTGCAAGGTCATGCTATTTGAATTGTCTTTTCTAATCCTTTGCATGACTAGCCTTACACAACTAGGGTAGTAGTGTTTTTATTGTAAGGTCTATGAGCACGATCTTGTGTACACTCCTTGCACAAGCGTGCATCTTCTTAACATTTCTTCTTCGTGTATCGTGCATTGTATGATTGTGTCATAAGATCGAGTGAGCTTGTAGGATCTTCACAAAGCATGACACATAATTGTGTGTATTTTCATACCATGATCATGCATCTTCTTAACCTTTCTTCTTTATGCATCGCACATTGCACGATGATGTCATGCAAACCAATCATGATATATAGTCATGCATAATTTCCTAGTCCAATCGGGTAACTTGAAAACCTTTCTTTTTTGTGTATCACATGTTGCACAATGCTCTCATGTGAACTAGTCATGACACATGGTCATGTGTAATTTGTTAGCACGATCATATAACTTGATAACCTTTTTTCTTCATGTATCATGTGTTGCACGATGGTGTCACACAATCACATGTCTGTAGATTATTCACAACACATAAAGCACGATCGTGTTTGCTTCTCTTGCACAATTGTACATTTTCTTAGCCTTTCATCTTGATGTATCATGTGTTACATGATGTTATCACATGATCGAGGGCCTTTAGATAGGGCATAACACACAATCGTGTGTCACTTACAAGCATGGTCATTCGTTTGAACATTAACAATGCTACCACGATGAGGTTACATGTTTGAAGTATGGTTGTGTTGGACTTGAAATTTGTCTCAAAAAAATTACAAGACCTAGAAGGGGCATGAGCAAAAAATCTTGTTTTCTATGTAAGTGTTAAATGACAATAGTGCATGATCAAACACAATTGGCATATGGTCGTGTACTGCCTAACATAAGGTTCGTTTTCTCCCTCTATGATACTTCCTTATTTCAAAACAATGTAAAAACGCTCTCTATATCCATGATCAAGCATCAACCAACCAATGCAACAGACATTTTAATGTTGATCAAAATTTCATAGGTGATAAAACTTAGATATTTTGATCAAATGATGTTTTTGTTATATGAATTTGTATGTCAATAGATGTCAATTTGTGTTTGACTATGTGAAAGAGACCTTCATTTCTACCTCTTGAGGTTGCTTTGTATTATTGTAAACTCAAAATGGTAATTGATTCTCCTTATATGGTTATTGTAAGCTTGATCGATATGGTAGGGTACTCTTTGGTTTGTTATGAAAGTAAATGAATGCAAGATAAGAATAAAAATATATTGACATATGTCAGATGAAGGGAAGATATCCTTAAAATCCTAAAGGGCACAACTTTAGAGGAATTGATACAAATGTTATGTAAAATTCTTCACATAGACTAGAGAGTAAACGAGATTGAACTATTCATGAGAATCGCAAATCTTGAACATAAGAAGCCTTTAGTGATTACTTGTAATGAACATGTGGAATGCCTTGTTAGACTTTTTATTCACCTAATAAAAGCATTCCCGTAATAGCCCAAGGGTAGAATTGTCTTTTTAGGCATTGAGATCTAGGGTAAAAGAGAGATTTCTAGATAGAAAATAGATTTGAAAGGGTTAAAGGGTAAAATAGTCATTTAGAAGCCTTTTGTGGCTTGTACATGGATATTCTAGGAGGAATATTTCATGTATGGCACAAAGAGAGAGAGAATTGAGATTTTCCTTGCACATACGACCATGTGTCTTGGACACACTCCTGTGTGTCAGGTAGTTTTTCTTACTTTCGCCCAACTTATTCCATTTAGCTTTCTTCTCTTCTTCATTTCCAACAAATCTTAGGACAAAAACCATTCCACTAGAAGCCATAAACCAAGTTAGAGATCTAGAAGTGATGAGAGAGAGAGATCCGGACATAATGGTGATAAGTAAGTATTTCCTTACCCCTTTCATTTGGGTTTATACCATAATTCATTGGGTTAAGTTTGCTTTATGTGTTTGCTGCATGTTAATAATGTGTTATAACATGACTTGATGATGAAATAACACCTTAGATGATGATTCATGAAATTATTATGAGATGTTTGTGGTTTATGTGCTTGGGTATGTATTTATGACAAATATAAGATTTTTAACATGCTTTATGATGAATAGATGACATGAGCATGTTTATTGGTGATGTGATCCCAGCCCATTCTAGCAGCCCTATACTTTTTCATGTTCATGGAATGAAATCAAAAGCCAAAGGAGTTCAAGATATGAAGTCTATGGTCCAAGCCAAGTAAACATGTAAGTAAATGGCCCAAGGCAATGAGGTGGTCCAAGAAGATCTCACATTGGGCTATGCTAGCCCAACCTATATTCATCAAGGAGAATTAGACCCACTTACCAAATTTGGCTTCAATTTGATTCAAAGAATGAAGAATATGCAAGTTGCAAAGCCAAGGGGACATGATTCCTTAATTTAAGGAAAAGTGGTATGACTTGTAATTAATGAAGTATGGGCTCATTTCTCATTTCAATAGCTTAGAAATTTTGTAATTTCATTTTCTTGTATTTATATTTAATAATAGGGATTTGACCATGCCTTTAGGAAGACCATATAAAAAGATATGAAAATATTGTAAAAACTAGTTTTGATGAATATGCAAAATCTCTCTTATTTGATTCGTAAGTTTCATCTTTTAAATTGAATTGTTCTTCCTTTATCTAAACTTTAGCCAAAGGTTTGGTTGTGGATTTCCAAGTTGGTGGCTTTACCTTTATGCTTGGAGTATCATTTGACTAATCTAATAAGTATTGTTTGTGTTGCATAAAAAAATTGCCTAATTAAACTTGTAAAACTCATAGTGCTTGCTCTTGGTTTTGTTTGATCTTGGTGTTGTGTTGAATGATTTAGTAACGAAAATGAGTAGTTTGGGGTGTTTGATGGTTGGAAGTGTTGAGTTGAATGCTAGAAGTGATTAAAAACTATTTGCATATTTGACCTTTTAAATGCATTTTAAGCCAATTTGATGGACTCACATCAATTGGTTGATGTATTTGATGTATAAACATTTGATTGAGATATGGTTGTGTTTTGAGTTAAGAAATCTAGGATTTTTAGATTTCAGACGTGTATTACAGAATAAGAGTCGACTACACGTCCATGCACTCGAGAAAACACACTTAGGTGGCCTCATTTTTGTACGAACATAACCTTGCATGACACCCGTATGTATATGAAAATCCAAACACACACCCATGTAGTTGATGCACACGCCCATGTACTTATTCATAATTTTACATGCTCGTGTAAGCAAGACACGAAAAGGTGTTTAGATAGCTATACGCCCGTGTAGTATAGTACGCGACCTTGTACCTTGTATTCATGCCCGTGTGTTTACACCACACGTTCATGTGGTCAACCCAAGATTTTCAAATTTATTTCAAAAGCTAGCACAACCAAGGACACGACTTGAGCAAAACCCCATGTGTCAGTTGGTACGTGCTCGTATGCCTAAAGAAAAACCGAGAAACAGTTCCAAAGCATTCTTAAAGCAAATTTAAGTAATTTTAAGCCATTCCTAAGCATGTAGGACCCGCTACTGTGTATGCCACTACTGCTGATTTATTTATATAATAAAAATAATATATTGAAAACTTGGCATACACAATAGGGATCCCATGAAAAACTGCTACCGATATGTAAAACATGCACATGCGAAAGTTGGAAAATAATTATCACACAATGGTGGGCTAAAAGAAATTTTCATATACATATGTAAATACTATATATACATTATTTCAAAATACATGTATCAATGTAGCAAAATAATCCCACTAGGCCATCTGAAAACTAACTGGAACCTCTTCCTTTTAGCTATAATCCACCCGCGCCTCACCAGTATCACACGTACCTACAAGGAAAGGAAAAAAGGAAAAGAATGAGTGATAAAATAACCCAGTAAGCATTTCCTATTTCCCTCAACCCAAACACACAACAAGACAATGCGCATACTTGGCCTTGGCCTAAATACCCATATATTTCGCTTGGTTTTTAATCATCTGAAAAATGCTTATTCGTTTTCTCTTAATTGAAATATTGATTCATGCTATGAGATAAATGACATGGTACTATGCCATGCAATCATACAATAGACCCTTGGGTTACTTTTTAACAAGCAATCATGTTCACCTATTGTATCTAAAACTATGTATCTAAAAATACCTACTATGATGATTAGGCTGATGAACACAGAGATTCAGAATCTTGGCCATGAAGGCTAAAACAGTCTAGCGAAAGGCTAGAAAACTAAAACATATATACATACAAGTCCTTAGACTAGTAAGTTGAAAATAAACCAATCTAACCGCAGTCAGAAAGCTAAAATCCCACAGATGCCCCCTCGAGTTCACCCAAAACAACTAACCTAGGTGTCAGGTTCTGAATGCTGAATAACTAATGCATTCAGATCCCTTGATCCCTTTTTATGCTAATGTCTTGGCATGTCATGCTATGAGATGCTTATGATACCTTATTTTATCATATTATAAGATCAAATATCCATTTGAAAGGTTTCCCATGCTTTATGCTTAATTTCCCATTCATTTCCTAAAATTCTGTTGGAGCACGGGCATGTAGGATTAGACGTATGGGGTGTGCATTTCATGCACGGGACCATGTGCTAACTGTGTAGTCTGGTCATGCTAGGGTCTGGAATTTTCATGCATTTTCTCATATTTGGCTTGCGTACGATCATGCATCTCATACACACAGTTGTGATCCCTTCTAAACTCAGCCATGTACACGGGTATGACCTTGCAAGTCCAAAGGCACATGGGCATACGTTTATAAGCGCACGAGCATGCGTCCAGCTCTGCTTAGATAAAACCTGTCTGAAACTTACAGAATCCTGCTCAATACACAATCAATCAACACTTAATCTATTTCATACATTTTCAGCAACCCAAACAACATGTAAACATATCTCAATTTCAACCATAAATCACAACATCACAATTTAAGCATCCAACCCATAATTTAGATGCATAGGCATACATACATACATCAAACATATCCATGGGCAGGAATTGTCATTATACTCACTTCATTCTCATCACCATAACATGTAAATAAAACACATCAACCACAAATCATGTTGGAAACTCATTATATCATTCACCATCAAACACATGCTGGGAACTCAAGGAAGAGGCAAGGAAACACTTACCTCTTGCCATGGATATTCTACTTCTCTTTCTATCCAATTCTTTTCCTCTCTTGTTGGATTGGGAGCTGCTGGCTGTTGCAAATCAATTCTAGGGTTGGGATTCTCTAAAAATAGAAAGAAACTTTGGTTGAAAATGGATAAGGACGGGTGCGAAAAGCCTTAAACTCCTCACCTCTCTCCTCCTATAAGCATGCATGGGAGTACACCAAATGTGCATGGTCGTGCACAAGGGAAAATGAAGAATCTTTATTTCCCATGCTACACATGAAAGAAACCTTTCAAGAAGAATCATGTGTAGGGCATACAGACTCTAAAAACTTACGATCTCACCCCTCGACTCATCCAATTCCAAATCTATTGCTAAATCTCACATCTAACCCCAAATTCTAGCCTAAAAGGCATTTCTAATCTTGGGATGCTACAAAGCACAAGAAACGTATAAATAACAAGATATAATAACATAGCATGCATGATTATCAAAAAATTGAGCACGACATGTCATATCAAATATTTTCAAAAATGGATCCAAGTATAGATATATGATATTCTAGTCATCAGTTAGGAGTGGATATAAGGGGGTACCTATGAGTTAACATGCCCGCTAGAGAGAAAAACCAACGTCTACTAAAGAGGACATGGTTTTTTATCAAGCTTGTTAGAGAGAGTACTGATCGTGCATGAGTAGTTTTATTATAGGATTGAGATTACACAACCAAAGTGTCGAATCTCTTATTCAGCAGTCTGGCCTATATAGTAGATATTTTTAGATACAATATTTTCTAATATAGTTTTTTTGTTTGAAAAAGAATTTTCAAAAGAGAAAGAGTTTTCAGAAATCAAGCCCAAGGGTAAGTTTTATAACTATTAAACATTTACATGACATCATTGCATGCATAACATGTCATGTATAGCATTTCATAAGAAACAAAGTAGATAAAGACAAAGAACTTTACAAAAAATAGATGAAAAATTCATAAATAAGGAATAAGAAGCATTTAAATCAAAGAATAATATGATAAGATACGAGACCAATTTGATCCTGAAACCTACTAGTGTTAGAGATAGGAAATGTTTGCTGAGTGATTTTGTCACTCACCATTTTTCTTTCCTTTCTCTTTTATAGGTAAGTGATTCCAAGACTGTGTTGGAGCGATGCAACAGTCATTTTTTAAGGACATGGGTTAGCAACAGATAGCATGTTTATGGCTCACATACTTTTATTTAGTTCTCATGTATGTGTGTGTGTAATATACTTTAGTATACATTGTATGGATATTATATTTTATACATGAGCAACTCAAAAATTTTAGAAGCATGTTTAGTTTCTTCTTATTATCATTATTAATATTAAAATTTTATTTTCATCTTTCGTATTTAGATTTGAAAAAAATTAAGCAGCAGATATTTCACTGTAAGGATCTCTGTTACAGGCATAGTTTTAAAATATTACATATTATAAATAGTAGTGCTTAGTAGGCCTGTGGGAGGGGTCACTACAATGTTTGGTATCAGAGCGATGCTTTGAGCCATTTAGTAGAATTTAAAGCATATTTTCAGAAAATGAAATTTCAAATACATGGTTTTCTAACATATTGTATGAGTCATAGCCAATATGTCTTAATATTTGTCACTCGTTTCCTCTTAGTGTAAGTATAATAATGAGAAGTTTAATATGTTTTTAGATGTTAACAATTTTGTTGTGGTGTTTTAGATCAAAGAGCCTAAGCCCTTTACCCCTAGTTGTAGAGGAAGAAAGTAGTGCCTTTATTAAACCTATGAGTTCAAGTGACCGTAGGAGATCTCAACACTTTAAGGTATCTCTTAGGCCTAAGGATGTATAAGAAATTTTTAGAGAAATGTTAAGAGAGGGTTATTAGCTTGTAGTCAGAGCAGAGACTTCTGAGCCAGTGAGATAGGAAGCCCAGTCAGAGATCAGTAATGCCAGAAATGACAGAGTATGTCAAAGACAATCAGAGAGACTTATCAGATGCCTAAGTTTGGTCATTAGAGAGATTCAAGTTCTAAGATAGATACAATGGGCACTAGTAGTTCTTATAGATTATATCTAATCTATAATTTACTTAAGGCTTTTCAGCCATCCAAGTTCAGTGGTTCTAGAGATCTAGTTATGGTAGAGGAATAAATAGAATCAATAGAAAGTGTCATGGGTCTGTTTACTATGCCAGATAGAGAGAGAGTTTGGTATGCTACCTTCATGTTGAGAGGTGATGTGAGGGTAAGGTAGAACCTCGTGAGAGCATCAGTTGATGAGGAAAGATTATCTTGGGTTGAGTTTCAGAGGTTATTTGAGGAGGAATATTATAGTACTGATATGGTACATGCTAAAGCCTAAGATTTTATTGAGTTGACTCAGAGCCTAAGAGTTTATTGAGTTGACTCAAAGGACTAGCTTAGTTGAAGATTATGCCATTTAATTTAAGGCATTAGCAAAGTTTGTTCCTAGAGTAGTAGATTCTGAGCCAATTAGAGTGTAGAAGTTTGTCCATGGTTTACACTTTACAATTGCCAGAAATGTGATGACTGGTTCTTCCCCCCCCCCCCCTCTTCTATAGAGATTTAATAAGACTTTAAAGAGAGCCTTGAGATCTGAGATTTACTTACAGAGGATAAGTTTCTTTTCAAGATTAGTAGAAAGAGTTTCTAAGATTGGGGTAAGAAACCAATATAGTCGAAGAAACCTTTCAAAGGGAAGAGACAAAGACAGATAATGAATTTGTTAGTATGGAGGACTTATGGCTAGAGTCACCCAAGAGAGTGTCTTATAGGTCAGGATATATGTTTTTGATGTTGACAGAGTGTTTGAGTGTCTAATTAGAAGAGTAGAAGCTTGGCCATCAGTTGGTGAAGCTGGTCCCAGTAGAAGCATTGGAGGTCTAGTTGGCAGAGGTAATAGAGCTCAGAAAAGTGGTGTCAATACACCTAAAGGTAAAGACAGAGCTAGAGTTTTTGTAGAGAGGTGAGATTAGGCTAAGATGACTCCCCATGCAGTTATAGGTTAGTTGGTCTTCTTTGATTCTCTTTTATATGTGTTGATTGATTGTGGTGCCACATATAGTTTTGTATCTAGATGAGTGGTAAAGTGATTATGGTTGAGCCCTAGTGTGGTAAGATGAGTATTTGTGTTGAGATGCTTGATAGGGGCATGATAGTGAGTGATCGAGTACTGATATACCAAGAGGTAGTTATTATAGGAAGGACTTTAAGGATAGATCTAATCATGTTAGAGTTAGTTGATTTTGACGTGATCTTAGGCATGAATTTCTTAAGTTGTTTCGAGGCATAGATTGTAAGAGGAAAAAGGTTAAATTACAGCTAGGCCCTAATCAGTTTATCTTTATTGAGGGTAAAATAGAGACCATGCTTATTTCTTGTCTACAAGCGAGGAGATTATTGAGCAAGGGATGTGTAAAATACTTGGCTAACGTAGTATGTAGAGATGAAGTTAGGTTAAGTATTAAGAAGGTGCCTATAATTAGAGAGTTTTCAGATGTTTTTCCTTAAGAGTTGCTAAGATTACCTCTAGAGCGAGAGTTAGAGTTTTCTATTGAGTTGTTTCTCGATACAACCCCTATTTGTAAGACTCTTATCTAATGCCTCTAGTAGAGCTTCAAGAGTTGATTGATAAGAGATTCATCAAACCGAGTTGTCTACTATAAGCTACTTTGATTTTGTTTGTGAAAAAGAAAGATGGGTCATCGATGATGTGTATAGACTTTAGAGAGCTAAATAAAGTGATTATTAAGAACAAATACCCATTGCCTTAGATAGATGATTTGTTTGATCTGTTGAGTATAGCTATAGTATTCTCCAAGATAGATTTGAGGTATAGGTATCATCTAGTAAGAGTTATAGAAAGAGATATACCTAAGACTACTTTTAGGATGAGGTATGGCCACTACAAATTTGTGGTGATGCCTTTTAGGTTGACCAATGCTCCTACCGTGTTTATAGATCTAATAAACCGAGTTTTACAAGACTATTTAGATAGATTCATAGTTGTATTTATCAATAACATCTTGGTTTACTCAAAGAGTATAGAAAAGCATGAAGAGCATTTGAGATTCATCTTTTAGAGATTAAGAAACAGATAGCTTTATGGTAAGTTTGATAAGTATGAGTTCTAGTTTAGCAATGATCCTTCTTTGGACATGTTGTTTCAGCAACCGACATTTCAGTGGATGTTAGCAAAGTAGAGGTGATTTTAAGTTAGTCAAGGCCAAAGACTGCTAGAGAGGTAAGAAGTTTCCTTAGATTAGCAAGATACTATAAGAGATTTTTGGGGGCTTTTCCAGTATAACCAAGCCATTGACTATTCTGACTTAGAGTGAGACACCTTTTTTATGGACCGAATAGTGTAAGGCTCAATTTCAAGAGTTAAAATAAAGGTTGATGAGTGCTCCAGTGTTAGCATTGTCTCAGGAGGTTATTGATTATGATATATACACAGATACTTCCTATCAGGGGATTGAAGTAGTGTTGATACAGTCTGGTAGGGTGATTATCTATGCCTCTAGGCAATTAAAAGACCATGAGTTAAGATAACCTACTTATGATTTTGAGTTAGTTATCATAGTTTTTGCTTTGAAGATTTAGAGACATTACCTTATGGTGTAAAATGTTGCGTTCATTTTGATTACAAGAGTTTGAAGTATTTCTACATCTAACGAGAGTTAAATATAAGACAGAAGAGATGGTTAGAGCCAATGAAGATTTATGATTGTGAGATCAGATATCACCTAGGTAAAGCTGATATAGTAGTAAGACTTTATCTATGATTACAGCTCAAAGAGAGTTACAACATAAGATTACTAAAGATGAGATTGGGATAGTGATAGTCAGGTTCTCCAAACTTCAGATAACATCCACTCTGTTTGATAACATCAGGGCTTCCCAGAGAGCCAATTCATGGGTTCAAAGTATGGTTCAAAAGACCTTCGAGGGTATAATGCCAGATTTTGAGGTTAGAGATGAGATTTTAAGATTCAAAGATAGAATTTGTGTACTAGAGAATACAAAGTTGAGACAGAAGATATTGTTAGAGGCTCATGATACAGTTTGTTCAGCTTATCCAGGTAGTACAAAGATGTATTAAGTTCTCAAGAGACTATTCTAGTGGTCAGGTATGAGGCGAGACATTACAGATTATATGGCTAGATTTCTGGTTTGCTAACAGGTAAAGGCAGAGCATAAAAAACCTTCTAATTTATTACAACCGTTAAGGATTCTTGAGTGGAAATAAAATAGCATTTCTACAGATTTCATATCAGGACTACCTAAATTGTAGTGTGGATATAACAATATCTAAGTCATTATTGATAGATTGAGTCAGTCTACACATTTTTTGCCAATCAGAGATGATATAAGCACCGATCAGTTGGGTTGTCTATATGTCAAAGAGATCATCAAATTATATGGGGTTCTTAGAGATATAGTATTAGATAGATATTCAAGATTTTTATCAGTCTTTTGAGGTAGTTTACAGAAAGCTTTAGGGACTAGACTTTGTTTTAGTTTAGCTTATCACCCACAGATAGATGGTCGATTGAGAGGATCAACCAGATTCCAAAGAATATGTTGAGAGTTTGTTGTATGAATTTCTAGGTTAATTGGGTTGAGTTGTTGTCATTGATGGAGTTTACCTATAATAATAGTCATCAATTCACTATTTAGATGACACCTCTTAAGACTTTATATGGTAGACGTTGTAAATCACCATTGTTTTGGGATTAGATTGGTGAGAGAGATTCATTGAGGCAGCCATGAGACTAGAGATTACTTAGATGATGATTGAGCAAATCAGAGTTATTAGGTAGAGAATTAAATAGGCCTAAGATCATCAGAAGAGTTATACAGATAAGAGGCATAGAGAGATAGAGTTTGAGGTTGGAGACCACGTGTTTCTGAGAGTTGCTCTCTATAGACGTGTCTTGAGATTTGGTAAAAGAGATAAGTTAGCTTCGAGATTTATTAGTCCTTATGAGATTCTAGAGCGAGTTGGTAGAGTTGCTTACAGATTGGTTTTACTAGTTAGTATAAACAAGATTCATGATGTGTTTTATGTATCTTAGCTGAGAAAATATGTGAGAGATTCTTTATATATGTTGTAGATTTAAGATCTAAAGCTAGCAAATGATCTGAGTTACCAGGAGAGACCTATTCAGATTTTGGACTATAAAGTAAAAACCCTTAGAAATAAAAAGATTCATTTGGTTAAAGTATTGTAAATGAGTAAGATAATCGAGGAAGCCATTTAGGAGGTTGAGTCTGAAAAGAAAGAAAGGTACCCAGAGTTGTTTAGTTAATTTTGAGGATGAAATTTTATTAGAGGGAGAGAATTGTAATAGCCTAGGGATAGAATTTTCTTTTTAGGCTTTAGGATCCAAGGTAAAAGAGAGATTTCTAGATAAAAAATATATTTGAGAGGGTTAAAGGGTAGAAAAGTCATTTAAAAGTCTTTTGTGGCTTGTACATGGATATTCTAGGGGGGAATATATAGTGCAAGGAGAGAGAGAATTGAGATTTTCCTTGCATACACGGTCGTTTGTCTTAGACACACATCCGTATGTCAATTAAGAGGCGCCATAAATGTTTAGTTTTTCTTATTTTTGCCCAGCTTATTCCATTCAACATTTTTCTTTTCTTCATTTCCAGCAAACCCTAGGCTGGAAACAATTCCACCAGTAGTCATAAACCAAGTTAGAGATCCAGAAGCAGTGAGAGAGAAAGATCTGGACGTAATGGCAAGAGGTAAGTATTTCCTTACCTCTTTCATTTGGGTTTATAAGATGATTTGTTGGGTTGTGTTTGCTTTATATGTTTGCTGCATGTTAAGAATATGTTATAGCATGATTTCATGATGAAATAAGACCTTGCATGATGATTCATGAGATTATTATGAGATGCTTGTGGTTTATGTTCTTGGGTATGTATTTATGAGAAATGTGAGTTTTTTAACATGTTTTATGATGAATAGATGACATGAGCATGTTTATTGGTTGATATATTTGATTTATGAATGTTTGATTAAGTTGTGCTTGTGTTTTGAGTTGAGAAATTTGGGATTTTTGGATTTCCAAATGCGTATTACAGAAAAAGAGTCAAGCACATGACTATGTACTTGATGAGACACTCTTATGTGGCCTCATTTTTGCACGAACATAGTTGTGCATGGCACCTGTGTGTATAAGAAAATCCAGACACATGCCTATACAGTTGATGCACACACCCATGTGTTTATTCCCAATTTCACACTACAAGTAAGACACGGGAGGGTGTTTAGGTAGTTACACACCTATGTAGTATGGTACACGACCTTGTGCCTTATATGCATATTGAAGTGTCTACACCACACGCTCGTGTGGTCAGCCTAAGATTTTCAGATTTATTCTAGAAGTTAGCATAACTAAGGGCATGGCTTAAGCATGGTCTCATGTGTCTCCACATATGCCCGTGTGTCAATTGGTGCACGTCTGTGTGCCTTAAGAAAAACAGAGAAATAGTTCCAAAGTATTGTTAAAGCAAAGTTAAGCAATTTTAAGTCATTCTTAAGCACAATAAATGTATAAATAACAAGATATAATAGTATATCATACATGATTATCAGAGTATTGAGCACGACATGTCATATCAGATATTTTCAGAAACAGATATAAGATCCAATAGCATGGTTTTAAAATATAGATATATGATGTTTCGGACATTAGTTAGGGGTGGATAACTAGCATCCATTAGAGATGACATAGTCTTTGACTAAGCTCATTAAAGAGAGTGTTGGTCATGCACAAGTAGTTTTATTATAAGATTGAGCTCACACAGCCAGGGTGTTGAATTCTTGTATTCACTAGTCTGGCCAGCATAGCAGATATTTTTAGATACAATACTTTCTAATATAGTTTTTAGCTTATACTATATGTATATATTCATAATCTTCACATTGAAGTTTTTTATATTAGAAAAAGTTTTCAGAAATCAGGCCTAGAGGCAATTTTTATAACCATTAAGCATTTACATGACATCGGAGCATGCATAACATGTCATGTATAACATTTCATAAGAAACAAAGCAAATAAAGACAAAGAACTTTACAGAAAACAAATGAAAAATTTAGAAATAAGGAATAAGAAGCATTTTAAGCAAAGAATAATGCGATAAGATACAAGACCAATTTGAGCTTAAAACCTGCCAGTGTTAGAGACAGGAAATGTTTGCTGAGTGATTTTGTCACTCACCTTTTCCCCTCTCTTTCTCTTTTACAGGTTAGTGATTCTAAGACTGAGTTAAAGTGATGTAGCTATCAGATTTTTGGGACATGACTTAGCACTAGACAGCATGTTCATGGCTTGCATGCTTTTATTTAGTTCTTATGTGTATGTGTGAGTAATATACTTTAATATACACTATATGGATAATATATTTTATACATGAGTAGCTTGAGAAGTTTAAAAGCATGTTTAATTTCTTCTTATTATCATTATTAATATTAAAATTTTATTCTTAGCTTCTACATTCAGATTTGAAAAAAATTAAGCAACAAATATTTTACTGTAGGGATATTTGTAACAAGCATATTTTCTGAATATTATATATCATAAATACTAGTGCTTAGTAAAACTGTGGTGGGGTCATTACAATTCCACTGTATCTTAAAGTCACCCATCTAATGGTTCTTCCATCACCATCAGATAACTACTATGATTTGCAGTAAAAGTTTAAGGGAGATTATACAAATGTTTTCCAAAAAGACGATATAGACGAGTTGGATAAGGATAACGATGAGGATAATTATATTGTTGATATGACTAGGGATATTGCTTTTTATGGTTTACATGATATACCTATGTTGGATTCTTATAGGCATAAGAATGACAAAGATGATATTCCCAATTAATAGCTAGAGTTTGAACACAGGCCTCACGCGAACTATAGGTTCAAGTCATACACAGAAGTTAAAATTTATGCCTGGTCATAAAGAACTAAATGTTTTGACTTTATCGACTGTAGACTTTAAAGGGTTGCCTAGTCACCCTAACTTGTCTTTTACATCATAAGCTCATGAGTCTATTGAGATAAGGACGATTATCAAGTGAAAGACATATTTCCTAATAAACAAAGTTTTATAGATGCATTTAAAAAAACTCTTTAGAGCACGGATTCTAGTTCAAAGATAGTAAGTCAATGTAAAGTGTGATGCCTTAATTAGTTATACATGTGGCATGTGCAGGGGACAAAAATTAGAGAGTTAGAGTTCTTCCAATTACAACAAGAGACCAAATAACGTCTCACTATTGATAAGCTGAAGCTCGGGCACTAGTTCAAATATTAATAGAGTGGTTCAAATCGATTGACTTTATTTATCGAGCAAAGGAAATTATTGTGGACATTGCACAAAGCTATAAGATTAAAATTTCATATTCCTAAGTATGACGAGCCAAAAACTAGGCATTTATAACACTTCGAAGTATAGCAAAAGAGTTATTCGCCTTCCTACCTTAGTATTGTCAAAACGTAGTGCATCAAAACCTAGATACTTGTACAGATATAAAAACTAATGAACATCATAGATTTAAATTCTTTTTCATGGTGATAGGTTATAGCATTCAAGCATTTCCACGATATATTTGACTTGTTATATGCATTGACGAGACATACTTAAAAGATAAATATTTTGGGACTCTATTCATTGTCGTGTTAAGGGATGGAAACAATCAAATATATTCCATGGCATTTGGTGTTGGCAAGAATAAGAACCCCGTAATATGGAGTTAGTTTTTGACTAAATTAAAGGATTGCATTAGTCACGTGCTAGAGTTGGCAATCATTTTAGATTGATATGTTAGTATCATTTCTATCATTGATGAAATATTCCTTAATATTCATTATGGATGTTGTTGCCATCACATATTGGGTAACAAGAAGACTAAATTCAAGGTTAGTTCATGACTAGCCCCTTTGTATTAAAAATCAATAAAGGCTTATACAATACCAAAATTTGATTCAACATTTAAGACATTAGACAACATAAGCCTAAAAACAACACACTATCTTTTTAGTATCGAGTATGAAAGATGAGCATAGGCATATTTTGTAGGCTTGAAGTATAACATAATAACTACAAATATTGTAGAGTCCTTTAATGCTCTAGTTAGACATACACGAGGTTTGCCCATTACTATGCTTGTAAAGTTCATCAAAAGCACTCTTTAGTGATGATTCCATGAGAGAAGAAAAATACAATTTCATTTTTTTAATACATTATCAGCATATAACGTTTTCATTAATGTCATTGCCTTAACATGTGACAATTGTTATAGCTTAGTGTAACAATCTCATAACCCCATAGGTTGAAGATAAAATTGCCAGCCACATTAAAAGGTCTACACACCTATATATGCATCCTATTAAAAAGTATTGGTATGAGGTTCTTAGTAGTGGACAACCTAAATCAATTACTGATTTAAAGAATCAAACATGTTGTAGACACCTCATTTTGGACCTAACAGGATCACCCCCGATGATGAAAAATTTGGTTGTTGAATTAGAATTTTTGAGATGTTGAGCCGAGAATGGATGAGTTAAAAAAAAAAAAGTTTATTATGTTATTAAAAAAAAAAGTGTGCTTATTTTATTTTTATTACAAAAGAAAAAAAAACCATAAGACCCAAAAAGAAACATAACCCAAGCCCATGCAGCCAGCCCAAGTCAAAAAAGGAGGAAGCCCAACTTGGGCCCAGGACTTGGCCTGCAACGCGCGCGGGTAGACCTCGCGCAGGCTGAGCTGGACAGCTGCAGGGGTGGGTGCTCAGAGCGCGTGTTATGCACGCGCGCGCTGAGTTGCTGCATGCCTGCTGCTTTCCGCGCGCGCAGCTCTCTCTCTCCTCTCCAGGCCAGCGCGCCGCACGTTAGTTGTGCGTGCGCGTGGCCTGCTTTTTGATTTCTTGCCTCCGCTTGGGCGGCTGTCAGTCTTTTTTACATTTTCACAAGGTATAAAAGCATGCATTGATTTGGAAAACAGGGGGGAGATTTTTGGGAAGAAAAAATTGGGAACGGCTGGGGAGACGGCCGAGAGAAAAAATATAGAGAAGGGGAAGGAAAAGGGCGAAAAGAAAAAAGAAAAAAAAGAGAGAGAAGGGTAAAGAAAATTTCAGAGAGCCGGAAGGAAAAAAATATTTCAGAAGATAACGGAAAGAAAAAAAAATTTTCAGAAGGGAAGAATTTAAGAGAAAATAAAAAAATAATACAAAAAATTGTGTGATAAGAGATCATCCTCAACTCAACATCGAAAGATTTTTAGTCGAATTCAGATTAGTCCCTGAAGAAAATTTTTACGAATAAAATTTTATATTATTTTATTTATTTATTTATTTATTATTTTATTATTATTTTTTCTTTTCATACTATGACTTTGTTGATGTTTTGTTTTGTATATTAATACTTTTTATATAATTTGTATTTTATTGTATTTATATTTCATACTTTAAATTTTTTTTTTGTTCATATTTTGTGTTCAATTTGTTGTATATATTGATACATTTTTATATATACATTCTGCATCGTCTTTTTCTTTTTTGTATCTTCAATCCTGTATATATATATATATATATATATATATATATATGCAGCATAATGTACCGGATGTATGCATAACAAATAATCAGTGAAGTAGACCCCATGCCCTCTGTGTGTTTTTATTAATTGTGCATCTTTATGAATCTTTGATTAGTTGATTGCCTTGGTGGTCATGAGATGCATGGTTGGTTTTCAGCAATCTGGGTTCAAACCGCGAAAGATGAATTTGTTGGATTCTGTGTGCGTCCCTGTCGATTGTACATATAAAATTTTGCATCTTTCTTAGTTGAATGTGGCTGTTGCCTTGGTGGCGCAAGGCGTGTAATTTAGTTTCCTGGGCACTCGGGTTCGCATCGCAGCTGAGTGGGGGGAATTTCGTTATTTTACCTACTGTGCATGTGTGTATATTGGGTTTCCTGGTTGGGTGCGTGCTGTTCATTCTCTTGGGCGGGCCGGCTGGGCTGCATTTTGTTTATAGATGGGTTGCTGTGCATGTGTGTATATATTATTGGGTTTTCTGGTTTGGCTGCGTGCTGTTTATTCTCTTGGGCGGGCCGACTGGGCTGCATTTTGGTTTATTCCTTAGATGGGCTGCTTTTATTTGAACTAAGTTTCTAGCTATGCTCTTCATTTTTATTTTTATTTCATAAATTATAATTTGCTCCTAACCAAATTTTGTTTGTTGGATTAATTAACAAAAATCTTTTTTTACAGGATTTATTTATTTATTCTTTTTTAGACTTATTTAGGATTAGATTCAATATATAGGGGTACATGTGCAAGACGATGTAACATTAATTTTTTCTGCTTTTATTATTTTATTTTCATTTTATGATATGGATGTTGATTTTGTTTTATGTTTTATGACTAACCTAATTTGTTTTGTAGGTATTTAATTTATAAGCTTATTTAGGATTAGATTCAATGTATAGGGATGTATGGAAAAAGGTTGTAATTTTTAATTATTTTTTTTTTCATATTTTATTATATTCGTGAATGAATGTAATTTATTGTATATGTATGATTATTAATAATGCATCGTGTGATAATCTGAAACTTAATCAAACTCGGTAACGCGTTTAACGAACAAACCACAAAAGTGGAGACCAGCTTTCACGTCGGGCGACAAGGGTGCCTAACACCTTCCCATCGTCGTCTAGCCAACTGAGATAAACATCTATTGTAAACCCTCTAGAGTTGAGCTATTTCTAAGGAAAAGCGGTAAGAATTTCCTTAAAATAACATAACCCTAAAGAAAATTTCTTTTTATCCTGTTCATAAAAAAAATTCATAATAAACATTTCTAATCATTTCATCACAATTTACCAGTCCTATCAAATGACTGGATTTATGTAACTCAACCATTAACTGAAATAAAACATAAACTTTTATCTACTATGATTTCATTAGCAGAAGATATAAAGATGTTTTCTAGATGATATATTTAACTGATAATCTAAACGTCATAAACTTATATACAATACATAAATATATCTACAACATCTCAAAATATGACCATCTAATACTAATAGAGACACGTGCCATCCCCGTGCCTGCCATGACTCTCCTCGACCACTATTCAATGAGTACCTACAAAATAAATAAAATCTAAAAAGATGAGCACTAATGACTCAGTAAGTAAATCAAATTGGCTATGCATTTATCCTTAATAGATCTTCCTTAATTTTTATAAAATCTTTCCTTTTGATATAACACCATAAATACGCAAATATGATAAATGACATACATTACATAATATATACTTAATACATTTTATAGTATGTCTATATAGCTTTAAAACACATGTTTCTAAACTTCTTACTTCTTTCTGAAATGTTTTTATACTTGCCAATTGGACTAAACTGAGGCATGGATTCATAACTTTGGCCATATGAGCAACATAATTGTCTAGGTAAAATCCTCATCCTACATACACATTGAACGAATTGTACAATACATTTGAATCTAAAATCGCTCTCTTTTAGCGACGTGCATGCAAGGGTACTCATAAGTTCCCTATCGCAACAGTTTACTGTAAAACTGCTTTAAAATATATATACTTTTTATGCATTTTCACTTATTGCAAATTTAAGTTTATAAATATTAAATCTATATAGAAAAACTTAGGTTTATAAATAAAAAAATGTTTTTCTATAAATGCTTACTGACTTATTAAATCATGAAAAATGTGTATATGTATGTATATACTCATTTTTTAGTTGTTATACATTCACATAATCTTTGTATTAGATTTATTCTGCTTGATATCTTCTTATTTGCTAAGCATTTTTGTACATTATTAATACAAAGATAAACATGAGATTTAGTAAGGTGTAACTTAACCATTACTAACTTCTAAGTTATCATGATCTAATATTTATCATTTAAGCTTACTAAAAATAAATTAGGTCACAATATCTTAACCAACATCAAGTCATCACAACTTGTATATATAAATAAATATCGCATGATTTATCCAACTTAGCCATAAATATATCTTAAATACTTACTAATATCACATTCTAACTTGCTATATCACTATACCCATTTTCCAAGATTACATAGCAAGTTAAGCTTCTCATCATACGTACATCAACATAATATATCAATATCATATATTTAATCATTCAACCTCAAATTCTCTTCAAATTTATTTTCTTCCTTTTCTTTTCTTTTCTTTTTTTTACATAGCCAAATTTCCTCAATAATTGCATCAAATATTTTATTCTCAAACTAATTTTATATCATTTCTTCTCTATAATATTATTTATTTATTATATCATTAACTATCAAGCTAATCAATTTCAATTTTTACATAAACCCTAAAATGAGAAACTTAATTTTCCAATCAAATTTACTTACCTTCAAGCTTTTTCCTTGCTTTTTCCTCGCTTCTTCTTCTTCCTTTGAATAGTTTTTCTCCCTCTAAATTCCTAATCCACCATTAAGAATTAGAACATCACCTAATACATAAAATTTTAACAATTTTTACAAGATTCTTACCTTAAATGATGATGGAAACACTTTTTTTGAAAAATCATAGCAAATTTCTTTACAAATCATCTCGATTTCTTGCAAAATTGAATAAAAGAAAGGAGAAAAGAGTAAGAAATGACCAGTTGCTAGGAAGAAGGAAAAATGGAAGAAAAAGGGCACTTTTATCCCTTTTAATTAATTAATTATGCTTAATTTTCAAAAATGCCCTTCATCTTTTTTGTAAATTATATCTATACCCTTTATTCAATTTACCAAAATCAACCTTCCTAACATATTAATTACCTTATGCCATTTCTTTTCAATGTCCACTTTATTCCTTCAATATTTTCAAAATGACCATTTTACCCCTAGTGCAAAATATAATAATTACCTTTTATCTTTTTCAATAATTCTATTTATGTCCTCATACAATTTACTAAGAATGACCTCTTTAAACATATAAATTACTTTATGTCATTTCTTTTTAATTCCCGCATTATTCTTTGAATCTTTGTAAAATGACCATTTTATGCTTAATGTAAAATATCACTCTTTTATACATTTTCCAAAGGAATTTCTAATAAAACCATTAAGTGTAATTCCTATTAGAGATTTTTTAATATACTTGAGTGTGGGTGTGACATCTATCGCAAAGGGAGACCATTGTTGAAAAACACTATGGCTAATACTAATAATCTGGTCACATATTAAACATATGCAAAAGCCCTGCACCATAAGTTAGCTTTCTGCCTTATGGTTTATTGAAGGGTTCTACTGTCGAGAGCCATCACGTACTACAAATTGATTACTTCCACTTGTTTTGTCATTTGTACTTGTAATATGTAAGCTACGTAAAATCCCTACGCCATAAGTTCCTTATGCTTGATTGTGGGCATAAGCAGTGTCTTTAACTTGTTTTCAAAGAGGAAAATATCCAAAAATGAGTAGGAACTTTGTCAAAATTTCCCTTTACCATCACTTTGTCATGACACAACACGCAATGGTGTGTCTATGCTTATGCTAGGGTTTTTATTTTTTTGAGAGAAATTTTAGGTCCAATACGATCGTGTTCGCAAGTAAGACATGATTATGTGTCATGCCCTATCTATAGTATGCAATCACGTGATAACATTGTGTGACACATGATACATGAAAAAGCAAAGTTAAGAAGATACATGATGGTGCAAGGAAAACAAACACGATCATGCTTCATGTGTGATGAATACTCTATAGGTGCATGATTACATGACACTATCATATAATGCATGATATAAAAAGAAGAAAGGTTATGATGTTGCACGATCTTGTTAGCAAATTACACACGATTATGTATCATGGTTGGTTTATATGATTACAGCATGTAATGCATGACATACGATAAAGAAAGTTTTAGATGCAAGATCATGCATATAAAACAAAGATAATTGTGCGTTTATGAAGACTATACAATTGTGTGCTCTCTTGTGACATGATCATGCATCATGAAATGCATGAAGACCAAATAACTAAAAGCTACACGATTATGCAAAGAAAAGACACATGATTATATTTCTTACATATAAAGACTATATAGTTATGCACATGATCCTGTGACACCATCATAGACCATACGATGTAGGAAGAAAAAATGTTTAAAAGCTATACAATCATGTAAGGAAAATATACATGCGCGTGAGTCATACCCCTTGAAAATCATATAATTGTGCTTATGGTAATGTGACACTGACTACTTGATTTAAAATTTACATGAGTATGCAATTTAATCACACAGTTGTGAAAAAAAAAAAAGATATGACCACATGATTTAAAATTTTAATTTTTTTTATCGATAACACGACTGTGTAATTTAACCACACGGTCATATGCATGCATCTATATGTTGAAAACCCAAAATTTTCTTCATTTTCATGCATATACACAAACATAGCCAAAAATTTCAGTTTGCTCTCCCAAACATTCATCAAATTCCTTACCATCTTCTTCATAGATTCTATTCTAAACATATATTCCTCTAGTACTTTTGCATTTTTACACAATGTTGCTCAATTTTACACTTGAATCACTCAAAATCTCTTCGAACACTTAGAACCATAACTCTATTAAAAAATGCCACCGTGTCATTGAGTGGCTTATGGTATTATAAGGCTCAAAATGTAAAAGCTTTACCTTTGACTAATCTGGCCATGAGAATCTTTCATCGAATGTTGACCTATATGTTAAATACTTGAATGAACATAAATTAAAACGTAATCATTCGATACATGGTAGTAATGAAAGTTATCATGACAGGTTAGTTGGCAGACATATGTCGCTAGATGGTGCATAAGTTAAATGATATTCAAATGAATAATGATAAAGAAAAGGTTTTGATAGATTTTGACATGCTCATCACTTTTTTGGTCAACTTAGGTATTTCACTTGACGACTTCAAGCCATTTAGGATTCCATTTGAGAAAGCTTACTTACTCAATACAGATGTTCTATATCGATTAGGGGTGATAGAGAAAGATGATATAAGAGATTGGTGTTTACCGGTGGGTATTAGAAAGCATAGCCCATTGGGCTTCTTATTGGGCTTTTAGTTACTTTTTCAATAGTTGTTAGAGAGACAAGTGGTAGGTAAGGATGAGGTGTTAGACCTAAAGTTGAACCTAAAGCCAAGTCTATATTAGAGTTGTAGTGCATGTTTGAGTATCTATAATCATTTTGAAGGACATTTGATCGATTATCTAATAACTTTGATCGATTCTGTAATAAATTTGATGCTTTTGAGAATGAATCTAGTTTATTCAAACACGACATCTTAGGTTAGGTAGCCATGCTTGAAGGAAGAATTGAAGTACTTAAAGCCCAAGCACTGGCTATAAGCTTACCAATTCAACTGTCCCTTTATGACATGCCTATTACCAATCATTGATCGACATTCCATTATTTTTATGCTCTCTGTTGTTTTATTCTTTTGTCATGTATTTTCTTTATGATGTCATATAAAACTAGAGGAACATTCAATTGTGATTTCGTTAGCATGAGTTTTGAATTAGTTTCTTTTATTGTGTTAAAACTTTATGCTTTATGTTATGCTATTACCTTATTTTGTTGTTGAGTCTCTTGGTTATTAATGATTTGATATTATGCTAATTTCATAATTTTTATAGTTGATTGTATTTGAGAATTTTTGATGATGAGTAGTAGTTGGTTAATACTAGTGTGTAAATATAATATGCATTGTTTTAAGTGTTTTGAAATTAAGAGACATCCGAATAACAAAAGGAACTTTGTTGAAATTATTTCATTAATGTCAAAAAAAGAAAGAATAGGTAAAATATTGGTAAATTTGTGAAATAATAATGTATAAATGATGAGTCCTGGAACCATGTATCCATATGTAGATCTAATGCAAGACACTTAATCAAGTATAACATGTAGACACCATAATCTTTGGATCTAAGAGTCTACTATAGTGTATTAACCATTTTTAACAAAGTGAAAAGGTTTAACATAGGTGGCACCTTGATATCCTCTTAGTATCATGTGTCTTGCATTATGTTTGGAATATAGCTGTGTATCGTTAATCTATTGAAAGTATCAATGTTTGCCATGAAGCCCTCTTAAAAGTCATACATAGTTAGTGTCCATATGTGCAAATTCAAGACCCTACCACCCAATGAGTGTTATCAAAATTTTTGGGAATGAAAACTTAAAAACAAACGAAAGCTACTCCATGGTAGGAAACATTAATGACCTTAATTACATATGAACTTATATAAATACCTCTTACACTTGACATTATTTCTTGAAATATATGGTTAAAAGGAGCATGATCATCAATTAAGGACTTGTATATGTCTGAACATGTGTATTTATCAAAAGCTTTTTCAAATTCTTGAAATTCAAACAGAAGATAACCTATAAAAAAATGTGTAGACTATGGTCCAATTTTACTAGATCTCATGCAGTTTCCCAAATTGATAGCATCGAAAGATTACTAGGAATGTTTCTACATGTTGTATATAAAGTTAAATGTATTATCCTGAAATGTAAAAACATGTTACAAATAGGGTTATGTGATATGGATAAGGCACTAACCTCATCAATGAACCATTTTAAGGTTTAATGACATTTTCCAAAAATGATCCTTTTAAATATCTCATACATCGAAGATAACCTATGTGTTTGTACCTTTGGCATTATCATACAAAGTTTTCATTTTCAACTCCTAATTTGATGGTTGTAAGATAGATTGAGATGCTATTGAATGACTTTTTTTTTTTTTTGTAATAGATCGGTCAACGAATTACTTTTATATGGCTTCCTTCTAACCATTCAATTGTGGATGGTACGTACAATCTGACATAATAGAAAATGTACATTAGAAAAGAAGAATATTATAATAATATTATTAATGAATGCAATATAACTTTCTATTTCAAACTTGATTCCCATGTACCTTATCCTTTGTAGGTTAGGCTGGATTATTATTAGGCTGAATAATATAATAATATTATCAATTTGCTGCTTGATATACTTATCCAAACATTAAGTAGCTATAGGTAAAGGTTGAAATTAGAAAAGTTTATTGTATATGGCTACTAAATGCTACCTCAACGACTTTAGGTGATCCATCCACTTCGACCTCTATTGGTTTGCCTTCTAGAAACAATACTTGGATTATCTTAATTGAAATCGAAAATTTCCCTACAACAATGATTACCTGGATTCAATTTTAGATGTTATAAGTGATGTATAAAAATTGTAAAGTTTCATAAATATTACTAACCTTAGTAAGGGTGCTTGGTAAGGTGTTATCGTCTGCTTGAGATAAAACATCAATACCATCGATCCTGAGGTTAGTCACCTACTTCTCGAAAAACTTAAAGTTAATAGTATTAATAAATTAGAAATACATTAAAAACTTAAATACCTCATCCTTGGTAACTTGTTCTAAGTTGACACCTTTATCAATTACAAGTTCGTGTAACATAATGAACAATGTTTAATTTAAATAGTTAGTAATGACATAATTTATAGTAAACACCATTGCTATAAAACATGTAACACGTACCTTGTCATGTTCATGGGTACCTAACACGACACTCTTCATAGTAGCTATAACACCGAGCCCCATCTATTTACAAGTACTCTTGCACGGGGCGTCTGATGGACAGGGCATCAATGGAATAGGCCTTTGGAAAAGGACTATAGTGGTCGACTACTTTGGGGTGTTAGGACGGGGGCTTTTTACCATATCGAGCAAAGTAAAAGTCACCTTATTTGGGCTTTACTATGTTTGAGTGTCAATGACTAGTGTTAATGGTACACTATCAAAATCTACTTTGTCTAAATACTAGAGAAAGCTTATGTTCTAATACCTAACCTTCTCTATTGATGTTGGTTTTATCATTGTATTGATAACCTCTTGTCCACTGTTAATAATATTTACATAAAATTGATTTTTTCACATAATGCCAATTGAAATAACTTTAAACCAATATTTTCTTATCGGGTCTTTGTCAAAAATTTTGTTGAGAGCATCACATCCAGGTAAGTCCATAGTCTTTCACCTTAACATGTGTGGACGTGTTATTATAGAAATATGACTGATCCATGGTTCCAATGTTTCATAAACCTAAAATTGCAAAGAAAATATGGAAATAGTCATAGATATGGTAATAATCTATTTCGTTATTAATATTTTGATAGTTTCAAAGATAAAAATTTCACTTGGCATATTATCGAAAACCTTATAATAGTATATTTCATCATTGAGGAAGACATCTTGTTCAAGTTTTTATTAAACCGTAATCAAGTGAAACAAACCTTCAAATGATTGGCTAGTAACCTTCCATACGTGTACACCATATAAGTACATATTAAATGCCTCAATATCATCAATCATTATTAAGACATCACTTGACAAAAGGTTCATGTTGCTCTCTCCTAATAAGCCATAGTGAAGAAAGTATAGTAATGTTATCTTTTATTACATCTACATTATCGACCCCCCATGATCTTGCCTCTCATATGGCCAGAAAGTTTTCATATGAACTGATATCAACCTAACAAAATATTTATCAATAATCTAAGTTGGTCAATGCTACATTAGTATATGGGCATGTCTAATACCTGATCAAATCACAAGTTAGTGACGAGGGTAAACTCATATCAGCTGAATAAAACATCCGTCGCATTAAACTTAAACCAATATTCTTTATAGTATATTGAGTGCACTAACATACCACTAGATTTATGATCAATCACCTTTAATAGGGGTCTAAAACATGTTGAGGTAAAAAACTTCAACTAACTAAATGTTAGGGTGCACCTAATGTTTGCCATTGCATCTTTGCAGCATCTATAATTGACTAATGCTTTGAATTGGTGTACAGTCAGAAATCTCTCATACCTAACATCAATTCTTTATCTTTTGCTCTATATAAAATATGCTAATAAACATTACAAAATCCTCTAAAGTGAAATCCACTAAAAACATACTAAAAATTATCAAAACAAAGTGAAATGTGTAAATAATCTATACATGCTTGTGCTCTTTTTAAGCATGATCGTGTGAGGTTATAATGTAATTGTGTATCTACAACAGGGCAACATGATCATGCCTGTGCTAAGGTTTGTAATTTTTTATCATGTCCAATCTGATCGTGTTGGAATATAACATGATCGTGCTTACACCTTTCGGGTCCAACATAATCCCTTATTCATTCATGTAACCTCATTATGCTAAGTTAGACATGATCATGAGTTATGTCTTATGAAAAGACAAGATCGTGCATCAAAACACCCTTTATTCGTTATACTATCATAATATAGCCCAAACTTGCTAAAAAATAACCTAATCCCCCTATCGAGTGGACACACAATGGAGTAATTTTAAATAGCATCACAAAAAAACCTTAAAAGTTTACAAAATAGCAAAATCCTATTACATGACTAGTTCGTGCATTGTGTGACCCAACCATTTCTATCACCAAAATCTAATTAGCTCGCTTAATGCACATTTTAGATTGCATTTAAGAGAATGTAAAACTCAAATCAATTGATTTCGATGTTAGACGTAATCAATTTTCCCTTCATGCATCGTATGGCCCATTCAATAGTTCTAGCAACACATGAATGGATTCTTTTGACACATGAACAAGTTCTTAGGATGCACGAATAAGTCTTACAACACACGAATGGGTCTTACGATGCATGACCCTGAGAATAGATGTCTTAAAATACATTCACAACAAAAACAAACCTTATACAATTGATTTCATTGTCGATTAGCATAAAGTCAATTCATGCAACTTTCTAGAGCTTTGTATAGCAACACACAATGTGTTTTCCAGAAATAATATCAACCACTTCACCATATTTGCGTGAATATGTACAAAAATGTGGCCGAAACCTACTAGATTTTTTGCCACAAATTTAGATTTCATGGCTGAAATCTATTTGGTCTTTTTTTCTTTTTTTAACCAAAATACAATTTAATCATATCAAAATGCATACCAAATTATATATAATCGTGTTAGGATCATGTAGTTACCTTATTTTCCATTTTCGTAAATAGAATCAATCAATAATCATTAAAGAATTTTTCATGTCATAAGCAATTCATAATAGATCAGTTCAAATTGTGTGGGTTCATGCTTTTTCTTGTTACATTTAAGTGTTTCATTATGAATCTATACATAGGCATTTTGGACTAAATATTTCAGTGGTCATTTTGGTGGAATTCTATTATAACATGGTTAGTTTGTTTTAGTAATATTTATATTAGGTTATTTATTTTGTTTTCCCTTATAGCTTTTATTCATTATTAAGTATTTATCATATCATTAAAATTTAAGAATTATATTTAAAATTTTTTAAGTAATTTGTATAAAAGCATGAAAATGCCTTTAACACCCTATCTGAGGGGGATTAAAATAAGCTTTATTATATAGCTAATCAAAATTTAAGCAAACCATGGACTAAATAAATTAAAACAAGTATAGCAAAAGTAGAAATACAAGTTGTCAATTCTCTAAATTCAAAACCAACTAAAAGTACACCAATTATAGGTGCAATAGGGTGTAAGCAATTATGAATAATATAATTATAGTCACTAAAATGACCTTTTTAATATGGTTCAGTTTGTTATTCAAAAGGCAATATTTATTTTTATGTTAGGATTCTTTTATTACAATTCGATAGAATGACAATATGTAAGTTAAAATTTTCTTTCATAATCCTCTATGGAATCCTTCATTAATATGATAAAAATAAGGATTACATTAGTATAATAAATCTAGTCAAATCACGTTGTTATGACAAGTGGATGATCTTGCGCTATTGATTTGGTAGGAAGTAATCTTTTCAATAATTGATAAGTGTCAATTGCATGTATAATTTCGTGGTCAACTTATAAAGTTTTAGGGATGATTTGACCATTTTACCCTTATTATGTGCATATTTCGAGATCACGGGTTTTCATGTTTGGTTTTGTAAGAAATGTTGGTTTTAATGTGAATTTAATATAAATAAAGCCAAAAAGACATTTATAAATGACTAGCTGGTGGTTCGAATTTAGTCCAAGAAAGAATGATCAATTAAAGCATAAAAGAGGAATGAGAACATTGTACGCCATAGTAGAAAACTAAGGATTTTCATTAAGTTTGAGCCATAAAATAAAAAAGTATTATTCAGTAAAGTTGTAGTGGACATCCCAAGATTTTCATAAAGCTATTAAGGAGAAAAATTTGAGTTCATTTGGGCCTTCAACCGTTGTTGCAAATTTAAGTCTTCTGGTAAAATTTTGTTTCTGACCACTGAGGATTAAAATAACTATAACTTGAGATTCCAAAGTCCAAATGAGGCAATTCAAAATTGAAATAAAACTAGATATCTAGGGCTACAACTTTTGTGAAGAACAAAATTTTTGATTTCAAAAGTTCCATGTTGTGATGCCATACTCAACATAGGAGAATGCAGGGTGTGTATGAAAATTCTAGAAGCTGCATGCTGTGGCATCATGCTATAGCATGTTGAGTGAAAGCAGGGCAAAAACTCCATGCTGTAGCATAAAGACTTTTTGCAGTGTTCTAGTTTGTTTGAAATTCTTCCCTAACCGTAAGTATATCTATTTAATTGTAACTTTAGAAAAGAAGAGAGCCATCTTAGAAGGGCTTTGGGGAGATTTTCAGGCAATTTTAAGAGATTTTCAATCTTGTTTGAAGACTCAATCGAAAGATATTTAGATTACAATTGTGAGATAGATTTTTATCATATTTTAATAAAGGATTTAACAAGTTATCTGGTTTTATTCTTATTCTTCATAATGCTTTCTTTGAATCTGATTATTTATTTGTATTTAATTATAAAGTAAATTATTTTTGCTAAGCTTAGGGTTAGCTAATTCATGAATGTGTAGTTTTTTTTATTATAATATACAAGCATGTTATCTCATATGGGTTTGCATTTTGAATTTAATGTCTGTTAAAAACTTAACCAATTTTTAATAAGATCTTTATTGTATGATTGAGACCAAGAAGTGAGATTGTATAAAATCAACTAGTATATGAATCGTGGATTAATCGAATATAGAGATATATTTGATAATACATGTAATAGTCATAGACACAATGGACTTATGTTAAAAGCTAGTGAATTCCATATAACTTAATGTATTTTAATATAATAAAACCTAAATAGAGATATTTAGGTTATTAGATTGTTAAATATGATTAATATTACTTAAGAAAGAATATTGATCAATTTAGGGAATTTTGTTGTCATATGAATAATATAAGACATTCAGTCGTATGAAAAACCTACTTTGAAGTGAATTAGTGAATCTGAAGTCTTAGCTTCATCTCGAATATTGTTATTTGATTTATCTAGACGTGCTTAATAATTGATTGTTTCAGTTTTTATTTTAGTTTTATATTTATTTTTTTATCTATATTCGATAGTTTAAATAAAGTTAGGAGTGGTTTCATCATGATACTTGCTTACAAAATCCTATGGTTACAAAAACCCTGAATACTTTCTGTATTACTTTAAATTAGTACACTTGCTAAGAAGTTAGGGTTTATACTTTAACGCATCCATACTGACAAGGATTAAAATATAGGCATGTTAGTAAATCGTAGGGAATGATTATAACTATCAAGAATTATTCTTTTCCTATTATTCATGGATGAAAGGGTATCTACTCATAGTGTATAATTGACATGCATGTAAAGGACGTGTTTAACCACTGAAATTTATATAGGTAGTTGTCTTTAGGTGTGACTTTCATGAGTTTAACTTAAAAAAGAGTAAGTGAACAACTCTAGAGTGCGAGTATGACTTAAGAAACTCTTTATTTTTCTACATTAATGAACAAATGTGGATGATCAAGATCTTTACTTCAAAGCATGTTGTGAAAATCATGCTTTCCATCATATTTAATACATTTGCATGCATATCATAAGCCTGTTATAGTAATTCAACTTATAATGATTTCTTATTGGACATGATTTGTCTACCTCGTTGGATTGACAACACACATCATTAACATGACTTGAACAGTTAGATTGATTCTCACGCATTCCCAAACTATCTATAAAAAATAATTTGAACCTAAATGTCAGGTTCTATTTACACTAAATATTTCAAGCATTTGAAATTCTCTTAAGTCTTTTTCTAAACCCTAAGACATTTTCAAAGCTTTCAAATCCCTAAAATGAAACACTTGAAATTTAAAATATCTCTAATGACTTCATTATTTTTTTTGGATGAACATTATCATTTTTTGTATTTAAACATGAAAACCTGTGATATTGAAATATGCAAATAATAAAGGTAAAATGGTCAAATCACTCTCTTAAACTTTACAAATTAACCACAAAATTATACATGCAATTGACACTTATCATATCCCCTAACTAGCTTTTTACTAGTCCTTAGCAAAATAAATGACTTTTGGAACAAAAGAAGAATAAAAACTAAACAAAAATGAAATTAAACTAATACATTCACTAACTATGTAAACCATTTCTATAAGTTGTCATAGTTGTATTTAACGTATAGGCAACCTTAATGGATGAGTTATAGTTTCATAAGGGTTTCCAGTGATACTACTTATAAGCATGATTTACCTAATCCTAAGGAAAAAAAACATAGCAAACATATATAATGATATAATAACACAATAGTTAACTCATACAAATGTCTTATGAACTATAACAAATAATTAATACACAACTTATGAACCTCATTCTGCTCAAAGTATTTCAAAATAGCACACCCTTACTTTATCAACTCTCACATCCATCTCATTGACAAACCGTCAACCAAATTTTCAAAATATATCCGTGCATGCATCCACATGTACAAGTGACAAAAAAAAAATTTATAAATAAGTTCCCTTAAACAAACAATTTAATTGTCTTCCCTTGATATATATTAGTGACAATGCCTTGATTTTAGATGTCATGAATTTTATGCTTATTATGTATCATACTTAATAACATTTTTTTGTGTTGTTCTTTTCATTTATATATAATTTTTTAAGGCTTTATTTGTTTTCCTTAGGTTGTGAACTAGTCTTTTTATGCAAATACTTATAATACCACTACTCTGTTACTCAACTAGTCACAAACTTGAGGTGATTTGCATATTCTTATCTCTAGTAGCTTTTTGTTCAAGGGTCACTCCCGATAGACATGTCAACCCCTAATCTACTCAACAATTAAGACATTGGAGTGGTTGGAATTGTAATTCATGCCCTTGATGTTTTGTACATTGATATACTTATTCTATCTAAGGATCTAAGCAAAGTACACTTTCAACCCTAGTTCAAATAGTTGTCAGGTCCATCTAAGGGTTTTTAAATTTGTCACTTGTATACATGAGTACAACATACAAACAACTCAAAAAGTTTAGTCATTAACTATACATACCTTAAACTTGATAGCTTTAATTTCATAGTGTGTGTTTCGCCATACTTCTATATCAAACAAAGCTAGCTTATCATATACCAATAATTCATCATAATTATTTATAATCATAGACATACAAGCTAATTTAGCATACACACGCTAAAACAAAATAAAATTAAAAAAATTTCAAAAATTTGTCACTGATGTTGCCATACATGCAATTGTAGTAGGAAAGTGTTTCGAAAAACCAAAACTCTATAGAATGCCACTGGCACCATAAAGCTCTGTTGTAGTGTCAAGTTTTTGGATTTCTACTACATCTAGTGTTGTAGCTCTACGCTATAGTAGGAATTTTCTGGAATATGAATTTCTGGTCTTTATAAATTTGTAGTCCTGGGTGTTTAGTTTCTTTTGGCTTTTGAATCACCTTATTTGGACTTTAGAATCTCAAACTATGACAATTTTAGTCCTTAGTGGTCAGGCATAGAATTTCACCAAGAAAACCTAATAATATGCCTACAATGGGGATCTATTAATAGTGACCCCCGTTACAGGTTATTGTAGATATCTATTTATAGTGAAATATATACTAATAATATGCCTACAATGGGGATCTCTACAGTTAAAACTGTTATTGGATAAAATCTTTGCACGTGAAAGCTATGAATGTGAATCATTATTAATATTAATAATAGAAAGCTGATGATGCATGGTAAAATCCCAAGTTTCTCATTAGTAAAATATGCTATTTATACAATGTATACTGATAGTATAATACACACATCTATATGATTAAAACTATACAAAAACATGTGAGCCATGAATATGTAATCTGTTGCCTAGTCATATCCCCAAAATCTGATAATTGTCTCGTTCTTGCTTAGCCCTTTATAGTCACTGGCCTACAAGAAGGAAACAAGAGAGGAGGGGTGAGTGATAAAATCACTTAACAAGTGTTTCCTATCTCCAACACTAGTTGGTTTCAAGCTTAATCTGACTCTTTTGACTTGTCACGTTATTTTCTACTTTACTGTTTTCTTATTTCTTTATGTCTGGAAATACATTTGTTTTCTATAATGCTCTTTGTCTTTATCTGTTTTGCTTCTCATGAATACTATACATGACATGATATGCATACTCTGATGTCATGTTAATGCCAAATAGTTATAAAACTTGCTCGTGGCCATGGTTTTCTCAAAACTATGTTTAAAGTAAATATTGTGATCCGAAAATCCTTAGTATATACGTATAGTATATATAGAAAACCGATTCAAAAAATAATGTATCTAAAAATAACTGCTATACTGGTCAGACTGATGAATACAATGATTTGATACCCAATCTGTGTGAGCTTAATCCTACTGAAATCTACTGATGTACAACTAATACTTACTTTAACGAGCTTAGTCAATAATCATGTCTTCTATAGTGGACATTGATTTCCCTCTGTAACAGGTTTGCGAACTCACAGGCACCATCTCGTAGTCACCCTTAATTGATGTCTGAAACATCATATATCTATACTATAAACACATGTTTTGGATCCTTGGATCCGTTTCTAAAACTTTAATATGGTGTTTCGTGCTTTATGTTATTGATCAAGTATGATATGTTGTTTATATCTTATTATTACCGAGTTCTATGCATTTAGAAATGGCTTAAAGTGGCTTAAGTTTGCTTTAGAACTATTTCTGTATATTTCTTAAGGTGCATAGACATATACTACTTGACACACGAGTGTGTGGGAATATACACGGGATCATGTGTAAGTCGTACTCTTGATGTGCTAGCTTTTGGAATCTTTTCATGAAATTTTGGTTGGCCACACAGGCATACAATCAAGGCACAAGGCCATGTCGCACAGTTGCACAGGTATATAGCTGTCATCCAACACTCCTATGTCTTGTTTACGCAAACGTGTGAAATTGGGAAAAAGCATACGGGCATGTGCATCAGTCACACGGGTATGTGTCTGGGTTTTCCAAGCATCCATAGGTGCCATACAAGGTAGTGCTTATGCAAAAATAAGGCCACACAGGTGTGTACTTATAGGTGCATAGTCATGTGCTCTACTAGCTTTTCGTACTTATCGTCTGGAAACCATAAATCCCAACTAAAACACTTCCAAATAATAATCAGTTATCAATATATTCTCAAGACTATTACTAACATGTACACATTCATCAAAATCTTATCTCATTCATGCCACTTCTCATAAATAAAGCATAAAACACATGTATACAAACATATACACCCATTATCATGAAATTTGCCACTCAATCAATAATAGAATCATCATTCAATCACTCAAGCAAGCTAAGTAAACCTCAATAACACATCAAGCATACTCAAAATTCAAGGAACAAAGAAACAAGATGGAAGAGGTAAAGGAACAGCCAAGAGATCAGCCAGAAGTTTTTAGAGTCAGAGACAGAGAGTTGTACCCCAGCCGTCACAGTGTCCCAGATGTAACAGGCATCATCCAAGAGAGTGTTTAGCCGGCCAGATTGTTTGTTATTGGTGCCATCAGCTAGGGCATATGATGGCAGCATGTCCAACCAGAGATGGAGCTGGTAGTAGGCCCAACAGAGGTGGAGTTGGTCAGTTCAGAGGCCGAGGAGGTCCACCCAGAGGCAGAGTTAGAGTAGACGGAGGTGGAATAGACACTCCCAGAGTCGGTGGTAGAGCACCTGAGAGAGGTGTTGGTCCTTCAGGAGTAGGGGGAGGTAGAGCCAAAGTATATGCTATTCATCAGGAGCAGGCAGAGGTCATTCCCCATGCAGTAACCGATCAGTTACTTTATTTTAGTACTTCTTTATTTGTACTTGTTGATTGTGGAGCCACACACAGCTTTGTAGCCTGAAGTGTAGTGGATAGATTAAGGGTTGACCCTAGTGTAGCCAGTAGGAGTATCCATGTAGAGATACCAGATGGAGGATTTGTATTAAATGATAAAGTTCTCCTAGATCAAGAGATAGAGATTATGGGTAGACATATGATGATTGATTTGATTCTGTTGGAGTTAGCAGATTTTGATATGATTTTATAGATGAATTTCTTGGGGAGATACAGTGCAGAGATAGATTGTGGAAGGAAGAAAGTGAGATTCCATATACACCCTGATCAGTTTGTATTTGGTGAGGGTAGAGTCAACAGTTTGATGATCTCCAGTATTCAGGTGAGCAGATTGATGAGACAGGGTTGTGTTGGATACTTGGTCAATGTTGTCTACAGCAGTTCAGTGGGTCCGAGTATCGAGGAGGTGTCAGTAGTCAGAGAGTTTTCATATGTCTTTCCAGATGAGTTGTCAGGGTTACCTCCGACAGAGAGTTAGAATTTAGTGTTGAGCTTCTTCCTGATACGGCTCCGATCTCTAAGGCTCCGTACCAGATGGCTCCAACTAAGCTTCAGGTATTGACAGATAAGAGATTCATCAGGCCTAGTTGTTCACCTTTAGGAGCTCCAATTTTGTTTGTTAAGAAGAAAGATGGGTCGATGAGGATGTGTATCGACTATAGGGATCTGAACAGAGTAACAGTGAAGAACAAATATCCCTTGTCAATGATAGATGACCTTTTTGATCAATTGAGAGGTGCAGCAGTATTTTCGAAGATTGACTTGAGATCTGGTTATTATCAAGTCAGAGTGGTAGATAGAGATGTTCTCAAGACAGCTTTCAGAACCAGATATGGGTATTATGAGTCAGTGGTGATGTCATTTGGGTTGACTAATACCTCAGCAATCTTTATGAATCTAATGAATCAGGTGTTTCATGATTGTTTGGACCGGTTCGTGGTGGTTTTCATTGATGATATCTTGGTGTATTCCAGAAGTGTGGTAGAGCATAAGGAACAGCTCAGATATGTGCTTCAGAGATTGAGAGATAGACAGTTGTATGCCAAGTTCTCCAAGTACGAGTTCTGGCTTGACAGAGTAGCATTTCTGGGTCATGTAGCTTTAGCAGATGGCATTTCAGTTGATCCCAGTAAAGTGGAGGCAATTTTGAGTTGGCCAAGGCCAAAGACAGTAAAAGAAGTACAAAACTTCCTTGGGTTGGCAGGCTACTACAGGAGATTCATTGAGGGATTCTCTAGCCTAACGAGACCTCTCACTGCCTTGACTAGGAAAGAGGTTCTATTTGTGTGGTCAGATAAGTGCAAGACACGTTTTCAGGAGCTCAAGCAGAGGTTGACTAGTGCTCCAGTTTTAGCACTACCTCAGGAGGGAGTAGAGTTTGATATCTATACAGATGCGTCCCATCAGGGGATCAGTGCAGTTTTGATACAGAGTGGCAGAGTCATTGCCTATGCCTTCAGACAATTGAGAGATCATGAGTTGAGATACCTTACACATGATTTGGAGTTAGCAGCAGTGTAGACACCCCATTTTGAACCCTAACAAGGTTACTCCCGATGATGAAAAACCTGAATGTTGATTTACAATTTTTGAGATGTTGAGCCGAGGATAGATGAGAAAAAAATGTTTATTTTATGTTATTTTTATAAAAAAAAAAAAAAGTGTGTTTATTTTATAACAAAAAAAAAGAAAAAAAAAAACCAACCCAAGTCAAGGAGAAAAAAAGAAGGAAGCCCAATGCGCAACCCAGACCTAAAGGCCCAGGACTTGACCTGCAGCGCGCGTGTATACCACTCGCGTGTTGAGCTGGACGAGGCGCTGGCAGCAGGAGCAGCGTGCGCGTGTTATGCACGCACGCGCTGAGTTGCTACATTTCTACAGCCGTCTGCGCGCGCAGCCTCTCTCTCTCTCCTCTCCAGGCTAGCGCGTCGCACTCTGGTTGTGCGTGCGCGTGGCCTGCTCTTGCGCGCTTCCCTTGGGCAACCTATCAGTCATTTACATAAAATTGGGAACGGTTGGGAGAAAAAGGGGGTAGAGAGAGAGAGGGAGACTTTCAGGGAAAATAAAATTTCAGTGGGGGGGAATTGGGCAGAAAACTTTCAGAGAGAAAAAATTGAGAAAAACTTTCGGAGAGAAAGGGGGAGAGGATTTCCAGAAAAAAAAAGAAAGCATTTCAGGGGGATTTTTTAGAAACGAAAAAAGAAAATGACTGTAAAAACAAATTAATTAATTAATCCAATAAAATAAATAAATAATCTCTATAAAATAAAATTTTGTTAAGAATAAATTATAATTATGAAATAAAAATGAACAAAGTGCAGCCCGCCCAAAAGAATATACAGCATGCAGCCCAACCAGAACCCAATAATATATATACACACATGCACAGCAGCCCATCCAAGAAATAAACAAAATGCAGCCCAGCAGGCCCGCCCAAGAGAAATAACAGCATGCAGCCCAACAGGAAATCCAATAATATATACATACATGCACAGTAGGAAAAATAACCAAAATTCCCCCCCAGCCGCGATTTGAACCGGGTGCCCGGAAAACTAAGCTTCCCACCTTGCGCCACCAAGGCAACAGCCACATTCATTTAAGAAACATGCAAAATGTTATATATACAATAGACAGGGACGCACACAGAATCCAGCAAATTCATCTTCCGCGGTTTGAACCCAGATTGCTAATCAACTTATCATGTTTAATAAAGATTAAACACACACAGGGCGTGAAGATATAGAAAAGAAAGAAAAAAAAATACGATACAGAAAAAAACACGAAATATAAATATGATAAAATACAAATTATATAATACGAAACAAATCAAATACAAAACACAAACAAATTGATAGCATAAAAAAAATAAATAATATAAAATTTTATTCGTAAAAATTTTCCTCAGAGACTAACCTGAAAACTATTGATTCGAATTTGATTGAGCATTGAGCCGAGAATGAACCGAAATTACACAAGCTGGTTCTCAGTATTTTTTTTCAAAAACCTGTTTCTGAAAATTTCCTTTCTCTCAAGTCATTTTCTTCTTTTCGTTTCTGAAAAAACCCCCTGAAATGCTTTCTTTTTTTTCTGGAAATCCTCTCCCCCTTTCTCTCAATTTTTTCTCTCCGAAGTTTTTCTCAATTTTTTCTCTCTGAAAGTTTTCTGCCCAATTCCCCCCCACTGAAATTTTTTTTTCCCTGAAAGTCTCCCTCTCTCTCTGCCCCCTTTTTCTCCCAGCCGTTCCCAATTTTATATCTTGGGAAAATGTAAATGACTGACAGGCCGCCCAAGGGAAGCGCGCAAGAGCAGGCCACGCGCACGCACAGCCAGAGTGCGGCGCGCTAGCCTGGAGAGGAGAGAGAGAGAGGCTGCGCGCGCAGACGGCTGCAGAAATGCAGCAACTTTAACACGCGCACGCTGCTCCTGCTGCCAGCGCCTCGTCCAGCTCAGCACGCGAGTGGTATACACGCGCGCTGCAGGTCAAGTCCTGGGCCTTTAGGTCTGGGCTGCGCATTGGGCTTCCTTCTTTTTTTCTCCTTCTTGACTTGGGCTGGTTTTTTTTTTCTTTTTTTTTCTTTTTTTTTGTTATAAAATAAACACACTTTTTTTTTTTATAAAAATAACATAAAATAAACATTTTTTTCTCATCCATCCTCGGCTCAACATCTCAAAAATTGTAAATCATCATTCAGGTTTTTCATCATCAGGAGTGACCCTGTTAGGGTCCAAAATAGGGTGTCTACAAGCAGTTATATTCGCCCTGAAGATTTGGAGACATTATCTTTATGGGATCAAGTGCAGCATCTATTCATACCATAAGAGTCTGAAGTATTTCTTCGTCCAAAGAGAGTTTAATATGAGACAGAGAAGATGGTTAGAACTGGTGAAGGATTATGACTGTGACATCAGATATCACTCAGGGAGAGCCAATGTAGTGGCTGATGCATTGAGTAGGCGAGTAGCCTTATCCAGTCTTTCAGTTCAGAGAGAGCTGCAGTATGAGATTGCCAGAGAGCAGATTGAGATAGTGACTACGGGATTCTCTAGACTTCAAATCAGATCCTCACTGTATAATGAGATCAGAGAGAGTCAGATGTCAAATGAGTGAACTCAGAGTATGATTCAGAGGATGTCAGAGAGTTCAGTGCTAGATTTTGAGTTCTGAGATGGGATCTTGAGATTTAGAGACAGAGTTTGTGTGCTACAGAGTTCAGAGTTGAGGTAGAAAATTTTGTTAGAGGTGCACAGTACGGTGTATTCAGCATACCCAGGCAGTACCAAGATGTATCAGGATCTCAAGAAGAATTTTTGGTGGTCAGGCATGAAAAATGACATAGCAGACTTTGTTTCTAGATGTCTGATATGTCAGCAGGTTAAGGCAAAGCACCAGAGACCCTCAGGATTACTTCATCCCTTGAGTATTCCTGAGTTGAAGTGGGAAGATATTTCCATGGATTTCATTTCGGGTCTTCCTAGAGTTCAGAGAGGATTTGATGGTATATGGGTGATAGTGGACAGATTCAACAAGTCAGCTCACTTTTTGCCAGTCAGACAGGATATGTCTACAAATCAGTTGGGGAGATTGTATATCAGAGAGGTAGTCAGACTCCATGGTGTTTCCAGGACTATAGTGTCAGACAAAGACTCCAGATTTCTATTAGCTTTCTAGAGATCATTGTAGAGAGCCTTAGGGACCAGGTTGCAATTCAGTTCAGCATATCACTCTCAGACAGATGGCCAGACTGAGAGAGTTAATAAGATTCTAGAAGATATGCTCAGAGCTTATTGTATGGACTTCTAGATGGATTAGGCAGAGTTGCTTTCTCTTATGGAGTTTACGTATAATAACAGCTATCAGACGACTATTCAGATGGCTCCGTTTAAGGCATTATATGGTCGGAAGTGCAGATCTCCTCTTTATTAGGATGAAGTTGGAGAGAGAGATTCTCTGGAGATAGTTGTGGGTCTAGAGATAGTTCAGGTGATGATTGAGCAGATCAAGATCATCAGACAAAGAATGAGACAGGCCCAGGATCGACAGAAGAGCTATGCGGACTTGAGACACAGAGAGATTGAGTTTTTAGTAGGTAACATGGTGTTTCTGAGAGTTGCTCCATACAGGCAAGTTCTCAGATTTGGTAGAAAGGGAAAGTTAGCACCCAGATTTATTGGACCTACGAGATACTTGAGAGAGTGGGGACAGTTGCCTATAGGTTAGCATTGTCAGCCAGCATAGATAGAATTCATAATGTCTTCCATGTGTCTCAGTTGAGGAAGTATGTGGCGGATCCTTCTCATGTGCTTCAGTTTTCAGAGATCGAGTTGGCAAAAGATTTGAGTTATCAAGAGCTGCTAGTGCAGATTCTGGACTATAAAGTCAAGGTTCTCAGAAACAAACAAATTCCCCTTTTGAAGGTCTTATGGCACAGTCAGAGAGTGGAGGAAGTTACTTGGGAGGTAGAGTCTGAGATCAGGGATAGGTTCCCAGAGTTATTCAGGTAAATTCTAGGGTCGAAATTTTTATAAGAGGGGAGAAAATGTAGCATCCTAGATTCAGAAAAGCCCTTAGGGGAAGAGTTTTAGGGTTAGAAACGAAATCCAAAAATAGATTAGGAGTCTAGATGAGTTTAGGGGTGAGTTAGTAAGTTTCCAGAGCCTGTGTGGCGTTCGTATGATTCCTTTCGGAAGGATTCGATCATGCGAATGCGTAGAAAATAGATTAAGTCCATTTTCCCTTGTGCACGCCCGTGCACCTTGGATGCACGCCTGTGCATGTGCTCATATATAAGTGAGCTGAGAGATTAAGTTCATTTTCTTCTCACCCACTTTGTATTTTCAGCATTTTCTCTTTTTCATTTCAGTTCCTCCCAACCTTAGAGAGGAAATCCAACCAGCCATAGCTCCCGATCAAGCTAGAGAGCAAAGAGATTAGTCCGAAAGATAGCTTTCAGAGGCAATAGCGCGAGGTAAGTGTTCACTTACCTTTTCCTTGAGTTTTCCCAGCTTGCTGTAGGACCTGCCGCCACGAGTACCCCTGCTGCTGCTGAAAACTATGGGGAGCTTTTATTAAAAATCTGAAAACCTGGGTACCCGCAACGGGAATCCTACGAAAAGAAATAAAACAAACATCCTGAAACTATACAATTTTGCACATGCGGAAACTTTACTGAATTACATCTGAAATATATACAACTGTTCTATACAAGGGCCCACTGGCCTATATCACATATACATAATGTTCTGTACAACTGGATACATCATATACAGAATGACCACACAGGTCCAAAACTGATGTACATACAAACTACGATCGAGGTGTGTGTGCGTGCCCTCTCTGTCAGCCTCGATCCAATCGCTCCGCAGCCACAGCACGAACACCTGAAAACTGGAAGAAGGAGGGGGATGAGTGATAAAGATCACCCAGTAAGCGCTCCTTACTTCCCTCAATACCCAAGCAAGCACAACCAATCATATAAACAAACACATACCTGGGCCTCGGCCCTATTCATACATCTATGCGCTTGCTGGAATCTGAAAACTGCTATCTGGATTTCATTCATTCATTATTATCATATGGATGCATGTCATGATGTGTGTGTCATGTCATGTCATGCTAACTGAAAACTGGATGCATGCATCTGAATACATCTCTGTACCCTCGGGTACCTACTGTGCTGATCAGACTGGGTAATACAGAGATTCGACATCCTGGCCATGTGGGTTAAACAGTCTAGCTACTGGCTAGAAAGCTGAATCTGAATACTGTACTGCTTCGATCTGACTGGTGTCAGAGAGCTGAAACTGAAATGATGCTGAATCATCTGACTGGTGTCAGGAACTGAATCTGAAATGCTGCTGAGCGTTCTGACTGGTGTCAGAAGGCTGAATCCTACAGATGCCCCCTCGTATTCACCCTATGCTCTTACCCGTACATCGGGTTCTGAATACTGCTGAATTCGGATCCCCTGATCCTCTCTGAAACTACATGTCATGTCATGATATGCACATGCAATTTATTATCTGAATGTATGCTCATCTAATGCTTAACTGAAGCCACTTAGCCTTTATTCTGAATTCGTATGCTTAATTTCCCATTAAATAACATTTTTCTGAAAATCTACTGATGCACGGGCGTGCATGAAACGTGCACGGGACCGTGCGCTGGTCGTGCGTCTGGTCGTGCAAGCTACTGGAATTCACTATTCATCTTCACTAAAAATGCCTACGCACGAGCGTGCGTATGCGGACACACGGGCGTGCATGTACATTTTCTGGCCGTGCACAAGTCGTGCACACGGGCGTGTATCTGGAGAAACACAGGCTCACGGTCGTGCCATACTGGCGCACGGTCGTGCGTCTGGTTCTTCAACAAAGCACCGCCCGAAAAAATTCACGAAACGGCCAACCAAATCACATTCATTCACAATAACACTTCAAACACATGTTCTCAACATCCCAATTAACACAATTCAAGCCTCAACTTGCACATGCATCAACCATCAAACGATTTACCATGGGAACATATTCTTTCTCTCTCCAAAGCCATACATACACACATGCACAATCCAAGGATGGAAAATCCATCAACCAAATCAACATGCAGCATCAAATAAGCATTCTCCACATAAATCAACATGCAAAGGACTCATCCATGGCATCAAACATCACAAAGCAAGCCAGGAAAATGCGAGAAGAAGTGAAGAACACTTACCTCTCTCCATGCTTTGGAAAACAAGCTTCAAACACTAATCTCTTTGCTCTCTAACCGGATTAGGAGGAACCGGCTGCTGAATTTCCTCTCTAGGAACCGGAGGAACTGAAAAGGGAAGAGATAATATGGCTAAAATGCAAACGGGTGAGAAAAGAATCAAATAACTCTCGGCTCCACTTAAATACTATGCCACGCACGGGCGTGCATCAATGATGCACGGGCGTGCACAAGGGAAAATGAACTTAATTCATTTCCCGTTCACTCGCCTGATCGAATCCTTCCGAAAGGATTCCAACGGAAGCCACATGGCTTCGAAAACTTACCAACTCACCCCTGAACTTACCAGACTCCCAATCTCTCTCTGAATTCGATTTCTAACCCGAAACTCTAACCGAAAAGGCTTTCGGATCTAGGATGCTACATTTCCTCCCCCTTATAAAAATTTCGACCCCGGAATTTACCTAAATAACTCTGGGAACCTATCCCTGATCTTAGACTCTACCTCTCAAGTGGCTTCCTCCACTCTCTGACTGCGCCATAAGACCTTCACAAGAGGAATATGCTTATTTCTGAGGACTTTAACCTTGTAGTCCAGAATCTGTATTGGCAGCTCCTGATAACTCAAGTCATCAGCCAACTCTACCTCTGAAAACTGAAGCACAACTGAAGCACATGAGAAGGATCCCCCATATACTTCCTTAACTGAGACACATGGAACACATTATGGATCCTGTCCATGCTAGCTGGCAAAGCCAATCTGTAGGCAACTGTCCCCACTCTCTCAAGTATCTCATAGGGACCAATGAATCTAGGGGCCAACTTCCCCTTCCTGCCAAATCTGAGAACGTGCCTGTCTGGAGCAACTCTCAGAAAAACTCTGTCGCCTACTGCAAACTCAATCTCTCTGCGTCTCAGGTCTGCATAACTCTTCTGTCGATCCTGGGCCTGTTTCATCCTCTGCCTGATGATCCTGATCTGCTCAATCATCCCCTGAACAATCTCTGGGCCCACAACTGTCTCTAAAGAATCTCTCTCTCCAATCTCATCCCAATGAAGAGGAAATCTACACTTCCGACCGTACAACGCCTCAAATGGAGCCATCTGAATAGTCGCCTGATAACTGTTATTATACGCGAACTCTATGAGGGGAATCAACTCTGCCCAATCAGTCTGGAAGTCTATACAACAAGCTCTGAGCATATCCTCCAAAATCTTGTTAACTCTCTCGGTCTGCCCATCTGTCTGAGGATGGTAGGCTGAACTAAACTGTAATCTGGTCCCCAAGGCTCTCTGTAATGACCTCCAGAAAGCTGACAGAAATCTGGAGTCTCTATCTGACACTATAGTCCTGGGAATACCATGGAGTCTGACCACCTCTCTGATGTACAGTCTCCCCAACTGATCAGTAGACATACCCTGTCTGATAGGCAAAAAATGAGCTGACTTACTCAGCCTGTCCACAATCACCCAAATACCATCAAATCCTCTCTGATCTCTGGGAAGACCAGAAATAAAATCCATAGAAATATCTTCCCATTTCCACTCAGGAATACTCAAAGGATGAAGTAAACCTGATGGTCTTTGATGCTCTGCCTTAACCTGCTGACATACCAGACATCTGGAAACAAAGTCTGCTATGTTCTTCTTCATGCCTGACCACCAGAAACTCTTCTTGAGATCCTGATACATCTTTGTACTGCCTGGGTGTGCTGAATACACCGTACTATGCGCCTCTGACAAAATCCTCTGCCTCAACTCTGAACTCTGTGGCACACATACTCTGCCTCTGAATCTCAAGATCTCATCTCTGAACTCAAAGTCTGACACTGCTCTCTCTGACATCCTCTGAAGCATACCCTGAGTCCACTCATCCGACATCTGACACTCTCTGATCTCATCATACAGAGAAGATCTGATCTGTAATCTGGAGAATCCCGCAGTCACTATCTCAATCTGCTCTCGGGCTATCTCATACTGCAGCTCTGATTGGACTGAAAGACTGGATAAGGCTACTCGCCTACTCAAAGCATCTGCCACTACATTGGCTCTCCCTGGATGATACCTGATGTCAACCTCATAATCCTTTACCAACTCTAGCCATCTCCTCTGTCTCATATTGAGCTCTCTCTAGGTGAAGAAATATTTCAGACTCTTATGGTCTGAATAAATGCTGCACTTAACTCCATATAAGTAATGTCTCCAAATCTTCAAAGCAAACACAACTGTAGCTAACTCCAAATCATGAGTGGGATATCTCATCTCATGATCTTTCAACTGTCTGGAGGCATAAGCAATAACTCTACCACTCTGCATCAACACTGCCCCAATCCCCTGATGGGACGCATCTGTGTAAATATCAAACTCTACTCCCTCCTGAGGTAGTGCCAAAACTGGAGCACTAGTCAATCTCTGCTTGAGCTCCTGGAATCGTGCCTCACAATCATCTGACCAAACAAATGGAACCTCTTTCCTAGTCAAGGCAGTGAGAGGCCTTGCTAGGTTAGAGAATCCCTCAATGAATCTCCTGTAATAACCTGCCAACCTAAGGAAACTTCTGATTTCCTTTACTGTCTTCGGCCTTGGCCAACTCAATACAGCCTCTACTTTACTGGGATCTACTGAAATCCGTCTGCTGAGACCACGTGACCCAGAAAAGCAACTCTATCAAGCCAGAACTCACACTTGGAAAACTTGACATACAGTTGTCTGTCTCTCAGTCTCTGAAGCACATATTTGAGATGCTTCGCATGCTCCACCACACTCCTGGAATACACCAGAATGTTATCAATGAAAACCACCACGAACCGGTCTAAGCAATCATGAAACACCCGGTTCATCAGATCCATAAAGATCGCTGGGGCATTAGTCAACCCAAATGGCATCACCACGAACTCATAATGCCTGTATCTGGTCCTGAAAGCTGTCTTGGGAATATCCCTATCTGCCACTCTGACCTGATAGTACCCAGATCTCAAATCAATCTTCGAAAATACCACTGCACCTCTCAGCTGATCGAACAAGTCATCAATCCTGGGCAGGGGATACTTGTTCTTCACTGTCACTCTGTTCAGCTCCCCGTAGTCGATACACATCCTCATCGATCCATCTTTCTTCTTAACAAACAAAATCGGAGCTCCCCAAGGTGAACAATTGGGCCTGATAAACCTCTTATCTGTCAACTCCTGAAGCTGCTTCTTTAACTCCTGAAGCTCAGCTGGAGCTATCCGATACGGAGCTTTAGAAATTGAAGCCGTACCTGGAAGAAGCTCAACACTAAACTCTAACTCTCTGTCTGGAGGTAACCTTGGCAACTCCTTTGGAAACACATCTGGAAACTCCCTGACGACTGGCACCTCCTCGATACTCAGACCCACTGAACTGCTATACACAACATTGGCCAAGTATCCAACACAACCCTATCTCAACAATCTGCTCGTCTGAATACTGGAGATCATCAGACTGTCAACTCTGCCCTCACCAAATACAAACTGATCAGGGCCTATGTGGAATCTCACCTTCTTCCTTCCACAATCTATCTCTGCACCATATCTACCCAAGAAATCCATACCCAATATTATATCAAAGTCTGCTAACTCCAGCAGAATCAAATCAATCACCATGGATCTACCCATAATCTCTACCTCCTGATCTAGGAGGACTCTGTCACTCAACACAAATCCCCCATCTGGCATCTCCACATGGATACTCCTACTGGCTACACTAGGGTCAACCCCTAATCTCTGAACCACACTCCAAGACACAAAGCTGTGTGTGGCTCCACAATCAACAAGAACAAACAATGGAGTATCAAAATAAAGTAACTGACCGGTAACTGCATGGGGAATGGCCTCTGCCTGCTCCTGGCGGATTGCATAAACTCTGGCTCTGCCTCCGCCAACTCCTGAAGGTCCGGCACCTCCCTCAGGTGCTCTACCCCCAGCTCTGGGATAGTCTGCTCTACCTCTCTCGGCTCTATCTTCGCCTCTGGGTGGACCACCTCGGCCTCTGAACTGACCAGCTCCACCTCGGCCCGGCTCACCACCAGCTCCAAGTCTGGATAGACACGCTGCCATCATGTGCCCCGGCTGATGGC